>MSED01000004.1:2400000-3044656 GCA_002099365.1 Phialophora verrucosa | reverse complement strand
CCTAACCCTAACCCTAACCCTAACCTAACCCTAACCCTAACCCTAACCCTAACCCTAGCCTTGACCCTAGCCTTAAGAATCTTGGTTTCTATTAATAGGTACTATCGAGTAGAGTAGTAGATATACTTAAAAAGAATAGCTATAAAAGTATTTTATAAGCTTATCTTTAAAAAAAATAACTTTAAGATTATAACTTAAGCGGTATAGTAATAAAGCCTTAATTTTTTTAAGTATTAATATAATTAAAAGCGAAAATAAACTTTTTTTTTTTAAGTATTAATATAATAATAAAAGCTTTAAGATTTTTAAAATAATATAGTATTTAGTATTTTTTAAGCTAATAAAATTAAGCTTTAACTTTTTCGACTTAAGAGTTTAAAAATACGATAATATATTAAATTAACTATAATAATATTACTTTTCTTATAATTTTTAAGTTCTTCCTTAATAATAACTAGTTTAATCTTAAAATTTTAATATATTACTCTATAATTAAGATTTAAGTATATTTCTAGTATTTTTTAATATTTTAATTTAATTTATAATATTTCTTATATTATTATTCTTTTATATTATATATTATAAAGTTATTAATATTAATATAAACTTAATTTATAATAATAATATTAAATCTTTAATTTCTTTTATAAAATCTTAAGGAAAAGGCTTAAATTTTTTATTATTTAATATTTTAATATAAATTAGTTTATATTTTATATTATTATTACTTTAAAATAAAGAGAGAGGGCTTAAGGTTTACTAATATAAATTTAATTTATTAGTATAATACTTTAAATCTTAAATTTTACTTTATAAATCCTTAACCTTAAGCTTAAAGTAACTCCTTTAATTTTATAACTTTTTAAAGACTAGCTTAATTTTTACGAAACTTTTATTATAAATATTATTTATAACTTTCTTTTTAATAAAATTAAGATTTTTACTTTAAAAAATTTTAATTAAAAAGTTATAAGTCTTTTTTTTTTTTAGGGTTTTCCTATTATTTCCCCCTTAAGGTTAACTTAATATCTCTATATTAAAGAGGGATATTTTATATTCTAAGACTAGATACCCGTAAAATAGACCTTAATAGACAATATTACTAAAAAAACTTAAAGATTATACGATAGGTACTAAGCGAAATAAGCACTAAAATATATCTTAGTACTTATTATATAAAAAATCTTAGTTCCTATCGATAGGTACTATTAAATAGAGTAGTAAGTAAAGATAAATTAAAAGAGGAAAGGTAATAAATAAGTACTTAATAAGACTAGTAAGTAAAAATAAATTAAAAGAGGAAAGGTAATAGATAATATAGAGTATAGATTTAATAAAAATAAATTAAAAGAGGAAAGATAATAGATAGTATAGAGTATAAACTCTATAAAAATAAATTAAAAGAGGAAAGATATTATATTACTAAAAATATAGGGTTAACTATATTAAAACTATAGATCTCTATTAATAAAATATTTTAGCTATATTATATTCTATTAAAGATAGTATTAAATAAATAATTAGCTTTACTAGTAGTAAAGTAATATTTAAAATATATTTATTATTTTAAATCTTAAAAATATAATAAATAAAGCTACTTTAACCTAAACTTTACCTTAATATAATATTTTTTATTCTCTTCTTTTAAGAGAAATATAATTATTATTAAACTTTTTAAAATTATTTATAAATACTTATAACTTAATATAACTTAATATAATAATTTATTTTATAAATATTAATATTAATAAAAGAATAAATATAACTTTAATAAATAAAATTAAATTAAATTTTTAATTATTAAAAAATTAAAAATTAAAATTAAATAAAATTAAATATTAAAAAATATTATTTTAAGTCTTAAATAATATTAAAAATAATATTATTTTAACTTTAATAATTTTTTTAAATAAGAAAAATATTTTTAAAAACTTAAAGTATAATATTTCTTAAAAGAGAAATTTTTTTAAATTTATATTAAATATTATTTTAAAAAGATATAATATTAAAAATAAAATTAAAGATTAAAGTTAATTTATAAATTATAAATATAAAATTTTTTTTTAATATTTTTATTTTTTCTTTATCCTTAATATAAAAGAAGTAGATAAAGTATTATATAAGTTTAATATAAAATAATATTACTTAATAATTATTAGTTTATATTTTCTTCTTTTTTTATATATAATCTAGTCCTTTACTTAATTTAGATAAGGACTATAGTACTTCTATAAAAGTGCTATATCTTATTTCTTATTACTATATTTCGCTACCTCCTCTCGTACTATACCCTAGTACTATTAGGTCTTATACTTAAATTAGGTAAGAGGTCTACCCGGACTTATAATAGTGTTAGGGTTATAACATTAGTTAGGAAGCTATTATCTGTACGGACCTCGGCTTCGGCTTAGATAGATCTAAACTCCAGCCCCGCACCTTACGAAATATAACGCTGTTAATATATCGTATCCTTTTAGAAGTAATCGAAAGTAGTCACATTAAAGAATCGAAGTCTCGTAACTAGTTACTATGGCTAGCATCATCGATGTCCCTACTATCCGACAGATGTCGTGGACTAGCGTCGTCACTTACGGCGTTGGAGATATCATCTTGTACAATCTCTCGATCGGCGCTCGAGGAACAAATTTCGAACGTTGTTGGGAAGCTCATCCCTACTTCCACGCCCTACCGACCTTCTCATCCATTCCTGTGATCAATGCTATGGGTGCAGTTACCCGCGATATGCCTAAGTTCTTACCCGGCTACAAGAATGAGTATCACGTCCACGGAGAACATTACACGGAGATGAAAACGCCATTTCCAAGGGCAGCCACGCTCAAGTCGACGGCCAGAGTGATCGACGTCGTGAACCGTAGGACAGGAGTGACTGTCTGTGTTGGGATCACGACTATCGACGACGCAAGCGGCGCAGAGGTCTGTTACTCTGAATGGACCTCATTTATCATGAGAATTCCAGGAGACGGTGCTTCCTCTATGAGTGCGGACCGGGGAATCAGGACGGCATCCTTTCCTACCCCGGCGCGCCAGCCTGACGCTGTTGCTGAACACCAGACAACCCCAGAGCAAGGGGCGGCATACCGTGCCGCAACCGGTGAATGGAATCCTATGCACATTGACCCTGCTCATGGTAGGGCTGGCGGCTTCCCAGGCCCGATACTTTCAGGAACATGTACAATTGGCATCGGCGTGACCCACGTCATCGACACCTTTGCAGGTGGAGATCACAGACGCTTTCGAAACGTCAAGTTGAGACTCAGTAAACCGGTCTTTCCCGGTCAGACTGTCAGGACTGAAATGTGGGCAGAGGATAAGGGTCAACGCATCATATATCGTCAAGTGGCAGATGATGGAAGAGTGGTTATATCCCAAGCTGCGGTTCATTTAAGCCCTGCAACGAAGGAGAAGTTATGACTAAGAGGTCAGCCTGCCATACCTATCGTTACCTGTGTGTCTCTGCTTTTGTCGACCCGGGCTCTTGGGGGCCTATAAATCTACAACTTCCGTAACCGAATACTAAATTGACTCGGGGGTACCACAGAGAAATCATTGTACTCCATGTCGGGTCTGGGACCTTTATACTCCTGTCCGTTCTTGTCCAAGGTCATGTCCCAGCCAATCAGCAATTTCGCCATCATCAGCTTTAGATTATTCACGGCAAGGAATCGGCCAGGGCAAGCCTGATTCCCCAGCCCAAACCCCAGCGAGTCGATCGTGGACATGCCCAAGACCAAGGCACTTGCCGATTCTTTCTGCTCTTCCCGGAGACGGACATAGCGGTTTCCATCAAAGCTGTTCGGGTCTTGGAAGGTTTCAGGGTCAGTGGCAATGGCAGCTGCTGGCGCGGTGATCATGGTTCCTTTCGGCAGCTTGAGGCCCGAGCACTTGAACTCATAGTCTTGAGTGACAATCCGATTCATCGTGACTGTGATTGTCAGCCTTGTTCGTCAGACGCGACGCAGAACTTACAAAGAAAGACTGGGCTCAGCCTCTGCGACTCCTTCAGGAAGCAATCCAGCTTCACGAGCCGATCTAAATTGATGCTACATCCGTCCTCCTTGACCGCTTCTCGAGCCTCAGCTTGAAGCTCTGCGACAAATTCGGGCTGCGTTAGGAGGTCGATGAAGGCGACACTGATGGTTTTTGCCGTGGTATGAATCGATGCAATCAACGTCCTCATCATGGTGTCTGAGAAATCCTCCAAAGTGACGTTCTCTGGAGCACCGCCCCAGAGCCACTGATACCCGAAGATACCTCTCTGATGCTTCTTCTTGTCGTCAGCGCCGAGGAGGTTCTGCGCCTTCAGATCGTCATATAGGGGCTTCATTTTCTGCATGACGTATTTCCGTTGGTTTCTCAAGTTCTTGACGGATGGAATGAATGGAGCGATCAATCCAGCAAAGTATGGTGGCCATTCTCGAACATCGTCAGCTGCCTTGTAACGATTCACGGCGAACTCGGATGTCTGCCGCAACCACTCTGGATCCGAAGACAGCCTCTGATCGACCAGCAGGGCATTTGTCACATACGTAATGGTCGGGACAAAGAACTCCATGAGGTTGATGATGGCAGCATTTCCTCTTTCTTGAGGCAAGTTCTGCTCGAAGTATGTGGTGATCCTCTTGTCAAGCTGAGTTGTGATGTCTCCTAGATTCTGGTGGATCCCTACTCGAAGAGCTTTCCCAGACCATGGTCCACGATCAGGTGCTCCGGTGTAATCTTGTGCGAAAATGATGCGAGACGCCAGCTGCCAGCTAAAGACACTGTTCGACAAGTGCTTGATCTCTTCGAGATAGCTCTTCGGTAGGATGACTCGATACTTCACAGAGTATCCGCCAACTGGAATGACGACTTTGAATGGCTGCCCGTTCTTGTTGTACCTCCTATAGCCCGACTCGAGCAACGACTTCAGATCTGTCAGGTATCTTTTGCGGGAATCGTCTCCATCTGAGAACCTGTGGGTGGGTACGTGAGCCAGGGATTTCTCCTCTCGCCATCCTTGATAAAAGTACTGAATGATTGCGAGCAAAACAGCTGCCGCAACGCCTAGGGAGGCAAGTTGGGGAATCATGATGACGCCGTGCAAGTTAGGACTGTGACACTTAGTTTGTTTGTCGAGGTCGCCAACTTACAAATTGCATAAACCACCGGTTCTAATACTTATTCTGATCCTGCCCATTTCTTCCAACCCCGAAGTTGGGCGGTGGACAGGAGCACCACAGCGGGGAGGCGACAATCAGGGCGGAAAGATTGTCGGAAAGGGCGGGATTCGCTCTACCGCATTCTCCGCAAACGTGCCCAGCCACAAACTCGAGGTCTCGTCGGCATTCGTCATTAGCACTTGTCTTGCTAGTTGATGGTCGATCAACACCTATCAGGCAAGCCGGCAGGAGCAAGGTATTCTAACCAAGCTGAGAGAGCAGTTGGGCGCTTCCTTCAACACGCGAGGTTTGCGTGGCATCGTTGCAGGTGGAATTCAAGTCAGGAATACTCCACGGCATTGAGTTATGGAGACTATTTCGCGAGGTCTGTCTGAATTTTGCAGCTTTCCTGGCCGATCAGGAGCTGCACGACGATAAAGGTGTCCCGAAGTTACAGGACGAATGACTCTAGGGTATTTGGTGCGAAGATTTCTTCAGCTTCGAAAAGCCTCTTCGCCAAGCCCTGGTCGTGCGAATACTTCAAGAACTTCTCGATAACATGCTTGTTCTCTTGGAAGCCATCCTTCCACCAAACCTCTTCTCCCATCAAGCTTCTCGTTTCCAGGACGTGGTCTTCTAGCCACGGCAGCATATATCGCAACGCAGAGCGTTCTTTGAGCGCGTCATATGCAAGGTGTAACGACTCGGCGAAGGCTTTCTGTAGAGTACGCGCAATCCACGGATTGGCCTCGTACACGGATCGTCTGATCGCAATGACATGCATGATGGGAAATATCCCGGTTCTTCGGTAATAATCGGCTTCGACTGCTTTGAAACTGGGGAAAAGGTACGTACAATGGTCGGAACGGTCGATGCATGAAGGTTTGCCGGCGCTGAAAATGGCATCAATCTCTCCTTCCTCGAGCATCTGAGACAGGTTCTGGCTGGGCTTGATCGATGTGACCGTGACGCCAGGTGGAAGGGAATGAGGTATCTTGGGCTTCCGCTCTTCGATTGATGGTTCTGTGGCCCCAGTGAAGAATTCCACTTCCGTCATCGGTACTCGGAATTCCTCTTCCATAATGCCTCTTTGCCAAACTGCTGCAGTCACTGCTCACTATCAGTGCCCGTTTGCCCAGGGTCCACGGCCTTACATACTTTGATATTCCGGGATACCAATCCGTTTCCCCTTCAAGTCGGATGGTTTGGCAATACCAGACTTCGTGTTGATGTACATGGATTGATGGCGAAAGAACCGTGACGGGAACACAGGCAATGCGATGAAAGGCGGATTATCCTGGTTCAACGTGAGCACGTAAGACGAGAGCGATAGTTCCGAAACGTCGAATTCTTGAAATCGCAGTTGTCTGAAGAACCTAGGCATGAGTTAGCAGCTTTCTATCAGCAGTTGGGATAGCACCTCATGCTTACGTCTCCTCAACTTGATAATTCAAGAAGGTTAGTTCAACCCCCTCAGGACGTATTCTACCATCTTCCAATGCCTTCATCCTATCATAGTCCCAACATGCAAAGGACAGCCGAAGCACCATTTTGGAGGAGCTGATATGGTCAGGATTGGACAAAGAGTTGACAGCGCAAGAAATCATAAAGTAGTTTTGCTTCCTGTTAGGAGAGCCGCCATCAACGATACCCAGGAAAATAGGTTGTTACCATCTGTAGCTTCGATGCGATTGGCAAACAATTGGTCCATCTCGGCATGTCATTTCATCGGCGGGGGGTTCGGATTCATCCGCCCAAACCCCAGATTTTTCCCCACGTCCTCAGACTCCGCAAATATTCATCACTACAAACACACTTGCCGCTCCGCACTTCCCAAGTGTAACATCTCCTTCCTCACCATGGCGGACAAGGTCGGGAAGTCGCCCAGGGCGAAACGACTTGGATTCGGACAAGCCTGCAACCCTTGCCGCAAGAGGAAACACCGATGTGATGCAGCGAGACCAAGGTGCTCGCGTTGCGTCAAGAGGGGCCTCTTGTGCGAGTACTCATCAGCCGATCTGGATGGACAGTCCGTACCTCCGTAAGTTGAGGAGCTTTAGTCAGCCACGATACTGACGTGCTCGAGGCATAATGGGTCTGCAGTGGGAGGCGACGTTCGCAGTGGATCAGACCTTGCGTGCCAACAAGACTTGCAGACGAGTGGTGCAGTCAACAACAAGATGAGCGCGGTCCGCCAACATCATCAAGCTTCACAGAACTTTGCCGAAAGTGGAGCCACTCCTGCTTCTCTGCATACGACCGAGCACTTGGACAGCATTGCCTCAGGTGAAGACCAACCTCAGCTGCTGAACAAAGATGCTCCCAATGGCTATTTCGGAGACTCTTCCACGTTCAGATTCGTATCGAAGATTAGACCAGAGCTACAACCATCGCCAAATGACGCGCGAATCTCCGAAAGTGTATGTCGAATTCAATTTGTACGGGGCAGCCGGTGCGCTGACATCTTCTAGGCTTTTAGCCCCCACGGCACAGTCACTTCAACTTCCCCGTACATCATCAACGCCAATCATCTCGATTTCCCGCCGCGGGAAACAGCGAACGCTCTGGTCGACGCGTACTTTGAGCGTGTCCATGTGTTCTACCCCTTCCTCCACGAAGGAAGCTTCCGTAATGAGTACGAAGAACTGTGGGGCGCAAAGAATTCGTCCAGGCCAGCCCATGCGTCATGGCTGGCTGTTGCAAATTTGGTGTTCGCGTATGGCTGCGAGTTCTGCTTCGATACCAACGAACAGCCGTTCATCAAGCGAGCGACGCCTTTCATAGAGCGAGCAAAACGCATCATCGTATCCTTCGGTTTCACGAGGGCCGACCTTCTCCTGGTCCAGGCCTTGCTTTTGCTGTGTCACTACCTCCAAGGGACCTTGGAGCTTAACGACTGTTGGAGTTTCAGTGGTTTGATGATCAGGAGTGCGTTCAGTGTTGGCCTGCATCTCAACCCTACTGATGATGGTGCGCCTACTGCAGTGGAGAAAGAGATCAGAAAGCGAGTCTGGTGGGGGTGTTTCGTCCTTGACCGAACGCTGAGCATGAAATTGGGCCGTCCGCCTGCAATCAATCTCGCTGACGCAGAGGTCGAACTTCCGCTAGAGGTTGACGATCAATATATCACTCACACAGCCCTAAACCCCAGGCAGCCCTCGGGACGACCTTCTCGAATATCCTTTTTTGTCCATACCATCAGACTGTCACATGTCATTGATGAGATACTGTCTAAGCTTTATCTTTCCAGTCGCAAACTACGGGCAAGACTGCATCCACCGGAGTGGTCGTGCAAAAGAACGGAAGAATCCGACATTATTGGGCATTCCTTTCTCCTCGACGGTCAACTACAAACTTGGTGGAATGACACGCCCGTACATTTGAAGATCGAGCCTGATCTGCCTGATTGTGCCGACTTTGAGCGACAGCGAAAAGTTATCCTGATAAGATATCTTCAAATCAGGCTCCTTCTGCAACGGCCATCATTCCTTTTGTTAAGCAAGAACGTGATCAAGGGAGAGTTTATGAAAGCCGGAGCGCTTGCTTCGAGCCAGGCATGTGTCTCGGCAGCCACGGAGACGATCCGCTTGATACACGATTTTTACAACCGTCGCCTTCTTAACTCATTGTGGTACAACCTACACTGTAAGCCTTTCTCGCCCTGGGTGGGCAAAGCTTGCTAACCCGAGACAGATATCTTCACATCCGTCGGTGTGCTTGTGACAGTCCAGACCATGGATAGATCGATCCGCAGCCTCTTGTCACCCGCTCCAGATCCTGCTGTTCTTGAGTGTGGAATGGAGTTCCTGCGCTCAGCAGGTTTCATCAGTATCCTTGCGTCGCGTTATGTCTCGCTGTTGGACAGGGCGCGGAGCTTACCCAACCCAAACCTCGACGCGTCGACTTCTTACAATCAGCGGAGCATATCCGGAAATGATATCGAGACGGCACATGCTTCAAATAGCGGGCAAGAAGAGCACGCACACCATCTCGAACAACAGAACAGTCACATCGACCTCAGCCTCTTCACTCAGATTGAGGCCGATGATTTCGAGGGCATCAATTCCCTGAACTCGGTCTTTGGTACTGGTTTGCCACAGGACTTTCTCGCGGCAGATTGGTCACAATTTGACCCGGTCCTCTAACTGGGCATTCCAGTAGACGTAAGAGTGCAGGTATTCGTATCAGCACGAATTCAGAAACAGAGCTCGCCTTACGGAAGAATCCTTTGGCACTGCTCTCCCCGTGCGGACCTTGATATACTCCGATGGCCGATCCGCCATCAAGTCATGGCTGGCGGTGTTTCAGACCAGTCGAGCTTGGAGATCGGAGCTCGCAAGGGATTCTCAGTGCGGGATTCCTGCGGGATTCTCGCGGCATTTTCGACCCATCATTAGCTCTCCCCAGATTCTCATCGGCGGGCCATCTGACTTCGCAGACCTCCCGCTCACACCAACCCCAAGATTGCGGAGGATGGGAGGCTAACAGCCACTTCTATATGTTCGACTGATGTACCCACCTCCAGCTCAGATACTCGATTGCATTCTGTTTAAACACTCGGCTTCTGCTTCCGCTGAACGAAACAGCCTCCAAGTGTGGCGGACTTTTGGGAGACATTCTCAAGCAGCAAAACTCCTTGCGAAGTTGAGCTGCATTGCGATCGACCCGAGGACCTCATGGGCGCTAAAGGTAGCATCACTGAGAAGAAGGGCAGCGAGGCGAGCCAAACTGTTACAACCAATCTAGCAATGGTGACGGCTTCCGACGACTCAGGTTCCATCGCAAAGGAGACTGACGCCGACTTCAAACATGTCGAGAGTGGTCCTTCCCAGGCAAAATACGAGACATATCGACAAGCTGGATTGACCGAAGAAGATGCCGGATTCCTAGCCAGGTTCACGGCCAAGGAAGAAAGAGCCATCTATCGCAAAGTCGATTACCGTGTCGTGCCTATGCTGTCCCTTCTCTATCTCATCTCGCACCTGGACAGAGCAAACATTGGTATGTTGGCATCGGGATTTTCTTCACACCCTCATGCTGACATCTTCTTTGTGAAGGCAATGCCAAGATCGAGGGTCTCGAGAAGAGCTTGGGTATGAAGGGCTCCGACTATAATATCGCCGTGTCGGTCTTCTTCATTCCATACATCCTATGCGAGATCCCAAGCAACATGCTCTTGGCGAAGTTTAGACGCCCGAGTTTGTACATCGGCATCATAGTCACTTGCTGGGGCTCCATTGTGGCACTCACTGGCTGTGTCGGCAGTTTGCTGGCCTCTGTGTTACCCGCTTTCTCGTGGGGACATTTGAGGCCGGGTTCTTTCCTGGTGCGGTCTGGCTCATATCGCGTAAGTCTCAATCCCTACGCAAGCTGCTACTGCCTGTCCAATATACACATATTCTCCGCGGAATCTTCATTCCCATCCTCAGCAACTTATTGTCCAACGAAGAGAAACACTTAACTACTCTTCAGATATTCGATGTACTAACTCGAGCTCCTGAAAAACAGAGTGGTATCCGCCAAATCGAACACAAAGCCGCAATGCTCTTTTCTACGTCTCCAGTGCTGCGTCTGGCGCTTTCTCGGGGCTGCTGGCTGCCGGCATTGCTCAGATGGACGGAATTGGAAATTACGAGGGGTACTTCTTTCGCTCCGATGCAGTCTTTCAAGTAACTAACATCCTACGATAGCTGGCGATGGATATTCATCCTCGAAGGGCTGGCGTCGGCTATGGCCGGGGTTCTAACCTTCTTTCTCCTCCCGGACTCCCCCCTTCTGGCGAAGAGATGGCTGAAACCTGACGAACAACGATACTTACAGCTCATGCTTTACGTCACGCGCGGTGAGAAGAGAACCCAGATTGAAGATCCGAAGAGGGCGAGGCGTTTCAAATGGGCCACGGCAAGGCAAGTTTTCACAGACGGCCACATCTACCTACAAGCGCTCATCTGCGCCTCGAACACGGTGCCGAACAACGGGCTGAAATTCACCATGCCTCAAATCATCCGAAACATGGGCTTCACTTCGACCAATGCGCAATTACTGAGCGCGCCGCCATATTTTGCAGGTGCTGTTGCAGCTGTTGTGTCATCCTTGTGGGCAGATAAATTGTCCCGGCGGATGCCTTTCATTGTGTTCTTCCAATCGATCGTCATCGTCTCCATGGCGGTGCTCTTCCAGTATGCTCCGCACATTGCGACAGATATACCGACTTGCTACGCAATGGTCGTCCTGGCCTGCCTGGGCGTGTATCCCATTGTTCCCGGATGCAACGCGTGGACTATCAACAACCTCGCTGCCGCAGAGAAGCGATCAATGGGCGTGGCCCTCATGGTTACTGTCGGCAACGTGGGAGGCTTTATCGGCAGCTGGATCTTCCTCAACAAAGAGGCACCTCGGTATCCAACTGGCTTTGGCACGTCGTTAGCCTTTGCGGCGGCTGGGGTTCTTGCCGCGCTGCTTTTGGAGTACTTGTACTGGCGGCACAATAAGAAGTGGGAGGTTGTGCCACGAGAAGAAATTCGCCGACAGTATTCCGAGGAACAACTCTATCAGATGGGTGACAGGGCACCAACATTCAAATACTCGCTGTAGTTCTGAATGGAGACAAGACTCGCCTAGGAGAAGGCGAAAATAATAAGGAGGAGTGACACGCTGGTACTGAGTTTTGAAACCGTCGGCAACGGCGTCAGACTTGTAAAACTTAGGGTAAATTACAAACAGAACTTTTGTAGTTGAAACGGCTTGGTGCTTCTAGGCCTCCTCGACCTCCTCGACTATTGGCCGAGTCTCAACACCCTCCTGTACTTTCTGGGCATCTCGAGCAACAGTGAGCTAGGCGAGCCTTAGCGGCAAGGCCGACCCCGAAAGTTCCACTCTAAACAACATCATCTGGCAAGGTCGGCTTGTGTTGGAGTCGAGCTCTGCACTGTGCTCTACAATCTAGGCACGACTCCAATGGGTTGTCGGTGGTGAAATGGTCCTTGGCATATCTTCCTGGTGGACGGAACGGGACGCTATGTCGGGTGTTGACACCGCGGTTTTATCGCGTATGGCGGGGTTTTTGACTAAGATCTAGGATCCTCCACTGTACTGAGCTGTTCTTAATACGCATTTCCCAGTTCGGCAGTTGATCGTTGAGCTTTTGCGTAGCTGGGTACTTCTCCTGACGACACTTCTACTGCAAGCGGCCGACCGCCATGGATACTTCCCCTCCACCCACTTGATAACTTTGAAATTGACCTTGTCCATACCGCGCATGGCCTTCCTTTAACCGTTCGGGATGGGAGCACGGACAACAGTTTGACACAATCAAGAGCCGCTGGGACACTGTCGGCTCATCCACCAATTCATACACAAGTTCAAGAGTCAGGCGAACGCTGTGCCTGAGCACGGGCTTCGACGCTGTCGAACGTGGATATGAGAGTCAAAGAATTTTATATACGGTGCGTCAAAGCTTTTATATTCTCTCTGGCCAATATGTGGGATGCCCACTTACAAGAGGGATCTGACGCGGCAGAACCAGTTTGGTGTGGCTTGGATGGGGCGGTGTCTGGCAAGAGAGCACGGAGTGAGCACGCCGCGAATATGGTCCACTGGGATCACGGCCGACTTTGAGACGGCTTAGTCATAGGTGTATGCGGAACCTCGACTTGCTGCGAGTTATTTCTTGATCTGAGGTCCTTCTGGGATAGAAATTTCTTCGAGGCATTTGAGGTAAACCATAAGGCGTAGGATACCAGTTGGAAAGGGGTCCCAAACTGGCTGGCATCCATGGGGTTGACTCAAAGCCTTGACCAAGGCAGGTGTTCGACTTTCCAGTATCTTCGACCTCCGTCCATCTAGCCGTACCACAAGAAGAATGCGTTATTCAAGCCCCTTCCGGCACAGTTATACCGCTGATACAGTTCTTTATTTCTCAGAGGAAGACACTCCCTGAGCCCGTAGATTGCGTCGTCGCCACGAAGGGAAAGCTTTTCGATTTCCGCATGGAACGGTGCCACCACCTCTTCCAATGTCACTGCTATGGAGTCATATATCTTGACAAACTTGTCTTTGTAGACGCTGCAATGCGCTGACCAGATCTTGGGAGAGCTTTCGAGCGTACTGAGGACCGGGTACAGATCCTGGGTGTTCAGACAACCCCACACCCAAGCTGTTTCGAATCTTAAACCAATCGTAAC
The DNA here is from genome assembly GCA_002099365.1 of Phialophora verrucosa. Lineage (NCBI taxonomy): Eukaryota > Fungi > Ascomycota > Eurotiomycetes > Chaetothyriales > Herpotrichiellaceae > Phialophora > Phialophora verrucosa. The sequence goes on along the minus strand of MSED01000004.1, from coordinate 3,031,314 downwards.
GAAGGAAGTTTCTCCTAGCTGGAATGTGTTAGAGTATGAAAGGTTCCTTGATTGCTGTCTAAAGGTACTACTAAAGGCTTAACTATATACAACCAGTTGACCCCTTTCGTACTTAGGGCTGGGAATGCCTAACCTCTTCATTGACAGAATGAAAGTCGTTAGGAGGTCCTCCTTGGAAGAGTATCTCGCATTGTGTTGAGCCCGAAACAATTGTGTTGCATCTTGAGGCCCGTCTGACTGCCGCTCCAAGTTTATCTGTCGCCGCTTCCAGGCCCAGAAGTGTAAAGTCGATAACAATGCCTCCTTCTAACTCAGGATCAGAGCTGAGAGAGTCGTTCTCTTGGCGGAAACCATGGACATATTCGCATTTCGAAATTTCAGGCTCTGAACATAAGCTCATGGCGGGAGAGTTCGGCCAGTGCTGGTCTCCATCAGGCTCTCCTGACCCATCGGCTGGCTGGACTTGTACGCTCTTTGACTCGATTCATTCCTCTTCTGCGTCCTTCCCACTTGACAGCTCAGCTTGTGTACCGCTTTCGTCTGGGTGAGAAGAGGAGAGACCATCACTGAGTTCAGCCATATCGGCAACCCCTGTAAACATTGATCTGAGACTGCAGGTTTCTGGGTCAAATGCATTTTTCGGAATATTGCGCAGGGATCCAACAACGCTTCCCACGGATTGGGCGGGTGGGATGTGATCGCGTTCAACTGAATACGGGCGTCGCTGTCGACCGCGGTATCGACATCGCTGCTAACGAGCATGGTAAGTCTGGTGTGCGTGATATTGGTTCTGTGGCATGCCTGAGGCTGTGTTAGCACCTTTAAGGAACATTGGACCGATGTGGGGCCTGATCTTGTTGGCTCCTAGCGTTGAGAGCATGCCTCCAATGTGAGCCGTCAAAGAAGACACTATTGTCAACGCATCGCCCACATTGGCATTATGGCAAATGGGTCGAAAAAGACCGCCACATTTTATTGCTGGAAAAATTTGTCGTTGAGTACAAGGACAGATGCAAGAATGAAATGTTGGCGACGCGCTTTCTGGGTTGTCACTAGCAGATGATTGGGTCTTCACTGCGGTGACTTCACAGTGTCCTACCGGGTGCAATCAGGTGGTGAATGGCAATGTGACGTTTGAGGCATAAACGGAAACTCCACGAAGACGAAGAAACCAGCTGGAGTGCCCAGATTTTCGGTCATTCAGCTCATTCCAGTCTATGAGCCAGCGGTGTTCAGGGTTGGAGACATAGCAAGCATAATGCTTTTGGGGATGGCACTCACACTGACTTGCAGGCAACAGGAAAAGTTGATTCGACACGTGGCAGTGAGTAGTCTCGTCCGTCGTGCCCTACATCGGATTCTCCACAGACAAACTCTGGATCAGCAAGCTCCCTTTGATGTCGAGGAACCGGCAGTCTCGTTCGTATCATCGCGGCACTCATGCCTGCAGCACAGAATCTCTCCGATCATCCAGCAACACCTCAAGCAACGACAGCGCACTGCCAGCAGGCTTTCGAATCCTAAGCAGCTTCAACCGCGCATCGGTCTCGAGCAGCAACTGCCTCCATTCCTTCTCGTCGCGTTCCAGAGCGTTGTGCATCACCATCATCTGCATGTCCCGAATCCTCATGCGGCGTTCATCAGCAACGTTCAGCGTGCCGAATGGCAAAGTCACATAATCCATGATCAGAATTCTCGCGCCCGGTTTCATAGCAACCAACAGATTCTGTAGAATCGTCTTTGCATACTTGTCTGCCCAGTCATGGAAGATCATTCGCAGAAAGTAAATGTCCGCGGACACTGGCTGCGGGTCGAAGAAGCTGTGCTCTTGAAAGGAGATTCGGTCAGCCAGATGAGCGGGAACAATCGAGGTAGCAGGGTTTGTCGCTTGCACAACCGTCTTGGGTAGGTCTTGTACGATGCAAGTGAGGGTGGGATTTTCCTCAAGGATTGCAATGCTGCCATGGCCGAGGCTTCCTCCAACGTCGATAATTGTCGCATGGGACAGACTGCTCCATTCGAACGCGGACTTGATGTGCTTGTGCGACATTGGCGGAGTCTTTGTGAATTGCTGCATAACGGTGTGGAAGTCAGCACCAAACTCCGGATGCTGCTCGTGGTACTCGAACATCGAAAGTGTGGTGTCCTTGAAGACGTTAAAAGCTGTCTGATTTGGTTCCTGTGCACCATGGCCCCATTTGTCGATGGCATCGTTGAACCGACTCGCGATCGGCCAGCCTCTGTCGCTAGAGTATCTGCTCAACGTGGCGATGCCTTCGTTCAAAAGTAGTCGCGACGTTGGTGTATGCGCAACAGCTCCATCTTCTTCTGCGAAGATGCCCTTTGTCATTACATATCGAAGGACACGTTTCAGTTGCGACTCGTTGACGCCCAGCTTGTCTGCAAGCGCAGAATACGATATGGTCTTGTCCGTCGGGACGCCTTTAGCGACCGCGAAGCGATTGATATACCTCAACGCGGTGAGATCCATGATCTGCGACCTGTAAGTCACAGCCAGTCTATGAGACGGTATCACTCACACTCGCTGAGAGGCCTTGCGTCAGGACGAACTCTGGCGGCATGGCCATCAATAAGAGCCGTTGGACAGATTCCAGCATAGACAGGCTAAGATTCCGCAAGTCAGCATCCGTAGATGGCGAAGTCGAGTGGCCATTTGTGAGTTCGGAAGCTTTGACCGCTCGATTGATGGCACCAGCTTGGATGAGGCATGTCGCAGCGAGGGCTTCAAGCTCGGACAGTTCCGAGAGCGCCATGATGGACTGAGATGGGAGGAGTTCGCGCACTGGTCCACCTCAGCACTTTGTCGAGATATATATCACTCCGAGGGCGATCTGTCACAAATCCGCATTTTCAGCTCAATGGCTGGCAGATGTCGTGCTCTGACTGCTGCATGAAATTACCATGTCCTCATTGGCAGCTTTGTGAGCTTGCGTCAAGTGGTTGTGATCCAAATTTATCTCAGCGGGTATCCGCCGCGGGTTCCTGTGCTGACAATGGGCCTGGCGGACTCGTATAGTAGCCGTATCCTTCCACAACAGGCAAACGTCAGCACTCTGATCACGGAATATACTTACTGTGCACAGAGCGTATGTATAGCGCACAAAATACGTTTGCGAGGATTCAGGAGCCCGCTCATCAGCAAGGACGGCCTGAAATATTGAGAGTCTAGCTCGGCTGGTGCTTGTTCGTGTTCAGATGCATCTAATCGTCCAACTGTGATTTGACATCCTGCAGCTTTCGGATGCAGCCAGGTGATTCTCGTTCGAGATTTGCCCATATGCTCTTACTGTCTGGATGATGCTGACCCGTGGGAGGTTTGAGTTCAGCGGATCGCGCTTTGGAGGCGTTTCCACGAGGTGCCTAATAGAGTGGTCGCCTTGATCATAGTGCTGGTATATCCGTATGGCGCTCAGAATGATTGCGGCGCCTTTCCAATACTCCATCGTCTGGATAAGCTCCAACCATGAAGTGGTTCCTCGAAAATTCAATCCAGTCTGATACCAAAGCAACAAATCATGCATAAGTGCTGTCTGGGGTGCAGGATCGTGGCGAAGCATTGAACTGACGAGGAACATCCAACGCTACAATTGGCGAGGTTAGCTCAAGACTGACGGCAAGGATTTCCTGGCTGTCGTGTCACTTCTGCCCATCCTACACAGGGCGCTGTGGCCCTTCCTTCTTACCAACCCGGCCTAGTCTTGGGACCATCCTTTCAGCAACACACTGTCTGCGGTGTGCAAGTGACGACAAAAGCGCGGCATAGAAAGAATCGGAGCAGCATGGTTGCGGAGACCCGTGGGCGGCTACCCAGGAGCTCGCGGCGAGGAGGGGCTGGCGTAATTCAACTTGCACAGGATCGGGAGGTGAACGAATGACGGAGAATCGGTAGAGTACGGTCGAGACCCACCAGACTTGCTCAATTTCTGAGGCGATCGCTAAGCCGACGCTGAACTCGAGACTCTATTTTCTGGGACAAAGACAAGCATAACTCATCGGAGCTCTGATGTTGAGGGAGAGTGGCAGAAGACTTGGTGGTTGTCCGAAGTTGTTCCAACCGGACAGGTTCATGTCGGGGTTCGAGTTCCATCGAGGCCACGAGAGCGATCTATCCGAGCCGGCGAGGCGGGCAGATTTGCCGCCAGGCTTGACAAGCTTACTCCAGCAGAAGTTGCTGAGATGCCTTTCCAGTCTGCATTGTGGTACCTCGGGGTATCCATGTAGGACACTGCGCTCTTGTCCTGCTCTCCAAGTATCTCAACGACGCTTTCCAGGGTCAAGACTCGGCTTGCATTGTATTTTCCTTCCGCCCAAGCTCTTCGACGCCTAGCTCTCGAATTACGGTCTCTGGTGTGGATCTCTCGACGTGCTACACCAATATCTGCCGAGCTGCAAGGTTACCGACAAAGCACGATCTTACTCAGTTACTTGACTCATGGGGTCGAAATAACGCGAGAGAGGGAGAGATTGAAGATATGCAAGCTCGTAAAGAACCGAAAGGCGCTGTTCTGAGGTTGCGTTGCGGGACAAGAATCGCGCATGTACGACGGTGGTTTATCAACCTTTCATTCATTTTGTTGGAGAGTGTTATAGCCAGAAGAGCGTGTCCAGGAACTCGGTGCCGAAAATTGCCAGTGGCTAGAGATAGGATGGTGGCTTCGATTGAAGCGAAGACCAACTGCGACTTTCAGGGCGAGACGCAGAGAGAATGGAGGAAAATGTGACATCGAATGAAGCTGAAGACTGACAACGCCGAGAACTGGGGAAACTTTGGTGTGGAGAAACTCGCACGCGCCATTGTTTAATAGTGTGTCCGCGGCCAACCTCCAAACTTCGTAAACGGAGAACTACTCCGCGATACTGATGGACAACACACTCAACTTAAATCTCTTTCACAGAGACGAACCGTTGACGGTGGCGATATCGACACCTGGCGGCTGGGGTGCGGAACTCGACTGTGGCAATGCAAGACCGGTTGAATACTGCCACAGTTCAGAAACTGAGCAGCTGGCTCGTCTTCGGGGCGTTTGACAAATTGAATCAGTTCGTTCTGTTCGGTATTTGGATAGCATCGAACACTAGGAAATCCGCCGTGGTGAGACAAGAACCGCAAGCATCTGTTTCTCCCGTCAATGAAGAGAGTGTTGCCGCCAGAGGCGAGTCCAAAGTTTTCATCCTGGTCATTCTGCCTCGCTACTGTGTCCTACAAAGAGTGAGGATGCAACACACTCACAGTGACCAAGACGGGGATACTTGTCCGTGGTAATGATCTCTCAGCGCTTCAGCAACAAGCCTGAACGAGAAATGGACGTGATTTGACTCCAGTTTATCACCAGAGTGCCCAATGGTCCGCATCTTTCGGAAAACGAATCAACTCCACGGCTCGTGTCATCTTACCCTCCATGCTGTCACACTTAGCCCCCAGAAGCGAGAACTCCGCATCCGGGCCTTCCTGTCACTGGACTTCGCGACGTCTACCGCTTCTGGTTGGCATAGCCTTTACCCTTCCAAGGTTTGCAGCTTACCTCCAGCTCAGTTTTTCCCCGTCTCATTCGACCCCAGTTCTTTACTGATATTCACAAATGTGGCGAGGCGGTCTATATGAGTGTATCAATCACCGTAGCCAGACTTCATTGTGTCTGATAGTTCACGAACTTGGATTGTAATTAGCTTGCATTACGCACTAGGATATTAACTGGTCGAAGTCCAATGCCATAGAAATTACACTATATCATCCAAAGGGTCTCTATTCGAGTGCTACTACATTCGCCAGCCTTATACTCCCAAGTCGAGAAAATGTGCAATATCCGGAACCCAGACTCAAAATTGACACTGTCTTGCTCAGGCACAAGCCGCAGTTAGCCTTGGATCGACTTCTGTGCCCTGAACAACGCGAACGCCTGGCCGATTGCTCGGATCAAGTCCACGGGATTCAAAGCATCAAGCAAGGCCTCCACGACACGGTAAGAGCGGCCCTCCTTCTCCTGGATGCCTCCGTACTCCCTCACATGGAAAATGAACTGATTCGCGACCATGAAAAGCAAGGCTTCGACGCAGATCAGCAACGCAGGCAGCCCAATTGTAATGTCGTCGTATGTCACTTTGGAACCACCAGTGACTTTAGATTTGAGGATGCTGAAGATGAACTAGAACGCGGTCAGCTCGCTTCACGAGTTGGGGAACGAGATTGAGACTCACATGCTGAAGGGTGGTCACAACCACAAAGAGCTTGAATATCACGAGCTTCAAGACAGCCCTCTTACCGCCCATGTACTCTCGAAGTCGACGCTGGAATCTAACCACTGCGAGAATAGCCCAGATGGTCGTGATGAGTTCGAGGGCTTGGATCTGCCAACTCTGTTAGACCACACCATCACAGGAGACAGCAGTCGTACCCAAACTTTTGCGAACCTAGGTTTAGAGGAAGTGCTACAGTAAGTACCAGTGGCCTTGGTAATTTCTTGGGTGACAATGAGAGCGGTGTAGACGACGACGTAGATGAAGACTGTTCGCCAGACGCTCTGTACATACCGTTCAGCAGAGAGCAGCATTAATCAGTGCGTTACGTACCCAGAACCATCGGAGACTCCCACCAGGTACGACGCTCCCTTTCTTGCCTCTCATCTCCAAGTTCTGAAAGACGGCATCCCTTGTCGTGAGATCCGGAGCGACGTATTGGACATATAGCAAGAAGAGCGACGCCAGCGCCAATGCTTCATAGAGATTGGACAGCGGTTCGAGGTATTCGGCGGCATGGTAGGTGTGAGTAGAGATAACCGCAATCACTGTGAAAACCAGCGGTGTTGAGACAATCCTGAAGATCTGACGCTGCTCGTTGGGGACCATGTATCGACGCAGATGAGGGACGACCAGGTTGAGCCACAGCGCGGCGCACACGCCGAAGCAAGTCCAGCTGACAATCGAAACGAGATGTTGGAACGTAAGCGACCCAATGATTGGAGCACCTCTCTCGCCGGCTCCAGCCGGTTTGGCCGGGCAGCGGGTCGAATGCAATGTGAATCCCATGTTGACTTTGGCAGTCTCCAAAAAGCTGGGGGGGCTAACTCACACTCGAAGAAATGCCTGTACATGAGAGTAGGTTAATCGCAACTGAAGTCCAAATATATACTCCATGGCGAGGATGCATTGTGTCTTTCAACGACATGGCAATGCTCTACGCCCTCGCGATGTTAACACATTGGAGTCATTGCAGAGAACGGAACAGCATGCAAAGCACAGAATGCCGCAGCACTGAAGCCCAAAGAATCCGGGGCGGCCATCTCGCCCCTCGGTCCGGAGCAACTGAAGACCCCGGGACAGCCTTCGAGTGGCAGCGCTCAACTCAGCCCTATGGCGGACATGATGGCTTGCGCCGAGCAACAAGCTGGCCAAGGTTCATCGTTCGCTTATCGAAGTCGCATCGAAGTACGTACATGGCTGATGTGTGTTGTCGTACCTAGGCTGAAGGAAGAATGAAGGCTAAGAAAGCATGTTTCGGCAATCGGACTAGGATGTGTTTTTGCTAATTCCTCGCTAACGAAGGCTGAATTCTCTTGGCCACCCTCTGTCCTCGCGACTGGAACACCTTTACGTACCATTCTCCTCGCGCTCGTATCCTGCCGAACTCACTCGCACCAGACGCTCACTCGCCTGCAATGCGCCAATGGGGAAATCCATGCGAACGGCATGGCCTCTGTCTTCCTCTGTCAGAAGCCGCTGTTGGAGCACGTTGGTTCTCGGTGAACTCTGAGACATGTGCGCTGTCTGAAAAAGCCCTCGCAATGGCAGGTAGGTGGAGTGAGCATGTCACTGCCTCGGGTCCTGGTCTTTGCCTGCGTGCTGTCGTATTGCGCCGATGCGATGCCACTCTGTTGTTGGATGTCTTCAAAACATACTTTAACGTGAGAAAACTCCCTCCACCTGCAGTGCTCAGCGAAGCAGAAGATTCGGTTTTGACACCAGCACTCTGCAAGTTCTTCAATGACATCCTCTCGCAACGTTTACTCCACGGCCGCGCGACATGGATTCACCAGTCAGTCGTGCCTCGAGCACGGAGGAGGACTACCGCGAAATCAACGAAGCAGCGCTCCATGACCGTCTCCGTGACGGCCTCCGGGCGCGTGCCGAGGAGAAGAAGCCAAAACACCACCACAAGCGACTGCACATTAACAATAGAGATCCGGAGCTGACCAGGATCGCAACGACGGCATCTAAAGAGACTAGGGTCATACCAAAGAGGCTTGCCGACATCGATCCTCGCCTGGACCCCGAGAAGGACGAGTTCGACTTCCGGTTCTGGGCTACGACCTTCATCCAGCTTGTGCGAGAAGACGGTATCAAACGGGCCAATGTCGGTGTCTCCTTCAGGTCTCTCACCGTATCCGGGATGGGATCCAACCTCGCTTTACAGCCTACAGTCACGACACCGTGGATTGCGCTTGCTCGCTTACCGATGCTGCTTAACAAGCACAAGCGCAAGCCCAAAGTAATACTACACCAACTCGACGGCTGCGTCAAGAGCGGGGAAATGCTGCTTGTGCTGGGCCGACCTGGAAGTGGCTGCACGACATTTCTCAAATCGATCTCTGCTCAGTTGAGTGGCTTGATCAAGTCGCCAACTTCCACCGTCAGCTATGACGGCGTCTCTCAAGACGTATTGAGGCAGAGATTCAAGGGAAAGGCGGTATATAACGACGAGAACGATGAACACTTCCCACATCTGACAGTCGGACAAACTCTCCGCTTCGCCGCATTTGCACAGACGCCGCAAGCACGGATCGAGGGAGTTGACCGACTGACCCAAGCCACGCACATGGCCGAAGTCATGATGCGAATATTCGGCCTGTCCCACGTTCGGGACACGAAAGTTGGCAACGATACGGTCCGCGGTGTCAGTGGGGGGGAAAGGAAGCGCGTGAGCATTGCGGAGATGGCGCTGGCGCGGTCACTTCTAGCTGTGTGGGACAATTCTACCAGAGGTCTGGATTCGGCAACGGCCCTCGAATTCGTCCGGTCATTGCGTACTTTGGCGGATGTGGCTGGTATTACCCAAGCCGTGGCCTTGTATCAGGCCAGTCAACACATCTATGATACATTCGACAAGGTGCTCGTCCTCTACGAGGGGCGACAGATCTTCTTTGGCCCCATCCAGTCCGCTCGTGCGTACTTCGAGCGAATGGGATGGTTCTGTCCTCAACGCCAGACTACGCCGGACTTCCTAACCTCGATCACTAATCCGCTAGAAAGGCAGCCTCGCCCAGAATATACAGAGAAGGTGCCTAGAACGGCCAGCGACTTTGAGCAGTACTGGCTCGAGTCCGAGGAGTTCCAGGCCTGCATTGCAGAAATCACCAAGGCTGAAGTTGACGCCAAAGACAACGGTCGGCTCCAAGAATTACAAGACGCGCACCATGCGGCACAGGCTCATCACACGAGGGCAACTTCTCCTTACCTGCTCTCGGTCTGGATGCAGATACGCTTGTGCATGAAGAGGGGCGGCCACCTTCTATGGAACGACAGAGCTTCCACAATTTCCCTTGCGGCAGGACGAGTTATCCTCGCATTGATCATAGGAAGTGTCTACTTTGGAACCCCCAACACAACGGCCAGCCTCCAGTCACGGGGCGCTGTCATCTTCCTCGCGACTCTAATGAACGCTCTTATGGCAGTGACTGAGATTGGCGCTCTCTTCGGCAAACGAGGAATTGTTCAGAAGCAGGCCAACTTCGCCTTCTACCATCCATCTGCAGATGCATTCGCCGCTTTCCTCCTTGACATCCCTGTCAAGTTCGTCATCTCCACGCTGTTCAACGTCGTGTATTATTTTCTGTCGGGACTCCGACCCCAAGCGTCAAACTTTTTCATATTCCTACTGTTCAACTTTGTCTGTACGCTGCTGATGTCGGCCATCTTCCGGAGTATCGGGGCAGCCTCAAAGCAGCTCACGCGAGCATATGCAGTCGCCGGCATCGGAGTCCTAATGATGGTTATTTACACTGGCTTCACGCTACAAACGTCCTATATGCATCCCTGGTTTCGCTGGATCAATTACATCAACCCGATTGCCTATATTTTCGAATCATTGCTCGTCAACGAAGTCCACGGCCGTCAATTTCCTTGTGCGCCGCAGAGCCTTGTTCCGCCGTATGCGCGAGGGAACTCGAACTTTGCTTGTGCAGTCATTGGCGCCCAACCTGGAGAGCGGACAGTTTCGGGGGATCTATGGGTCAAATCAGGGTACCAGTACAGCTATGACCACATTTGGCGGAACTTGGGGATTGCATTCGCGTACATGGTCTGTTTCCTTGTTATCCACCTCGCCGCCGTGGAGTTCATGTCTACCTCAGATGCACAGCCACAGCGGCTTATCTTTCGCAACCGCGAAGCATCACAGGCCACGAAGAAAGATATTGAATCGAATTTGCATCATGAAACGGCGCTCTCTCTGAATTCGACGATGAACAAGAAGGACCAAGGCGCCAGGCGTAGCACCGGACGACAAGGGGACAAAGACGACACCGACAACGTGACTGGTGCGGCCGGCGTCCTCACTTGGGAAGATGTTACTCTGGATATCATGCTGCAGGACAAACCCAGACGGCTTCTGGACAATGTTACCGGATGGGTCGACCGCGGGACGCTTACATGCCTGATGGGGGTCTCAGGTGCTGGGAAGACGACACTCCTAGATACCTTGGCCCAGCGCCAGATCACAACCGGGCATCGTTCCGGTAAGATCCTGGTAGACGGGATGCCATTGCAACCTTCTTTCCAGCGCAGAACGGGATACGTTCAGCAACAGGATCTCCACCTCCCGACGAGCACTGTTCGCGAAGCCTTACAGTTCTCTGCCCTGCTTCGGCAACCCCGTTCAGCGTCCAAGCAAGAAAAACTCGCCTACGTCGAGCATGTCATCGAGATTCTGAACATGGAGCAATTCAGCGACGCAATTATCGGCCGACCAGGCGAGGGACTCAATATCGAGCAGAGAAAGCTCCTCACTATTGGCGTGGAGCTCGCGGCAAAGCCTTCAATCCTGTTCCTGGACGAACCCACTTCCGGGCTCGACTCTCAGAGCGCATGGACAATCGTCTCGCTGCTGCGTAGACTGGCGGATAACGGCCAAGCCGTGCTGGCTACTATCCATCAGCCCTCGGCTATGCTATTCCAGCAGTTCGATTCCATCTTGCTGTTGGCGAAAGGTGGGCGGACCAGCTACTTCGGGCCCCTTGGTACGGATTGCCAGACTTTGACCCAATACTTCGAGACGCACGGCGCGGCAAGCTGCGCGCCAGAGGAAAATCCCGCAGAATATATCCTCAACACCATCGGCAACGCATCTTCCCACGATTGGCCGGAGATATGGCTGTCAAGCCAAGAGTGCGCCGCAACCAAGGAAGCGCTCCGCACGATGGTCACGATGCCTGTTGCGCGAGCAGAGAAAGGCGCCGTCAACCACGACGGCGAGTTTGCCATCCCTTTCGCAATTCAGTTCCGGCATGTCTCCCAGCGGTTGTTCCAGAATTACTGGCGTAATCCCGCCTACATCTACGCCAAGCTCCAGTTCGCACTGCTCTCGTCCCTCTTCATCGGCTTCACTTTCTACTTGCAGAACTCGTCGGTCACAGGGATGCAAAACGTCATCTTCGCCATCTACATGTTGAATGCAACGTTCTCGACCATGGTCAATCAGGTACTATTCTTGCTCATTCTTCTTCCGACTACGCCATGTATGCTAACGTTATCAACGTAGATTATGTCGCGATTCCTCCCTCAACGCGCTCTGTTCGAAGTCCGCGAATGCCCCTCCAAGATGTACAGTTGGCTCGTGTTTGTGCTGGCCAACATCCTGGTCGAGATCCCCTACCAGATCTTCCTGTCCGTGGTCGTCTGGGCGTGCTGGTACTTTCCCGTCTTCGGCCTGGACCACGATGCGTCCACTCGAGCGATGATGTGGGCGTTTTGTATGCAATTCTTGCTCTTCGGAGCGACGTGGGCGCAGATGCTCATCTTCGTCATGCCCAGCACCGAGATCGCCGGCGCTCTGTCCACCATTCTCTTCACGTTGACGCTCCAATTCAACGGCGTCCTGCAGCCACCCACGGCACTGCCCGGGTTCTGGATCTTCATGTACCGCGTCAGTCCGTTCACATACCTCATCGGCGGCTGGGCCGGGACCGGCCTCGCTGATCGACCGGTAGTCTGCGCCGAGAACGAGCTGGCCATCTTCGATCCCCCGGCCGGCCAGACCTGCAGGGCATATCTGTCAGCGTACCTCGACGGCGGGGCGCCAGGCTCTCTGCTCAACCCGTCTGCCGTGTCCGAATGCAGATACTGCCCCTTGCGGAACGCCAATCAATTCCTCGCCGGCTCGTGGATCCATCCCTCCGACAAGTACCAAAACCTAGGGATCATCTTCGCGTATATTTCCTTTAACATGTTCGCTGCCGTGGCCTTATACTACGTTTTCCGAGTCAGGCGCTTCAGTTTCAGAAGCCTACGGAAAACAAGACCGGACGGTGAGCGCAATGGAAAGGAGCATGCCGGGAAACATCACAAGGGCAGGCTGTTGTTCTACCTCGAGTTTTATTATCACTTCGCCTTAGCTGTGCTGAAGAACACTGTACGATAGCTGTAGTTTTGGTATATCCGTACTCTTCATTAAATTAATTGCCTCGAAAGGATCAATGATTGCTTCCGGCACATGACTACCCTTGGTCACTTCCACCCTCGAGGAGTTCCAACGATGAAGGCCATCTTGCGCCGGCACCTGTCGATCACGAGAATGGATCTTGACCACTGCCGCATTCCACGTTTCTTTGTTGCCCTGTCGCACTTCACACTATCTCATCTCTAGAAGTACATGACAGCTAATCATATCTGGTCAGTTTTCTCCTGCTCGAGGGCCTGCCTTTGTCAGTAGTCATGCGGGTACTGCACGCCCCGGGAGACTTACCTCCGTGATATCGTCGACGGGCACAACAATATGTCCTATTGGATTTGATGTACCAAACAGGGCAACGTCCCTTTCCAGTTGTAGGAGCAGAGTAACCGTGTATGGGATTGTCGCCTTCATTGATTGGAGCATGTCCATGAGCAGGTTCAGCGACTCTGAGTGTTTTCGGGCATCGACAGGATCTGGTTCGGACAGTTCTTGTACGAAGACCCGAGCTGCGAGATACAGACAGAACGGCAGCCACGGACTGGCCTGGAGATCTATCAGCCTTCAACGTCGGAGTGAGACTTCTGGTTTATCACCTTCGCCATGATATTGGGACGGACGAGCCGCAGTATCGTCATCATCGTTTCCGCGGCTCCTAGGCACCTCATTCTGCTTTCAACCAGGTCATACCCCATATGTGGCAAACTCCTTGCTTTGAAAATTGCGGCTTGATGTAGACAAATTGTGCTTGCTTGGATGTTGATATGCAGCTGGACTGCAGCGGGATTGAGAAGGCTCGAACCAATCTGCAACTGAGATGGGAGATGCTCAAGGATGTTGAGCAGCACTTTGTCAAGGTGCTGATGTCGCCTCCAGAAAGCACTGTCGGGATCTTCTTGACTGCCTTCGTCAATCTCTTTCCGGTGAAAATGTGTTAGAGTTCGACCAACAACAGCCGCAATCATCGCTGTCGCTGCAAAGAGATCTAGATTCTTGACGCCTTAATGTGTCAGTGCATGCTCTACTGTGCCTAGGGTACACTTACCCCCTGGAGTCATAGCAACTTTTAGGGAAATCGGTGGTCGAGTCGCCCTCCCCTTTGTGAACTCTTGCTCACTTGCCGGCAGGTTAGTCGCGATCTGAGTGCAATCAGTTCCCGTCCCTCCACAAGTAAGGAAGAGGCGCACATCTCGCTCGTCGATAACAGACGGCCAGCCTGATCCCAGGCTTTGATACCGGTCCTGTACAAAGATAGCCCAAAATACTCGCCGCCTCTCCTCCAACTCAACCCAATTCATAGCCGAAGGCAGAATTTCCTTGACGTCAAAACCAGCTCCGTCCAGCCTGTGAAGATTCATCATGTGACAAAGTCGAGCTGCTCTGCCAACGCTCAACCATGCGCGGGGAAAGTACAGCATCCGAGTCTCGAAAGTGGCCAAGTAGGCCGTGGCTTGGGCGTGTGCAAGATTAACGACGCCATGGCCTCTACCGGCTATTTCGTCGATGTCCATGTACTTACGGGCACGATGGTAGAAGTGCTCTGTGACGGCGCTGTAATTCTCGCTGACGGATGCAGCAAGGCACCAGATTGTGTAGCTAAGACAAACCGGTGGTCGGAGTCGCGATGTCGGTGGTAAACTCATCGCTGCGAGATACCTGCCTTTGTGGATGATGGGCGCTCCGGGATAAATCTTCTCGAAGAATATTTGATGTCTGGTGGCGCTGTCAGCACTCCCAATAGAGACACAGATCGTGCTAAGCGCTCACAGATCGTCGATAGCTTGTTGACTTGGCAGGGGCTCTTGCAGACCAACAGCGCACAGTTCCCAGGAAATGGAATTGTTTTCCGGCGGTACACTGGCATCCTGCCCTAGGCTTGTCGAATGCTGCACAAGGTCGGCTCTTAAAAATTCTGTCGCTGCTTCAAGAGGCCGGTCATCTGAGATGAAACAATCCCATAGCGTTTCCTCGAGAACGTTGTCGGTTGCGGTGAATGCATCATCGTCTGAAACCGTTCGCGAATGACCCTGATCGCTGCCCGTAGAGTTCTGATTTTCGAGGAGAGACTCTACCTCCGCTTGCGGGATTGGTGTTAGAAAGGAAAAAGTAAATCCAAATGCTGTTGGAGACTAACCAAGCCGAAGTTCCAGTGATCTCACATAGCCTCGTCGTGGTCCAGTTTTCCGAAGAGTATCTTCCCATTCACAATCTCTACCAGTACTCTCGCATGTCTTGCAGAGTGGACGATTCCCGCTGCATCTCAGTTTTCGCTTCCGGCAAGAATTGCAAGCGAGATGCTTGAACCGGTAACTGGGCTTTGAGTTGCCGCTGTGTTCGCTGGGAGGCATCCTGTATGTGTGCTGAGACGGATTTTGCTCTAAGGATAGACAAGCCAACTGAAACGTGCCAGGTGTTTAGAGATGTGCATAGGAATACACATTGTATACCCGTTGATTGTTCTTGTTAGATGTGAAAGAAATCACCAGCCATACTTCTGGACACAATCAACAAAGAGCGAGGATGGCTCGAAAGGTGCACATCTGGAAGCTCCTTTCCTCAGCCGCAAAGTCTATACTGCAGCTACACGGCGGTGCTCTGTTGCATGGTAAGCCATATTCTCCTTCAGCTGGGCTTGGTTGGTTCAATTTCAAAGGGAGACAAGCGTCAGGGAGGCGAAAGAGGAAGGTCTAGCCTGACAGATTCGTATGGTCGGCCAATACGAATAGCAGGGGTCCTTGTGGCGGGATTGCTCAGCAGCTGTTGGGCCTTTCATACAGCTGATGTTTAGTAAATGTGCTCAGCTTCAATGTCGAGTGGACAGTTAGCCAGGCTACCGTAAAGATGAATGCGGCCATACTTGCTTGCTTGGGAAGTTAGAGTTGCCACCGCGCTGCCTACATTCGCGAGTGGCCTTCCACGCCATGCCCAGAGGTGATGAGCAAGCAAGCAATGCAGCGGAGGCCTTTTGACACCTACTCATGAGCTTGACTTTGTTCGGAGTCTGTCGAGGGAGAACGAGCAGATACATCGCCCAATTATTCAACATCTGTCTTCCCAAATCCCATATGACCTCTCTAGAATCATTGCACACGACATACAGTATCCATTGGAGACGTTCTTGGGGGTGGCATCCCTAACTAGAAAACCACGCTCGCAAGCACATAAAGCGCCATGCCACGGCAGCAGTAGGTGTCCGAACGGACTAAAGTTGCAGAGGCTTCCGAAGACCAAAGATTAGATGCAATGCCAACCGAGAATCTAACCCGGATCCCAGTCATGGCACTGCGTCGCGGATCAGATATTGAAAACAGGATAGGACGTTGTCGGAAGAGCCAGGGATGCGCAGTTGCACGACAACCAAAAATCGATCGGAGAAGGACTTGGCGACGGGTCTTTCGAAATGGTAACCATTCCAGACATGGTCACGGAGGGATTTTTCAATGAGGCTCCCTCGTGGATGTCTTCAACGTCCAGTACTCGATTCTGAAGTTGTAGGCGTCTTCGATAGTTCTCGGGTAGTATTCATCTGCTTTCTGAATCCAGCCAAGACCTGTGGTATTGCTGGATTCCTCAGTGCGATGAAGCTGCGTCAAAGAAATCGTAAGTCAAGGCCGATGTACTCACATCCTCTTCCGGCTTTGCGCAACGCCACTGCCGAATATCAGATACGACATCAACAGCAAATTGTGGGACGAAGATGCGGCCCCTCCGTCTCAGTAGCAGGATTGCCTGGGTCCCTTCCACGCTGCAGGTTAAGTAGAGGGGGCAAGGCGTGTTTGAGATTCAATGAAAGGAACAAGCCGCACTTCGCCTTCAAAGCTGGTCAGCTCCATTCTCCAAAGTGCGGGTGTAGCTGATTGGCAAGCCGTTCGAGCTGTAATCTTCGGCAGGATGCTCGACAGTACCCATCAAGGATTTAAGAGCATTATGGCATTGTGAATGACTTGCTCATTGGCCGAGTCAACATCCAGTCGTTTCTCCCTCCTCGTAACCCATCGGCAAGCATCGACCGCGGAAACCCAAGATGCTACTCATCCTCACCTGACAGCCTTGATCGATCCTTCGGTCAAGTGCGACCGCACCTTTGGACTTGATCATCCTCGCACATGGGATGGGCTTCTCGGGAATATTCCGAGAGCTGTTCCCGTATCCCACTTTTGTGGATGACATCGCAGGCCAAGAAGTCGGCGTGAGCGTGGCAAAGGATGGCTCGAGATGTTAAGAAGAGGATGAGCACAAACGGTCTCACGACACGGCGGCAGTCCAATTCAATGGAGCCATGGAGGTGCTGTAATGAGTTGAATGAAGAACTGAGATGGCACATTTCGGAACAGATCAATCGAGGCCCTCCTGGTTGATTACAACCAAGAAGCGTTTCTCGGCACAGATTCGACGTACTTTCGATGGTCGAACTCCGGAGAGCGTGGAGGCAAGCAGTCTACATGGTAATTGTGCTGTGAGAAGACAAAACGGGCTGTCAGCAATGTAATAAGATACAACCACTCAGCTACCACACTGCCGCACTCCTGCTGAATCACGGGTAATTCGTAGGTCGCTTTGGAAAATGGCGTCTTGACTGCTGGCCTGATCGACATCTGGTTACTTCGACGACTGCAAGCATCGGTCAGGGAGCTTATTTCGAGATTAAGGCGTCGTTCGAGCTGACTGCAGATGAGACGGCACGAGATCGAACAATGTATTGGAGAACATGTCGTTGGCGCAGGCTGCCCTTTCGAGAATGCTCAATCAGCAGACGTCATAGTGGCCGGAGGAAATGGGCGCACGCTCAACTCAACCGCACGTCCATCTTACAGTCCAGTGCTCACGGGTTGCAACACAGCTCCCGCGCCTTGTGGTTTCAACAACGCACACAAAGTTGGCTGCTGCCCGACTTCGCGTTCGACTGCACATTGCTTTTCGGGCGATGGCGGCTAGTATCCTACCGGCTTCCAGCAGCGCCACCACAGGCGGAACACGGGCTCAGCAACGCCATTTCCGGGGAAAGAGCCAGATCCAGGAGAGCCGGAGGCGGCTGTGCTCCAACAATCCCAATGGTTTGGTTGCACTCATATCCGGAGGCCTTGGTAATCTTTCGTCTAGGCCCCTTGCAGAAACTGTTCTTCCGTTGATGAGCCGGCCGCTTCAAGCCGCCTGCTAAGGACGCCGCTTGACGGTCTCCTGCTTACAGAAGCCTTCTTAGCCATCAAGTAGAACTCCCCGAACGCTCTTACATGTTTAGCCGTCTTCCGGCCAATGGCGATCATCTCGTACAATGGCTCCTCGAGGCGAGCCCAAGGCTGCAGCGGGCGTGCTGATCATTCGATGCAAAGTGTGAGTTAGGGGTCAGTTCCAGCAGGGGTATCCAGTCAGCGTGACTGCGGGTTTCTAAAGGTAAACTGAGGCATAGCGACTGAAAATGGATCCAGGTGGTTCCCTTTCCGGGTGCTGTCTCTTCAGGTTTGAACTTATATAAGACTGGAGAGTATGCTGTCAGAGCATGAGGTCAAGCAAGTGTCAATCCTCATAATCACACAGAAAGTCGGTTATCAAGTACGGACCAATGTTCACCGCTTACCAACAATTCACTTCCAACATGTCTCTTCGCAACGCCCTTCAGGATTTGGCTCGACATTCTTCCTCCAGCAGCGGTCGCCCGTTATCTTCAACCAGAGGTACAGCACGAACCGATTCATGCTCATCGGCAACTGTACTCCCTCCCACGCCAGCATACCAGCCTATGTGCTCCGAACGAACACATCAAGAAGCATCATCTCTCTGGACTCCGTCCCGTGAATTCCTTGGACAGACACTCGAGTGCGAGCACGGATGCGAAGAAGCACCACCACCGTACATGCTTTTGTGCAATGGTGATAAGAAGCCCCAATACTCAGAACGCCAAACCACCACGACCCTCGACGCCAACGTGAGACGAATGGACGGCGCTCTTTGCCTGCGATGCAACGCCAAAAAAGCAAAGGCTTGGTACATGCGGCAGAAGGAGCGCTCGGGTCGGTGAGGCAGAACTATGCGCTGTACTGCGTTGTACACATATCGTAACGAAGTCCTACGAGATTTGTTCACTAGCGAGGCGCTGTTGTCGTGCCATGGCGTCAAGGGGCTCAGGGCTCCCAGAGGCTGGGTGACATGTTTGTGTGGTCACGTTTGTGGAGCGCCTGTGTACAAGACATGGTGTGTTGTGGTTGAGCATAGCATGTATCAATGAGATGTTTCTTCCATCCTCCCTCTTGCTTTTTGATTTACCTTTGCTCGCGATCCCATCTTGAACATTGAGCGTGACAACAGTCTTAGTCCATGGATTCTCCTCGGAAGGCTTGAAATGGCTCCGCAAGGTCAAGAGCACGTCAATGGACGGTGTTGTCGCTTCGAACCTGCATAAATTCTTGCGCTCCCTCCTAATACTTACGAATCTTATGCATTGCTCACACTCCATTAGGACACGGTCTTACCCATCGAACACGAACCTCGTCCTCGGCCACGGACCGTAAGCAAATTTGTCAGAGAGACGGTATTCCCGCATTTCCTTGCTCGAGCAGGCTGCTGGCCCAGTGCTGAAGGATTCTTTGCCTGACCACCCTGCCTTCGTTGCAAGTAGGGCAGTATGCCGAGGGGCAAATTGGACCTCGCCAGACTTACCGCAAGACAGGCCCTTCTCCATGGCTCGGGGGTACTCGACTCATCTGACGGATACGCCCTAGAAAGGAACGCTCAGACAGCCAACGCGTGAAGGGCGTTTGTCGTCATGGCGTTGCAACAGGGATCGACGCGACTAGAAATCGTCACGTTTCGAAATTGACTGCGTCCTCAAGGCTGGCTAAAACGCGGCGATTGTCTTCGAAGCGAAGAAACCCGTTCCTCACCTTGGCCATCTGCGATTCCTCGCGAAGGACGAGACAAGATAGGCCCTCGTTCGGAGAATGCTGCAAGGCGGCTAGTAGCTAGGTCTCATGCGGTCGGGCGGCAAGAGTTCAATCCGTCCCGCGGCCGGAGCTCGATTTCCCTTGATCGGGGGTGCCGTCGAAGCGAAGGCCGTTGTCGAAACAGTGTGAGATCGCGGCAATTTCCTCGCTTCTCATATGATAAAAGGCCGTTTCCAGCCAGTTGCCCTTTTGAGCTAGGCAACAGAGGCATATTTGTTTAAAACGTCTTCAAGCGATGGAGCTTACCTTGCATCAGTCCGACAATTTTTCTGAGACCAGGCATTCCATTAGCAAGAGTTATTGCGGGAACTCCTCGGGCATGGGATTTATGTCGGGGCCTTTATAGCCAAACGTGTTGGTTGAAGCAGTGGTGTGAAGGAATCCACAGCCTCATGCATTGTTGACATAAATCCGGTCCTGATAGGCATGACCTAAAGCTGGTTGTGAGAGGAATTGATGCGCCAGGAGACATGCATATTTTAACAGTGGCATGATATCGGAGGTGGCCTGAGGCTTTTGGGGCCCGTGATTTTGAATCCCAACAGTGGTGGTGACTCCACAAGTCCTTTTGTTCGAGCTGTTTGTTAATTCGCGGCAACTGGTTGGTTGACGGGAGAGAGCCGCGGAGATGCACATGTTCAGGAACAGGGAAGCCACAATACCGCACTCGCGACAGCGGATATCGAACCCACCCGCATGCAAAGGACGACTCCAAAAGCCGAAGTCCGATATCTGGTTGGAAAGGGTAAGCTAAGCAAGGCCGCTATGGGGTTTCAGTGGGTATCTTTCCTCACACAAGCAGATTGCCTGTATCATAGGGATGCCGCGGAAATATCTGCTGGTACCGACTGATTCGTGAGCAACCAGCTTGTAAGAATATATAATCTCGCCGGCAGCACTCCGCATAACGTGTATACTTGCCGGCCTGATAAGCAATCGATTAGCCACGTTGAAGCCGAAAACCACAATCACAATGGAGCACATCGACGGGACCGTTATCAACCAAGACCTGTCCGCTCGGATGAGATATATGCAATCCTTCCTGCAATGGGACCCAGCCAAAGATGGAAAGCTCATCGAAGCATGCAAACCCGTCCTTGCTCCAATCGTCACCAACGTCGTCGATGCAGTCTACGACCACCTCCTACAGTACGACATCACCGCCGCCTCATTCGCTCCGAAACAGTCGCAGGAAGGAGGGACCAAAGACGCAGACGTGCGAGAACTGCACCGGGATCATGAGAACATCAAGTTCCGCAAGGACTTCCTGAAGGGTTACCTTGTCAGACTGGTCTCGAACCACGACTGGACGCCAGAGAGCAAATTCTGGGAATATATCGACATGGTCGGCAAAGTCCACACGGGCGTCACCGACTCCGGCTTGAAGCACAGAAAGAACCGGCCAGCCCTCTTCGTCGAGTACCGCGAGATCAACCTCCTGATGGGCTGGGTAGAGAATGCCGTCACGGATATTGTCATGGGCGTCGAAGGACTCGAAGTCCAGACAAAGGTCGACATCCTGAAGGCTCTGAACAGGTTCTGGTGGATACAGAACGATTTGTTTGCCAGGCATTATCTGCCAGGTCTGGGAACGCCGCAAACAGCGCAGAATGGCGTCCTCTAACCTGGATTGAAAAGCTCAAGGTTGATCCAGTCTTTCCAATCGTGTCGGCGGCGGTGCGTATCGGTACTTTCTGCAGAATTTCGTTCTGAGCAATACAGCGGCGAACGAAGAGAGTGGATCGGGCGAAGACAGTGAGCTTTAGAAGTGTGAGACATAGATGCTGGGCTTCTACAGACTAAAGGTGGCAATAGTTGGTAGAGTAAGACAGATAGAGTGCTATGGTTCAAGAAATAGACGCCGAATAGATAGATGCGCCAAATTGAGATACCTCTACGACTCCTGTTCGGCTTTAAGGCTTGAGCAAATCTGCAAGGAAGTCGCCCGACAAGAAAAAACAAAAATAATCCGAATGTAACGAGGCTCTTAGTTAGCGACGACGCGCCCGAATGAGCCAAGCGCTCCAGACACGGATTTTGGAGAAGAAGCTGCATCCTCCACCTCCGACTTGAAATAGCAAGGACACTTTTGCGGACATTGCAATCAATCCAGCATACTCGGGCTACCGCTCGTCTCCCCCATTTACCACAGCTTGTTCAACGACTGTCTGCGACATGATCTGCTCAAGCTGCCGCCGATCGCTGGTGTCCCGATTCCGCACCCTCGCAGTCAATTCTAATGCCTCAGTGTCGCCGAGCACCAGCCTGCGGTATGCATCCACCATTCCCGCAACGCCCAATTCTGGCCCAATCCCAGCCCCAGTATCGATATCAATAGATCATCCGAATGTTTCGCAGTCGTCAAACACCTCTGGCATCTCACAACCCCTTTCCGAACCACATACTCCCTCAACATCAACCGCAAAGACACCTGGTCATACTTCCACGAAAGATGGGAAGCCTGCCGTGAAGACAAGGAGCTCCGTACCCGGAGGTAAAGAGCTGAGAGGACTGGGTTACACGAAAGCAAAACCGAAAGTGCTTGCGATGGAGGATGATGCGTACCCGGAATGGCTGTGGACACTACTCGATGAGAAAAGACCAGGCGCAATGGCCGAAAAAGTCGATCTAGCCGGTACTATATACCTACCTGTCCCATTGATCATTTACCTTGCTAACAGGAACAGCCATGACCAAGAAACAACGCCTACGCTACGAAAAGAAACAAGAACGACTCTTGAAGGATATCCCCAAACAGATTCCCGTACACGAGCAGAGCAAAGATTTGACGGGACCTGGAGATGACGCCCTGACGAGTTTGCAACGCAGGCAGGAGATCACGAAGAGCGCGAGATCGGCTCGAAGGAGAGGTATTCGGGAAAGCAACTTCTTGAAGTCCATGTAAGACTCGACAAGTGAACCTGTCGAATGTACAATATGCTTAACGGCGATGTTGCACCCAAAATAGACATATTATGGTCCCGTTGAGAGTCTTGGTATTCAATGTCTATATGTCATCCAACCCCAGACGCTCTCCAACGCCAGCCGTTCGAGCAACGCCGTGATATACCATGCATCGTGTACTTCATGCGACGTAGCTCGCGTCCAATCGTTTGTCCAACACTGGTATTCATCATTTGTCTCCGCCGGGGTATCATCACATCTCGTTCATCCCTAGCCGTGAGCAGAATTTGTGCTCAGTCAAGCCATTTCTAGTATCCCTGACGTACATGTCCAAACGCCGCAAATAAAGGTATCAGGCGCGGATACTACTGGCGGCGGTACTCCACCTCAACCTTCTCAGTCCACCTGCACTCGATTTCACTGCTTCTTGACCACAGTTTGCACCGGGGAGGCCCATCTCGCCTTCAATCCTCCCGACTTCACGACCCCAAGCATATCCCGCGCTGAAACTGATGGCGGAGAAGACCAGAACCACGCCAGCAGAAATCATCCAGGAAGCCAGCGTCGGGCTGATTGAGTCGTCGTTTGTGGTCGCTGTCTTGCTCGTAGCACGGACTTTCTTCGCCAGGCGGTCTTTGCTGGATTCACGGGACTTTCGTTTACTCTGTTTCGGGGACGAACTTCTCCTTTGCCGCGCCGGATTCTGGAGCTCTGATTCTGGGACGAGACGTAAGGCGGTCGGTTGTGTTGATGCTCGTGGAGGGGATGGTCTGGTTTCGGTGCCTTTCGGCCGGACAGCGGCAGCACAAGAGAGCAGTGTCGTCAAAGAGGCCCGGAGAGCGGCGTCGTGGTCTGGCTGGTATGATGAGGAAGTGGGGCGATTCCGTGACTGCAAATGGCGTTGGTAACTCCGTTGTGTGACTGTCTGATCCGCGTGGGACTCGGCAGGGACAGCTGGGAAGTATGAATCTGTCGTCGGTCGATTGTGACCATTAGAGGTTGGAGGGTGAGAGAAAGCATTTGGTTGAGGTGTGAAGACCTTTCCCAAACTCCCAACACCCAGAGCGGTAGAGCTATCATCATCGTCGGCTGCTTCATTTTGATAAATGTCCTCGTTAGAGCTGCTCATAACTCGATCGCTGTCGCTCTCGCTCTCTTCATACTCGTCTTGGCTGCTTCCAGCAGCACTTGTCGACCGATGTTGAGGCCGTGAAATCTGGGAAGAGGCACGGAGCTGGCGGGAAAGGCGTTCGTCTCGCGATCGGACTTCAAGTCCGGTAGTGATGATATCGTTGTTGGCAGACGATAGAGAGGCCGATGAGGCCCCCGAGGATATTTCAACCCATGAATCTGCTAAGATGTGAGCAACATATGTTGGAGCGCAATATCGGTGTAAGAAAGTAGCCTACCTTCGGAGCGCATTCCTCGTACGCTGTTGTTCACTGGAAGGGATGGCGAGTCTGCGGTCCAGAGGGTCCGGGATTCTGCTCGCTCACTTCTGTGCGAGCCAAAGGGCTCTGTTTGAGATGGTCGCATCCTGCGGAAAGAGCCTATCGCCTAGAGGTTCGATCGGAGTCGAAGTCGAAGTCGTGATACGCTCTGGTCGTCGCCTGCGCTGCGTTGCCGTCAACTGCGGCGGTGGGACGGCGATGACTAGGGAACTCCTTGCAAGGTGAAATGCGATTCGAAGTTGTTGAAAGAGCGAGATTCAGAGACTGATCACACGGCACGCGGTGCAGCTGCCGGGTCGCAGACGGCAGCCCTTGGCTTGGGTCTCACCGCTGACGATGGTGGGGGAGTGTGGTGATGCGGTGGGATTACACGACTGCGACGATCCGCACCACAAGGACTTTTTGTGAGAAGCGGGGTACGGCTTTATGACCTTCACGTTGGCACCAGATGTGGCGAAGATAGTATTCAAGAAGAGAGCGGGAGATTGAGGAAGACGGCTGTGAAAGTGTTGGAAGGCCCGTATTCAATGGAGTTGTTGTGCCAGTATCCAGCTGCCAGGTATGCCAGGCCTGGAATGATGGGCTTCTAGATCGGGCTTGACCAGTCACCATTGCCCAGGCCACTCAGCTGGTTTTCCTGGCACCGAAATGAAAGGCCGATCTTGATTAGGCGTGCAGGAATCAGGCGTCACGGATGGGTGATGGGGATGCATCACGCGGGCAAGGGCTATGGTGCATGATGGCGGCATCAGATGAGGCCAATCAGTCACGCAGTCATTTATTTCCGAGCCCCGACATCGGCGTATCTAGGGGAGAAGACACTGCTGGAGGAAATTGAGCATTGTGAAATTTAATTGCATTCGTTTGTGATCATTCCATTCCCCTTCTATTAACTCCAGTTACAAGGACAGAAAGCATTTCGAACTTTTGTGACGTTGATGTTGTGCGCCCATCATCACAGGTATCTCGGTGTACACGTACATAGAGGATGTTCCCAAGGCACAGTGATGATCAGACACAGCGAATTCCCCACCAGAACGCCGTATCCAGGACTTCGCAGTATCCCAGGTTCAGCATGATACTCACAGAGCTCCATTCGTTCAGAAGGTAACCTTGGTGCCGGAGAAGTCTCCAAAGCCGCCGCGGTTGGTGGTGCCACCTCGACCACCACGAGGAGCTCCACGGCCGCGGCCACCTCCTCGTCCACCGAATCCTCCACGGCCACCGCGACCACCAAAGTCACCCCGGCCACCTCCACGACCACCTCGTCCACCGAATCCCCCACGGCCGCCGCGACCGCCAAAGCCACCACGGGCAGGAGAATCACCACCATTTTGGCGGCGGGACGAAGCGAAATCAATTCGGACCGGACGATTCTTGATGAAGGAACCCTGAGCACCCTCCAATGCAGCTTTGGCTTCATCGACAGACGCGAATGTGACATATCCAAATCCCTTCACAGAGCCATCTTCAGGGTTCGTGGGGATGCGGACACCAGTAGCAGTACCGAAAGGAGAGAAGATGTCGTACACATCGTCCTCGGTGGCCTCGAAGGACAAATTTCCAAGGAACAATGTGTCGGATGGCTCACTGAGCTGATCCCCAAAGCGTTCGCCACGGACCTGTTGCTTCTCTCTTGCATCCTTCTTCGCATTGGCATAGTCAATGTTGAGAGGACGGCCGTCTAGCTCGGTACCCTTCTTCGCGTTGTAGGCATTAGTAGCATCGGCGACATTGACAAACTCGACGTAGCCGTAACTAGATCTCGTTAGACAGATAATGAAGATCGGTGGAGGACGACACTTACCCTTTAGACCGGCCGTCGTCGCGATTGGTGATCAAGCGCACACCGGCAATTTCACCAAACTCTTCGAATTCGGACTTCAGCCATTCTTCATCGACGTTCCAGGAGAGGTTGCCAACGAAGAGGTTCGCACTTGCACCCTTCTCCTCAGCCTCCACTCGCGTCTTTTTGAACGCAGGCTCCTCGGCGTCCTCGGCTTTGCGCTTGGTGGGCTTCACTTCGGCCTCCTCAGAAGCGGAAGATGCGTCGCTGTCTTCGTCAGAGTCGGCTTCCTCGTCGCTGTCTTCGTCAGAGTCGGCTTCCTCGTCGCTGCTTGCCTTGGCTTTCTGTTTTACTGGGCTCTCCTCGTCGTCACTGTCGGATTCTCCAGAGCTGCTGTCGTCGGACTCATCATCGTCCTCGGCGACGCCTTTGGCAGCACCGTTGAGAGCAGGCTTTTCGTCCTCGGAGTCCTCATCGCTGCTGGATTCATCGCTTTCATCCTCATCGCTGTCAGACGTAGCAGCAGGTGCAGCCTTGGACTTTGGAGCGGAACTGATCTTTTGGGGCGCGTCGTCTTCAGAGGAGTCCGAGTCTGATTCGTCGCTAGACTCATCTTTGGCAGCGACTTTGACACCGTTGGTTCCCTTTGTCTCAGCCTCACTCTCAGACTCTTCCTCAGAAGAGCTTTCGGACCCCTCAGATTCGGACTCTGGCTCAGGAGTGGGCTCCTTAACAGGGACTTTCTTGGTCTTCTTATCTTTCTTCTGGGACTTTGCAGCAACCTCTTTGGCAACTTCCTTGCTCTTCGCTTTGGTGGTCTGAGCAGGTTTGGTCACCGAAGCACCTTTAACCTTCGACAGGACATCAGGCTTGGATGATTTGATGGCGCTAGGCGCGGATTTCTTCGAGACTTTGGACATGATGTGATCTAAGTGAGAAAACTCGATGGTCAGTTCGATGCGATGAAGACGTTGAGGATTGTAGACAAACTGGTAATCTGGTTGAAATTCTCGAGTAGACGAATTTTGAGCCCTCGGAAACCACTGTGGAAACTTTGTGCGGCAAGATCCTCAAACCCCCAGGTGTATTTGAGCCCTCAGATCCCACTGGTCACTTGGCGAGGCAAGTGAGAGGCAGAAATGTGAATTTCTGCTGAATGCGCAACGGAGCGGACTTGACTAGAACTCGACAGCAGGATGACAAGCTTATGGCAAACCCTCAGCGGCAACAGACCCACAGAGCCCTCGATGAACCTCAATAATGATGCCCTCGGAAAAAAGCCCACGGTGCAGATATTGTCAGGTAAGAAGTATGCGAGATACAAACTGAAGAAAAGTTGAAACTTTAAAGCATTTGGGGTCACCTCGAAATTTTCTTGAGGTGACCGCCACTCCACTCGAAAGTTTATCTTATCAAATCCGATGGCTGGGTCCGAGGTCACTTGCTCCACTGCAGTGGATGCAATTTCCATTGGCCAACACACAACTCCGTCCCAGAGCTCATCTGAACAGCATTGCAGCTGGCCTTCCTCTCTTGGAAGGATTAATCGTGCACCATGTCTTCCCCAAGCTCACATAGACCGCGAAAGAAGCGAAAACAAGGCCCAACTCTACTGCGAAGCAACACCATCACCGACATCGTCAAGGTCGGCCCCAATGACACCGACGCCATCACTCCAGAATTCCCCCTGGTAGCTTTCCTATGGCCAGCTCGAGGAACGACATCTCAATGGATCCTGCTGCCTCTGATCTTGATGGTGGTCGGTCTATTCAGATGGAGCGTGGGTCTTTGGGGCCACTCTGGCTATATGTCACCTCCAATGTACGGGGATTTCGAGGCGCAAAGACATTGGATGGAGATCACGAGGCATTTGCCGGTATCAAAATGGTACTTCTATGACCTCCAATACTGGGGTCTTGACTATCCGCCGATGACGGCCTATCATTCTTGGCTTTGCGGCAAGATGTAAGTGCTAGCACGTTGGACTTAGGCTTCATGCTGACGATGGAAGTGGATCGTTGTTCAATCCAGCCTGGTTCGCGTTTGAGGAATCTCGAGGCATGGAGGAGCAGAATCTCAAGGTCTTTATGCGCGCGACAGTCATCCTTTCCGAATATCTCATCTATGTTCCAGCCCTGATCGTCTTCCTTCGCCATTACAGCCGGGCTCATGGCACTGGAATCACATCCATGTCAATTGCACTCGTCGCCATTCTTATGCAACCTTCGACGATGCTCATCGACCACGGCCACTTCCAATACAACACGGTGATGCTCGGCTTTGTCGTTGCGACACTCTCAAGCATCTATGCAGGCCGGCTGCTCTGGTCTTGCATTTTCTTCGTCGCCGCTCTCGGGTTCAAGCAGATGGCGCTCTACTACTCTCCGGTGATCTTCGCTTATCTTTTGGGATCTTGTTTGACGCCGCGGATTCGCCCTGGACGACTGGTCTCCATCTCAATCATCACCATCGTTGCATTTGCCTTGTTATTTGCTCCTCTACTTCTCGGATCACTTTATGACAGCTACCGACAGATTTCTTTCGATGCAGTGCCGCCCCCTCCCTTTCTTGCGGAAAGAGGAATTTCTCTCAACCCCCACAATCCCTACGACATGATCGTTCTGCAGATCACTCAGGCTATCCATCGGATCTTTCCATTTGCTCGTGGTCTCTTTGAGGACAAAGTCGCCAACTTCTGGTGCTTCACCAACACCTTCTACAAGCTCCGCAAACTGCAAGGGATCGTTGACCTTCCTCGTCTCTCCGCCATCGCTACATTGGCCTCCATTCTCCCTGCGATGCTTGTGGTCTGCGCAGTCCCAAAGAAGTCGCTGCTCCCCTACGCATTGGCCACATCCGCTTGGGGATTCTTTCTCTTCTCGTTTCAAGTGCACGAGAAGTCAGTGCTCCTACCATTACTACCCATGACACTTCTTCTTGGTAGTAAGCAGGGTCTTAGTAAGGAGTATCGAGCGTGGATCGGATGGGCCAATGCTGTGGGTGTTTGGACAATGTTCCCGCTGTTGAAGAGAGATCGGCTCACGATCCCGTATTTTGTGGTATCACTTCTTTGGGCCTACTTGCTCGGTCTTCCGCCCACAAGTGTCAGTGCATACTACGATCCTGAGCATGAGAACGTCGTCGGCCGACCACTTGCATCGGACGAGCTCTCAACGCTGACCAAGATTCTCCACTTCCAGACGTATGTGCTAATGGCGTTCTGGCACGTTCTTGCGGCATTCGCAGTTCCGCCAGAGGATAAGCCTGATCTCTGGGTTGTGGTCAACGCGTGCATCGGCGCTGCTTGTTTCGGCATCTGTTACCTCTGGTGCCTTTGGAAGCTGGTATTGGAGAGCGGACTGCTAGACGAATATTTCGAGGATCGATCAGCAGTTGAAGAGCATGAGAGCACTTCAAGAGAGTCCTCGATGGTGCCAGATAAGAAGAGCAAGT
Organism: Phialophora verrucosa; assembly: GCA_002099365.1. Taxonomy (NCBI): domain Eukaryota; kingdom Fungi; phylum Ascomycota; class Eurotiomycetes; order Chaetothyriales; family Herpotrichiellaceae; genus Phialophora; species Phialophora verrucosa. The sequence goes on along the minus strand of MSED01000004.1, from coordinate 3,002,103 downwards.
AAATTGTTCATTACTGGGCTCGTTGAGCCCATCATGCTGTTATCGAACGCCATCATCTGATACCAAAAGCACAATGTACAAGAAGTCGTCTCTCATGCGGATAGCTTGACCCCACTGTCATCAGATACATCTTCCTCCCTCATTCTATGCGTAGTTGACCACTCCCTTCACCGCCCAGATCTCGCCATTGCCCACCCTACCGACAACACCATCAACCACCAAATTCCCAAGTTGTATGACCCTATCACCGTCGCTATTCTTTTCCCACCATAGTTCTTGCCCGCCCAAAGTCTTCATCCTCTGCCCTTCCTTCCAAGGACTCACTGGAACGACATGTTCTTCGACGAACCTCTGGAGATTTTGCGCTGCTTTGTCCTCATTGTATTGCGCACTCACTCCTTCATCTCCCGGCCTGTCTTCCCACGGCTTTCGGGGCAGCGCCTGCATTGCGCTGTTCAGGGGAGCAAGGAGCGTTGTGTTATCTTCTGGCTTCGTCGATTCCAGGCGGCCAGTCACGCTGGAGATGTCTCGTGTGAGAGAGGCAAAGATGTTGATTTTCCGTGTTTGGGGCAGAATGTCTGAGATTGATAGCGTGTTGTCACCAGCATCGCCGCTGCCACTAGGCCCTTCGGGCTCGACACCGCCCTGTACCGGACCTGGATTCATTGGATTTTGATATTCTTCGGGATGGAGGGGCAGGGCTGCGGATAGCGAGGAAGGGATGCCGCGGAGGAGACCCAGCGGCGAGATAGCGGCGGCAAGGGAGATTGACGAGTAAAGAGAAGCGAGGAGGATTGTGCGACGCATCTTGCTGCTCTGGTTTGTTGTAGATTTCTGCCCGTTGATGGTCCAAGTGTTGGAACAGCGTGTGGTTGCCAGACGCCAGGTGAGTGACGTCGGTGCCGAGAAGCAAGCAGCCACAATCCTTGTTGACGGTCCGCCCACCTCCCACCACCTCCTCAAGTTGGCTCTCTGTCACTTACAACACGTCTACGGTGGTGCGACAAAAGGGAGCACTCTGATCCCCGCCACCCTCACCGCGCGATGTCCTGGCCTCGCTCTGACAGCCCGATCATGACTACACGGCGGGAGTTGGTCAATGCAAATTGGGAGGAGCTCGGACAGAACTTGCGAAGGAGAATTGCCCGAGATGGTCGGTTACATTGATCCTTAACTATTCTCTGACATTCGAACTTCAGTGCTCAGATTCCTGACCTGCTAGCTCCTCGCTCTTCGCCCACAACTTCTCTATCAGTGGTTCGTCCACCGCCCAGTCGGCGGCTTTCGCAAGCTGACATCGCTCCAGTACAAGCCTCTGCACTTGCCTTGCTCCTCCTCCGGTGCCTCAATCTTGGGTCCAAGGCACATCTCATCATCGAATTACCTTGTCCCAAAGCCTTCGGCTCGCCCAGCCTAAGCTTGTTTCGTGTCTCAAAAAAAAATCCCTTCAATACTGCTGGTTCCACGGTTCTATATCACATTTGGAATTTCGACTCTCTCGATATCTTGCACTTCAGATCACTGGACGACATCGCTCTAATGTTGGAAAATGTGAGTCATTACGGCATCTTTCTACGGCAACTCACCTGCTGGAGAAGCTAGCAGAGACTCAAGGACCAAAATGCGTGGAGAATGCCGCAAGTTCAGGAATGATATATCTTGTCAATTTGTACCCAATGCTCTGTCGTCATTCTACACCCAGGGATAGTGGAACGAGGACGTAGTCCTCGACTGGGCGGCCAACTACAACCACCACATAAGCTCAACAGGCCCTTATCGCAGAACAACCACGGACGGAGGGAATTGGAAGACGACGGGCCGACGGGAAGGAGGTAGATCAATGACGTTATTTGTTTGAGCATATATATATGAGCTAGAGCGGTAGAGGCCAGGAAGGGATCGTTTCTCGCTTGCTAGCGAGTTGGGGTTTGGGGATTTCATATTATTTCACATATTGTACCAAGCTCGCTCTATCTGTTATATCTCCCCATCGAACTTCGAGTATTATAGTCTCATGGAATTTGACATAGAACCGTCTATGCCTCCACCAATGGCAACGACGCTTCCTGCCGGGGCTGTGTATCTTTGTACATCAGACCACCGAAGGGACCCCCTTGGTTGAGCCGGATCGCCCGTCCCTCGCGGAACCAAAGCCAGGCGGCCACAGATATAACCACAGCGACCAAACAACCCACCCCAAGCACAACAGTCCAGTACCTCGGCCTCGCCAACTCCGGCTGGCCCAATGTCGGAGCGACGTACAAGAGCATGATGCCCATGACGGGCTCCAGCGACCCGTCCATCAGGGCCATCGGCTCATGCAACTTCGTGTCATAGTACGCGTTGATGAACCATCCATCTGCTGGGGTCGTCTCCCCGAGCACCGTGCAGGTCTCAATGGCAGAGATGTGCTCCGTCGTGGTGCCGTCGTTGCGGTAGTCGGCGTACGCGGCGCTGGCCCCACAACTGAGCTTGCCGTTCTTGATGAGATTGATGTGCGTGCCCCCGTCGTGGAGATGCCCGCCCGCAAAGGTGATGGTGCCTGGTTGTGTCCCCAGCAGGACCGGACTCGTGTAGATGAACGTCGAGTCCCGATACGCGGGCTGCTCGGACGTGCTGCACCCGCCCACGTCGAGCCAGTACGGAACGATGGCGGAGAAGCCCTGGGCGTCGCGTCCCTTGACGTACTCGTACGTGATCGTGAAGACGATGTCATCCTGCGCCTGGTCCGGATGTATGTTCATCAAGTCCACCACGAGGGAGACTTCGTCCCCGGCGCTAATGTAATAGCCGGCTTTAAACGTGCTGGAGAGAAAAGAGGGGGGAAGTCAGCGCACGTTCTAGGTAGACGCCATCCGTCTTGTCTTGTCTTCTCTTTGTCGAAGAGAGGAGGAGGGAAGAGGACATGAGAGAGCACAAATGAAACCCCACTCCCATCAACACGGAGTCACCTACCCGGCAGCTGAGATTTCGATAGCAGTTCTCTCGTTCCCCGAGGCTGCGAACCTCTGGCCTACGTTCCCGCACACGGCGTCGGTCTGGTTGCGATTGACCAACACGCCATGGTGCAGCCACATGCCGGTGTCGGCGTCGGCGGTCCTGCCGTCCGCGTGCTCGAGACCCATGCGGAGATATGTGACGAAACAGTCTTGGCATGGAAGTGTTGTCACGCGGTGGAAGAACTGGGCCATGCCGTCGTCATCCGTCATCGGCGGCACCGTAACGGCGCCATACTTGATGGTGACTCTCTCCGAATCATGGTCGCGGAAGTACGCGGCCTTGGTGGAAATCCTTGTGGTTTCTAAGCAGTTGAGGAAAACATAGTCAGTACTGATGGAGGAGTGTCCGCCAGGTATATGCATAGGTACAATGGTGTTAGGGGACTGTGCGAAAAGAGTACGAGTATGCACATACCTGCCGGGAGTGACTTTCCGCGGCCATGTCCGCCGCTGGCGCTGGCTACAGGCACAAACAGAGACAGTGGGAGAGACAAGAAAGTCACCAAGAGCGCGAACAGCGCCATGGTCCGGCCGTGGGGCGTGTATGAATCAACACATGAAAGATGCGCTTCGAGGTTCTAGAGTCGGCAGCGCAATTCGGTTCAATACTCGTACTGCGTCTGTAGGACAAGACAGGACAAGATAATTACTGCAGGATTGCATCAAAAAGATAAACATACAGGAAGTTCAGGAGGTCGAGGTTAGGCTGACGGCAATGTGAGAACCGAGGAACTAGGGAAGCAACTTGTACGTATCCGTGTCAGCGATACGAGCTAAACAGCCCCGGGGCTTTCGGCACTTGGCCCACGACATATACAATTAATATACATTAGGATACTCGTCTAACTAGATATATACCACGGCTGCGAGCGAGCCAGACCTCGCTAGAGGTTCAGAGAACCGACGCTGTGCGACGGTACGCAATACCATTCGAGAGGAGCGGGAGATATTCAAGGTTTCGGGCACTCCGCTTGCGGTGCTGTGTAAGTTACTGTATCTCAGTATCATCACCTGCTGGTCGTACTCCATCTTTTGCAGCGCTGACTTCAGACCCGTAGCACAGCCAGGACAATTCAATGTTGGACGATATCGGTCCATTTCCCCTGCAAGCAAGTCCATCTCGGAGAGCCTTCCAGCAGTCAATTCTTTGGGCTTCTGAATCCAGTAGCATTGAGGAAGCCCGTATGCTGCATGCCAATCCGCCCGCGTTATTACGACTTGCCAGGGGCGGAATCAGGCATCCGCCATTCTTGATACCCGGTATTATAGACCGTGCAGCACAGGGAATTCCAACGTCCTCTGTCCATCCATGTCCCGCAGAGATGCGGCCAATGACCAACCGAGTGTCTCCTAAAGTTCAGGTAGAGCCTGGTTACCCGACCGTAAGGACGGGAGGAGAAGCGTCCCTGTGTTCTCCTTCTAACACGCAAGCCTGGTGGCTGAGAGGAGGACTTCTGCAGGGGAAAATGTTTCTGCCTGCTGTTTGCGAAACTGAATGAATCGTTGTGGAGGACTGGGTGTACCCTCAAATACAAGTTGTGCAGCATCAGGCACTCGTTCTCATTGCCACCTCCCCAAAGAACACAACACTGCTGCCTGCCTCCGGCGTAGAAGCTCACAAACCACCGCACAATGTACGACGTAGAGACCAAAGGTTTGGCCCATCCTCATTCTCAGCCTGCCTGAGAAATGTAGCTAATGTCAGGAAGCGTGTCCACCGTACGAAGGCAGCCGTGCGTTACCAAACATGTCTGTATACGCCTCGCTGGGTGTGCCTGAAGGTTGCTGACTTGTCGTCAAAAGGCAATACCAGATCCCCCCTCCGCCAGCCAGGGTTGTGTACAAAACAGAGGTGTTCGCAGCCGAGCAGCCGCAGCTTTACCCGAATCCAACCCCGATCCATGATCTCGGGCACGTCGAAGCCGTAGTGGACTGCCCATATTGTGGCATAAGAGGCAAGACCAAGACAAACCTGACGAGCGGTAACATGAACCAGTCAGTGAGCCTGCTCCCCGTCAGTCAATGTCCGATTCTGACACTCCTCGGCCACAGTGCATGGGCGGGCTGCCTGTTCTTCACGACGATCATATTCACTTTCGCCCCGTACATGTGTAGTAGCCTCAAGAACGTCCAGCATCGATGCAGGAGTTGCGGGAAGAGGCTTGCGACCTGGCATAGGAGTGGCCATACTCAGCTCAAGTAGGGGTGTCGCTTTCGATGCTGAGGTCAGATACTTGTCGGGACCATCCCGCATTGAGAATTTGCCATACTTTCCTACCATCGGGTTTCGCCTCGTATTTGACCAAAGACCTCCCGTGTCAGCTCCGGTGTCATTGGAGGCCGGTTTTCAAGAAAGACTCCCAATCTTCGTCCAGGGTTGCCATGAAATCCAACGAGTCCGGCATTGCGTACGGCTCGTCCTGGATCCAATCCATCGCATAGTCGGAGCTGTATAGTCCCTGATATGCAATCGTGGGTATGCCTCTCTCCTGGACTTCTTCCCCCTGGCTGGCACCAATTGTAGCCTCCACTCCCCTGCCCAGGTCGTCTGATGAAGTTAGCTGCCATTCCGCCGCAGCACAATTGGAAGATTCAGCTTCTCCTTGGGAAGACACTCGGAGAACTCCAAAATACGGTATGCGGATCTCGGGCGGTATTGGGGATTCTTGCCGTCTACTAGGTAGGCACAAGGCAAGAAGCGTCCCGAGAGTGCTGCCACACTGCAGGGCAAGCTGGTTGGTCCTGACGGCTCCAAATTGCAGCAAGAGACGAATCGTCTTGTCGATGAGCTCGACATCCCCAGGCGAAGGAAGGCCACCACCTCGCCGTGTCCCAACTAGCAACACCACTGCACCCATGAATCCAATGAAATCAACCGTTTGACAATCGAAGACTGGCGCGCCATGGATGTAAGACCGCAGGGCGTGGTACCGCGATACCAGTTCTCTTGCGGAATCAAGAGCTATGGCGTTACTACTCTTGTAGAGATGAGACGATGCTGTCTTCAGAAGGTACGGTAAATGAAGGTAAACTTTGGTGAGGAAGTACTGCGTTTGGCAGATGAGGCGTTCGCGTAGGTCGTTCATGACATTTGAGTCGGCAACCGATGGTATTGAATGGCTCCACCACGACCTAGGCTTGCTGCTCGCCAAAGACTCAAGCTGGTCTTCGATGTCAAGGACCTCAGACAACTTCGGACCATCATGACGCTGGACCTGATCAATGACTCGACCCATGGCCACAGCCAAGTGAATGACAAACGATCGAGATGCATGGCCAACTTGAGTCGGATCATGGGTCAGCGTAACTGTAAAATGGTTGTCGGAGATGGTATACGGTAAACCGAGTAAGATGGACAAAAAGCGATCACCAAGGTACAAGGTCCACCACACAATGCTTCGTTTGGTTGACTTTGCATAGTTGCGGTGAAGATTCTGCAAGACATTAGAAATTTGAAATCAGGCTGGAGTCGGAACATCACCATAGATTGTGCCATGGAGATCCCACGTCGATTGCACAGGAACCCTCGATGAGGCTGACCTACGTCAAGATACACCTTACCGTGGAAGACTGCTAGGAGGAGTCCGTCCAGAGTGCCTGCGTATCGATCATTTGCGAGAATCAGGCGGTCGACAAGTGGAAGATAGCGTGTAGCTTTATCGGGATCCTGGCGGCCAAGGGCTGACATTAGGAAGCCCAACTCGATGACGGTGCCACGTTGGTAGGCACGATCAAGGAACTGTGAAAGTGTCTCCGAAGGTCGGTTAGTCCCAAAAGTCTTCATGTGCCATGTGTCCCACCAAGTGGTGTTTTGAGAAAAGATGCCTCTCAACTCCGCGGCCGACGGCATGGCAGATCTAAGCTCGTCACATAGGCGAGAGCCATCTTCAGGAGCTGTGGCAATGCCGGGAAAGTGCTGATCTTCGCAGTTGTCCCGTCGAGGATACTGTCCATGCCACGTAGGATCGTGCTGTCTATCGGCACCGTGTATTGAGAGAAGCTGGTTGAAGTTAGCGACAACTGAACGACGGAGCAGGAGGGGAAGCTAGAGTGTTGCCTCGTACTTGCGATGCTTCCAATGCGGCAACCAGGGGAGCACTACGAGAAACCTCTGGTAGATCGTCGTCCGACTCTGGGTCTTCGATGCCGTGAGCAGCGACCTCCATAGCCGTCCTCTCACCACCCGCATCCCTCGGCTCCAGAAGTGTTTCGATCAATGACTCCAACTTTGCAACTCGTTCTCTCAGCGTCCGCTTCTCGTTGTCGTCTACGCCATGTTGCTTGGGTACGACGCACGGGATTCCTCGCAGAAGACATCGCGTGCATTCATTGGCAGAATCCGGGCCATATGTGCAGCGAACCTTCCTGCGCCTGCCTATGGGCAGTCAGACACACTCCAGTCAGGCTTCATTGCAGTATTGAAGACGGGCTTCCGCGTGTCGGCGCGTCAATGGGCTTACACTCAGCACAAGTGCGCTGTGCATCGCGCGTTCGATTTGCAAATCTTGACATTTCGATTACCTCGAGGAAATGCCGGGCCAAATGCACAGCTGTGCCAAGTGATGGGTCACAGGTACTGGCCGAAATAGTGAAGGGAGCAAGAGAGGTGACACAGGAGCACAGAGAGGAGATGCACGACTCGGAGATTAGCCCACAGAAGTCCGACACGCCAAACATGACTCAGGTACCCCAAGCTTGTGGAATGTACTAAAGGTTCGCTTACGGCAAGCGTGCTTTATCATTTCATTCATGCAATTGCCTGCATGGCAAGCGGTTGCTGTTAGCTTCTGAAGATGTAACCAAGGGTGAGAGCAGACCTTGGGTTCCTCGACTCCCTCATATCCACCCCACCACATCTCGATCTTCGTGGGATTCATCGGCCCGACATGCTTGTCCTTCTGGCCAGACAAGAATGCGTGAGGATATCCCAGATCGACTGGCGCCGCTGCTTCAATCTCTCGAATGTCGTCTTCGGAGAGCTGGATGCTCAGGTTGTCAATGTTGGCGTCGTATTGCTCGATCTTTCGGCCGCCAATGATCGGGAACACGTAGGGAGCCTGTCGCTGTCATTGATACCGTCGTCTCCCCCGGAGTGGTGCTCGTACCTTCAGCATAATGTACCTTAGTGCGATACCCGGACCATTCGTGCCCTTCCTCTTCCCGATACGTTCCAAAACGTCCGCAACACGCTCGTATGCATCAAGTCCTTTTCCGGACATGTCGTAGGTTACTCGATTTTCCTGTCCCGCTTTCTCGGCCCTACTCTTGAACTTTCCAGCCCCCATCGCTTCCCAGACCGTGATCGCCATGCCCTCCGCTTTGCACATTGGGACGACATCTCGCTCGATGTCCCGCGCCACGACGTTCCACAAGCCTTGGTAGACTACAAATGTAGTCAGGCAATGCTGCCGGGCGTAGTCGTTTGCCTTGACCACCAACCAAGCCGGCCAGTTTGAGACTCCCAGGTAGAGCACCTTTCCTTGCTTGACAACATCATCCAGAGACCTCATCAGCTCGGGAATGCTGGTCACACCATCCCAGGCATGCACGTAGAGGATGTCAACGTAGTCCGTCTTCAATCGCTTCAGGCTTTCTGACAGAGACAGCCGCAAGCTCTTCCTGTTTGAACCGCCGATGTTGGATGTGATACTGCCTTCCGGAAAATGGCTGGGGACATTGTATGGCATTGTGTACTTGGTCGCGATCACCATTTGGTCTCTCAAGTGGCGGGCGTCCATCCAGTCACCCAGCCATTCCTCGGACTCTCCGTCCATGTAGTAATTCGCAGTATCAATGAAGTTGCCGCCGGCGGCATGGAAGTGATCAAGGATTGCATAAGTGCTATCCTTGTTGCATTCTCCCATCAACGAGCTCCTGGTCTCGGATGAGTACGGCTTCGTACCCCGTAGCATGTGAACAAGTCAAGGTGTCACTCACCATATCTTACCGAAGCCCATGGCGCCAAGGCAGAGAGGAGAGACGAGGATGGATGCATTGGGACAGAGAAGACGATGATGGCCGAGTTTGGTCTTGGGTGGTGGTGCAAGGAGGTTCGACATTGTAGGCGGTTGCGTAACAGCAATGCCCAACCGGTCTCGAAAGTGTGAGGAGCATGGCACAACCGTTCGGTCCAAGGTAGCCTATTTATGATGACAGTGCGGACAGAAACGGGCCGCAGGAAATCAGCCTGCTCGAGATGTTGTCAACGACAGTGCCCTTGACATGGTCGTGGCGTAGCAGCGCGAAAACCTGAGCAAAGTATGCGGACCGCTTTTGCTCCGCGACCAGTCCATGGACGAAAGCTAGATCGTGCAACGCTGTGAAAGACCTTACGCCTCTCCATGGAGATAACCGGCTACAGTACGGAGTAGTGTGACCTTTCGCCGTGATCAGAAATGACTGAAAGCGCGAGACTCTAGTTTCATGGCCACATTGTAGTTGTGAAGTAGAGAGGACGGGCTAATTGAGTGCAGCAGCACAATTTCCAACGGCGGCAGCTGCTCGTCGCTACGCTGCATTGTAGAATCCTTTTGAGCCGAAAAACTTGATCAACACCAAGGGTGGCATGGGATCTCCGCAACGCAGAAGTCAATGGATTTGTCTTCGAGTACGATACGAACAACGCGGTCGAGATATCACTGTCTGTTGATGCGGAGATCAAGGGCAGCGCGCATCTCGCTAGCTTGCGGCCCGAAATTGAGATCGGCAGCCTGTGGACAAACGGCACGCAGCTCACCCCGATCGTGACGGGGGAGAGGCCGCTCTAGGCTCTTCTAGAGTCCTTGTCGGCTTAATTACTCGTACTGTACGAGCATGCCAAGGGCTTGTGCTTCTGACAGTTCAGACCTCAGGATGCCGTCTTGTCGGTGGCAGAAACATCACCGCGCATAAGGCCCACAGGAGGGACAGCCATGGGCCACCAGTGCGTGCAGCCAGCGCCACCGCCCGAGATCCCAGAACAGTGGTATTGAATTCTGCGAGATGCTGCCGCAGTCAAATCAGCCTGTCGGCGTCTCTCCAGGCCGTTCAACGTACCCGCAACAACCCCCCCTAACTCCCCGGGGAACTTTCGCCGCCCGGCCTTCAATGGGTTCTCGCTGCTGTACCGCGAATTTGCAGCAGTTAATTACATCATATCATGTTTCTGGGTGAACTACTCGTAGGCCTCCTGACAGTCATTTACAAAACAGTTCTGTTCCCACAAGTAAGGCTTGGAAGTCGCCCTATTTTCCCTGCCGAAGATATCCTTCTTCGCAGGCCGTCCGCCACATGCGCTGCATCTGGCGCTTGGTATACGTCAGGACTTGGGGAACCCCCAGATTAGTGTCCTCCTAACGGGAAGGTGGGGAGGGCGCAATATCTTTCCACCTCTAACTCGTCCTTGACATTGCTTTTCGAGTTTTCTGATCGCTTGGAGGCAAACCCTGTGGACTCATTTGCTGGATTGACCTGGATCATGGGAGACGACAATGCAAGCCAGGCAGGCTCGCCGGGCCCCTCAGGCACAAAGAGAAAGCGATATGCGCGCGTGAGCAGGGCCTGCAACGAATGCCGCATTCGCAAGATCCGCTGCAACGGCACAATGCCTTGCAAGGCTTGCGAAGACTTTGAGCGGCGTTAGGTCATTCCGACTGCTTTACCTTGGATCTCGCTGACGAGCCGCAGATTGCACTTTCACGTCGACAAGAGGACAACAAAGGGCCGGCGCTCCACGGACAAGGATCCTGGAAGATCGTTTGCGCCGGGCCAAAGCTTTGATAGCAAGGCTTCAAGCCAAATATCCGTCAGATCAGCTTGACGCTGAGGTTCATGGCATATTTAACTCTCCTCCTGGATCGCCAACTCCAACTGCAGATGCGCTCGGATCGGCCGATGTCGGCTCCGAGGAACACCTGGAAAACATGCTGGATGGAAAAGGAAGGCTAACATCGACGAAAAATTTCACCGAATACTACGGTGGGGGGTCGGGATTTGCTTTCCTTCAGCAGACCAATCTATTCTTCAACCAGGCTCCGCCTGTAACAGAACTCGGGAATGGCAGAGACATATCCCTGGATGCTATATCAAGGCTGTTTGACTCCCCGCTGCCAGACAAGCGAGCTCTAACGGCTGAGCTCCCTGCGTCAAAACTCCTTCCTTCGAGGCAGGCAGCAACTGAGTTGTTGCACGTGGTATTCGGGCAGACCTATCAGTTGCTGCAGTTCCTTCATGAGCCAACGTTTCAGAAACACACAAATCGAATCTACGACCTTGACCTTATGGACTTCGAAGATTCTGATCACGATTTTCTACCATTGTTCTATGCGGTAACTGCTTTGGGCTACCTGTTTCATCGAAAGACGCATCAAAAGTACGGATGCAAGTGTGCAGTCAATCAAGCGTGAGTTCAAGTGGTGCCCGGCGCCACGTCCAGACACTGATACATTGGCCAGAACACGACACTTTATTGCTGCTCGAAGAATGGTTGACCTCGATCGCTGCCGAGACATTCATACACTGCAGACGTTGCTGTGTTTGATTCTTTTCCTCATCTCGACCGCTCGTCTTGCGACAGCACACACTTTAATCGGACTCGCTGTTGCGGCTGCAATGAGGATGGGTCTTCATTCGCAGGCATCTTGCGACGGACTTTCCGAACTCGAGAGATATATTCGACGCAGGACATTTTGGACCATCGTCAAACTCGACATTTACAGTGGCACCGTGCTTGGTCTTCCCGGGATGATCAACCTCGACTACGTGGATCAGCCTACGCCAAGTGGTGACATATATAACTACACGGACGAGAGCTCTGGGGGATCAGATTCCTTGACGACACAACGAATGTTCGCTGCGTCGGTACAGTATCTAAGGTTGCTACTCATCATGGGGAAAGTAGGGCAGAGATTGTATCCGAAGACGGATGCAGAGGCTCGTTGCGTGGGTGAGTCAAAGAAGGTATATGTTAGCAGCATAACAATCCAAGAAATCGAAAACGACTTCAAAAGCTGGCGAGATAGCCTTCCGGATCCGCTCAGTCTGGCGGACAAGGATCAGTCCTTAAACAGGTAATGTCGCGCCACCTCTCTGAGTGCCATGCTAAGTCCGTCTCAGCATCATCTACGAGCTCGAGATGGTTCATAACTTTGGCCATATCCTCGTGTACCGCCCTTTTCTGCATTATTTAGCCAAGACAAAGAGTGACAATCCCTTGGATTCACGGGTACTGCGCTGCGCAATACTATGCATCAAGGTCTCACGGTCCACTATAGCCCGCTCCAAGGAGATGCTTCAACGAGGCTTCCTCGCTCCAGCCGCGTGGCAGTCTGTGTACACGGTGTTTCTATCACTGGTCACTCTGGTATTCTTCTTGGCTACGCAGCAAGGCAACAAGGATTACGCCGCAATACAGAAGGACACAGAAACCGGAATCCGAATCCTTGCCAGTACTTCCTGCCATGACATTGGCTCAAAGAAATGTTTAGACGTGTTAAGAGTATGTCGCCTTGTCTATAATGATGCTTTTGCTAGGCTAACAATGGTTTCTAGGTGCTTATCAAGAGACTCTCCCATATAATTGAAATCGACGTCGATGTCGTATCCTCGGGAGTGCAAAACATTTGCCAGCAACCTGCGCTCACTGCCCACCAGGATGAGGATAGTAGCAATCAGTTTACAGTCCTTAATGACGAGCTCAGCATTCCCTCACAAACCCTTCCTGGAAACAATTCGACTGAGAACCCTGTTCCTCGATCCGATCAGCACTTTGTCTTTCCACAGCCGTTTATGCCTCAAACCGAAACTCTGCGGAATACCGCCGTGGCTGGCAATGCCCAGGTGTACGCCTCCACGCCTATGCTTGATCCGAACATGGCCTCCTTGGACCAATCAATGGGGTTTCCGGGTACTGCCCATATTCCATGTTTTACCGGACCAAGCTTTGGCAACGGTTCTCTTCCTTCCCTCACAGAGGTGGCAGGATGCTCCGAAGATGCGGAAATGGAAGTCCCATACACAGAAGGTTTTGCTTGGCCTTTCGAGTTGGGCGGAGACAGGACGGACGGAAGCCAGGCCAGCGCTCATTTCATGCAACCACAGCCGGGAAATCATGGGCTTACTCCTCAGGATATTGCAGCGTTTATGCGCATCAATCCTGGAGATGAGCCTTTCCTGTAACCATCGAACCTTGCAAAGGTGAACTCATGCAAGGCCCAACGATGAGAGCGGGTCTCAAACAGAGGTTCCAGCGAAAGACGAACTTCGAGAGCAACGAGCGCAGCTATTTCTGAAATCCTTCAAGAAGTAGCGATGGAAAAATGACTATCCAGGGCAGTTGACACGATTTGGCAATCACAACCATGGAACACAGCCAGCTAAGCCTACATGCCGAGCTGACCACTCTACCATCCGGTAGCAAAAAGCGACTTGGAAGGGGTGCAACACAGAGCGCGAAAGGGATAAAGGAGCTAAAGGGGTAGACGCGGCAATGGAACATTTTCAGGAGTTACAGCAAAGGATCCTAAAAGCACTCAACATTGTGATATGACTGCGTTAAAGCTGGGCCGGGCCGACCTGCAAAAGTTTGGAAGGATAAATACGCCAACCACTATAATTTTGTTGTCTTCGAATTCCGAGAGATGGAAATATCCTATACATGCTTGTCCATTACGCTTTCATATTTCCTGCAATCGCTTCGCCGGTATGTATCGCAATACAACACACTATCTCGGGCAAGCCTGAGTACGACAGCCTCATAGGTATCGCGCAATCATTCCTCTTTAGAGTAGCAAACTACGTGTTTCACCGGGTCAGTGCCTCCTTTCAAAACAGTACTGGACGACATTCTTTATGTTGATCTGCCGTTTACATTTTGTGTGTGTCTTTGGTACGTTACACAGTATCCAATATTCCCCTATGCTTTCATGCTCTACATTTGCATCACGAAGGTCCGTACTTTCCCACCAATGTGAAATAGACAGCTAAAGTGACATCGAACCATTGACATATAATAACAAAATCAGTTACGCCTTTCAGGAAGAATTGTCTCCCCGGTTTAAATGGCTTCGCTTCTTTACTTGCCTTCCCTAGCCAGTTCCTACTTGAATGCCCAAAGCCCCATTCACTAACAGCCACCATTTAGAAGTGCAGACCCGTCAACCATGGTTAGCAGCAATCCAGGACTACTGATGCCCTTCGCAGGCGCCATCCAGGCATCTTTGTCTGTTCTTCTGACAATGTTCTACGACCTGTTAGGCTGCGCAGTACAACGTCATGGAGACCGACGCAGCGAAAGAGATTTCACGCACATCCGTCAAGACGTTTCTACCGGCGCCGCTCATCACCAACATCGGTTTCCAGTTGAGACTGGACAATGTTCTTACATAATGTGCCCCTATACTGGGTAAGTTCGCATTGCTATTGTGACCTTGGTCAACATATCCCCTGCTCGATTTCGCCGGTAGAGGCACCGCATCCAAGAAGAGGACTTACTCGAAGGCAGAATATGAAACTGCCATCGACCAAATTGCCTGGGCGATTTTCCACAATCTGGTTCACTGGCACTGGGCCGAATTATTTCGGATATTCAAGTTGCCGCGCTGGGAAGGCACTGTCCCCACCGCGAACATGCACGAAGTTGTTAACAAGGACTTCCAGTTCGGCGAGCAATGCGTGTAGAGCCGGGGAGATATCGCTCTGCAAGGCCATGACAACAGCCCATGCTAAGTAATTAAAATGCCAGAAGCCAGAGAATGGCATGATCTGAACCGACTCCCATAGCCTCCAATGCAGACTGATATAGCCAAAGGTTGGAAAATCTGCCCGGACTCACCCCCTACTAGGCGAGGGTGATGCCGCCCTGTGCTCACCCGGCCTCCCGCGAGCCCGGGTGAGACTGCACCCGTGACTCACCCGTCGTGGGGACGGAATTCCTTGGCCTTGGCACCAAGTAGATAGCTTTCCCTCTCACTCTCTTTTCATAGGCGATGATAACCAAACCCCTCCCTACGTTGCAACAATCATCTCACTCCTTACTATCAACAATGACGAACCCCACCTGATCGATCGAGACTTGTCTCTAGCCTTCGAAACCGAGCTACTTGAACCTCGCCGTCGTTGAGTCTGACACAAGTGGGAAATGGCAATCACCTAACTTCGCCTCTAAACCAGCCATAAGCTATCTTCAACTGGCTTGAGGGAAGAACATTCCCTGACATGGAGCATGTTCCTCTTTTCCACTTGAATTGAATGACATCGACACTTCCTGCCAACATGCAAAGGAGGGAATATGAATCGACGCTCCGACGCTAGTCCGCAGAGAGGTACGAGGGCCCATGGCATGGCCGAACAAAAGGCGCCTCGGGCTTGTGGAAGTGCTCCAGGCAGGTCGCGCCCTTTTGGGGCGTGGTCGACCACTCGCCGCTCCCGACGATTCCGTAAGTAGGACGCCGATTACACTCCCTCCTTCGTCCTGAGTAGGTCTCCCCTCTTTCCTTAGCTAATGTCAATGCTTTGTGCCAATATGGTATTACGCATCCATGTGCAAGGCTCCCCACCCCGGCACAACCTGCCCTGGAGCAACCCCAAGGGCTCAAATGCCACACCTCTTTGCTGACCCACAAATGCGCCTATGATAACGAGCGAGGGCCCGTTAAGGTCGAGATCAGGGACATCGGAAGAGATCGAGAATGTCAAGAGTAAAGAAAAAGGGTTCGTCCCCAGGTCAGCCGGGCACGTGTCTCTGGGCCAAAGGCCCCATTTGAGATCGGCTAGAGGTATGAGCCCTTGTCTCAAAGACTCCGACGGACGGACTTTGGACACCACAGATCCCCATGGCAAAGGTGAGTCGCCGAATGTGCCTTGGCAATCGCGACACCAATGCAGAAATGCCTCTTGGAGTCACCGTTGCGAAAGAGGAGGTGTCTAACGTATCAATACCGGGTAATTCCCTTTGCCAGAGTCATTGGCCCAGAACGGTCACCAACAGTATAGTGATAAGTGAGGTAGACAGCACAAACCTCCCTCCTCAGAGCATTGCTCATAATTGAAGGAAGCCTCGACAATGTGGACCCGATCTCGGGAGGATAAGCGAGGAGGTTATCTAGGCGATTCGGACATCAATACCGAGGCATCCCATCATTTTTGAGACTTGACTTTTGAGGCCTGCAAAATCAAATTTCTGGGCGCCCAGGCATTCGGCACACAGTAACAGCCGGGTTGGAGCCTCCTTACCGAGAATTCGGCTTCACAACGGCTCTCCACACGAGTTCGAGTGGTGCGGAGGGCGAGAGTCTGGGGTTTATAGCCGGATTCGAGGAATCGCTCGGGGCAGAGCCTAATATAAAGACCCAGCAACCGCGACGACTTGTCGGATCCATGGAGGTGGACCTGCACAAGTGAGAAGAAGTTGACCTTCTTTACCGTCTTCTAAAGCTCAACACTTGCCACGATCACCATGAGGAACATCTTCCTAACTTCTCGCGCAGAGCCGGGCACTGACTCAACCCATGAAGTCGACAGTCTCTCCAGCACTCATAAGCCCGGCCACGTCGATCTTATGGAGGAAAAGGCAGAAGAACATGTGGTTACCATACACGCGGAACAAGAGACCGACCCGGTCAGTCTCAGAAGAATAATGTAATTTTTCCCATCCCTTTTTACCTTTTTGGGGCAGACAAGTCTATCGATCTGCTAACACGTATCGAAGCCAGAAAATCGATCTCCGACTCGTCCCCGTTCTTGGGCTGCTTCACGCCATTTCTCTTATCGACAGAGGCAATCTAGGCGGAGCGCGTATCGCTGGACTCGATGAGGCCACTGGTCTTGATCAAGGCACGCATGCATCCGTTGTCAGTAAGTGGATCTCAGCAACAAATCGAGCACAGTGCAAGCGGCCAATCTAACCTCATCGATAGTCCTGGTCTTCTATATCGGATATGTGGTCATGGAACTTCCGAGCAATATTTTGATTAAGAAACTCGGCGCGCCAAACTGGATGGCTTTCCTCGCTGTATGCTGGGGAGCCGTTTGCATCGGCCTAGGTTTCGCCAAAAATTGGCAGACATTGGCAGGGGGCAGGGTCGTTCTGGGTCTCCTGGAAGCGGTATGCTCAATTTCTTTTGGATCTGTCGGTCTATGTTCTCCAACGCTGACTTCCTTCTTCTCAGGGTATCTATCCGGGCGCGGTCTACCTGTGTGGTTGTTGGTACCCTAGATATGAAGTCCAGCTCAGGTTAGTCGGCGCAACCGCGAGCATTGAATACTTTTAGAATCTCACCAGATTAGGATTGCCATTTTTGCCATGATAGGGATGTTTCTATCCGGCTTTGGGAATATTCTCGCGTATGGTCTGACTCAGATCGCTAAAAACCCCGAAGTGGGTGGCTGGAAGTGGATTTTCATCATCGAAGGCTGCTTGACCTTGTGTGTCGCAGTCCTTGTCTTCATTGTCTTGGTCGATTTCCCCGACTCCAAACGAAACAAGTTCCTGTCGCTCGAAGAGAAGACGATGGTCATTACTCGACTCATCGCTGATCGAGGCGAGTATACCGAAAAGGTCAACTGGAAAGTCATCCGCGAAACCTTTACAGACTGGCGTGTATGGGCAATGTAAGTTTGACGAGGATATTCCACCTCTTTGGCACTTCATGCCGGGTGCTGAATCTGAGTCCAGCGCTTCGAGCCACTTTTCGGCCTGCACCTCGAACTACAGCTACACCTTCTTCCTTCCTATCATCCTACGGCGCGGCATGGGATTTTCCCAAGAAGCGTCTTTTCTGTTGACGGCGCCCCCGGCGTTCATCTCCGCCATTGTCGCCATCGGCTCCTCCTACCTTGCCGACAGACTGAAATGCAGAGGTGCCTTCGTCATCGGAGCATCAGTGTCCGCCATCGTGGGCCTTGCCATGGTGGGCTGGTGTACGAACTCTGGCGGTCGATATACTGGTGTCTTTTTTGGCCAAATCGGTGGCAACGCATTGGCAGCCGCCAGTTTGGCTTGGATGGCGAACAACATGCGTACTGATGGGAAACGCGCAGTAGCTGCGGCTATACGAGTAATGCTAGGCGGCGTTGGCGGCGTGTTCTCCGCTCTAGTATTCCGACAGCAGGTTCGTCGTCCGAAAGCACTGGACGACTCTTCACTTGCTCGTGTATCTAACCTACTTCTAGGACACCCCAAATTACATCCCTGGTATCATTGCAACCATGGCTTCTATTGCCTTGCCAATGGCTATCACATTGATCATGATGCCTTTACTTTGGCGTGCCAACCGGCAGGCTGATAGGGGCACCAGAATCATTGAAGGTGCGCCTGACTTCAGATACACCTTGTGAACATACTTCGCCGCAGGGGTTTTGACGCTCCGGAGGTTGAAAGATGTGGGAGAGGAGAAAGTGGTGTCCATAAAAAGGGAACGCGAGGGTTGTTGTGGCCTGGAATCTCCCAATTGGAGTAGCGTCGAACGAAGAAAGGCAATATCGTGGGTACCGTGGCATATTGAGCCTCCATTCAGTATACCTTTTCAGGCATGCCTATGGTGATGGGCAGATGGAATTCCAACCCCAGATTGGAAATATCATGGTCGTTGTTTCGAATGAAATCAATTGACGAAGTTTGGTTCTTCGATATCAAGGCCAGCACTTTCAAGCTTTACATTCTTCTGAACATGTCCTACAGAGCTTCTGCCTCAAGTCGCAAACAGCGGGCTTACACTCAATGCCGGCTTGATTGGACCGCCTACGTTGAATTTTGACATGGTGGATATTGCGGGAATCCCACACCAGCAAAAGGGTCTTAAGCGAGCTGAGCCTTAGGTGTGAAGTGTCCCGGTGCCATCGAGGCGCCTCAATCGGATACTAAATTGATGCCGTAGAGCTGTAGAAGACCAATGTACAGCTTTCACGGCTTCACAAATGCTACTACCGGGCGGTCATGACTCCCTAGGTCGGCTGGGGCTCACGGCAACACACCTTGGCACCTTGGCGCCGTGGCCTCCGAGCCGGCGGTAAAGCGGGCACTCCATTACGGCTCCTGAAAAGCCGGATTTCAGGTGAAGCAGATTGCCGGGGACCCTTCTGAACATGCGGACCGGGGCAAGTGTTCTGGGATTCTGGGACTCTAATGGCCTCTTAGCCAGGTGGATTGTGGAGCACTGATCAGTACCCTGGGCAAGTCATATGTCTGTTTTGACTTACACTACTACTGCCATTGCTCCCTGGGAGGATGGAGAACCCAACACGAGATTGAGCTTCGGCAGGGCTAATCCGGGGTCAAATCCGGGGTAGTTGCCGAGACGAGTCGCCGAAAGTATGACTTTATTTGCCGCATTATCTGATGAAGCCATCCTCTCGTGCATCCTGGACATTCGGGGAGACGTCTCCGGCTATGGCGTCCATGGGGGGGTCGCTGGACAAAACACCAGTGGCTATCAGTTCCAGTTAACTTCATTCGCAGCTCAAAGTAGCGAAAAGATGGTGGAAGTATGGAAGGGGGCAACCACGCCCACAGGCGTTGACCGGCAAAGTTCTGTCGTGTTCCGCAACCGTCGTCAGGGGAGATCGGTAACAGAGCTCCAATCCAGCGTTAAGAACCACAATATCAAGGCCTCCGCCGTCCTTGACATGGTTGTCCACGAATACAATCATCGCCTCCTCGTCTGCCACATCGGCATGGTGGAAAGCATAGGTACTGGGGTCGAAGCCTTGCGATTTCAGCAACGAGAGAGCCGATTCAATGTATTTCTCCGAGATTTCGACTCCAAAGACTCTGGCACCTTTGGACAAGAAGACCGTAGTGACAGCAAGGCAAATGCCACTCGCGGGATCTGTCACCTACGCTATGTTGCCTAATACTTGACATAAGTGTCGGTGATGATGATGGTTATGGTGATGGTCGCAGATGGGACAAGGTCACGTCGAAGATGGGGCGGGACTACGAGATAGGCACCCAGTAAGGGGACACAGTAGTAGGTGTCGAGAATGCCGCTGACTAAACGGCATTCTTCTATGGCGTGGACAAATATATTATTCATCCGATAGTATGTAGATTTCTCCGTGACTTGGAGATCTTTGTTTTACATATACTGAGTTACAAACTGAGGCTTGAATCATAATCCTTAAGCCTTTGATATCTTGTATGGGGACCAAGATCCGTCCGAGATGAAAAGTAGGGACGACCACTGCAATAGAAGGAGCCCTGGCGCTTCCGATAAGCCTACATCAGTCCGGGAGCTCTCCTTTGAGTTGCACATGCGGACACTTCTCAACGTCATAGAGAAGCCCAATGTCAAGGACTCCTACATAGGAGCACACGATCGGGGTGACTGCATAGCACTTTGTACTATCCCACAATTGCCCGCGAACCACCCGACGCGAGGGGTTGCTGCTACTGAATTCATTCCTGCCAGTCCGGCTTAGCGACATCACCCTTTGCTCTTACCTTCTATATGTGCTCTGGTTTCTGAGCAATGATATCTCGGACCCTTTCTACCGGAATCAACGGTCATGCCCTTCATGGCACCGAACATCACTTGGGCTGTTGCACTGGCATATAGTTCGCCTTACAACTGCGCACTACGAAGTGCGAAAGGCTAGCATCAATCGATTCTCCCACATCGTACCTGGTTTGCCCGACTTGACTCTAAACCTTCGATCCACCTCCGATCGAAACAGACGAGTCAGAGATTGGCGGATCGGATCACACAGTGGTTACGCAGAAGTTGCCAGCAGCAGAACCATTTCTTCTGGAAACGATCGACTGACTGCCATCAACTGCCTCCACATAGACGGCACGACGCCCTCAACGCCAACAGCAGATCCACCGGTTAACCTGAACTTCTCCTACCCGACGCGGCTTGCTGGACTGACTGGTTGTTGCACTCGCAGCAAGACTGACATTATTGATCTCCAGCACGGCTCCGACAGCGGCATCTACGACTCTCAGGACACTTCATCCCACAACTCTTTGGAAACCTGTTCTCCAAATCGGACAACGACGGTGACGGCGCCTTGCGCTTAAGCGAACTGGCGAGTATGATCAAAGGCCACAGATGCGCGGCAGATCCATACGGGTGGGGTGCAAATTTCTTCGAATGGGGGACAACGTCGCTTCTCCTGCAGAAGGACGGCAAGATTTACAGGGAGGATTTGCGCCAGTTGTATGACGTGAGTACACTTTACTGTCCGTGCATTGTTATTCTCAGCCGGCCAATCTCGACTTATCGGACGCTGGCTCGCTGTTCTGGCGCATCTGCCATGACAGAAAGACTGAAAAGGGATGGGACCAAGGGTTCGGCCTCGGGTTAGACTGGTTCAGAGGCGGCAGGAAGCTCTGAGACGTGTCCTCGCGATATCTAGTAATTACATTTCTGTTTATCGGCTTGGCTCTCTTGTATATGGCCTTGGCAATAGTGGACTTCCTCTAGAATCAATACATGAGTGGGCTTCAATGGTGTACGGCAGCGCTCATATCATAGAAGGTCCACGAGTTAAATGGATGAATTTTGCAAGGACTTCGAGTTCGGAGCCATGCCTCTAAATCTCCACTGCCGTGACGCTTGCCAAGCTGAAAACCACATGGCGACGCGACGGGGGCTCTGGGGGCCAATCTGGGTGGCTTTAATTTCCACCTCTCCTTATTTGGTCTCGACTCTTTCGCCACTGTGCCTGGCTTTTAAGACTCGATCAAGGTGCATTTGGATGCAGTACGCCTCTGTGCCGGGTAACATTCTCGTCAAGAGATGGTATACTGAAGGAAACTTCCTTCGTGCTATCGCCCTGTTCACGCCATTGCTGGCTTCCGATGTAAGCGACTCGGTTGTGTGCGATGCAAGCCCTAAGACGAGCATCGCGTCCCCACGATAAGGACATACGGCAAAGAAGCCACGAGAGTGGCGTCGCTGAACGTGCAAGCCACATGCGCCTGGAACGGGCCTTATGAGCGCTCTAAGAACAGGACATCGCTTCCGAAAGGCTTGTCGTCTTCATCCGCAAGCTTCGTCCTCCACCATGTCTCGATTGGTGGAGTAGACGTTCAATAGTCAAACAGCAAAGTTCCGCTTGTTATCACCATGCGAGATATCCGAGCCCGCCAGCAAGACCACATCACGGCGGCGCCGAAAGCAAGGTACAGTACGAACGCGTTGTCGGGCTGAGCACCCGTCATTGGGAGTACGAGGTAAGTATGTATTTCCGCTGATCGTCGGAAGGTGAGTCTCTTCCTTTAGCTTCTCCTCCCAGTACGCAGTCGCGGTTGCTACAAAGATGGAACAAGCAGCAGGCTTCACAGGCGGCGCGGGCGCAACCATCGCGTCAGTCCTTCAACACTGGCAGCACAGGGCGGCTCCTCAAAGAGCAGGAGTCCAACCTCTACCAGATGAATTGCCAAAGGAGCGCAAGGGCATGAACATTCAGATCTCCGAGCTACAGCCCGCCCACCTGAACGGAAGTGCACCGTCTACACCTCGAACGCCGAATAAACAATTCAATGAACCACAATTGCGGAGGTGGCCCCATGAACCACAACCGATCACCAACGACCCAGTTGTCGAGAGATGCCTTGACACAGTCGATATCATAATTTGCCTACTTCCATGCATCCTCATCATGAAGGCTGGGCTTTGTGTCCTGGCACATGAAATCGACAAGACGCACGTCGGGCCTTCAATCGACAAGGCCAGCCAACTCACCCTCCGTCTGATCGAGTTCAACAGCCAACTCACCACCATCTTTACCATCATATTCATTGTGATCGTCTCTACGACCGTCAGGCGGTACGCCCTGTGGAAAGCCGAGAAAGGAGCCACGATCGGAGAGATCGAGCAACTGCACGCATCGATAAGCTTGACAGCGACGCTCAAAGCGATCTGGTCACTCCGGAGATTCACCTTCACCGGCCTCGCACTTATCTTTGTCTGGTCTTGGTATTACGTAGGATCGCAGGCGACCACAAGAGAATATTCCTACCGCGATTCTGACAGCCACACCACACAGTTGGTTGCGTTCCTCGACTCGAAAGCAATCTCTCCCTTCACTGGCGATGAGATCAACAAACAACACACCTCGCCCGTCAAGACCACCGACATGACGGCCCGGTATCATATGTACAGCTCTTTCACCGCGGGGACTCAGAAGACAAATGTCCAGGGTGCGAAGTCCGTGCAGGGCGCCGACATCTATGGAGCAACGCTCACTCCATGGTACGGACCCCCTCGCGGCCACCCGGACGGCTGGAGCGACCTCGATTTCGACGGCGACAATTGGCTCAAGATATCACACATGTCCGACCAACCGGTCATGTCCTCCATCGGGACGTCACTGTACTGGAGAAACCTTTCGACGTCGGACCCGAACGCGTGGACGCCTCAGAAGATGGTAGGCTCCTTCTACTACGAAGTGTCCAACTTCCAGGCCAACTGCACCGTGCCCTTCCTCTCGACCAAAGAGAAGCCTCAGGGCGCACTGGCCGCATTGTCCACGACCATGAACATGACAACCATGCCTTCCGACCCCAGCAGTCCCCGCGAACTCTACTTCTGGCACTGGGTCAACGACACGCACAGCCTGACTTCCACTTGCACGATGACCAATGTCACACTACAGATCGACGCCTTGTGCACAGCCGCCACCTGCAAACCGACGCGTGTCAAGCACATCTCCACCTCCCCGCGCACGTTGCTCGACTCGGACGTGTTTGCCGCTTCATTCTTCAACTCGATGCTCCTGGCGTGTGGCATGCCGCAGCACGAAGGGGACTACTCCACCTTCGACAACGACAACGGACTCGTCGACCTGAAAAACCAGCTGGAAGAGAATCAACTCGACGACCCAGCGGCTCTTTCGACTGCAGTGGCCGAGGCGCAGTTCCCGATATCCATGGCCATCACGAGGTTCATGAACACGTACTTCCGATCTTCGCAGATGCTTCGCTACGAGCATGACTTCCAGACCGACCTGTCCGTGAGAGGGTCGATCGCACTGAACGATAACCCGGACTTCACGTTCCTGGCCATGGACGGCGCCATCTACAACCCGCAGTACTCGCTCTCGTGGCCATGGCTGGCCATGGACATCGTATCCAACGTCGTGCTCCTCCTGGCAGCCGCGTGCGCGTTCTGGCTCCGCAAGCATACCCTCGCGCCGGACATTTTTGGATTCGTGTCCAGTTTGACCAGGGATAATCCACACTTACATCTGCCGGACGGGGGCAGTACGCTTAGCGGAGTCGAACGGAGTAGGGCGATGAACCTGGTGAGAGTGAAGATTGCGGATGTTGGCGAGGACGCCAGGGTGGGCAGAGTCGCGCTGACACAGATTGATGGACCCGAAGACGTCAAAGACCTGGAGAAGGGCAAGAACTACTACTGATACTTGGGGTGAAGGTCTTCTTTCCGACACTATCAGTTCCTGTTTAGATATTACGATATGATAACGACTTCAAAATCATAGTCTGCTTCACTCTACTGCATCCCAAGATGGCCTCTGCCAGGGGCACGCCCTGGTATTATGCCGAACGATTATTGTGAGCACACTGCTTTCGTGGGCATTGACGTCTTCAATCCCGCCGACGCTCGACACACAACAGGGAACACTCAGCCCAGCGACCCGTCACATCTGCGCCCCTTAAATCGTCCCTCTCCATGCAGTAACTAATTGACTACCGTATCGTGAACCCGCCATCAACCCGAACATCAGCCCCGTTAATCATACCACTCTCATCTCTACATAGGAATTCAATCGCGGCAGCGACCTCGTCCGGCACGGCGAACCGCCCCGTCGGGATCTCACTCAAATGCTTCGCCTTCTTCTCCTGGTCCGCCCACGCCTTGGCCGCCAGCGCCGTCCACGTCACTGTCGGCGAGACCGTGTTGGACGTAATGCCCTTGGGCCCCCATTCGCTGGCCTGACACCGCGTCAGCCCGAGCAGGCCGGCCTTGGAGGCGCAATACGCGCCGTGCCCGTCCAGCGCCACATGCGCGGCTTGAGACGCGATGGAAACGATGCGGCCTGGTGGCGGTTGCGCTCCGCCGCTAGATTCCTTCAACCCGGACACTCGGCGTTGATAGAGGTGGAAAAACGCGTTGCTGCAGTTCAGCGGCCCCAGCAGGTTTGGCAGGAAATTGTTCAGTGCTTCATCGGCGGACGTCACTTCGAGCGGTTGCACGGACACGTAGCCCGCGGCATTGATGAGGATGCTGGGAACGGCGTTCGTCTTCAAACCACCGATCTGGTTGAAAACTTCCTTGACCGAGGCTTCAGACGTGATGTCCGTCTCAAACGTGTAGACTCCTGCGGGTGACTCCTTGCCGAATACGCGCGACACGGTCTCTTGGACACGGTCTCGCTCGAAGGGAGCATACAAGAGCACCACTTCGGCACCCTGAGAGTGCAGCCGGTGGGCCGTCGTAGAGCCCAGCCCACCTGATTGCCATGTGAGTGTGCCGGCCAAAGATGGGTCGAGTGGGATGTGCAGATGGACTTACTTACCGATGCCACCGGCTATCACCGCGAGTCGTCCGGAATATTGGCGTGCCATCGTTGCACATGAAACGACGGGAGAGATACCACTCAGACTGGCTCAATGTAACAAATCCAACACCGGGAGAACCTGGATACTTTTATACTCGTTCAAGGCGCACGTCACCTTCCCCGCATGTTCATTTCTGATGCCGCGAGTCGCATCGGGAATCGACCGTGGTAGGCCGGCGGGCAGCCCCCATGAGCGGATTGCCAGGATAGGTAAACCGATGGATTGGTCGAGTCAACCAGAGGACCACGCTCGAATCTACATTGCTAAAGATTTTGAAACAGAACGGCACGGTGAATCAATCTCATGTCATTAAATTTGGCGCCAAATATATACCTGATACTTGCAAGCACTTCGAGCTCTCTGTACTCTGAGTCTTGCCGCCTCCGGTCCTCAGAAAGCTAAGTACATTGCTCGCTATGACGACGTTTGGACAACAATCCAGTCGTACCTCGACACCATTCCATCTGCTCGCTTCCGACAGAGAACTAAATGATAAACAGAGACATTTGCAGTGACCGCTAAAGACAGACGTTCCCATCTTGATGCATGGGCGAGATCAAAAGCCGAATGGATTGGCAGCAGCTAGGTTATGTCAGTATCAATCCATCAAATCTCCGCCCAAAAGGTTCAAACTTACATGCGTTGGCAAGGTTCGCCCGTCTTCCAGTAGGCTGAGGCACCAGTTTCTTCGGTTGGCTACCGAACTTGACATCAGGAGCAGGACCAGTCTTTTGTGGCTGGAGAGGCGCCAGCGTTGGCGGTTGGGGCATCGGCGGCAAGGGAGGAATAGGCGGCACAGACGACTGCTGGAAGTTTCCATATCCATTCTGCTGAGGAGGTTGTCCAAAGCCGGTGGCTTGTTGCTGAAGTGGCTGCGGTTGGAAAGCAGTCAGCTGGGGTTGGAATGGCTGAGGTTGTGGAGGGAATCCGGTTTGTTGTGGCTGAATGCCCTGTCCGAAACCATTTAGCTGTGGTTGAGGAGGTGGTGATCCGAACCCTGTCCTTTGTGGCTGAAGTGCAGGAGGCAGGATCGAATTTATACCGCCAGGCGGTGGACTTTGCTGGAATCCAGTAGGCTGGGGCTGGAAAGATGGGCGAGGATCTGCGAAGGGACTCCCTGCAGCATTCCCATTGAGATAAGGTTGCTGGAATTGGCCGAATTGCTGTGGTTGCTGGAAGCCTGTGGGCTGAGGAGCAAGACCGAATTGTCCTACGCCCTGGGGCGCTGGAGCAAAACCAGTGGGTTGCGACTGTAGCTGCAACTGCTGGAATTGCTGCTGCAGTCGTTGTTGAGACAAATCGTTCAAGCTCTGGCCTGGAGCTGCCTGTGGAACACCGGTTGCTGGGAAGCCCGTTAGCTGGGGTTGTAGGGGCCGCAGACCGAATTGGTTCTGATTCGGATTCTGAGGGGCAGAGGTCGGTCGAGGCGGAGGGGAAAGAAGCGCAAGGCCTGTAGATGCCTGTTGAGGAGGCAAGGGCCGTTGTCTGGCTACGTTGAGCGGTTGTTGCTGCTGGAAGGCAGTAACTTGAGGCTGCGCCTGCAGCTGGGGCAAAGGTTGCGGCTGGAAGCCAGTTTGCTGCGGGGGCAGTTGCTGCGGAATTTGCGAGAAGAAGGCCGGATTCGCGCCTGTTTGCTGAGGTTGCTGTACGGGTGCCTGCAGAACAGGAGTAGGAACCTGTTGTGGTTGAGGGGGCGCTTGGAGTTGTGGTGGCTGCTGCTGGACCGGTGTTGGCGTCGGCTGGAGCGGAGCCGGTAATGGTCCATCCAGCAACGCTGTCAAGTCTCTCGTTGCCCCTGTTGGTTGTTTGGGCATCGGGGGAGCGGAGGGAGCAGCCGCTGATTGCGATGCAGCGGACGCCGCGCGAGGCCGGGCAGGTTGGGTTGGGGCTTTAACTGTCCAGGCATCATCATCAAAGCCGCTCTGGACTAGCTCTCTTGGAGCAACCTGAGTGAGCGGCGTGGGTTTTGCCTCAGGAGGTGGCCCCTTCTTTTCTTCCTTCGAAGCAAATGCATCCGCATCAACAGTATCGCTCGTCGTCCGGGTAGCCTCCGGCCTGCCTCTGCGCGTGTTATTACGCAGTTCTCCACCTGCCCCAGAGAACAATCCTCCTTGCGCCTGTTCTCCATTGGCCCCGGTACCATTCGTGCTGGGAGCTCTAGCTCGACCAAACTTCTGATCCAAGAACTTCATGATCTTCAGAATATCACCCTCCTTGATACCTAGCGTCCGGAGAGTTTCCGCCGTTATGTCAGGAAGGACGGATTCATCCATCGAATCTCGGATCATGGCTTGGGAGTACCGCTCGCATTGATGAGGACCAACGCCGGCCTTGAGGAAGAAATCGAACCAATCGTAATCGGGAGCTCTGGGTTGTTCTAGAGCCTTGGGTTGCACGCTGGCTCCGCTTCGAGAGGACTGGGATGGGTCTTGGCTTCGGCGTTTCATCTTGATCAGATCAGCCACTGGAATGTGCTCTTCGATCGATTCGTTCGTTACCTTTTCAATGTATTCAAGATCTTCCGGCGACATTTTCGTTATGGGAACGGCAATCTTGACGCCATTGACCTTATGCAAGTGAATCTTCCCGTCCGACACCGCCAAAAACTGAGCTTCGACTTTGAAAGTGCCAGAGTGATCTGTCCAAGTCCTGACTTTGGCAGTATCTGGCTTGGATCGGCTCTTTTTGCGCTCGTCCCTGTCTCTCCGATCCCTCCGGTGCTGTGGTTGATCGTCGGCGAGACTGCTCCCACGCTTAGGGATTTCACTGCGGGACCTGGCCGCCTCGGCTTCTTGACGAGCCCTGTCAGCCCTCGCTGCCTCTTTTGCCAGTCTCTCTTC
Source organism: Phialophora verrucosa (assembly GCA_002099365.1). NCBI lineage: Eukaryota > Fungi > Ascomycota > Eurotiomycetes > Chaetothyriales > Herpotrichiellaceae > Phialophora > Phialophora verrucosa. The sequence goes on along the minus strand of MSED01000004.1, from coordinate 2,973,760 downwards.
CTCGATCCGATTCTGCTCAACCACGGACAAGCCTGCGTTAAGTCCTGAACGTGACGGCGGCTCGATGGTTGTGAATCCCGTAATCTCGATGTAGCTGCTGGGCACAACGCCTTCTTTACCATTTTTGAGGCGTCGCACATTCCACCACTCCTCGGATTTAGTATCGTCAAGGACAATCACCTCGTCCCCCACGGCAACCGTGACCTCGTCCTCCCCTTGAGCCATGAAGTCGTAGAGCACTTGTCCCTTCTTGTGACTCCCGCCACCACTCGCAGCGCTAATCACCTCCCTGAGACCTTCTGATCGCTGAACTCCGGCAATTTCACCCAAAGCCGACACAATCTCCTGTGCAGTATCCTTTGCGCCAGCGTGCAAATCCAAACTCTTGCTCGGCCTGACCAGTTCTATGAAGACGTGCTTGCCTTCTATAGAATAGTGGGTCATTTTGTCTGCAGTCCATTCCTGCTGGGGCCCATCTCTTGACTTTTCGGGAGCAAGCATGATTGTGCCCGTGGCAATATTAATACCCAGTGTCGTTGGCATCTTCTTCCTCCTTCCCATGGCCGACACCATTTCGCTAATGTTGTACAGGTGGAAGCCACCGGGCGACCGTAGTTGGCTTGCCTCGTCTTCCAGCGTTGGTACAGCTCTATTGTACGGCGGAGATGGGAGAGGTCCTTGTGAATGTTCTTGGGATGTAGGTCTACGCGGGAGCGCCGGCGCAGGCTCATCCTCGTCAGACGCCTCTGGGGTAAACTGCTGGCGAGGGGCGGGTGGCGGCGAGGAGATTGTTCGAGCGGCAGTTGGTGATGGGAGGGCTCCTCCGCCTAGAACGCGGGCCAAGTTGGCAGCAGGGCTGTGAATTGATCTTGTCGGAGACACCGGACTGGCAGGAGCGTCGGGTTCAGCTGCTGTCGGGCTCGAGTATCCACGCGATCGAACGGAAGGGGAGCGCGGTGGTAGGCCGGGGGCAGCAGGAGCAGCACTTGAGAGCTCGATGTAGTTGGCTGGCACGAAACCATAGTCGTCGCCCACTCCGACCAAGGTCCAGTCCGGGTCGGACACGTCATATACCTTCAGGTCGGCATCCTCGGTGAAAGAGACTTCCTCGTCGGTCTGGCGGGAGTAATCGTAAAGAGCTTTGGCAGCACTGATGGGCTTGGCCTCTTCGACGTAGTTGTTCGGGATCAGACCTTCGGGCTCGTCGTCATCATCGGCGGCAGCTTTCTTCTTGGCCTTCCACCAGTCATCTTCGGTGCTCTTTTCAAGAATATAGAGTAGCTCTCCCTCCTTGATTTCTAGCTCGCCTGCACTCTGTGGGTGGTAATCGTAGACGGCGGTGCATATTGCGACGAAGCCCATAGTGGGTGAGGGCACAGGCTAGGGCCAAGGAGAGACGCAGTTACGACAGGCAAGTGGAAGAATATGCCATCAAAGTGAGGTGTGTCGATTCGGAATAGGTGATAGAGGAAAAGGATACGCAGTCTGGCGGGTTTCACCTCCCAGGCTAAGCGAACAGTAAGATGGCTGTTAGCGGGTTCTGGGATGTGAGAGGTGAGAGGCGAGAGACGAACGGTGACGCGGTTCGTCGAGGTGGCTATAGTTGTGCCTTTCACTGAAGCTCGAGGCCGTTACTGTTGCAAGAGGTCAGGCTGGGAGCAGCAAGTAGTAGTGAAACGTATGGTGATTTGACACGGAGGCTAGGATGTGGTCGGAGGAGTCGAAGTGTTCATGGTGCTCGATTCAGAACCAGGGAACCTGCCCGGCGCAACTGGATGCCAAGCCAGCCGGCCTCTTTTCCTCGACTCCCTCGTGCTCCCCTTTAGTGTCCGTTCCAACGGAAATGCTTACATCAACATGCATGGAACACCGTTGCTCGTACTTCTATTAGCTTCATGTACTTCTGTGCCCGCTGTCCATTACGACGCCGAGTATCGGTGCTACGCTTGTCCCGGCCATCTTGGTGTCGAAGGGACAAAGTCCTCTGTTCATTCACATGCCCTCTGCGTACTCCTCTTGACTGCCAGTAGCATCGTTATCTTCGTCAGCAGCAGCCTTGTCGGCCGTGCCGCCCGTCCCTTGTTGCGCACTGTTATCCTCTTCGTCGTCGTCAGAAACTACTCCTCTAAGCTGGACATGCCCGTTCACATCATCCAGTCGTTCAATTTTCCAGTCCTTCCCCGCGGCGAGCTTCTGGAGTTCCTTTTGAAAGGCATCAATGTCCTCTTGGCTCAGATCTAGTTTCTTGAGCTGAGCCTTGGACATACCCGAGATCTGTCCATTCTTCTGCATGATGACCGTCTCGGCCTTTTCATCTTGCGTCAAAACGATGCGTCCTCTTTCCAGTCTCTTGCCTTCGCGACCGACCAGCTTCATCCCACCAACCTCTACCCCTCCGAGAACAATCTGCTGGGACTGGCCTTGATCGAGAGTCTGCTGAAAGATCTTCTCCGCTTCCCGACGTGCTTGCCATTCATCTACCTCGTCCTCGGAGACAATCTCGCGGCAGGTGATAGGGTGAGCACGGCTCTCTTTGGGCGGCTGAAATGCGACATCGTTGCACAATCGCGGGGTGTAGATAATCATCATGTAGGCACAAGTCGCAGTCTCCTTTATCCAGCCAATTCGGTCCGTAAGTTGCGGGTTGCAATGAAACTGCACCTCAATCTTACGATCATTCCCCGTCAGATCGCAGGGTGTGCCTCCGGTCAGGCGCTGCACCAGGTAGTTGGTCTCTGCTTTTGACTTGACTTCGGTCGAGAGCGAATTATCCGGATTCGGCTGAGTTTTCGCGTTCTTTGGTTTCGGCGTTTCAAACTTGCCCAATACGTAGCTCGGTGTGGTTGGATCTTCCTGCGGCGGCCATACCCTTCCATTGGTTCCAGGAGGGAGGGCGTGAAATTGTGTCACTTGGGAGTTGTAGCAGAATGAATATGTCCACCAGCCGGTCGAGTAGTACAGGCACTGGTTTGAGGCCATCCCTTGGAGCAATTGAGAAGCTCTGTCTACCGCTCGACTCAACTCCTTCTCACGATCGTCCGAAGATGGCTCAGAAGAGGTGCCATTGCCAGCAGCTGGTTTAGCCTCGGGAATGAAGCAGAGATGAGGGTAGCCGTGTAGAAAGAGTCGCTCGTATGAACCTGATTGTGCCGAGTCTTCTCCTACCAGGTCGTCGTGAGAATCCGGATTGATGCCTGCGGAGACATCTTTCCGAAGCGGCTGCGATGACCCTGGCCCGTCACCCGCCTTGAACTTCAGCAAGGATGTTGCATCGGCTTCAGAAATGTATAGGTCTGTGAATTCTATGTTATACTGCAAGCGTTAGTGAGTCTCGCTGTCCAAGGAGAGCGACGGAAGCATACCTGGGGAAAGGCAAACAGATCATCGTTGACGCTGAAGACAGTCTCGCTGGAGTGGCATAGTGCAACAAGTAGCAAGACAACACTCCCAAGGACACGAAGACTCCCCATCCCGATCGATCACATTATCATGGTTGGTGGATGTGCAGTTCTCAGAAGAACATGTTGAATTGGAGCGGCTCGCGGCCGCGACATGGATCCGGCATGACTTCGGACACCTTTGTACATACACGAGCGTGACAAGCCACACACCCTGGAGACTCGCACGTGAGCACGGGGGGGTTCTACTATCTTCCGCCGCCAAGTTTAGCCCCTCGAGGGCAGGGATGCCGCATGTTTTTGTTTTCGATTCTTCGTACACCGAGGCACCTCACAAGTTCGCTTCGTGCAACAGAGCAGTGGCTAATTCTCGAAACACACCGCAACCCATATTCCTAATTCCTCCCACACTCTAGTGATGGCAAACAACTCGTCAACATTCTCCCTAGCCGGCAAAGGCCTCAAGATCGACACCAAGGAAGACCTCGAAAAGCACATTGAGCCGCTCACGTCTTCGTCCGGAAAGGCCACCCACATTGATCTCTCAGGAAACACGTTGGGAGTCTCAGCGTGTGCCGCGCTTGCGCCTATATTATCTGCACAGTCTACCCTCGAGTCTGCCGACCTCCACGACATCTTCACATCCCGCCTCCTCGAAGAAATCCCTCCCGCACTATCGTCACTCCTCACAGCACTCCTCGACTGTCCGAACCTGCACACGATAGATCTCAGTGACAATGCCTTCGGCCTCAACACGAAAGATCCTCTCGTGGATTTCCTATCGAAACATACTCCGCTTAAACACCTTATCCTGAACAACAACGGCATGGGCCCGATTGCGGGCACCGCCATTGCTGAAGCACTTTGCAAATTGGCGGAGCGGAAGGAGGCTGCGCGAAAGGAGGGAAAGGATGTCCCACACCTGGAGAGCATTGTCTGCGGAAGAAACCGACTGGAAAATGGAAGTATGGCCGCTTGGGCCAAGGCGTACGAGGCGCACAGGGTCGGCATCAAGAGCGTGAAGATGACGCAGAACGGCATTCGACCTGAAGGTATCTCACATTTAATTGTTTCCGGTCTATCAAAGTGCGAAAACCTCGAGGTCTTCGATCTGCAGGACAATACATTCACGATCAAGGGCGCTCAAGCACTGGCAAGAGCAGTTCAAGGATGGTCCAGTCTCAGAGAACTCGGTGTTGGAGACGACCTTCTCGGCGCTCGGGGATCTATCAAGGTCTTTGAAGCCTTGGCGACTGGAAACAACAAGGACGTCGAGGTTCTCCGGTTGGCGTACAACGATATCACTCCGGCCGGTGTCAAGGCGTTACTCCAAGCTGCCAAGGATGGACTTCCTAAACTTCGGCGTATTGAGTTGAACGGCAACAAATTTGAAGAGGACGACGAGAGCATCGAAGAGCTGGTGGCGCTTCTGAGTGAGAGGAAGGACGAGAACGCCAAGGATGACGATCCGGACGACCATTGGGGCCTAGACGACCTCGACGAGCTTGAAGGCGAGGATGAAGACGAGGAGGAAGAGGAAGCGGAAGCTGAAGAAGAGGAGGAGGAAGAGGAGGAAGTCCGAGAAAGTGTTTTGAAAGACGCAGACCAGGCAGAAAATGCTACCGTGAGCCAGAAGAAGGATGCCGACGTCGACGACCTAGCTTCTGCTCTTGAAAAAACACATGTATGATGGTAGGCAAGAAGATATTGGAGCATCAGCGGGTGTTGGCTAGGATGGCGTGTTGGTTCATTGGCTTGAAGTGATAGCATAGCAGAGCAGAGGCAAGACGATACCCAGTAGACCAGCGTCACGTTATCAATGCAAGGAGTTCCTTCAAGGATTCAAATGCTGTACACTTCTCATTGTCCCCTAGTATTTGGCCACTACCCTTCGGCTACGCGGGGATGCCAAAACAATGGCCTTTTCCCTGTCGGAAGCTGATGCATCCTTGATCGAAAGTGTGGCAACCTAGAATTCTTCCCACCGTCATCCTCGCACAGTCGCAAAGTTATACCGGTTAAAAGGGTTAACCAGCTTGGGCTGTGGGAACAACTGTTTCCTATTCGGAGTCATTCGCTGCAGCGAATTCCCTCCGTTGCAGAACCTGCGGATAGATGCCCACGCTGTCTCGATCTCAGGCTGTGCTCAATGTCGGTCTTGGCCGTAGGGACAATTTGGTCTTCTTCGACAATGACGCTGGCGGAACCGCGCGTCGCCGGGGTGAGCCCAGAAGTAGTCGAGCATCGGCCACAGTAGCACTATGGGTTGCTGTCTTTCCCCGAATCGACAGCCTAGCTGCCGTATATTTCTAGCAAACGATCCTCGGCGCCATCAAGGATGCTCCAGTGATCAACCACCTCCAGATTCTCCGCCTCGGCCTGGAACATCTTATGCGGCTCCTGGCCTGGGCCGAACGGGTTGGCATTTGCTCCTGGATTCATCTGTGCCATCTGCTGAGCCATCTGGCTGGCGGCATTCTCGTTTCCGAGGATGAAGATGAAGACACTCTGCAGGCCAAACAGACACAAGAAGTACCACGACAGACTCGACACCCACCTCACGTCTAAATCCCGCGTCATGACGCCAGACTGGAGCATGGACTTGAAGCGGATGGTGAGCGGGAAGGGCAGCTTCAGGATGACGAAGCCAGCGAAGAAAGCGTTGATCCAGGACATGATCAGCGTCTGCGGGATCATCATCGCCATGTTGCCCTTCATCATCCCCATCATGCCTTCCATTGCCGCCGGGTCGGACATGGGATTTGCTGCGCCCTGATCTTTTGATTCCGGACCTCCTTTGAGAAAGGTCCCCTTGTGGAAGCCATCCACCAGGTATTCCTTTCTGCGATTGAATGACGACGTCGTTATGGCGGCCGGCGAGTTGTTGCGCAGGTTGATGCCGCGCAAAAGCGCCTGCCGTTCGCGAGACTCGGGCAAGCTGTTCGGCGGCTTCGGTGGCGTCTGTAGCAGGACTGATGCATAGTGTCGGAGCACTCCAGTCATTATCATCACAATCGTGATCGGGAGCAGGATCCAGTAGCTGCCCAGGACGTCAGTGCATATTCCGTTGTGAGGTGCGGAAAGACGTACAATAACGCAGGATCCCGATGGATTATCTGCTCCGTGCCTTCGACCGCCATTTTTCCTGGCAGAGAAGTTATCGCAAGAAGTGGCCGCCCAGTTGTTCGAAGACTGTAGCGCCTATCCTTTTAGTAGTCGTTCCAGCCTGTACTTCTCAGATTTCAGGTCGTACGGAGTACTGTGGCACAAGTACTCCGTAATTGATTGCGACTCGGCAACCATGCCGAATACAGCAAACCGCGTGCTGGCAATTATGAACGAGTACTCACTCTTATGTACCGAGCGGAACTTCTACTCTCCTCTACATAGTATCCTCCACCCACCACACCCATGCTTCGAGTTGTGCCGGATAGATATGAGGTGGGAGATATTTCTCGTACTCTTATATTCGCCGAGAAACTGGATCGGAGCCACCAGAATTTGCAATGTGAGGGCTCAATTGTATCGGCTAATGAACATCTGTAAATCACACTCAACCACGAAAACATCAAGACCTTAGCTCCCTTCTTATTATCCAGTATCTTCAGGTGCAGGGCATTATACCCCGGTAGCGATATACCACAGCCGTCATTGGGCATCCAAGTTGTATACTGGATTCAACGCCGAGAAAAGCTGTGCACGTTGCCTAACACGAGTTACGGGGACCAGAAGCAACCGGCGAAGGTGAAATGTTGTTGGTGTCCATGTATCCAGGTGTCTTCTTCGGGTGTGTTCCACCCTTGCTGTGCCTCTGAGGCCTGTTACCTATTTGAAGTGACGAAAACAAAGAAGGAAATCTTGTGCAATGGGATTGACCGGCGAACACCAAGCACAGAGAATGGCCGGAATGGGAACATGAACATAGGGTGCAGCCAGCTTGCATAGGCATCGGATTGTCCCGTTTCTGCGCTATTGGCTTCTGCCTTCAGATATTGTCGTCTCCCATCTTTGATGCTGAGACGATTTTCCTGTCCAAGACGTCGCTTCCAGCTTCAGTGGCTAGCATTTCCCACCTCTCAGAATATCCATATCCGTCTTAAGCATATTAGCGTGGCTCACTTCCAAGAATTCTATCAGCCGATGGTCTCGCTATGGTCGAACTGTCGGAGTATCCACATGTGCATCTCTGTGCTCGATCGCAATTGACCCAAAGTGGTTGATAATTGCCCAATCCTCGTTCGCATCCTCCTCTACCACCACATCCCATGACGGATCTCTGAGCGCTAACATTTCCACATCCTCAATGAGCTCTGGAGGAGGACTCAAGCTGACCTCGTCAAACGCGGCAAGCGGCTTGGCGGTTTCTAGAGCTCTTTGAGTCTTTCGCATTTCAGCTGTCATCATTTCAGTCAAGCTCGTCATCTCTTTCCGGTGGTTGACTCCCTCATTTTCATGGTTTGATGCAAAGGCAGATGTGCTCTTCACCTTTGCTTGGCCCTTGGCAACCACGGCGCGCTCGGAAGGAGTTTGGTCACAGCAGCAGCAATCTTCCCGGCAGAGAGGGCAGCTGGGTTCATCCTGCGGAAATAGCACCTTCGATACCGTTTGCCGTCCGCTCGAACCCTTGCATGCCCCGACATGTCCGAGGTCGATCATGCAATTGTCTTGCTGCTTCGGCGAGCCTCGACGGCCCCAGGCTTCAGGCTCATTTTCTTTGTCCATTAGTTTGATCAGAGTTTCTTCATCCTCCTTCTCCTTCTCCTTCCTCTTCTCCTTCTCCTTCCCCTTCTCCTTCCCCTTCTCCTTCTCCTTCCCCTTCTCCTTCTCCTTCCCCTTCTCCTTCTCCTTCCCCTTCTTCAGCGCCGCTTGCTCCTGTTTTCTTCTATACTCCTCGAACTGGTTCTTCCGCTCTTCGTCTGCCTCCCTGATGACTTCTTGACAACGAATACAGATCTTAGAAACCGCAAAGGTTTTGTAAGTGTGCAAAGACACCGGTCCGTAGACAAGTCTTCTTCGCGGTCTCGGCGTCCACTGGATGGCCCAAGCAGTATCACAGTTCTTGTTGCAGCAACAGTAGTATTCGATGCCGTCTGAATAATAACTGCTCACGTCTGGCGGCGGGCAGTCGAGCCAGGTGATGTTCAACCGCCTGGAGTTGACGAAGACAGGCTCCTCGTTCATGTTCGGAGACGGGATATTCATGGGAGGAGGTCTCTGAGGTGGACAGAGGGTTCCCGGGGGCGGATGCATGATGAGTGATGCGGTTGAGTTGTCGAGTGGTGGCTGAGCGTGACAGATGGAGAACCTTTGGTTACGGGAGAAGACTTTTGTGAAAGTTCAGGCTTTATCGACGAGCCTCAGTACACAGTCAGCAAATCCGACTAGAAGAATGTTTCAAGCTGATGATGCCGTGCCACCACAGCCCACAAAAAAGAAGACTGCACAAGCAACTGGTTGATTCGCCAAAACAAAATGGAAGTGAAGACGACTAGGCAGCTTTCTTAAGATGACATCGCAGCGTTCCAGACTTTTGTCGTTGAGCGTTGCCGGGGTTTTCAGCTGCCGACTAAGTTCTGCGCGAGCGTCGTTGACTGGGTATCCGCGCGTAGACGTCTCCGAAAGTGGTCTCAGCCATGCCAGAATATGCTTTTGTCCACGGGAAGCAGGACAAGATCAGGCAAGAATCAAAGCATTGTGCAGACAATACCCAAGCCGAAATGTCTCAACCTCAAAAAGAGAACGCAACAAAAACGGAGCCGATAAACCTTGGCTGTCTTATGGAAGGAAGTCGGCCTCAATGCCGCGGCTTTTTCGTGAGGCCAGACGATCAAACTGTGTGCTTAGATACACACTCTTCGGGAATCTCTGCCAAAAGAGCTGCAGTTGTGCTTTCCGCTAAAGTGTTTGGAAAACGTCGGTTGGTCGTTGGAATAATCCTCCTTTCGTATCCCACGAGCTTAGCCAACTGTAAACAGGTTGCCGGACAGCGCTGTTTGTACCAGCGTGCACTCACTCGGTGAGACTGACCACAGTGACTGCGCGAAATGGCTCAAGGCATTGTGCTCAATCACTGTTTGTCCATCAAGTCAAACGGATAGTAGCGAGCCATAGATCTTGCATTGACTCTTGACCCTCGGCCAAGAACTGGATCGCTGGATCGAGTCACTCCGGAGTGAAGTTGCGGCGATGACGGTTGCGACAGATCAGTGAGTGACTGCCCTTGGCACGGAGCTGTTTCATTGTTTCAACAGCATTTCACCTTTCCCACAGAGCTCACAGTGATTTTCTAGACATCCAGACATGACCTTCGTGAAAGTCTATGATGACTGACCTTCCGTGAAAGTTGTGGTAACTGACCTTCGTGAAAGCTGTGGTGATTGATCTCCGTGAAAGCTGTGGTGACTGACCTTCGTGAAAGCTGTGGTGACTGACCTTCGTGAAAGCTAAGGTGACTGACCTTCGTGAAAGCTGTGGTGACTGACTTTCATGAAGGCTGTGTTGATGGCTGCCACTGAGATGTCACCTTCCCTGTGCAAACCCGTCATTCACAAACGTTGCTCCTCGCGTCTTCACCAAACGAGATCTTGTCGAAGGGTATAAGTCTGGTACTACCCGATTCCTTGACCCAAGCAAGCCACTCGATCAAATATCATATCAAGTACAATTCCATCCAACCAACGCCAATAACACTCGCTCAAGAAGAGCTCCCACTTGACCTCGGGTCGAACAGCATTCTTTCTCAAAGACCCTCGAACAATCTTGCTGCGATGGCGCTCACCACTACAGTCGAGCCAAACGTCGACCTCGGGCGCGGAGGCTATGATAGCACGGGTGTCAAGAAGCCCGGATCCTCCGGCACGGGTTCCACGAAGTGATCCGGCACCTTACCTATGGGTTCGCCGGAAGACTTTAGCAGAATGTTCGTATGCGATATGGTGATCCGTGGGCCTCGCGTCGAACTAACAGAAACAGGATACCGACCTCATTTCGGAATGGATTGATGGCAATGGCTGCTGGAGGAGCGAAAATTGGCCTGGAGGCTAGCAATGGCATAACACTAGCTCTTGGGGGGAGTTGGGGGTCACGGCGATATTGCTGTGAGACAGGGAGAACATCACATGTCGCGAATCGATGATGATCGGAGCTGAAGCCAATTCATCCTCATTGCCATTGACCGTCGGTTCAAGTTGGGGAAGCATGACCATGTTGTAGACAAGCTGGTGAGCTCAAAAGTAGACGACTCTGGGCTCATCTTTTCGAGGCACCGGGTGACCAGGCTTCCGGCGTCCAGGTCGCTCCAGGATTTGTAGCCGTCTCATTCGCTTTCCTCAGCTGGCTCTCATTGCTATCGATATGATTCTTCATCTTCCCTGCCCGAGCTGGCTGCTTGGAGTGGTTTTCTGCCTCAATCCTGTTCAGCTCTGGATCGCCAGCAAGTGCGATGGTAGCTGCTGGCTTCGGCTTCTCAATGTATTTGGCCTTTGCAGCCCATCTTTCGTCGGCCAGTTTTGCCCCGACCTTCAGCTGGGCGAGTCTCTGGACGTCTGCAACCTGCTCTTGCATTGTGGGGGCGTCAAAACGAGTGTAGCGGAGCCATTGGTGCCACTGAGGCGAGATCTGAACATCTGAAAGTGAAGAAAGAGTGGCTCGACGGGTGCCTTTGACTATGCGCCGCCATTGACCATGATTTATTTGATCTTTGAATTCCCAGAAAGTGTTGCCGTAGAGGTCTTGTCCTGTCGTAATGTCAGTTGACATTCGATTTCAGCATTCTTTCAGTCCAAGTTCACACGTACCAACCAAGAATCTCTTTCTCCAGGGCAGACGGAGCATCTTCCATCTCAGCCATAGATCTCGAATTGCTCCCATCTTCTCGAGCGCGCAGCGGGCTGCAAGACTGGAGGCTTGGTCGAGGTTCAGTCACAAAAGCGTCAATTCCACAAGCGGGAAGGCTGCATAATTAATTCTCGGTGATCGACGTCAACCTGCATGCACTGCCCCGGTCACATTCCTCCATCTCGACCCATCCCCACGGCATCAGCACGGCCATCGTCTTCACAGTCGATATACGCGGTCTCGGCTTGTTCGGTACTGGAGGGACTAGCTAACTGACTTCTCTACGTTGCTTCCTATTCAAGTCGCCAGCGCCCGAACCCTTTTGGCCTGCGGACATCACCAGCACCGGCAACGATGGCTTCCGTGACGAGTTTGGACCAGGACATGCGCAAACTGCGCTTGGAGCGATACACTCCAGGTGCTGCCAATGAAGTGCGAAATTGGATCGAAAGCACACTCGGAGAGCGTCTGGCCTCGGGCGACTTGATGGAAGCGCTGAAGGACGGTGTGGCTCTGTGCAAGTAAGCGTTCCATATGGACATGGCAGTCTGGTGCTAACCGTAGCTTCCTTACAGACTCGTCAACTTGGCTGTCGCGCCGAACATATCAGGTGTCAGATACAAGGAGTCTAACATGCCTTTCGTACAAATGGAGAACATCTCGCACTTCCTGACTGCTTGCGAGAAGCCGCCGTTGAACCTCCCGTCTCACGACCGATTTCTCACCGTCGATCTCTATGATTCTAAAGATCCTGCTCAGGTCCTGCAATGCATCGCTGCATTCAGCCGCCGAGCGAACCAGCTGAATCCATCCAACTTTCCAACCACCCTGGGAGCGAAGAGCAAATCTACCATGAGTCCGCAAGGAACAGGCTCCAGTGGCCCAAGATCTCCAGCCTACACCACCACCGCAAGCTCGAGACCACGTGGGACAAGTAACGTAGCTCCCGATAGCCCGTCCATCACCTTCAACCCTCTAAACAAAGCAGCCTACTCCGGCCGCGTAAGCCCGACCAAGAATACGCTCAGCCGAGGTGGCCTTGCGTATGGCGGTTCGGTAAGCAGCTGGAGTTCCAAGGATGATGAAGGCAAGACCGCTCCAGCGTGGAACATCCATCAATATGGCTATATGGGCGGCGCAAGCCAGGGCAATCAAGGCGTTGCATTTGGCGCAAGAAGGCAAATCACTTCTGCGGCACCCCACGTCCCCAGCCTTGCCGAGAAAGAGAAACGTCTCAGAGAAGAAGCGGAGCGAAAACGACAAGAACAAGAAGAGCAGGAAAGGCGACAACGCGCACAGCGCGAGGCGGAAGAACAACAGGCCAGACTAGAAGAGGAGCGCAGATGGGCCGAAGAGACTCAACGGCGACGAGAACAAGATGCCGCTGAACAACGAGCTGTGGAACAACAGCGGCTCCAGGAAGAAGAACGAGTGCGCCGTGAAGAACAGCGTAGGAGGGAACTACAGTACGAACGTGAGCGCGAGCGTGAAGCTCAAGATGCCGCTGAACGTGAGGCCCGCATGGTGCAAGCGAGAGGTCGGCAACGGACTGTCAGCGATGCCCGTCTGAACGGACAATTCCTCAGCCAGTATCAATCCGACCAAGCCAGGAGCACCGCTGATCCATCTCCACCCGCCAAACCTATCGTGAAGCAACAGACAGCCGAGAGCCAACGCATTGCGGAACTGGAGCGTCAACTGGAAGAGATGAAGGCGCAACAAAGACAAACTCAATCGGCTCGGTTAGGTCCAGTACCGTCTTCAGATTTCGAGCCAGACCCTCCTGCTCCTGCGCTACCAAGCAGACTTCAACCTGGACAGACCGGCCGTGAAGAAGACTGGTCGGCGTCTGAGCGAGACTACTTCAAGCAAGAATGGCAGAAGAACCAAGATCAAGCTCCTCCGAAGCCACCACGCCCTGAGGCGCCGCAGTCGTCTCGTCCTCTGCCCGACCCAGCAGCATATCAGGCCGGCACAAACCGCACCGACCGATACCTCGCCACGAATTCTGCTCCGTCTGCACCCAACGTCAGCTCTCATCGCCCACAAGACTTCTCGACCACGGCTGAAGTCGACCTCGAGAACCAGCGCCGGATACAATCTCAACAACGCACCAAAGCCGGCGGCTGGGCCTCGAAATCGCTTCTTGAAAGAGAGATGGAACGGGAGCGAGAACGCCAGCGTGAGTGGGAAGAGTCGCAGCGGGATACAGCTTCACGTGCACGGAATACCCAAGAAGGAAGCGCGCCGGGTCAGAGTTGGGATGTTCATCAGTATGGCTATATGGGCGGTGATAGTCAGAACCGAGGAGGCCCAGGACTTGGTGTTGGCGGAGCCAGGAGACAAATCATCGGACCGCGACCTCCACCCTAAGTGTGCGTGTCTCGGAGGTGTGCTGTGTGGAAGGGGATCTATACCTGCGATTGTCCATGCATGGCTTCGATAAGCATGATATTCCAAGCAAGTGTTAGTTGGAGGCATCAGTGAGCGCAATGAACAACGAGAGGGCCGAGGCAACGTATGTGGCAAGCTGCTAGAGCCGCTTGTCTGTCAAAGACCCTTGGCTGAGCTTTCCGGCTAAGCATCAATGAAATATGACCATCGCTTTGAAGAGTCTAGGAAACACCCGCGATGATGCAAGCCCCCAACACGATGATGTCTCTACCTGCTGACCCCGCTCGTCTGTTCACGCTCTTGCGACGCCTCTACTCCCCTAGAGAAAGCCGTTCCGACCCTTGTCGTTTCGGCATGCCCATCCAACCCTTCCACGACCTTTGATATCCTCGCGCCACTCTCAACGAGCCAGTCCCACGCCACAGCCTCTTCGCCTTGTCTTTTCTTCCCCTTTTCCTTCTTGAGCCCTTTCTGTCCCGCCCGATCCGCAACGTTATTCGCCCTCCGCTCGACTCCCTCAGCCACCGAGGTCAGCAGGAGGGGGGTCTTCTTCAACGCTCCCACGCTCGCGAGTGTGCGTGTCAATGACTCCAACAGGATGGAGACCCGGGCGTTCGCGTCGACGCTGTTCTTACTGGCCGCAAACGGGAGATATTCCTCCTCGAGTTTGCTCTGTGAGAGAAGCACCATGCTCCGTCTGCTGGGGGCGGAATGTTCCAGCGTGCGCTGGAGGAGGGACTCGCATAGGCTCGTCAACGTCGTGGCGTCGAAGGGATGGGACGGAGAGGGAAGTACTATTCGGGCGAAGACCGGCAGGTGCAAGGGCCGGATGAACTCGACGAAGAGGATAAAGAGTTCCTCCAGATCCGGGAATGTGGTCGGGGACGTGGCGGTTAGTGTCTCGTGCGCAGAGACCCACGTTAGGAGACGCAGGACACGAAGGCGGAGGAGCATGCACGATGGGTCGCCAAGGGTTGGCGCTGAGGATGGGGAAGATGTAGTCTCTCCGTCGGCATCGGTGTAGGCGCTTCTGAGACTTCCGTTGCTGCTTCGCGGCGTTACCCTTTTTGACGCAGAGGGTGTTCTCGTTCTCATTCCTGTCCTTAGTCGCTTCGTAGGCCGGCCGCTGCCCGTACTCATGGCGTCACCGTTGTCTCCAGCCCCGTCGGAGACATCGTCATCTTCCTGGCCAAGGTAATCGCCGTAGATGTCCTGATCAATGTTCACATGATCCTGCTTTTCGAGCTTCTTGGCCGTGCCATCGTCCTGTTTGAGCTCCTTCAATTCGTGGGCGAATATCCCTCGAAACTCTGCAACCGAGCGCGCACTTCCGTCCGCGAATATAGCACGAATGATCCTTCTCTCCCGCGCGTGTCCGCCCGTTGCAAGTTCGATGTACTGCCAGAGCAAGGACTCCTCAGGGGAGGGATTTTCGCCACTGGTGCGAATGCGCCAGTCTATCTCGAGCACGTCGACCAGAAACTCAAGCAGCAAGCGGTAATGGGTCCATCGTGAGGCGTGAATCCCCGGTAAACACGCACAGTTGAACGCCCAGCCTACCAGTTGCCAGAAATCCTCGGCTCGGGCCCAGAGGCTATGCGAGCGGGCGTAGGTTGTGTTGAGATCGCCCTCGCCAAGAATGTTCTCACTTCCTCCATTCTCATCATCGTCGCTGGCTCGATTATCAGTCCGTCGAGAAAAGCGAAGGTCGAATTTGCGGAAGCTGAATGCCGCGGCGAAGTGGGCGTTGACAGGGCCAACGAGAGAGTGGATCAGTTTGAGCAATCGTAGACCTGAATTTGCTTGATTCCACTTTTCACGGTCGTTCGTCCTTGTTGTCGTGCTCGGATGGACGGCAAGTGTTGCTGCCAACGCAAGGTGAGAGGCTGGCGGGACCGTCACTGGTGCTGCGGGATCGGCCGAGGATGCGTTGTTTCCGGCAACGGAGAGCAAGGTGTCGAAGGCTTGGGTAAAGAGGCCTTCTTCGAGGTACGTCTGGACATGCTGGGCGAGCTCAAACGGAAGTTCTCTGGTTGGTCGAAATTGCCTTCCTTCTTGCGAGGCTGAGACTTCTCTGGAAACGGGCTGGGTTAGTGGAGGTGAGGATAGCGGGGACGATCGCATGGGGACCGCCATTATAAAGGACCGGTCATTAGCTAGCCGCCGCGTCATTATTTCGGCGGACAGAAGGCGCCTCGTGAGGTAGGGGTCGCACTGTTGAAGAGGAGGAAACAGGAAGTTCAGCCTCGCGGCTGGAGGAGAAGACGAGCATCGATTAGGCAGCAGAGCAGCAAGGAAACTCTGCCGAGCCCCTTTTCCAGACTGACGCATTCCTCTAAATACTCTCACCCATTCCTCACACTCCATTCTCGCTTTCCGAGATCCGACAAGGTCCTCGCTTCGCCCAGTAAACAAGTGTCTAAAGGAATATCGCGATCAGTCTGGTCCCATGATCGGGTAGGAGCCGTTGCGGCAGCAGCGCGGGGTGGCAATTGCAGCAGTACCCGCCATCAACACCATGATCGACCAACATCTGCTCGAATCTCGTCAACTTCGTATTCGCATTCGAGGAGCTGGAGCTTGAGCTTGGTCGAGCTTGCTTCCGAATGACGCTCTGTCCTACTGACAGGAAGCGATGAGTAGGCGAAAGATGCACCTAACAATGCACGTTGTTAGACGGTCTAGGGCGATGCTATTTTTAGCTGGCCTCTCGCCATGTCCTCGGTCGTCATGCGGGGAGGTGGTCGGGTGCACCCGCCCAACCTCGAGAGAGATGTATGTAGGTATATGAGGCTGGGCCACATCTCCCAGTCTGAATTTCGGATCCATGTCTCATAACATCACGTTCCGCTATTTCGGCATCTATTGAACTCTCGCCCCCCCCGCAAAACAATCTCAATTTGCTCGCGAAAGGCCAGACACCAATATGGGCTTCCTCGGCGACAAATACAAGGCATTCCAGAACTTCAAAAACGGCCGCAACCCTGACGGCTCCTCCAAGATCACGGATGAAGACCTAAAGAAATATACCGGCAAAGACAGGGTGGAGTTCGAGAAATTCGCCGCCAATACACCTGGTGTTGCGGGCAATCAGAATGCAGGATCGATCACTGCTGGAGGCAATTCCGGGTTGTATACTGCCGGCTATACGACGTTTGATGGTCATAAGATCCCGGGGAAGAAATAGGTCATCAGGGAGGAGGCGGACGACTCATGGATGTTATATGCTTCAGAAATGTTCCCTAACGCCGATAGGGAGCCTCCAAACTTGAACCCTTTCGGACCCTATCTCCCCAATGCCTAGCCATTATCGCTGCAGTCTGCTTGCCAAATCTTTTTTGGCTTCCTTACACCATTGCTCCACGTCAACCTCGGCGATTTTGCCGTTTCTTTCATTGATTTCCCTCTCGATTTTCGCAAAGTCCCTGCCTATGCCTTCGGCCCGCCACTCGTAACAATCACCGATCCACCTACTACTCTGCACGAGCCACTGCCCGCGCTCCTTCCGTCGATCGTTGAACGTTGCGAATACAGCTTCGAGGTCCGAGGGTGACTGAACGTGCTCGGAGGCGAGCAGCGACGCCAGTACGGCAGAGTCTTCAATACAGAAGCCAGCGCCGGCGCCATGATGCGGAGAAGTCGCGTGCGCCGCATCTCCAGTTATACATATCCGTCCTTTGTAGAAGGTTGGAACCGGATGGTCGCCCGTGTCGAAGATTGCCCACTTTGAAGCTTTATCAGAAATTGCCTGCGTGCGTAATACGGAAGGCCTTGAAGGTGACTCACCACGTCCAGATCTGGCTTGGTTAGGTTCAACAACTTGATCACATTCGAGCCGTAACCCGCAAAGTCCTTCAATGCATCTTCTCGCTTTGCCGGTCTCGTTAGCCGATTGAAGTCGGGCCAGTCTTCGGGACTCGTTCTGAAGGCCACGATATTCAGCGTTTTGCCGTGATTGACAGGGAAGGTCAGGACGTGACCGTCTGGGCCCATCTGTGGTCCTCGCATGTTAGCAAGGCATGAACTTCCCAGGTTGTCCTAGCCAAGCCACCGAAGCTGTGCAGACTTACATGCATGCACGAGTTGACCGCCAGCTCTTCGCCGATCGCCTTGATCGCTTCGTCCATGGGCGCAAGCCCCCGGTAGGCATACTTGTGCGTATAACTGGGTTTTGCACTCGGATGATCCTTGCCAACGATGATTTGTCTGACCTTCGACTTGATGCCATCACATCCGATCACGGCGTCCGCTTCGGCCGTGGTCCCGTCTTCGAACCTCATCACCAGCCTCCCTGTGTCCTTGTTCTCCTCGATATCGGCAAGTTTCTTGCCAAACCGCGCCACCTCTCGTGGCAGCAGCTTGACGATCTCGTCCAAGTACGCCGCACGGTGCACGCCGTTCTGTCCCAGCGAATTCCGGATCGTAAACGCAATGTCCTGCCTCTCTTGGCCAGGCTTGGGCCCGGCGTACCCGTCGAGGTAGTCGAACCAGACTTTCTCCTTCCCAGACCAGACATTGCGAGTGCAGACTTTCTCGAACGCCTCGTAGACACCTTGGTGGCAGACCTTCATGGCCTGCACGGCGTTGGGGGAGAATGAGACACCGGCGCCAATCTCGCCGAACTGTGGTGCCTGTTCGTAGACTTTCAGCGCGATGCCGCGGTGGTATAATGCGATGGCGAGGGTGAGCCCGGCGATGCCACCGCCGATAATGGCCACCTCAAACTTTCTCGACCCATCGGCCGGTGTTTGTTGGGAAGCTGCCATTTGATTGTGGATGGCAGAGAGGCGTTCGCCCATCGATTCTCTAGACATGGGGTCTTCCACAGCTTTGAAACTTTCAGGAGATTTTCGCGATGCTCTGCAAGTTAATTAGGCGACAGAGAGGCCGTCGTCCAGTTGATATGATATAGACATATGTTCGAGCAAGCCGAAAAGCTTCCGCGCGACTGCCATCCTTGGTCGAGAGCAGATATTACGACGGACAGGCGAAAAGAATGTATCATCGAGAGGGCGTGCAGTTCGGGCATCGTACATCATTAAACCGAAGCATCCATCAGGCCATTCGTATGTCATCGATCACCTTCGGTCTCCCCTCCCTTGTTCTCCACTCTCTTGCGCCCTCATCCGGGGCCCCTTCGGCACTGTACCGCGGAACGAATCTCGGGGCGACACGCTTCGGCAGCGGAAGCAACAACCTCCGGGTTGGTTGGCCGTCGTCTCCCATCTGTAACATCCGACAGCGATTCATTTGCCTCTACAGCGGGGGCGAGGGGCGTTGAGGATGTGTGTACAACGCGCGTACGGGGGGTTGGTACGATCGCCACAGTCAGAGTACATTGAATTCATACCCGAATGTTCCTATGTCGGTATTCGGGCGCTTAACACCAACACAACCTCCCGGCTGCTGCATTAGATCCCGACCTACGACGCGAAGCCAAGCCCAGACACGGCTTGATCATGTTACGTATGCATGGCCTGGAGAGAATTCGTTGATGGAAGCCGCAACGACTCCGAAGGGGATTATGGGCGGAGCAATATTGGGCTCTCTGTCTGAGAGAGAGCGCGAGTCCATCGATAGACAACTGCGGCAAGGATGAGCGCGAGGAGGATGACCACGGCCACTGCAAATGAAAATGCGGTAGCGTATCCTGAGACCGGATTGAGGTAGAGACTTCCATGAAGATGCGGCATGTCCGCATTGAAATTGGCGTATGCCTTGTCCTGAGGGAGAAAAAGGAACCAACCGGTCTACGAAGATGACACGAAGATATATTTCAATGACACGCAAGCATGGCATGAATAATATGACACAATACGTTCCCAGCGCATCCACCGAACCTGCCTACCCCTGGTGGCAAAGCCCATGGCATCTTCGTGGTGTTCCAGATAGACGATGTCCGTGTACCAGAGACTGTGAGTGGAGCACCCCCCAAGCAGCCCTCGGGATCAGACGCCAGTCTGCGGGCCCATTGCGGCATACGCCGGTTACCCAACTTGACCAATGCCACAAAGTACGTAGAGAGAGGACACAGATCGGAAAGGGGATTGCAATGGAGTGTCCCAGTACCAAAGCCAAGGAGACATGTCGCCATTGCTGGAAGTCTTTCCATGAATCCTGAACCGGGAAACGCCTTCGTTGCGGGCACGAGGATAACCTCGCTTGCCCGATTCAATTCCTGTTGCACATTTCTTCGCAACCTACCTCTGTAGCGCTGTCGCCGTGGATGTAACGGTTCCGCAGGCAACGGGGAGGTTGACGGTTTGAAAAACCATAGGAACAATTTGGGGATTTGGACTCTTTGCACCAACGACGACACCTGAGATCCAGATCGGGTCGTCCTACATCATCTCTGGCCCTCTGTCGATCTGACTCCATCCTGCATTATCAGCGTAGCGTCCGAATGCGCAAATATGGCCGAGGGTTGATATCACGATCTCGTGTCAGTGTGTTTCGAACATCGAAGAGGGACTGCGCTGAGGACGATGGCGACTTTTGCTCCCGAGGGATGCCTGTGCACGCCCATGTGGACCAAGTGAGTCTCCTGCTTGGTGCTTTTAGTGCAGAGAGCGCACTGAAATGCTTTCATACCGTGCGGAATGTTTCGTGCTCATATCCTCCCATAAGGGGTTGCGAATAAGAATCCATATCGCGCTTGTTCATTGATGGGAGGCGAGTTTCGTCTCCATTGAGCGTCAGACACTGCCCACTGAGGATACGGCATCACATCACTTTGATTGTCTTAAAATGTGTCTCTTTCTTAACTTCGTGCTTACACCTAAAATCGAGTTCAGTTGAGATGGAAACACACACTAATTGCGTGACAGGCGAAGACCGAAGCAAAAGCATACCACTCTATCAGGGTGCTCCTCCGTAATCACTTGGGCTAAGCATTAATCAACCTAGTGCTGTTTCCTCAAATATTCACAAGTCACAACTAATACTTCATCCGCCTAGAACATATACGAGTAACTCGAAACCATTTGCCCTGGGACGGCAATTCGGCAATTCAGGGAGTCGACTTGCATGATTGTTGTTGCCCTGCCTTGCTAGGAAGAGACGCACTGGGGAGGGAAGGGTCCGCGCTCATGTGGGCTGCTCGTCTGGGTGGAAGCTCGCATCGCTACCACTAATGATCTGCCTGCAACTGCTCCTCTGCGTTTGCGCTACTGCTGTGTGACCTTGGCGGTCTTTTCGCCTCGAACGAGCAGAACAAAGGACATGAATCCGTGCTGAAGATTCCGCCACACGCGGAGATATATAGCACGAGATGTATCCCCGGAGTTTGATCCGCAGACTCGTGCGGAGCACGTACAGATACACAATGCTGCCCTCAAAGGACGTCGTCGAGGTTACGGACGCCGATGCACATGCTGATGGTGTCAGCGAGCGAGAGGAAGCCATGCATGTGCACACTGATAGCGTCTGGAGTCGAGATAGGTCAGTTGGCTTCACCGTTCCAACATGTCCGCAGGCTCACATTCATTCTCAGGTTCTGTGGCGCCCTTGCGTACAATTTCGTTGGCTTTGTCCTTCCAGCCCTCTATAGCACACTTTCCAAGCTATGGGTCGCCAACATCGACGCTTCCATGGTCGTCACGGTCGACTCGTACACGTATATTGGCGTCGTGGCGGAAGTTATCAACGAGGGTCTCCCTCGAGCCGCATGGGTGATTATCGGTGACAAGGCCTCGCGCTCTCTGGCGTCCCGGATCGGCCTGACGCAGACGTTGATCATCTTTCAGAGTATATTGGGTCTGATCGTCAGTGTCGTCATTCTGGGCGCCGCCAAAGAATTTGCCGCCGGGTTCGTTCCCGAGGAAGTCCGTGCCGCAAGCTTGACATACGTCCGCATCAGTTCGTTCTCTGTCTTCAGCGCGGCGCTGGAGACCGCCGTCAGCAATGCTACGAGGGCCCTTGACCATCCCGATGTGCCCTTCCTCATCGCCGCGACACGCTTCGCCATCAACATACTCCTAGACTTGCTGATCATCTCAAAAGTCCACGTCGGTTCCTTCACGCCGTCGGTGAACACCCAGGCAGGTATCCGCCTCGGATGTGACTTTGCGGCTGCCTTTGCTGGTTTGGGGTACTTCACCTTGATTGTCTGGAGACTCCGGAGCAAGCATGGTTTCATTGAGGACATACCGAGTCCCAGCGTGAGGGCATTGAGGGTGCTTCTCAGACCTGGTGTTCTTACCTTCGCAGAGTCTGCCGTCAGGAACACGCTCTACCTGTGGCTCGTGAGCAACATCGTGTCCATGGGCTCTGACTATGCCACGGCATGGGGGATTTTCAACACGATCCGATGGGGCCTTGTAATGGTCCCGGTTCAGACGCTGGAGGCAACTTCAAATGCCTTCACTGGGCACCGATGGGGTGAATGGCGGAGGGAAGTCGGCATCGATATACAGAAGGCCAAAGCCAGCTGGAAGCAGATCAGAGGTACGTGGGGCTCACTTCGGGTTTGGACCGAAATTGACTGACCCCATTGTTTACAGGTATCGCAACTCCCGCTCTAACCTCCGCGATCGTTGTCCTCGCAATCGAGGTGCCTCTGTGTATCTTCCTCTCCGTGTTTGGCTGCAAACCGTTTGCACATTACCTCTCCGACTCGGACCCTGTGGCCTCGATCACCGCCCATATGTGGCGCACCATAGACTGGTGCTACATCTTCTATGCGCTGAGCACGGAGCTCGCGACAATCCTGTTGTCGACGGTGCCGCGATGGTATCTGTATCAGTCACTTGTGTCAAACTTCTTCTACGTCCTGCCGTGGGCGATCGTGTGCCAGGTGGCGAATCTGAACGCCAGCGATGCATGGAGTTATCATGCTTTCGTCTTCGGAGGCTCCCTTGTGTTTAGCTTCTTTGACGTGCTGCTGTTTGTCGGGCTTTGGGCCTGGAAGCTGAGTCGGGGGACGCTGAACTTCGACAAAGTGCGACTGGTTGACAGCAACTGAGACAGAATAATCTCGCAACTGCGTTCCTCAACCGTCTGTAACCCAGTGGCACATCTCCATAGCTGAGCGCTTTCGGCGGGATATCGGTGCTACCGCGCATATATGACTCCAACTCGCCGTGCATGAGAGTGTACTCTGCATCGCCGACGTTGATTTATCCATTCGGATTGGACTAGGCTTTCAGCTTGCTATTCCTTACCAGCGAAGTCTGTTGTCGATAAATTACATTGCTGTGTCTTCACTGTCGTGCTACTTAATCTGCATCGCGCCCTGTTACTTGCCGCGTCGTCGGGCACAACATGGCCCGCTTGAAAGACGCTCATCTGTGATTTAGTCACGCTGATCCCACAAATATTGGTGGTTCCGAGCGTAACCCGCCACCTCGAAACTTGAGATAGAAGATGGCATTATTGGGCTGGCCGTGGCAACCAAGACGCGCGTGCCAGACCGACCAAGAGCAAATCGAGTGTGAAGGTCTGACCGCGAAGGAGGGATACATAAAAACTAGGTGACAGTTTGAAGCCTCACGTACGAGTGTCGGGCCATCATTCTTAGCGGGTACCCGCCAAGCCGTTAGCGGCATCTTTTGTTTACATACGAGCAGTTGCATCTTCAAAGCATCACCTCGCAACCCTCGATTCTCGAATCCGAATCACATCCAACATTGTTTGAAGTTTCGAGATAAGATCTTGCAGCTCAGAACATCCCACAAACCCAGTACGCAATATGGCACCAGCAATGACGCGCAAGAGGAAATCCGAGGAAATCGAGGAACAACCCGCTGGCGCTGTCACGCCGACAGGCAGCCCAGCGCGCAAGAAGATGAGAATCACACTGCAGCAGAAGCAAGCATTGATGGACAACCTCCAGCTTGAGAGTATGAGGACGCTACGCAGTAGTTGCATCACAGCTGACATGCCTCCAGTTACTGAACGAGCGCGACAACTTCGAGCGGGATATGCTCTCCAATGCGCCGACCTTAGAGCTCGGATTGAAAGACGCGTCAACCGTATTCCTCTCAGCATCCGCAAGCTGACTATGGGAGAACTCATGGCACAGCACCAAGCTCCGAAGGCGCTCAAGGATGCTCCTCGAGCATCGCCACCCAAACAAGCAATATCGGTTGACATCCCTGCGCCCAAACGCAAACCCCTGCCTCCTCTCCCACAAGAAGAACATACCGCAACCAAGCTATCCTCTCCGGCTCGACAACAGTCACAGCCAGCCCCCAGTCGAGGCAAGAAGCGCACGAGTTCCGAAATCCAAATCGCTTCAGACAAGGAGAACGAAAGCTACCCCGACACCCTGCCCATGGTGAAGAACACCAAGCGCGCCAAAACAACAACCGCACAGCCAACCCGCACCACTTCCCGCACAGCCAAACACCCAACCACCTCAGTGCTGTCCCCTCGTTCCCACAATTCGCGCACCCTCCCACGCTCTCCGGTCAAAGACCTCTACCTCCCCACTTCGCCAGCAAAGAGCATGATCGCCCGCCCAACCACGGCAATGTCCCCAGTGCGGGCAACATCCCCTTTGAAATCGGCCGCCACCGCGGCGTCGTCCGCAATCTCCGCCAGCGTGCACGGGATGATCGAACAAGCCAGACGCGGGGGAACAGCGACAGCCGCAAAGCTCTCGCGGACGGCGTCGAAAGAGAAGAAAGAAACCGCCGCAGCGGTGAAGGGCCAAATGCTCCCTCCACCTAAGCCAAAGCCAAGCGCTCCAGCATCTCCGCAACGTGCATTCTCACAAGCAAGCACGCACAGCAACTCGACGGATTTCTCCACCGCGTCCAGCGGAACCACGGTCGTGAAGCCCAAGCGTGGTGGCCGGACGGCTGCCACGTCGAAGACCACGAAGACGGCGGCCGAAGCAAGAAGCCCAGAGGACAAGAGGAAGGGCGGAGTGGCCCGGGCAGCGTCGGCGGCTAAGACTGCGCTGAAAAGAAACGCAGGCCCTGCCGGGGCAACGAGTAAGAAGGTCGTGGTCGCAGAACCGGCAGCTGGAAGGAGGGTGCTCAGGAAGAGGGCGTAAATTCCGCCGCATCAGGAGAGGCCATCAAGGAGGACGTGGAGTCGTACGGGAGAATGGTGTCGGTCTAGGGCTGTTGGCTCGTCTGAAAGGCGCGTCTTGCCCTCGGAGCATGTCACGCACGGTTTGTTTACTCGCAGCTTGAATACAGAGTGTGGTTGTTCAACGTCTACGTTAGATGAGAATACAACTGATTCCCCATTCAGATGGGTGAAATGCACCGAAGAAACGATTTCCAAATCCAGGTCTTCACGATTGCAGACATTGATTTCAGTTTTGTTTGCATTTTTCGGCCACTTTCAAGCACCGTTTGACTCCATCCCCTGAGTTGGTATTTGCAACAGTTCAAACACAAGTCGATAAAGGTATCTGTTGTAGCAAGCCCCCCCAGGTCTGATGCCGGTCGACGACCGCATCAGCCCAACCCCGCTCACCTGATGAGTTTTCTGGTAAGACATGTCCGCCTCAACATATGTAATTTCTCCTTCCCAGCCCGGAGCACACGCATGCCGCGCTGCAATGCCTCACTCCCTTGTCGCCAAATCAAGCCTAGTAGTCCAGCTCCGCCCCTGCTCCAGCTTGAGCTGCTGCTGCCGCACCAGCATTACCTCCACCACCGCTAGGCTGAGCATCAAGGTCCTCGTAGCTCTTGATACTCCGTCCTTGGGTGGCCTCTCTTGGTCCCATGGCGTTCATACCACCACCGGCGCCGTCGCCCCACTTCCCACCTCCTCCACCTCCACCTTGGGCAATGAACGCTTGAGTCATACCGGGCACAAGACCTCGTATTATCCCTCCCATGTTGTTGTATCCACGTTGGCTACCTCGTTGGTTACGGTCGTACGGCCCTGGTCGATGGCCGTATCTGCCTCCACCACGCCGAATAGGTCCACCAGTATGGGCACCATTGCCGTTCATCCCATCTGGGTTGAAGTTGACGCCCGGTACGAGAGGCGAGATGATATTGCCCATGCTCATCATGGCATTCTGACCAAAGCCCATCGTGTTTATGCCCATATTCTGAAGGCTGAACCCACGGGGAGTGCCATTGTTCAGATGATGATTCTGGGGCAGAGGGAAGTGGCCATTCGAGTTTGCGTCTGAGCGTGATGGTGCAATATGAGACGGATCGAGAACATATGTGTTGACGAGTTCCAGCTAGAGAAGGTCAGCAAAGTTGCAGCAGAGAATGGGTCTGTACTTACGTCTTTCTTGAGGGCCGAGAACCACTCGTCGTGTCTCTTCTCCACGTGCTTCCGCCAGAAGTGATCGGCTTTGAACAACTTGGTACACTCGGGCACCTTGCATCGATACTTGGCTTCGTCTTCCTGCTTTACATACTTCGCAAGCTCTTCGTCCAACGCTTCTTCAACTGGCTTGCCTCCGATCTTCTTTAAGTCCACGTACTCAGGCTCGAGGATCTGCAGGATCTTCTCTTCGAAAGTCTTGACCCAGTTGAAAGCTCGAACGAGTTGTTGGTCATTCTTGTTGTATTTCTGAGGTCGCTTCTCCTGAACAGGGCTTAGTGCTTCGTCGTCTGCACCGTTTTCTTTCTTCTTGCCTGGGAAGGGTTCGCCAAGTGCGCTGGCTCTGGCTGCCGCCTTCGCCGCCGTGCTCAGGCCAGCTCGCGGTCTCCGAAGATGGCCCCCAGGACACTTGCGGACCAACTCATGGACGGAATCCGACTCAAAGACGCAGAATAGACAGAAGTTGAAGACACGGCGAAGATACTCGACCATGAGGTCAAGCTTCTTCTTGATGACCAGCAACTCTTCATCGTCCTGGTCATCTTCGTCCTCTTCGCCTTCCTCGCCTTCCTCTTCGAATTTGATCTCGTCATCATTGTCTTCGAAAGTTGGCTTTTTGGGCTTGGGAGGAGGTTGCAGAAGTCCTTGGCTTCTCATCTGCTCCACTCGAGCATCAATCCTGGCCAGACCTCCTGATGTCTCGTCCTTCCCAAATTCACTATCAAGCTTGGTGACCAGTCGCCTTGCGAGTTCATAGTCCCGCTCGACTCTTTCCGGTGCAGAGAAGAGATCCCAGAGTGCCTTCTTTCGAGGTGCACTGGGCGCATTGTGAATACCGACGTGGCAGGTGAAATCGCCTCTGACGGCATCGGTGATGGTCTTGCCGTTGATGAGATCAAGAGCTTTCTGAACAGGACTGATTTTATCAGCTGGGGGCTTCTCTTCACCTTCCTCGCCGTCTTCGTCACGGCCATCGCTCCGTTCGACATCTTGCATTGCGTCGCCATCCTCTTCCGGAGCAGGGTTCAACATGATCCAGCCAATGCGGTGGAATTTCTTGGCAGGGTTCGGGTCGCTAAGCGAAAGACCTTTGAAGCCACCAGCCTCTTCACCAAGGTGTTCTTTGCAGAACTCCTCTATGCGTTCTCTGCCCACATTTGGCGCAAGGGTCTTAATAAGTAGAGCTGGTTGCTGGGCGGATTCATCTCGCAGATCACCACCTTTGGCAGGCACAAGATCAAGAACCCCCAGCACCTCAGCGCCACCAACGGCTTCGCCCTCTTCTTTCTCCACCATGCCACCGGCACCGTCGCTGTCATTCTTGTAGATACCCTCGAGGGTGAACTCGTCGAAGACGCCTGTTTCCATGTCTTTAATCCACTGGTCGAAAGCAGGTTCTCGAGACTCCATAAGACGCTTTCGAATAGGATCGCGTATTTCGGGAAGGTATCGCTCTTTGAACCACTCCTCGCCCTTGTGCAGTTGGACAAATTGTCTTGCCATCTTCATCTGAAATTCTTGCTTGTACTGATTATAAGCCTGCTGGATTTGGGCGCGCTCTTTATCGCGATCCTCCTTGGCTTCCCGTTCGCCTTTAACACGGTCCGACGGCCGTCTTCCGCCAAGCTTGATTCGCTCTTTCTCTTCTTTGACTTGCTGCTCAAATCGCCACCAGTCTGCAAAGAAGCTAAAGCCAGCCTGCGTGTCCAGCGCAAGGGGATCTGCTAGGGGATTAATCTTGACAATTTGCTTGTTCGGCTCTTGGCCTGGAACGTAGCGATCGATATTGGCAGCGATAGGAGATGGTGCTCTTCTGCGGTCATCCCGCTCTCTTGGGTCCCGTATGTCTCTTGCATCCCGTCCATCTCTGGGATCTCTCGCGTCTCTTGTTTCTCTGGGATCTCTCGCAGCAGGTCTAGAAGCATCATAGTAGTCGTCCCGTGTGGTCCGATCCCGTTCGCGATCTCGATCTCGATCTGGTTGGTATCGGTCGATGGCTACTGGGGAACGTGAACGATTGCGAGGACCAGGTCGACGTCTGTCATTGACTAGGTTCCAACTTGTTAGTCATCGGTCACGCAACTAGTTGCATAGCTTGGATCAGGCTCACCAGGAGATCTCCGTCTATACGAATCATTGCGGTCGCGGTCATCATCACGACCACGATATCTGGGCGGTGATCTGTCGTTGGTGGGCGACCCATAGGCCTCATACGGATTCATGTCGAGCACGCGGGTTCCTGAACCGGCAAGGTAAATGTTCTTGATATCTTAGAATGGCCGAGTGACCTTGTCCACTCCCAATCACGCGCTATGTCATTTGGGATTTCGCGACCCAGCCGAGGGCGCAGTGACCTCAATTCAGGTATTATCGCTTTCGAACCGTTGACACGTCGAGGTGGGATAGCTAAGAATAAAAATGGCAGAGGTTAGACTTGAGTGACATCGCGATGAACCGAGGGGCAGCTTCGAGGAGCAATGAAGAGTCATAGCCAAAGACAGAAGAAGGTTTGCAGGCATAGACGCCGCTCTTTGAGAGTAGAATGCAGTCAACAAATAGTAACAGTGTAGACTAGTCTGAGGCAGCCAGGGGAATGAGAGGTTGAAGTGAGGGCCCGCTGAGTGGTGGCGGCAAGATGAATGAGCGACAGAGGCAAGGCAGTGAGCTTACAAGATTCGAAGCAATGGAGTTGGTTTGCACACTGGTATCGCAATGGAGCAACAGTGTTGATGATAGATAGAAGCAGGTCGAGGATTGAAATCCGCGGCGTGAAACCCTCGCCCGACGATGGCTGAGGCGCTCGGCGAAGCGCTGCGCTGCGCAGCTTCACGTAAAGAGCCTGATTGGTGGGTGCGCTGGGGGCAACTCTGCCGGACGACGATGGCTTGGCAGATATTGTTTGTTTGGCCGCCAAAAGGTCGCTACAGAGTACGGAAAGAGGCAATTCGACGTCGGAATCTCGACATGGGTACTGGTACTTTCCATTTCCATCTCTGGACCTGAGCGTGGCCCTGAGCCTCGGTGCTTCCACCTGAGATGCTGCTGCACGTGACTGAGCATGGTGGTTGTCGGCCTGAGCAACGGATCAATCGCGCCTACTCGTACAATCTGAGCCAAGGAGCCCCGTTCCCGGCACCCGCCTATAGTTGTCAATTTATCGCCTTTGCCCTAGCTGCCTAGCCTACAGTACTTGACGTAATGGTCACAAAAAGTTCCCTTTCTCTATAATTGGTTAGTCTTGGTCAATCTTCACCATTATCCCTACTCCCCCCTGCAGTCCCGCACCGCCACGAGGACATCGAGTCAAAGTGCTTCATTACTCAGGCATGTTGGCGCTTGCGCTGTTATTTTGACGGCAAGGTAGATTCAGGTACTGTTCGGTTAGAGTATTTGAAGTGATTGGTTATATGAAGAAACAAGGAGGGAGCCTTATTATCACGACCCAGGGGCATGGACGCAGGGCTAGGGGTGGTACGCGAGGCACAAGGGTGCTCTTGCTTCTGTTTGAGGTCGGGCTAGGTAGGTACTGAACAATTGGATTTGAAGGCTTGGTAACATTTTGGGCTGAGTGGTCGATGTTATTGACTACGAAGGACTTCCAACAAGTCCTGGTAATGAGTGTTCCTATATAGACCTCCTTCTGCTCATGACTCTACCTGGGTCTCCGGGATAAGTGTTTCCCCTCTGATCCATACTGGTCCACGTCACGTGATAACCTTTGGGCACGCCTGTGACTCGGGCATTCGAGAGTCATTACAGGGCACATGCACTCACATGCCCGGCACACTTCCGATCCCTGTCACACGCCGGGCCTGGCACTCGCCCGACCTTCCCCGCAAAAGCTGCACACTGGCTGCCCGGAAGATCAGTCCGTGACACTGGTGGGCTGACCCTCGCGTCCTCCCCCAAAGTGCCTTGCATCCAGCTAGCCAATCGTAGGAGCATGAGGCTGAGTATTAAGCCCCAAACCAGAATTTACCCTTGCTTCAGACTCCTTGGATCGTTCTCCCAACTATGTTCCTAACCCACTCAAACGTGGCTATGTCGCTGGCAGATCACGGTCTGTAGAAAGGTCAGTTAGCAACTGAAGAAAGCCAAATACATGGAGATGATAACGGTCTTAGATTACTATATATTTTGCCGCGCTCGATTTCTGCTCTTGGTATTGTTCCACATGATCTCGATACGATGTATCAATACTTGCCATTAACTAAACCGTATTCATTCCGACTCATTATGATTCTGCCAGATATGATTTCTAATCAGATATCCATTTCCGTTTGCGAATATGACTCCTACAATGCTCCCAGCTATTTTGTTCTATCTTATAGATGGGGCAACCACGCGCTGGCGAGAAAAATCCAAGATAACGGCCAATAGCACTCTATGCATGAAAACCTCTGGAATTTTCTGTTTCCTGAGGAAAGCTCTCATTTTGTTTGAGCCAGCCAGCTACACGACATGCGACTCAGCATTCAGGACAGTATGTATTGCCAACGCTGACCGTTCAGCCGCGGCTGAGCTGCAGCCAGAGTAATTTCGCGTTAGCCGGTGAAGCGGGTTCGAGAAAGGATTTGTCTCTGCATAGACGTTCGACGTGGGCGCGTCCCTCCAGACTGAGATTGGTCAAGATCGCTGCGTTTGTCGTGCAACATTCACATCATCTGTCTCAATGGACTGTCAACGATGCATGATCTGAGGTCTTCTAGAACCTGTTATCACACACATAGCAAGAACATCGCCGAGTACTCAAGCAACATCGACTACTCGATCTTGCCGAAGACGATCTAGGACGCGGTTGACGTAATCCGACAGCTCAGCTTCAGCTATCTCTGGATTGACGCCCTCTGCATCATACAGGACTCAGAAGAGGACTGGGCCACGGAGTCCGTGGAAATGGGCCAGGTGTATCGCCAGGCAGCCTTGACGATCGCCGCCCTGGCGGCCCAGTCCAGCTCTTGGGGATGTTGCCTCAAGCGAAACCCTCTCTGTCTTCGAGACTGCCGCGTTCCCGGAACTCGATTGAGGCTTTCGAGTACTGTATGGACAACGAGGCGCGAACATCAGATCACGGGCAGATTCGCGTCTCCCTTGCAGACTCGAGCCTGGGTATTTCAGGAAGATTATTCGGCAACGCGAACGTTGTACTTCGGTTCCGGGGGTCTCTGGTGGCGATGCGTTACATGTGAGGCCACCGAGAGCCGGCCATTTGGCAACTTGAGCCACGATTCCACCGGAGATGGAAAGCCCGAGGGCCGTTTCAGGACAGTCATCGTTCCAAACGGCTTTGCAGCAAATCCTAAGTACCAGATCAGCCAGATGCTCACTGAAGACAGATCCTCGCTCGCCCATTCTGACCAGTTTCGATCAGTCTGGAGAGATATAGTCAGCCGCTACACCTCTTGCAAGTTGACTTATCAGTCCGACAAGATGGTGGTGATTCCTGGAATTGCAACTTTATTCGAGAGAGTCCGTGGCCTCGAATATAAGGTCGGCCTGTGGGTTTCGAATCTTGCGACAGAGCTGCTCTGGAGTTCGGTGTTGGCCTCAAACGAAAAACCGGGATCTCCAAAGCGATCAACGTCTGGAGCCCCTTCCTTCTCCTGGGCCTCGGTCGAGCAACCTGTCCACCCATTCGACCGTAGTCCTTCGGTAGAGCTTGGGTCAAAGTTATCGAGTTAGTCGATCAAACAGGTAGAGAATCGACCAATGTTAATTGTACTGTCTTGAAAGTGGTTTCTCAGCTGAAACGAGTGTGGCTCGTTGCGGGCCGTGACAGCGGCGATACGACTCGGGCCAATTCATTCTTGACTCTGTCGAATGATGGAGAAACGGAACCACCAGCGAGTGCTGAGCTGGATATCTAGGATGACGGCGAGGACCAGATAGGCGACGTTGGGTATTTGGTGTTCACGAGACAGGACGAATCAGAAGCCTCGGGGGCCGTGCACTCAGAATCCCTAAGTCTCAGAAACGCGTCACCTTCCCGTGGACTCCTGACATACCCCTTGATACAGCCCCTCCTGAGGCATGGTATCTGTGTTTGGCACGGTATGAGTGGGAATCTTTACTCACCGGCACGGTCGGACTGATATTGACACCTGTTGATGCTTCGCGGCGGCGATGGTCTTGGATCGGTTTAGCAATGCACGAAACCCTGCCTGTCCGCATCGGTGAAAATGTAGCTACCAGCATGGAGGACGAATGTGGCAGCGTCAATCAGCGCTTGACTGACAGGAGCCACGTCCGAAATCCGTTTCTGGTTGATCCAGAAAAGGACTTTGAAGAAGTGTTGATTGTCTAGTCACAGACCTCCTTATGAAGATGGAAGATTACGAACGAATTTAGGTACCTGCAGTCGCAAGTGCCCGTACAATGACATGCGATATGGTCAATCGATGAAACTAAAAGATTGGGTAACTCGGGATGTTTATTAAACATGCCAACATCCGAGTTCGATTCTCTCTTTCATACCACTCTCGCTCTACAACAGCTATCACATTTTGCACAGAAAGACAGAATCCGCTTGTCGTCCGGCTTCCGATTGAGTGCACCCACGGTGTTGAATCATCCGTGGTTGCTAGTGATACAGTGAACGGAAGCGACGAAAGTCCGCTGGCGGTTGGCCGGGGCCTTAATTGGTGTTCGTGATGACGAGCTTGACTAATTTCTCCCGTACTCTGAATTCAATTGAAACGTTCCTTGTCCGGCTGAAGAGGCATTTGTCAAACCACCTGCCAAACTCACGACAGAATATATGATCGACCAAGACCTTGGCCCTCCCACTCAGCCCTGGATTTGAACACGAGGTCGCCCTTACCCCGCCTCTTGGATGGGCCAATTGCAGCACCTTGGCCGTGGCTGAAATTGCTTGAAGATGCCCTTTCTCATGCCTGGCAGACGGAGCCAATAAGACCCAAATCTTCTAGTCATACTTTTGCGGGAAAAGGCAGCTGGGTTCTCTCACTAATCCACTGCTTCAAGTCAATGCTCTCGTGAACAGCTTGTTCCCTGCCCGCCCAAATGGGACGAGACTTGCCAATACTTCTCAGATGCTCACAAAATACACAGCCCTGACAATGGACTCATGTGTTGCTTAGGGTCAGCCTGGTCGGGCATTGTGGACGATCAGATGAACATGTGACTCGCGGCTTCTATTATCCTGAATGTCTGAAGTCTGCCTTGGCCCGTATCGCAAGAGGCGGCTGTGGCGAAGTAACTTGGCAGCCTGATATATGAAAGAAAGGAGTGCCTGGCCGAATTTCTCCTCTTCCAAAGCTCTCATGCACCGCAAAATGGATACCTCGGGAGCGACCAATGTACAGGAGACTGGAGCAAGCCCTCGGTCTCTCAGCGTCCAAGAAGCTGGACCGGCTCTTCCGCCCGCCAGCTTTCAAACAACTACATCTACCTCTCACCCTGCCAATGCTCAAGAAGCTGCGCCAACTGCTCAGTCTGCTGACGTTCAAGTCGCTGCTTTGAGCCCTCTGCCTGTCGACGGCCACGAGGTTGGATCAAGCTTCCGGCCTGCTGACATCCAGAAGACTGGTCTGAACGTCGTATACGATCCCGGGCAAGGAAAAGCGGAAGCCGAGTTCGCACTCCCAAGGAGAACCTCTTTGCCGTCGAAGCTGACATTAACCGCAGCGTCATATTCGTCCATGGACTGCAAGGACATCCGTACGATACCTGGGCTTGCCAAAAGCCTCCCACAAGCGCTGCTTCCTCTCAGTCAGTCAGTCGGACCCCCTCCCCGAATCCAAGTGGTCAAAAGAAGAAGAAGAAGAAGATCGCATGGCCAGGCTTTGGTCGTGGACGAAGTTCATTAGACCCCAATCCGGAGGCGGTGGCTTCATACGAGCCAGTGGAAGGGAGCTCAACAATTTTCTGGCCAGCTGAGATTCTGGCTAAAGAATGCAGTGATATTCGTGTTCTATCGTGGGGTTACGATACCGTCGTGACCAAGGGCTATGAGGCCGCGACCAAAAATAGTATCTTTGCGCATGCCAGAAATCTTCTAGCAGCGCTGGAACGAGAACAAGTCGCTGGTCGGCCGCTTGTGTTTGTAGCACACTCTCTTGGTGGTATTGTTGTGAAAGAGGTGAGTTTCGATTTGCATCAGCCTGATGAGATACTGATTTTCGGAGGTTCTTCGCCGATCAGACGTTAGTCCAGAAGACAGTGTAAAGGAGATCATGAAAAACACCGCCGCCGTTGTTTTCATGGGCACGCCACATCGTGGTAGCCAATCCATGGCCGATCTGGGGAATGATGTCCGCCGCGTGGCGAGCATGCTTCTACGTTTCGACTCTAACGACAAGATTATTACCGCGCTTGTTGACGGTCCCGAGCTTGAACTCGGGCGAACTGAATTTCGGAGGCTGTGGGACAAGCACAAATTTCGCGTAAAAACATTCCAAGAGGCTAAAGCACTGGCCGGTGTGAATGTCGGGGTGTTGAACGAGCTGGTACGCCACCATCAACGACATTGTTGAAAGCGACAAACTGATAAGATAGGTTGTCCACCCCAATTCTTCCAGCTTGGATGACGACCGAGAACGCGCTGAGACTATTGACGCCAACCACATTACCATGTGTAAATTTTCTAGTCCAAAAGATCCTGGATATCTCCAAGTGGGTGGCACTCTTAAGATGTTTATCCGAGATATTCGAAAGAAGAACGCGGATCGACGCCAGTATGCTGCTCATGAAGCTTTAGGTCAGCCTGACACATCCTAAACCCAGAGGCGGAGCGGCTGAGGTCATGCAGGGCAATTGCAGATCCTTGATGAGCACGAGAATGGCAGGTTTGTCTGCACATGAGTAGTTCTTGTACTAAACGCCTGTAGAATGCCTCCGATCCCTGAGCTTTCCGGAAATGGAATCACGGCAGCGCCTCATACAAGCGCCTAGCCAGTTCACTTGCCGCTGGGTGTTTGAAAACAGAGCATTTTTAGATTGGGTATTGAGGCGGAGATATGAGAGCCATCACGGCCTTCTGTGGCTCAAAGGGAAGCCGGGGGCCGGTAAAAGTGTCTTGCTGAAGACAATGTTTCGAGAAACGTCATATGAATCGTCCTCGGTTTCCAATCATGTCGCCGTGGCACACTACTTCAGCCGCCGCGGCGAGACCATCGAACAGAATACTGAAGGTATGTATCGTTCTTTGTGGCACCAGATTATACAACAGGACAAGACACTTGGTAAGGATTTCGTTTCAAACTACCGAAAACAGCGAGATACCCATGCCTCCATACAATGGTCATCCGATGACCTGAAGGAAAGGCTGTCCGCGTCTGTCCTCCGAAGGGAGGGAGTGCGCTTCGACTTCTTCATTGACGGAGTCGACGAATGCAGAGATGCAGAGGATGTCATTGCCTTTTTCAAGACTCTTACTGCAATGGCCAACAATAGCAAGGCCAATATCAACGTCTGCATGTCAAGTCAACACTACGCGAAAGAGCAAGGGGACTGCTACCTCGAGATAATCATGGAGGATGAGAACTGGCCCGATATTTACAAGTACGCCAACGCCGAGCTTCCACAGTACACAGAAATGGACACCGAATCACGACGCGCACTCGCCGAAAGTATTGCCAACAAGTCTCAGGGAGTCTTTCTGTGGGCAAAGTTTGCTCTTCGAACAATCAAAGAGGATCATAAAAGGGGTCGCCTTATCTCCTCCACCGAAGCTGAATTAGAACATCTTCCCACCCAACTACAGGACTGCTTCAGCAAAGGCTTTGAGACTTTTGATGATCGAGATACGCCTGAGGCTCTCGCGTTGTGGCAATGGGTCCTGTTTGCCAATGCACCGATGAGTCTATCAACGCTACATGACGCTCTCGAAACCCGTCATGTCAGGGACACTGATCAAGTCGACGACTGGCGAGATGACCCGAAGATCGCGCGGGCCAAGTATGAACGATTTCTTCGACGAATCTTGAATCTATCGAAGGGCCTACTAGAAGTCATTGTTGAAGTGCCGGTCGACTATAGCTCAGATGACAGCGAGTCTCAAACAGCAGTGGAGCAAGTCGATTCTGGAAGCGATCCTCAAGGCCTGTTGCAGAATTCTAACACTGTGGCTACGAATATGAACGGAGATACTGCAGATGAAACCCTTGATACTGTTGAGGGTTCAGTTCAAGATGCTCCCGAGACCCAAAGTGCGGAAGAACCACCATACGAGGACGCAGATGAGGAATTGCCAACTTCCCAAGAGGGGACAGCGCTCGAGAACAGAATTGCTGTCACAATTCCATCAGGCTCCAACACTGGAAATGTAAATATTCAGCGCTCGGAGCTGAGGCACAACATTGACCCTTCTGGTTATGGCGGCTCGTCCTATCGCGCACACTTTTCCGTCAACCTTGATTTCTCTCGAGGGTTCTGGAGCGGTCTTGGAAATGCTTTCGTACAGACTGTTGCTGCACTAGTCGACGATCACCAAGCGTTAAAAGATGCGCCAGGGGCGGTGTCATTCTACTTTCCACTTCACATTTGGGACTCCAAACATCCATGGGCCGACAATTTTGACCTCAGCCTTGATTCAATTGCAAACGCCAAAGTCCAGTTCATCCATGACACCGTACGGGAGTTCTTCGAAGCAAAGATTGCCCATATGTGCAAATGCTCCCGCGAAGAGGCCAAGGCGAGAGGTCTTTACTTTGTAGCAGAAGCTTGCTATTCGTACCTCCATCGCCCTGTCATCAGATCGCTGACGATACCGTCACAGCTCGCCATCCACAACCGGCTACCCGTCGAGTACCATTTTCCTCTGCTGCCCTATTGCCTTGACCAATTGGTATCTCATTGCCAGAAGGCGGAGTTGGCGCATTCGGAATTAGATTTCTTCAACCACGATCCCTGCTTGCAAATCCTCATGAGTTGCGACACTCGAGATTCATGGCGCGGCAGATCTGTGGCTGAGCGACTGAAGCCAACTGAGGTAGAAGACTCCTCCATCTTAGTATTCCTCTGCAAGAACGAACTCTTCCGAACAGCCAAATACTACCTATGTTCGCGGTCCGAAGAGCTTCTATCCATAGACCGAAGCGGTAACAACCTTCTCCATCGGCTGATGTCCGTGAAGATTGTCACCGTCACCGAGTCCTTCACGGATCTGGTAGATGAGCTTCTAAAAAGCGGGATAGCCATTAACTCCCAGAATTCCAATGAAGAAACTCCACTTTTCGTGGCCGTCAAGGACAGGTTCTCGTCGACATCAACCGAGGCCAAAACGTCTATCCTCCTGGATCGAGGTGCAAATTCTGCTATTCCGGATGTCTTTGGACGCGTGCCTCTCGAACGGCTCACACTCTTCAAACACAACGAGGAACTCAACGATGTTTTGACCCGGCACCGGAGGCTTTTCTTGTCAACGGGCCTCTCATCGGTGATGGCTGCTCGTGATTGCGATCGTGGAGCAGTCCTCTTCGCGTTCGACAGCTTTACGGATTCCGAGCTGGAACATTTTATCCGCACCAATCCCACCCATAGTCTGACTCTCAAACGCGCGACCTTTGTCCAAAGCGCTTGCCTAGAGTCAAAACGGCCTCACTTCATCTACTTTCTCTGCGAGCTGCCGACCTTCGTGCGAGTGCTGGATGTTTCATCGCTGAAGCACCTTATCCAAGCTATAAGAGACGACATTACCCTCCCCAACGACGAAGTATGGAGAGCGCGCAGAAATAAGTCACTCGGCACACTTGGAAGCTCACTCTGGCAACGACGGCGAGAAGTCGCCAAAGCACGGGTCGGCGAGCTTTTGGGACGCCTTGTGCCCTGGGTTTGCAACATAGGTTTGGTCATTATCGGTCTCAAATCCGCTCCAAAGACCACTGTCGCCGTGACGACATTCTGTGCTGCGATATACTGCTTCGCCAATCCGTTGAATCGAATCTGGATCGAGCTGGCTCCTTGGATCATTATATCGCTGCCAGTAGTTCTAGTTTACCGTGGCTTGGTGATTATACCGCGGAACGCGTGGACGATGCTCTGTGTTTTCTGTACTGTCTCGCTGCATGGCGTTTTCCTGTGCGGGCTACCGCTTGGCCGGAGTGAATGTTGCGCGGCGATCGCGGCGGCATGTGTATATATGCCTGCAAGGAGGTATAGCAGGAAGCGGTATCTGGTGCCGGTCGTGCTGGCGGAGATGGGGATGATGCGGTGGCGGGGACCGGGGACGGCGGTGGGAAGGGAGATTTTGGAGGACGGCGCCTGGGGCGTCATTCACAGAGTTGGCTTTGAAATGACAAGACGCTGGTGTGTTTTGGGATCGAGTGGTTGGGTGGTGCCTGGCGAGTAGGTAGGGTAGCCATTGGAGGTATAGCATGGGAGGATTTATTGAGGGCGGCAGCAACAAGACACAGGCCAAGGGAAAATGAGGTTTTCAACCTAGATTGAACATGGATCTCTAGAAAGTGTAACTCATGTGTCGGTCCATTCGAAATCGTCGTCCTTCAAATAGTTGTCCGGCCGGCTCAAGCGAGCTGGACTCAAACGGAGTGAGAGGCTCCATCAAACTCACAGCCCCAGCGCCTGGACCCCCTCCCAACAGGCTCCTCCGCCGGCCCCTGCTCTCGGTCTTTCCCAACTGGTTCATTTCTTCCACCGTCTCGTCCTCGACGTCGACCGGAGATTCGACCGACCCTTCCAATTCGAACTGTCGCGTTGCGCCACTGAATCCTCTCTTCCGGGCTTCCTTAAGCTTTATCCTGACGGCTAGGCGCAATTATTCTAGGTATTTTGCCAGCTCGTGGAGCCATTTGTGCGACTCGCTGTTATTGGCCTCACCGTACAGCTCTTGTACTTCGTCGAGCTTCTCGGCCGCGATTTCTACTCGGCCTAGTTTCAGCTATTCATCTACAGCCATGATGTTCTAGCAAGTAGCTTTCCGCCGCCGTATAATAAGCTTTGTTATAGGCTCCGGCATCAGCACATACTAGATAATTATGTATATTGAACTTGCAGATAGCTATATTACAGCTTAAATGTATATAGGAGTATTTAGTACTGTATGCTAAGATTTTAGTTACTATTCCTGGCTACGCAGGGGATAGTACGTCTCTAGACAACCTCTTTAGAGCCTCGTTTTAGGGCCCTCGTCAAAACTTATAGAATATATACGGATATACCTTTTAATATACCTTTTATATAATATAGCTTTCGGATAAACTTTAGCCGGCTTCCGACGGAGCTTATTTATATAGATTATACCGCGAAAATAACTCCTATTATAGTGCTATATTCTCTTACTATAATATATATAACCTTACCGTTATACCTCGCCGTCGCCTCTTTTAATAGTAGTATTACAAAACTTAGCCTTATTATTTAGTCTTATACGCCTTTTAAGACTCTCTAATCTCGCCTACGGCCTTTAATTCTAGATATTTCTTTATATAAGCTCTCCGCCTCTTCTCTCTATCTAGTCTTAAGGGCGCGGTCGAACTTAGTAGCTTATATACGGAAGCGAGCGAAGGTAAGGCCTCTAGAGATAATATATAGCGCGGGTAAAGCCTCTCTATAGTCGTAAGTATTTGGATTAGTAGAGGTTAAGTTTAATATAATAGTATAATAGCTTATATAATAGTCTATATTACTATATATATTTCTTTAGCTTATTTATAAACTTATTAACGTTATTATCTCTCTTTTAATTTATTTATTATAAAGCTTTTATTATAAATAAAGATATATTAAGACCTTAGGGGTTATTTATGTATAGCGCGTAGGCCGTATATATTTCCTTAGACTATAGATCGGACAGTTTCGGGTCGGGTTATAGAGGCTTTTATCCGGTCCGATAATAGTACTCGGACACTTTTACCCTGTCTAAGCCCGAGTCTAATTAGTCCTAGATATAGTACTTAGACGGGTCGGGTTTTACTAAGACTGTCCGAAACATTCTTAGTAATTATAACACTAGTATATATATAATAAGTAGTATTTTAAATATATAAATATTATAGTAATTAATATAGGTTAAAAGAGCCTATTAAGTTTAAAATATTTAAGTATAGATATATTACTTTATATTATAGTTATTATATTATACTACTATTAAGCTATTTAAATATTATTATTTCTATTATCGCTTAAGGCTATTATAATTAATTATATAAGATATTGAGGTAATTATCTATAGTAATACTATTAATAATTTAAGAGCTATAGTAGACTTATTATTATTACTTATAAGATGTACTTTACTAGAACTATTAGCTACCGTTTCTATAATATCTCTAGTTATAATTACTCTTTATTTATCTTTATAAATAGCTTAACTATCTCTCGATACTTAAAGTTCTAATTAATATTAGTTAGCTCTAGGCGGAGTAATCTATATTTACTAAGGTATATATTAATTAACCGCTATATTTATAGTAGTATTAAATATAATATTAATAATTAGATCGCCTATAGGCGAGACGCTTTATAAGCTATAAGTCCTTAAATTAAATAATAATACGCTTAACGTAAATAATATATAAGTTAATATCTACTAAAAGGTTAATATAGTAATAGTAAATATAATAGTCCTTAAGCTAAATATCTTTTAAATAAATAACTAGAAAAGCCTTAGCCGCCTCTCTTAATACGCCTAATACTAACTTCTATATATAGAAGTCTTTATAAGTATAACTTTATATAACTTCTTAATAAAGTTAAGAGAATAGTATAAACTATATATAGACTGTAGATCGGACAGCGCTAAGGTATAACACTAAAATTATACTTAACGCGATATTTAATATTACGCGTTTAAATTAATATTTCGCGTTTCTTTTCGTGTTCTTAAATATAAATAAGTATAAATATATTATATTTAATTAAATATATTATAATATATAACTATTTATTTAATTTAAGTTAATATCTAAAGATATTTAGTATCGGGTCGGGCTTTTATTACCTATATAAATCTCTTATCGATAAGTAAAACACTTAGCGCGTTTATTACTAATATTATTATAGCTAAAACTTAAAAAGTACTTAACGCGATATTTAAAATATTATAATTAACGCGTTATATCTCGTGTTTTTTAGTAGGATTATAGTAGTATTAGTTAAATAGAATATAAATTAAGATAATATATAAAATTATCTTAAGAAATAATAATAATATATATTACTTTATCCCTAAGTAAATTTTTAAGGTGTCGTACTAATAAAACCCTATACTAACGTAATTACTGTCCGAAACTGTCCGATCTATAGTCTAACTATATATATATCCTCTCTTTATAAATATCTTAATAATAATAAATTTTATATAATATAATAGCTATTATTATATTAGTTATTCTAAATAATAATAATCGTTATAATAAATATTTATTATTAAGTTTATATTATCTTTCTATATTTCTCTTCTTTTTTTAAATCTTTATATTTTACTATTTATAATCTATAAGAGCTAGTACTATAAATTTATTTATTAGTTTTATCTTTCTTCGCGGTTTTATTTACTACTAAAGAATCTTATCTACGGTCTAAGACCTAAATAGGCTTTTATACTTTTATCGTAAGAGCCTAATTTTATATTTAAAGCTAGAGTTAAAGGGAGAGGACTCTTAAAAGTTTAGCTCCTTAAGAGTTAATTATTAGGGGGTAGGCTCTTAAGGGATAGGCTCCTTAAAAGTAAGCTACTAGAGGGTAAGCTTTTAAGGGTAGCCTATAGATTTATAAGCTAATTCTATATTAGTATATCTAGTAAAAAGGATAAGTAATATATACTTAATATTTTACTTTATTTATCTTAAAGTTAAATTAATAATCGCCTAAAAGAATTATATAAAGATAATTATATTAAAGATAGATTTAACTAAATTTTTTAAACACTTCTAGTTCTTATAATATATATCTTTAAATATTTAATAATTTAAGAGTATATCTTTTAACTATTTAATATAAATATTTTAATTAAGTTCTAATTAGTTAATAATTCTATATAGCTTTAAGTATAATATTAGTAATATTATTATTAAAGTAATAGAAGTAGAAAGGGTTTATTAGCTTAATTAATATTATTAAGATCTTATATAAACTTTTCTTTTAAGATATTCCGGTTTAACACTTAAAAAGCCTTTATTTTTATTTATATTTATTCTACTAAAAAGGATTAGTATAGGGACTATTATAGATATAGAAGAGATATTAACTTTAATATATACGCTTAAAAGCCGGAAGATAAAAATATATATAAAGATCCTTAAAAGATAGATTATTAAGCGATTACCTTAGTTATTAAAGCTTAAACTAATAATTTAGATTCTTTAAACTCTATAGCTTATATATATTATTAATCTTAACTTAGTACTTTAAGTCTAAAAAGAGATAAAGATCGAAATAATTATCTTTATAAGCTTTTAAAGCTCTCTTATCTTAATAAATAGTATTAGCTATTATAGTAGCCGCTTTTATTATAACTATAATATTCTATATAAAGACCTTTAGCTATTTAGTAAAGATAAAGAGAAAGATAAAAATTAAGATAAAAAATAAAGAATAAAAGTAAAATAAAAGGAGAAAAAATAATAATTTAAGTAAAGGTAAGAATAAAGTAAAGTAAAGCTAAAAG
Organism: Phialophora verrucosa; assembly: GCA_002099365.1. Lineage (NCBI taxonomy): Eukaryota > Fungi > Ascomycota > Eurotiomycetes > Chaetothyriales > Herpotrichiellaceae > Phialophora > Phialophora verrucosa. The sequence goes on along the minus strand of MSED01000004.1, from coordinate 2,931,301 downwards.
TAAAGTAATTAGATTTATTTTTTAAAAGATTAATTATATTAATATAATTTTACTTCGCCTTTAGATCTTTTAAGTATATAAAGAGCTATATCTTTACTTACTATACTCGCTTTATTATAATAAGTAATATAATAATTTCTATAATTAAATCTTTTTATTTTAGTTATTATTATTTTTTTAACTTAAATTTTTACTCTTACCTAATAAGTAAGTCTATTAATAACTTATCTTAAATTCTTTTCTTCTTAGTAAATTTAATTAAATTAACGCTATCTTTAAACGCCTTTTTTTAAGTATACCTATAATAGTTCTTATAATAAAACTATTACTCTAAAGCTTAATCTTTATTTATTTAAGCTTAAAAGTAGTTTAGTATCTTAATCGTTTATTACTTATCTTCTTATATTTTTATTTCTAATTCGGTTAATACTTAAGTATAAATTAGCTATAAACCTTATTCTTTATCTTCTATAAGATTCGTAACTACTATACTTAATATTAAGGGCGATATTATCTTAAGACCTCTAGACGCGCGACTTAAGTTATAGAAACTCTTTATAGCGACGCCCTAACCTCTTACCGTAACTAGAAAACTTAGTTTTCGCTTTAGGGTAAAGTTTTAACCGCTACTCTTTAGTGATTTATATACTTTATCGATATAAGACTATCCCTTCTTAGTATAACTATCCCTCTTATCGTTATCTTATAGAGATCGCTTTCTTTTAGTTAATAATTTACTAATAGAGGTAGTAATATTACGACTATAATTAACGGTACTATAACCTTAAATAAAGGTAGTAATACTATAAACTTAACTAGCGGTACTATAACGTTAGATAGAAGTATTAAAATTAAGGTTACTTTATAAAGTACTATAGCCTTAACTAGTAGCTTTATAACCTTAGATAGAGGTATTAAGATTAAGATTACTTTATAAAGTACTATAATTATAACCTTAACTTTTAGCTTTTTTAGCTAGCGGGCTATTTATTAAAGCGCTATAACTATAACCTTAACTTTTAACTCTTTTAGCCGGCGAGCTATTTATTAAAGCGCTATAACTATAATCTTAACTTTTAGCTTTCTTAATAAGCGCGCTATTTATTATATCTTTCTTTAAAGGAAGTTAGATATTTATTATTAGATTTATAATAATCGCTATAATAGTTATAGTAATCTTTAAGTTATTTATAGCTTATACTTCCTAAAGCTACTTATATAAGATATCTTAACTAGAGACTTTAATTATTAGTTCCTTACTTTAATATATAGATTTAGGTAAATTTATTAAAGCCTTTAATATATATCTCTAATTAGTCTTTTATTAATCTTATCTTAAATTATTACTTAATTTATATAAATATTATAATAACGATATTAAAAGAAAGCTAATAAGTTTAAGGGTTATATTTTATAAAGAGATTAGTCCTAGTTATTAGATAACCTTTTTTTAAAGTTTCGAGTCTAGAAATAAAGTTAAAATACGCTAGTATAAAGTTAGTTATTTTATAAAAGTATAGTAAAAACTATTATTAACTTTTACTAGACTTTAGCTTAATAAAGAAATAATCTTAATTATAAAGTATATTTCTTATATTATAGAGGTATATTAAGCCGACTTTAGTTAAATTATATAAATCTAGTATATAAAATTAGTATAGTAACTATTATATCTTATATTTAAACTTATTTATCGCTTTATATATATCTTTTATTAATTTATAATAGTTTAAGAGCTAATATATTAAAAGTATATTAAGTATAGTTTATAAAATAAATTCCCCTTTACTAAAGTCTTCTTTCTATTTAGTCTATATCTCGGCTAGCTTTATATATTCCGGTAAAAATATTATATATTTCGCTATAAGAGTAAGATTACTAAATATAATACTTATCTTAAGGTCTAGTATAAGGTTATATAAGAAAATATATAGATTTATATTATAGTCCTAATCTAGAGTAGAAAATATTTAATATATATTTTTAGTATCTATATCTTTATTACTAATAAACTAATCCTTAGTTTTTAAATTCTATATATTTATATTAGTATCTATAATAATAAATTAAAAATTAAGTAAAAGAAATTAATACTTAAATTAGAATTAAGGGATTTATAGTTAAAGAAAAAATAACTTATAGAGTTAACCTTTACTTCTAGTATATCTTTTAAATCCTTAATACTCTTAGGTACCTCTATACCGACTATAATATTATTATATTAAGAAGAAAAGAGTAATTTATTAATAGATATTAACTTTAAGAGATTAAGTAACTAAGGCTAATTAATTAGATTAGTTAATAAAGAAGATAAAGATAAGTTACTATTACTAGTTATAATAGTAGTATTAGTTAAAGCTTCTTCTATAATAAGCGGTATTATACTAGACTATAGTATAAGATTATTATCTTTTAGAAAGTTAAGATTAGCGAATAAAGAGGGTAAAGGTAGCTTATTACTATTAGTAGTAGTAATAATATTAATTAAGGCTTCTTTTATAATAAATAGTATTATAATAGTAGTACTACTTAAGGTTTTTTTCCCCTTAGATGCTTTTTTAGTAAATTATTTAAATAGATAGCTAATACTTTTCTTATTTATAAAAGATAGAAAAGGAAGTTCGTAATTACTTTAAGTACCTTAATAGTAATAATAAAGTTAATTATTAAGATCTTCCTAAAAAAGAAGATAAAAAAGAAAATCTTTATAAGAATTATTTAAGTTAAATCTTTATCTTTTAATTAAGGTATTAAAGGAATAAAAAAGATATTATAATACTAAAAGTTTAAAATATAAGAGAGTAAGGGGAAAGTAAAAGATAAATAAAGAAACTTAAAATACTAATTTTAAATAATATTATTATAGTAAAATATTTACTATATTTATTTTCCTATTCTTTATTTTTCTTAATCTTTTTAATTTAAATTATATTATTTACTTTTTATATTTCTCTTATACTAATCCTTTCTTCCCGATCTACTTTTACTCTTATTATAAGGCTTAGTATAGATACTATATTTAGTATTACCCGCTTTACTAGTAAAGATAAGCCTAGTTTTATTAACGCCGATAATAATACGATTAATAATTTTACTATTTATATTAAGAAAGAATCGCTTTCCCTAATATTAAAAAGATATTTTAAATTATTATAATATTATTTTTAGTCTATATTAATTATAATAATAATCTTCTCTATTCTTCTTATAATAATAACTTTTAGCCTTCTATAGTATATAAAGTCGAGAAAGATTAGAATATTAATTTTATCTTTAAAATTAACCCGGTTAAGTAATACACCTAGTACTTTACTAAGAAGATATAGTAGGCTCTAGATTTTATTCTTAATTAGCCTAATATTACTTAACTTCTTAACTATTAATATTCGCCTTATTAGGGAGACCTTTAATCTAAAGAAAAAGATTAAGTTTAAGTAAAATACTAGTAAATCTTATAAGGCTTATATTAATTATTTTACTAATTAAGCGATAAAAAAAGCGCGCTAAAGGAAGGTTATTATTAAGAAAGACCTTTATTACCCGAAATCTATAGTATTATTAGCTAAAGGTGCCGATTAATCCGTTATTTTACGCGCTAAGAAAGTAGAAAGAGCCTGTTACCCGTACTATACTAGCCTAAGTAAGGAGGCGCGGGAGGAATTTAACGCGAAAGTAAAGGAAAGAGTATTAGATAAATAATATATTTATTTTTATCTTTATAATAATCTTTATTATAGTTTATTAATAGTATTATATTAGATAAAACTAATATATATCTTAAGTATAGAGAAAGTTTAAGCTTTACTTAGCTTTAGAAGTATATAAGGATAATAGAACCTCTTTATTTAAGTTTCTATACTATTCTTAGCTTAATAATATATATAGTCTAAGCGCTATTATTAACTAGCTTATTTATACTACTAAAGTACTTCTCGATATTAAAGAGGTTAATTTTAGCGCTATTAATAAAAAGTATAAGTAAAAAGCTAAGAATTTCTATATATTTAGCTATAACTAAGATATATTTAATATAGAAAAAGATAAAGAAGTTAGTAATAACTATATACTAAGATCTATAGAAGAAGAGATTATATAAGAAGAATCCTTAGCGATTCTTATTAGAGAAGATAATAAAGATCTAATATAGTAATTTAAGTAATATACTACCCTCTTCTTAAAGTATAGATTTAAAAAATATTAATCTTTCTTTAGAGTATAAGCGAAATACTATAAGAGATAATAATAAAGCTTATAATATATAATTCTAGTATAGATCTTAAAGCTAAATTAAATCCTTAATAATATAGTAGAATATAAACCTCTTATAGTTAATAATATAAGTACTTAATTAGATTAAGTTATTAGTTTAATATAGTAAAAGATTTTTAATAGTAAATTAAATTTTAATATTTTATTATAGTAATTATTATTAATTTACTTTACTAAATAAAAGATTTAATCCTATAGCTCTATTCTTAATTAAAGTCTATTTAGTGTTTTAGCTATAGCTTATATTAAAGCTAAATAATTATAAGTCTAAAGACTAATATTACTTTCTAGGGCTAATTAAGTTATAATAACCTTACCTAAACTCTTTAGTCTTTAAAGACTAATAGTATAAAAATAGCTTCGCTATTATAAATAATCTTATTAATATTAATACTTATTATTAAATATAAGAGGCGCTTAAATAGATAGATATGTTACGAGCCGACCTTCATGGGGCCAGGGAGCTGGCCTAAGGGGAAGGTCTAGCGAAAGGTTGGACAGCCTCGTTGGCAAGGCTGAATCGGGGTCACGTGACCCAGGAATGGCTCTGTAGGGCTCTGAGGGCTCCGTTGGCAGAGCCACAGAGCCACGACAGAGCCACCCTGGGAAGACAAACTATATAGCGGACGGACCGGCCCTCCTCAAGGAACGGTCCGTAGTCAATAACAGTTATACTCCGACCCCTACCTTTAGGATACAGGAGTGTTGTTCCACCTTACGCCGTTGCAAGTGACCGCGTACCTTTACCTCAGCTAGTATCACGTTACCACTCCGCCAGCGAGAGAACCCTCGGACCGCAGCATCACCTCACGTGGAGCGATTCGTAACACATTGACTACCCATCTCAACGAGTAGTGACAAGGATATGTCTAGCAGTGCCCGACCAAAGTCGCCAGAAGTCAATCAATCAGTCATGGGAAGCCTTGGAAACCTTTCTACCACCAGCCTGGCAGCCAGGGCTGGGGTCGACGACAGGAAGGATGTCTTGAAGGTTGACCCATTCGACGGACGACGCAGCCAACTCAATGCCTTCCTGATCCAACTCAAACTTGTGTTCAAACTCAACCCAACTAAGTTCGAGGATGGACCTAGCAAGGTCATGTACGCTGCGATGCACCTCAAAGGACCAGCGTTCGCATGGTTTGAACCTACCATGAAGGGGTATGTGGACGACGCCAAACCAGACGCTGATACGCTGGCCTGCTTCAAGCACTTCGCGGAATTTGAGAACCGCATTCGCAAAGTGTTTGGGACCATCAACGATGAACGCATGGCGGCCCGAGTGATCTACACCATCAAGCAAAAGGGATCCGCTGCCGCCTACTACTCCGAGTTCAACCAAATCGCCAAGAAGTTGAACTGGGAAGACGAAGACGCGTTCGCTCAAATCTTCTACAACGGACTCAAGGAGCAAGTCCGCCAGGAGATGATGGATCCACCCACCGACTACAAGCAAATGGTGGACGAAGCAATCAAGATTGACAATCGACTATACGAGCTACGATTGGAACGGAATGGGCGCCGTGACCCAGTCGAGTACGCTCGTCGAGGATATCAGTTCCAAGGACAGCGACACTATGGTGATCCAATGGACCTTGACCTTATGCACCGAAGCCGTCCTTCAAGGAGCAGAGGCAACGGAGCCCGGGGTCGAGGCGGATACCATGGCCAGGGTCGGAAGAATGAGCGACAGGCTCAACGAGGAAAGGATGGACTGTGCTACACTTGTGGAAAACCCGGACACCGTGCAAAAGATTGCCGACAAACGACTCAAGGACTGCATATGATGATGAGTGACGGTATAGCCGGTTCTGTAGCGAAAAAGGCCGACACTACAGAGAAGACCCAAATGACCACTGACAGTCAAGGTACGACAGCACAGTCGGGGCACCTACGTCAGGAAGTTCACAAGGAACTTGGTGAACCCCAGGAGGACCGCTCAAGGGAAGTCACTCCAGGAGAGGCTACGACAGCTCTCATGAAAACATGCGAAGAAACCATGTCCAATCAACACGCAGCTCTCTCTTGGACCGCCTGTTACGACAACGGTTGCCTCACGCATTATTCCGAAAAGATAGGGTCCGGCTGGTTTCCCCAGCCACCCAAGAAACGGAAGAACCGACGCAACAGGAAGACCAAAGAGATCCAGGAAACTCTTGCCCAAGAAGGAGACTTGCGAGATGCCGAAGAAAAAAGAAACGACGACAGTTTCTGGATGATGAATAGCGAGGAGGAACCAGTCCGGTTCATCGCTATCGAGACTACGAGAGAAAAAGTGGTGATTATAACGCCATACTGGAAAAAAGACGAGTGCCGGGAGCCGGAGTGCCTTCAAGGGGAACAAACCACGCACCAGCACCACGTCTTTGACCCGAAGGCGGAGTTCCAGTCACCAGCGGCCATTTCCATCAAGTTCTGCACGAGAACTAACTGCAGCGAATCCCAGCTACACACACACATTGCGGGAAGAATCCACGCCATCGAGCTCCCGCGGGAGGTCGTGGAAGGGATAGCTGGGATGCCAACCCAAACCCTGGGAATGATGAGCGAAGTAAAGGACTCGAGCAGTGGAACCGTGGACGAATTACCGCTGGGCCCGGACGACGACCAAAAGGAACGACGATTCGTGACCATCGAACAGACGATGGAGCGGGTCAAGATCGTCACGAACGCCTGGACAACAGGGGAATTGTGCCAAGAAGAATGTGCGGAAGGACAACACACGCATATCGCCTTTGATGAAGAAGCGCCAGTCCAGGAACACCTCAAACAGATCACATTGCGCTACTGTTTTGACAACGAATGCGAAGATTATGGGACAATACACGTACACCAGCACATCGGACCCACGACAATAGCAATTCAATATGCCAAGGAAAAGCAAAAGCGGATCTGGGATGCGTACGAAGCGCGCACATATGGCGAAGGGCACATAATCGGGGAAACCCACAAGGTAGGAATCCTCACTGACAACAGGGCACGAAGGACCTACATCGCCAAGGCATTTCCATGCGACGATGAAGACTGCCCACATGATGATTCCGCCGACCACCGACATTACTACAATGTGGACCCCGATGTGGACGACGAAAGAATACACCCTGAAGCGTTCGAATGGATGATTGAGGAAGGGCATGAATGCAAGAACCGGAAATGCAGCATGCACCAATACCCACACGTTCACCACAGGAAACAGAATTGCTCAATGATGACAGGCAACATGAGCACCCCATCAATGGTGGAAGAGGTCGTGGACCACCGCGTACACCATGAGTTCATTGCGGAATACTTCCAGTGCCAACACCCAGCGAGTTGCCACTGCTGGGAGCCAGGACACAAACACTTGTTCCACGTGGACCCAGAACGGCCGTATACCAAAATCCACCCCGAAGCGTTCGGATTTCTCGACGAATGCTTTGACACGGACTGCCGTTGGGACACATGGAGGCACGTGCACTGGGGAATGCCAAAAAACGGCTCAGAGACAGACTAGGGAGGCCGGACTGTCTCGAAGGGAGGCCTCATTCTCTATGCATGATCCTATCGGAACAACGCACGGAGCATGTCACCTTTGAGGTTATGCTCGCAGGAATCAGAGCTAGGGCCCTGGTGGACTGCGGAGCTAACCAGAACTACATCAGCAGGGAGATGAGCAAGGAGCTAAACAGGTACATCACGAAGAAAGAACTGCCATACGCCCTATCAATGGCAGACGGACGAACTACCGGCATGATTACGGACCAGGTACAGGACGTACCTATGACGGTTGGACAACACAATGAAAGAATATCCCTCGATATAACGACGCTACCGAAGTATGACATGGTACTCGGTATGGCATGGTTGTTCGACCACAACCCACGAATACATTGGAAAAGGAGAACTATCGAGTTTCCAGATTGCAGTCATGGAAAGGAAATGGGAGACCGATCATCTCCAAAGGCCCCCATCAGAGCGATTTGGGTGCGACCGAAGGGACGTGTCCTAGCTGGACTAGACACACACGAGCTGCCTCCGGAATACAAAGAATTCAAGGACTTGTTCCAGGAGCGGGAAGGACTCGCCGCGCTGCCTGAGCACAAACCTTGGGATCACTCGATCGAGTTCCAAGAAGGGAAAGAGAATCCTTCTTACAAGGGATGGTTGAGGGAGCTATCCAGAGAAGAGTCCGACTTCCTAAAGAAGTATATACGGGATCTGGAAACCAAGGGTTTCATCCGAAAACTCAACAAACCAAGGATATCCCACGGGATACTCTTTGCGCCAAAAAAGGATGGAACACCAAGGCCGTGTATCGACTTCAGACCACTAAACGCAATCACCAAGAAGAACGTCTACCCGATACCACTGATTCAAGAGCTCCAGAATCAGCTGGGAAGGGCCAAGTGGCTTACAGCACTCGACGTACGGGACGCCTACTACCGAGTACGCATGAAAACTGGAGAAGAATGGAAGACGGCGTTCAGAACCAGTTGGGGAGTTTACGAATACCTGGTCATGCCTTTTGGACTGACCAACGCCCCTGCAACATTTCAAGCTCTCATTAACGACACGCTCGAGGAGTATCTCGGAGACTTCGTCCTGGCCTACCTGGATGATGTCTTGATCTATTCCGAAACCTATGAAGAGCACGTGGAACACGTCAAAAAGGTGATGAGGAAGTTACAAGAGAAAGATTTACCGCTGAAACTCAGTAAATGCGAGTTTCACAAGAGGGAGATAGCATTCCTGGGCTACCTCGTCTCCGAAGGACAGCTGAAACCAGATCCAGCGAAAGTCCAAGCCATCGAGGAATGGCCACAGCCAAAGAACGTCAAGGAAGTGCAAGCATTCCTTGGACTGGCGAATTACTACCGCCGGTTCATTGAAGGGTTTTCCCGGATTGCTGCACCACTAACCAACTTGACTAAGAAGAAAACCGACTTCCAATTCGGATCAAACGCAGAGAAAGCCTTCAAGGAGCTGAAGGGCCGCTTAACCAGCGCCCCTATTCTCACAATCTTCGATCCAGAAAAGGAAGCCCTACTGGAAACGGATGCGTCCGATGAGGCGATCGGAGCATGCCTCACCCAAAGAGGGGAGGATGGCAAGGCCAGACCAGTGGCCTATTACTCCAGAAAAATGACAGGGCCAGAGTCGAACTACGACATTCACGACAAGGAACTCTTGGCCATAGTGGAAGCACTTAGGCAATGGCGAGTATATCTCGAAGGTGCCAAGTATCCAGTACAGGTCTTCACGGATCACAAGAACCTGTTATACTGGACCACTACGAAGGAACTCAACAGAAGACAAGTCAGATGGGCTGAAACGTTAGCCTCATATGACTTCCGGATTAACCATATCCGAGGAACAGAGAACGGAAGGGCGGATGCCCTCAGCCGGCGAGCGGACTATGTGGGAACAACCAGACCCGAACCGGACACGCTGTTAAAGCAACAAGGGAATGCTCTGGTCTACCGAGGAAAGACACAAGCCATCACCATGATGACTGAACAACCGGAGCTATCGCCGCAACAACGACAGGACGTAATAGCCGCCCGGCACGACGACAAAGCAGCAGGCCACCAGGGAATCAATAAGACAATCGAGCTAGTCACGAGGGACTACACATGGCCGCGACTCAGAAAAGAGGTTGAAGAATATGTCAAGAACTGCGACATATGCCACAAAGCCAAACACGCCAGGCACAAACCATACGGACTACTCCAAACGACGGGGTTGCCTGACGAAGCATGGTCGACAGTGGCGCTGGACTTCATCACCAAACTACCGAAGTCAAAAGAACCCTTGACGGGCACGGAATACGACTCAATATTGGTCATAGGAGACGAGTTGACCAAGTATGCCTACTTTCAGCCATGGAAGGAGTCTAGCACGGCGGAAGACATGGCGTATGCCTTGACAAAAACAGTGATTGCGCAGCATGGCACACCGGATGTGATCAAATCAGACAGAGACAAGCTCTTCACATCGCAATTCTGGCAATCGCTCATGGACCTTACAGGGACACATCAGAAACTTTCAACAGCATATCACCCTCAAACAGACGGACAAACAGAAAGAACAAACCAAACGCTGGAACAATATCTACGATGTTACACGAATTATCAACAAAACAACTGGGTTGAGCTGCTACCCATCGCACAGTTTGCTTACAACAACTCGACGTCAACAACAGGAATATCACCATTTTACGCGAATTACGGGAGGCACCCAAACATTGACAAGGACCCAAGGGGCATGAAACCAATCGCACAAAAAGCAAAAATCTCGGTTGAAAAACTACAATCACTGCACAAGATGCTCAAGGGAGAATTACAAAAAATCCAACAAAAAACAGTAAGACAAGCAAACAGGAAAAGATCTGAGGGACCAGATTTTCAGGAGGGGGAGAAAGTCTACATTTTACGGAAAAATATTAAAACAACAAGGCCATCAAACAAACTCGATTACACGAAAATTGGACCATACAGAATCAAGAAGAAGTTGGGACCGGTTACGTTTGAAATGGAATTGCCCGCGGGCATGAACATTCACCCAGTCTTCCACAAATCACTACTGGAGAAAGCACCGCCAAACGCCAAGCCAGGACCGGTGCTGATCCATGCAGAAACGCAAGAACCGCTGTATGATGTGGAACGCATCCTTGACCACTCTAACGAGACACCAAAACGATACCTAATCAAGTGGTTAGGGTACGATGACTCTGAAAACACGTGGGAGCCTGCGGAGAACCTACCAAAGGCTATGATCCGGCAATACCACCAGCGGCAAGGGATCAGGCCGAGGGCCGGTCAATAGGGATGGGGCCCTCAAAACCCGCCATTGACCCAGGCTCCAACTCAAACATTTGCTCCAACTGAGCGTCATCCAAACCCACGAAAACAGTCGAAGAAGTGATGGGGGGAGGACCGACGTGGTCCAGCTCATCCAGGGCTCGGGCCTCTTTTATGACCATTTCCTTTTGTTTATCCAACAAACTTTCGGCTTCCCTTTGCAGCCGCTCCTGCTCGGCCTGGGCACGGGCCGCGGCCGCACTGAGACGGGCAACTTCGGCCAGCAGGGCCTTCGTCTCCTCACCTTTCTGCCGAGCGGCTTCGTTCACACGATTACGCTGGGCAGTCAGGGCGTCAAACTCCGCGTCGGAAAAGGTGCCGTCGCAGTACTGCAGGTTTTTCTTGGTGCAGGTGTTGCACCGGGAATAGCCATCCAACATGAAGCAGATGGAGTCAGAACTCTGGCAAGGGGTGCAACGACCCATGTCGAAGTATTCTAGACCCAAGGACCTGATCTTGGAAGCGGTTCGAAGGCGACGGGCAGTGGAAGAGAGTGGGCGCTTAGAAAAGGGACGTGGCTGCGGCATGGTTAGCCATGAGAAAGGAAGCAGGAGACCAGGCCAGGCGACCTGGGGAATACTCACCTTAAGTACGCTGGGACAGCGGACAGGTTAAAGGAGGGGAAAGTGTTACGAGCCGACCTTCATGGGGCCAGGGAGCTGGCCTAAGGGGAAGGTCTAGCGAAAGGTTGGACAGCCTCGTTGGCAAGGCTGAATCGGGGTCACGTGACCCAGGAATGGCTCTGTAGGGCTCTGAGGGCTCCGTTGGCAGAGCCACAGAGCCACGACAGAGCCACCCTGGGAAGACAAACTATATAGCGGACGGACCGGCCCTCCTCAAGGAACGGTCCGTAGTCAATAACAGTTATACTCCGACCCCTACCTTTAGGATACAGGAGTGTTGTTCCACCTTACGCCGTTGCAAGTGACCGCGTACCTTTACCTCAGCTAGTATCACGTTACCACTCCGCCAGCGAGAGAACCCTCGGACCGCAGCATCACCTCACGTGGAGCGATTCGTAACACCTTAAATAGTTACTACGCCTCTAATATAATTATTTAGTAAATATCGTTACTAAACTAGGCCTTAAGAGAGTCCCCGGCGTAAACTATATACTAATAAATAGCTAGGTTATTTTCTTCTTCTATATTAATAATATTATCTTCCTCTTCTTAAAGAAAGATACCTTAAAGGTATAAGAGCTGGTTAATAAGCTATAGAGAGACCTTAAGCTAAGAGAGATTATAGAGGCTAACTAGTTCCTCGGTATATATATTGTTCGCGATAGACTCGGACGCCTCCTTTAGCTGTATTAGGACTCTTATATTAATAAGATAATTATATATTTCGATATTAAGTACTTTATATAAATACCTTTATTAGTAGATATATTAGATCGGTATAAAGGCGAAGCGTTAGCCTTAGATAGATATAAGTTCTAGTTATATATTAGCTTAATTAATTTTATAGCCGTTATTATTAGACTAAATATTATAAAGGTAGTCTTAATCCTCTCTTAATATCTATAAAACCTCTCGCTAGAGTATATACGCCTCGCTAATAAGGTATTAGCCTATCTTAGCTACTTAAAATATCTCGCGATCGAATATAGAGGTGTACTTAAGCCTTTAGAGGTTAAAATATAGTTATTTATCTAGCTGCCCTCCTTTCTATTTAAGTGTTATTTAAACGCCGTATTTACTAATAATATAAATAGGAAGAGCTCTAATAAGTACCTCTTTAGCTTATATAACGGTCTAATTAATTGAAAGGCCTTAAAATAGGTAATAGTTATAACATCGACTATCGAGATAGAGTTACTAGCGTTATCTTATTCCGTAAAGGAACTGCTATACTAGCAGAGGTTCTTTAACTATATCGACTTTAGCTTTAACGGAGGCCTTGTAATATAGTTAGATAATAGGTAGATAATACGTCTTCTAAAGGCTGAGGAACCTCTTCTTATAACCCGCTTACGCCATGTCGATATACACCAGCACTGGTTGCGCTAAGAGGTTTAAGAAGGCACTATCGACGTTAAATAGGTCTCTACCAGCGCCATGAAGGCAGACGGCCTCACAAAACCTCTCCTAAGACAGGTATTCGAGCGTTTTACACGGCAGCTTAACTTGGTCAATATTCAGACCGAGATTGAGAAGCAATCCCGCCCTGGGAGGGTGTGTTGAACCAGGCACACTCCGAAGCACTTCGTCGGCGCCATGAGACAACGGCGCGTCTCAAGAGTGCCTCAGAGTGCCTCCAAACGTCTCAGAGTGCCCTCGAGTGCCTCAGAGGTGCCTCGGGTGGTGGTGTTGAGGCAGAGAGGCACAGGCGTCTTTCAGATATATAAGAAGGCGCAAAGACCTCTGTAAATAAGACAGACAGTTGCACAATGACATATGCACATATGACTGCTAAATAGCGCCTCAACTCAACACCTGTCCTCGACTTGTTCGAGCAGGAACGAGTCTGCATCGTCCCAAGTAATGCCCCACCTGAAGTACCGCTGAGGATTGTTGGAACAGTTCTTCTGCCAGCCTTCGCTGGTACGTCTGATTCCAGACAGCCAGACAGCAGGGATTCAAGACAACCACCCAGGAATGTTACACAAACACCAGACTTTCCACTCGGCCTTGGTCGATGCCCTCGCCGTTTTCAAGCCCATGGAAGTACGCCTCTCCTGCCAATTGGTGCCGGCCAAGAAGTTCCACATCCGTTTCACCAGAATCTTGTAAGCAACCGCAGTACCGCCACCGAAATAGTAGGCTTCCAGCGCGGCCTTGGTTTCAAAATCCCAGCAAATGTCGTCGTCGCCGAGATTGGCGTCGGGGCCCACTACTTCGGAACGGAGAAGGCGACTCGTCCGACTGGCTTCGTCGATGAAGATTCCAATCAGTCTTTCGAAGACTCCGTGATCGTAGCGTCGGATTCGCTATCAGGCGTGGCGCCAGCATTGTTGGACCTGGCAGACAAAATCTCGTGGAATCGCATTCGTAAACAGCTTCACATTCACGACTTCGAGTTCCATCTGGATTGCAGATGGTAGCAGTTTCGGTACGGCTCAGGTTGCGTCAATGGGTAGGTGATAATCGAAGCAATTGAAACATGGGACAATGCATCATCAGTTTGGTTCGTCTGGCTGGTCGCGCCAGAGACGTTTATCTAACAATACGAGTAGCTGGGGGCGTCGTGGGGGCCGATAACTGGGCCTCTGAAAGGAGGCGTCCCCAGTCTTGAATCTTGGGTTTGGCCCAAAGGCTCTGCTCCAGGCTTGCGCTCAGACTGCCTAAGGCGAGGGCGGGACTGTACCGGCACGGCTCATATTGCCCTGGCAGGGCTCAATGGTAAAATAGGAGGTTGGTCAGGTCTGGAAATGGAAAGGGACTTTGGTGTGAGGTCACGACTCGGCGTTAGGTAGTTTTGGTTATTCATGACGGCGTCGTTAACGGGAACCCCATACGATTTCATACAAAACATCAGGTTGCTGACGCGCGTTCGATATATACGAGCGCCGGACTCACCCTGGCGGCGTCCAAAAAGTCTTGACCAGCCAGATAGTATTGCCGTCTCGGCCTTCTTCACCACTCGCCCCGCCGTCGAGCACGACGGGGAAGCGCTTAAACCCTACGCGAGCGTAGAACTTGTAGGCGTTTTCGTTCGCCGCTGCCATGCCCAGGTGTACGCCTTTGCTGCCCTGCTCTTTGGCCAAGGTGCAGAAGCGGTCGATCAACTGTCGACCCCAGCCTTGCCGCTGATGGGTGTCCAGAAGGTCGATGTGCAGGTGTGCGGGCCATAACTCCATCATCTGAGGGTATTTTGTATGCAGCATTCCTTCTGGGTTGAACATGATCTGCCTGAGGGCGTTGGGGAGGTTCTCGTTCCATTCTGTGGGCTCATCGGGCCGGGGCTTCTCGAACCCTTCCGACTTCAAGTACGGGATGTATTTTTCCTTGTATTCCTGCACGAAGCCAGCCGTGTCCGGCACTCCGAGGAGATACCCCACTGCCCGTCCGGTGCCGTCGTCTACCACGAAGCAGCTTTTGGGTCTCAACATGAAGTAAGGTCGACACCACAGGAAGGAGGCGTAGTGGAGGACCGTGTCACCCGCAGCAATGAGATCCGGCGCACACGTCTCGCGGAACTGGATTCATATTAGAAGGGACTTGTTGTCCTTGGCGGGGCAACTGACGATGTGTATCATTGCATCCTTGTCCAAGTCCTGGTACATCCGAATGAACGCCATTTCGGCGGCTTCTTTACTACGTGTGAGTCAGAGATGGATAGATTCGCGGTGATGGCCGCAAGTGATGGCGAGGGCCTTTAAGAACAATAGTCCTCTTAGGCACCTGGCCAACTGCCATCTTGAGCTTGAGAATGAAGGCTTAGGTCCACCGACACCAGGGACGAGGCGCGGATTTTCGGAAAGATCGTGGAGAAAGATGCCCACAAAAACTTGAAAACACCGGCGTTTTCCCGCCAGCGAGGAGAAGCGCAGCCCTGTGAAGCGGGGCAAGGCTGTTGCAACAAAGCAGAGGGGACATGTCCACGTTGTCCCTCCGCTCTGGATTGCATCTATGTCCATCTCAACGAGATATTCACTGCTGTCTGGCACTCTAGCCCTCCAGTACCTCATCGCAGCCACACCATCCACCTATGGCGACCAAACAACGCCTCGTCAAACTCTCGCTGTTCGCCAAGCGCAAGAGCCATCTGACCGAAGACGAGTTCCACCGCTACTGGACTGAGACACACAGAGCACTCGCGGTTGATTGGCTTGCCAAGTACGGTATTGTGAAGTATACCCAGGTCAGTTGACCCTGAGCAGCTTCCGGTTCCCGCTTGCTGCTAGTTCTTCCTGGAGTCCAGAGACGAGCTCGGCTCCCAGACCATGGGTATAAGTGGCTGTTATGCTCCTGCTGATGCTGTCGGACAGTACCATACTCACTCATCCTCCACTGTCGCGGCCATTGCGGATTTCCCTGCGCTTGGAGGCTTGAAGAAACTGGACTTCGATGCCATTGGGGAGTTTTGGATGCCGGACGCCTCTTGCTTCCAGAAGGCGAGAGAGGATCCGTATTATGAGCAAGTCGTCATGCCGGACGAGAATCGGCTGTTTGACTGGGAGTCGGCGCAGTGGACGGTCGGTTGGGAAGAGGTGTATATAAAGGATGGTAAGGTCGTCGAGGATGAAGGATGATACGATGTGGAACGCATCGACTTTGTCCTCGTGTCCGGACAGGGGGTCTCGAGACGAGAACTGCAGCCTGTCATGTTCCGTGTTGCGTCGATCTTTAAAGGTCATTGAACCCAATGCAAGGCTTC
Source organism: Phialophora verrucosa (assembly GCA_002099365.1). Taxonomy (NCBI): domain Eukaryota; kingdom Fungi; phylum Ascomycota; class Eurotiomycetes; order Chaetothyriales; family Herpotrichiellaceae; genus Phialophora; species Phialophora verrucosa. The sequence continues at coordinate 2,914,871 of MSED01000004.1, read as the reverse complement.
TCTCCCAACTGTTTATCCTTGACCGCCCATGTCCACGCCCTGCCCCCTTCGCCGGTGTAAAGGCCCACAAATTGATCATCTCTTCCTGCTGTCTTCAACCAGCCCACACCTTCAAGCGAGTCACTCGTCGTACACGCCAAGAAATGCTCGAATTCGGCATCGTCGTCCAGAGCCAGTGCATTCCCTGAGATTCCATGACATAAGCAGGGCTCTTTGGTTAGAAGGCCTCGATTCCAGATGTCCTTCTGCGCAGCTCTGCTCGCAGAGTCGATCCTTGTTTGCAGGTTGGGGAAGTGCGGCCGTAGCGACCTGAGTGCAAGCACCACACCGGGGCCTCCGTGGCAGAATTGCACAAGTCGGTCTGAGCTTGGCGGGAGTGAGGACGGGAAGTTCCCACTCGGATATTGTGTCTCAAGTTGTGAAGTCAGAAGTGGCTCCAGCGCGTCAGCACACTGTGGTGAAGAGAGAACGAGTTGAGCAAGGATGCCGAATGCGCCATGTGCGGCGCCCAGATATGCCTTGCCATGCCAGGTCCACGGTTGTCTGGAGGCCAATATTCTCTTTACAGTCTTTTGGATCGTTGTGTCAATGATCTCTGTAGTCTTGGACGCCTTCTCGAAAGCAGACTGGGCAAGACGAAGATAGTAGAGATATCCTGCTCGGCCGTACAGCCACTCGTCTGAGCCGCCTGCGTCGTTGATGGCGCTTTCGTAGGAGCAGAGCTTCTGCGCTAGGCTATGGTCCTGTTCTAGGGCAGTGCGGAGGGCCAGCTGTGCGAGGACCTCACTCCCAATGCCACAATGACTCGAGTCGACGCGGTCATGATGGCCGGAGATTCCCAGGTCCAGGTACGACTGAGCCCAGTCGAGAAGTGACTGGCCTTTGAATGTAAGATCAGGGTAGAGCTGAGACAGGCGGAAGAACAGGTATGCTACTGAGGTTGGGCCATAGTACAATCCGTGAAATGTCCATCCTGTGGAGCAGGTTTGAACTGGCGGATTGTAGGTGTTGATGCGTGTCAAGGAGGCGATGAGTTCTTTGGGAGCATCAGCATGACGGCAAGGACTTTTGTCGTTGTCAAAGCGACGAGCCGTCGGATCCATCTCTCAAGTAGCTTTCAAAGGCGTAGATGAGGCGATGCAGTGTGAATTTAAGATGAGCTTGAAAGATGAAAGGTCATCAATTAGTTAACGCACAGTTCTGCGCCTGACATCATTCTCGCGGCACTGCCTTGTCGCCATGGACATTCTCCTCCGGTCTCAACCTTAGTCGTCGGACATTCATGACCGTCGTATTGAGGTTGGAAGTGAGCGACGGATACTAATTACCCATCCTCGTGTGGCCAGTGGAGCAGATAGAGTACGAGTAGTTACTTAGCCGGCGCGTTGGCGATCAATGGTACGCACCGAAGGGGCAGACCAGGCAGATCAAGCTAAGCAAAAAGTAATCTTGTCTACTCGTAGACATCCACGGTGCTTAAGCAAGGCACCGTACACGGCTAATTTAACTAATGCTGCGGCCGAGCCACCCACAGCAAGTAGAGTTGGACCTGGGACCTGGAGCTTAAGCTGTCCTAACGTACGTACATACCCAGCTAGTGATTAGAAGAAACTACGCCAGAGAGCGCCCGGGGCATCTGCGGCGAGGCTCCTTAAGTAGAGGTACCTTACCTAGGCTACGCAGGCTGGCGTTAGGTACGAGGTACTAGGACGGGTACAATCCACTGAATGGGTACCCCGCACAGCCCCGCATCGCGCTTGACCGCCTAAGACCCCCTGCGCCTTTGCCTGTGGAGAGGCGACCTTTGGCGAGGCTCCTTCGGTGCCCCTACTCGTACTTTATCTCAGTGCCAGATGACCTACTTATCTACCGCAGTATGCAAGATAAGTCGTGCCCTACTGTAGGCACTATAGGGAGCCCAGTGGATGCGCGTCCGGGCACCAGATCCACAGCTGTGGAATTATGTCCGGCGTGTCTCTCTGAGTTTGGTGTCCGCCTCGGCTGTGCCTTGTTTGTGCCTGGCAAAAGGGGCCCCAAAGCCTTGTGTCGCATGTTTCCTACGTGACTACTCCGTACTGTATGCTCGATGCGCGTCTCTTACAGCATATAGCACAGTATCTCGAATCGAGATGAGTCTGAGGTAGTATGACTCAAGAATGAGAACCAGCCGCCCCCTTAATTAACATTCCTGGAAGACGTACGAACAAGTACACTCCGTACTATGTATATAAAGGGCGGGGCCCCCAGTATCGTCTTCGACGATACCATTGCCGTACTTTTGAGCCATTCGTTCTAATCTATTTATTGGTCCATTGGCCCCTGCCCCTGAGCCTAACGGAGTCACTCAATCTTGCAGACTGGCTCGTGCCCCCCAGTACCAGAAGGTATCCCCTTGCGTTGCGTAGGAATACCCATGGAGTAAATAGGCATCTATGAACCCCAACCTAGGACACGAGTCTCTCGCGCACCATCGCTATTACGAATGTGAAGACTTCTCTCTCGCCAATGGAAAGAAATAAGGTGTTGTATTGGAGTGGGAATCGTTTAACCAGCTGTCACAGTCGTGGCCGGTTTGATAATTTTAGATCGTTGTCGGTGGACATTTCAACGTTCTGGAGTGCTCTTGCCCCGTTGCTTCCCTCCATGAGGACGTTCACGGCCTGTTGGCCTGGCTGCAACTTTCTCCAACGCCAGTTTCTCACCAGTTGACGATCAAGACCGACCCCTTCCATGATGTCGACGATCCAATTGCCAATGTTCGGCAAATACTTGAAAGCGTGGCCGCTACCACCAGTCGCAACCAGGACTGAATCTTGACTCGGCAAGTAATCAATCACATAGTGGTTGTCAAATGAATCTGTATACCAGCATAGCCGGGTTAACTCGATATCGACCCCCTCCTCGGCCAGCTCTGGCAAAAATTCTGCTATGAAGGACTTCAACACTCGCATCGCCTGCTTGGGGAGTTGTGTGATCTTTTCGTTGTCCGTGTACCTCGTAACGGGTATACTGCGTTCCCTGCCATCCGTTTGCATCTTCGGGTGTGTATATTTCGTGCCCCTATAGCCAATCTTCAGATATCCCTTATCGTCTCGCGGGAAGCCATAGAGCCCACCGCTGGCACCATCTCGCATTTTGTAGGACCAGGATGGGAAGCGCTCTGGAGCGAACCGTTCGAAGAGCGGTGAGGAGGGCGGAATCTTCAGCATTATGACCGAGCCAGCAGTCGTTTCGCAAACACCATCGAGCTCTGGGAGAAGTGATGGTGTCCAGCCACCACAGGCCATGATGACTTTTGATGCGAAGTGCTTGCGGCTGTCAGTTGTCTTGATGCCGTTCACTTTTCCTTCCTCGTCATAACAGAAAGCTACAAAGCGGCCAGATTCATGATGGAGGATGAATCGAACACCGAGATCTTTCGCTTTGCGCAGTGCAAATCGACAAGCTTTGTCTGCAATGGCGATGCCGCCAGTCGCATCTAGTACGCCAAGGTATCCCTTGCCTCTCAGCTGCCTTTGAAACGGATCAATTGCATATCCGAAGCCCAGTCCTCTCATGATTTCTGCGTGTCGCTGGTCAGTGGTGATGAGTTGAGTGTCGACCAAGCCAGCTTGCTCCATGTTCCTAATGGTTGCTCTCTCAAAAGGTGGCAATTCTTCGCCATCAACCAAGGACAGATGACCATTATTGACGAATACCTTTTCCGTCATCTTCATGCCATCTGGGACGCATTTGCCGGCACTGATTTCATCATTCCAGGCCTTCCAGGAGCTAATGGCTTCGGTCGATAGAGCCTGGTATTCAGTCTGCTCGCCGTAGGCCGATCGAATGATTTTGTTCAGGTCGGCTGATGCGGCGTCGGAGCCGCAAAGATAGTCATACTTTGTGGCCTCATAGGGCTGTGAGTCGAAAACGGTTACATTGCTGTATCCCCTTTGTGCAAGATGGAGAGCCGTGCTCAAGCCAAAAACACCGGCTCCTACAATGACAATCGAGTCCGTTTTTGCAGGCGGCGTCCCCATTTTTGACTGTGCCCGAAATTGAAACTTTAACCCCGGGGATCTAATAAACTTCGACGGCACTTTTGCGGCTGGCGCAAAAGTTCAGTAGTCAACGAGTGTTGCGGAGAAGCGCGAATCACTGGGACCTCGAAATGCCAAGAACGAGGCAGATTGTATGGCCATGCGGAGCAAGCTAGGCTTATGGATGACTTCACCCAAACCGTGAGGGCGAGAGCAGCAGCAAGAGCTAAATTGTCACGGATTCAATTGCTCTACCCTCGTTGAGCTGCTCCTGCTCCTGCTCCAAATGCAACATCTAGAGCTGGTACCTGTAGGTAGTCGCGCGATCAGAGAAGTCTTCTGGTGGTGTTGTCGCTCCTTCCTCGATAGCCTTATCCTTCTCGTGTTCCCGGCCGTTATAAATATATCTCAAGGCACACCAGCCGAGCCACGCGAGTACAAGACAGCCTAGACACCATGCATGCCCCAATCGGTATTGAGGAGCTTGCTTTACGATGTAGATCTGTCCTGAGACAATACCGCCTGGTGTCAGAGTCAGCACCAGATTACACAGATAGATGGTTTGAAATTGGTCGACTTACCAATGTTAGTCAGAGTCAACGTTATGCCAACCGAAGCAGCTCGTTTTCCGTCCGGAGCAGAGTTACAAGAGAGCCAGGCCATGTTTCCTCCGCCGCACAGGAAGATGCAGGTCGAGATCAAGAAAGTTGCGAAATATTGTACTCCGACGGACACGTTGTCGTAAGCGAGCAGGATCGCATAGCCCACCATTCCGAATGGCGCCGCAACGACGACCAGCAGGAATCGCTTCTGATACTTGTCCGAAAGGAAGCCACCGATTGCGTAGACTATAGCACCCCATAGGAAGACTTGGATGCTTGGTTAGCACCTGCAAGGGTTATTTTCAATCAAGGGAGTCCTCCTTACCTGGGATTGCGAGGTACTGTGCCTGCTTGGTTGAGTACTCGAACCCAGTCTTGATGATAATTGGAAGGAAGACACCAAAGCCGTACACCACTGTCATCACTGCCAATTGAATACATCCGTGCAGCCACGTCTTGACGTCCGTGACAGCCAACGTAAAATCTTTCCTGGTGTAATGGCCCTGTCCGCCATTGTAGGATTCTGTCAGTTCGGCTCGTCGCCTCATAATGACTCGGTCTTCTGCGTTGAGGAAATACGCCGTCTGGTAGTCTTTAGGAATGAGCCAGAAACACAGGATGCCGATGAAGATTGTGATGATCCCCTCGATGATATAGAGCCTGTGACATGTCAAAATGCCACGGCCTCTGGCTGTTGGGTTGGGGATATCTTACCATTGCCAACCTTGCTTTCCAGCGGTTCCGTCCATATAGAGGATGGCAAAGGCAATCAGACCACCGAAGGCACTTGACAAGGCGGCAGCAACTGAGCAATGTCAGCATGGTTGTTCAGATTGTGACGAAGACCGAGAAATACTGTAAAGGTATGAGATCCTCTGACCAAGCTCCTCACGCTTGTACCAGTTTGCCATCAAGAGAACAGAAGACGGGAACAAGAAGCCTTCAAAGAGACCCAGTAGCAAGCGGCAGGCCACGAGACTGGGAAAGCCTGTGATGAATCCATTGCCTAAGCACACGGCGCCCCAGAAGATGGTGACGGCGGGAATGACTCGGTTGAACTGTAGGCGTTTCGCAAGGAGAGAAGATGGTACCTGCCATCTGTGAGTCTGCGGCCTCGTTGAGCTCCAGGTGACGAGCAACTTACTTCAGCGAGAATGTAAAATACGTAGAAGATGGAAATGGCGATCTGGCACACACATCAGCAAGAGCAGAGCATAGATGATCGAAAGCATTACATTCAACTGGTTGCCTTTGAGACCGATGTCGACGATCATACCCTGGGAGGCTGCGTATCCAATGTTCCCTCTGTCCAAAAAACTGATCAAGGTCAAGAGCATCAGAATTGGGGCAAGGTAAAGGTCTAATTTTGCGACTAGTCGAGCCTCTCGTTTTTTGTACTCTTGATGCTCCTGAGGTAGGGCATCTTCAACAAACTCGGCTATATCAGCCTTCGCCTTGAGGTCTTGAAGATCGTGATCGCCGCTGGTAGTAGACGCCATGATAGTTCCAGGTGTGACAATCACCGAGGGCCACGTGTTTTTTGCGGCAAGTCCAACAGATCCAGACTTGCAAAGATCTGATGGAGCAGGCCACGATATGTATATGCTGACCACGCGGCCAGGGTGATCCTCCCGCCACCGCTAGAGCAATCATTCCACCGCAACCACATGGCCGGAAATATCGAGGACGGCCATTGTTTTCTGCCGAACGCGACCTGTTCTTTGGCTGTGACTGGATCGCGTACGGTATAGTCCACTACCATATAGTGGAAGCTCATAAATGCCGGAGGTACCAAGGCTGCGCCAAGTTGGCTGGGTGTAATGTCATGACAGGTCAAGAGGAATCCAAAAGGTAGCCCACCTATAGAGGAGTCTGCTTTCATATGAAGCTTGAAAGCCAAGCAGTGGAGGAGCCGGGGCTATCTCCCCCCCATTTCTTGGGTCGCGGGGCTCCATCCTGAATAGGCCAGGCTTGAGCAGGGTATCATTGATGAAGCAGTCGAGGCAGTCTTATTATCGCAGCTGCTGTGAGGCTCGGACTCTATTGCTCGGAGATTCATTTATCTCCTTTAGAGCCATCCGCCACGTGGAAGGATTCCGTCGTTTAGAAATCCGAGTTATAGGGGCTCGATCCGGTCGTGAGGCACAGGTTCAGAGACGTGTATGCTGATATAAGTCACAGACTCTGCAAGCGGTCGCGGCGGCGAGCCAGATGTTGGCATAGGCGTGCCTGCGTGACCTGCTCTCGCATCGGACTACGAGCTCCTTGACTTGGGCGAGTGCTCAGTCACATCCAGCTGGAACTTCCGCTTCGGCACCATCAACTTGAACAAGCCAGGAGACGTTGCGGATAAGCCTTAAAGCCACTAATCCGTGCTCATGGCCAACCTTATGAACGGGGGACGGAAAATCTAGTGATTATTGGAAGACGAAAGCAACAAGTATAAGAGGATGAGAAGTAGGTGAAAAGCAAGTGAGAAGAATCCGCCCGCAACGGATTGATGACTAAGTCAAGTTGTCTTGGCACATCGCGCTCCGCGAATTCTTCGGGCAAAGCAAGTGCGCACGCTCTCATCTCCTTTCAATCGGAAAGAAACAGAACGAACACTCTTCATGGATTGAGATGTGACAGTCAAGATGGTGTTCAAGCCAAAAGACGAGCAATTCACCGAGTTCGATGACCCAAACGCATTCGAGAAACAGGATTGTCTCTCGTGCCGGGTTCTGGGTATGCTCTTCGCCCTCGTGCCCTACTCCCAGACTTTCCCCCAACCTGTCCGGCCCATCTAGTGGAATGATAATACTCATTTTTAATAGGGTCGACTGCTTTCGTCTCGTTAGGCGGATACACATATTTCTCGGGAATGCAGCAACTACGGGCATCCAGGCACGCGATTGAACTCAGCAAGTCAAAGTACAAGTACGGATCGCGGCAACTGGGCATTGTGTCCCTGTCAGCAACTTTAGTGGGCTTGGGAGTGTATCGAATGTTCAATTAGGACTGCCGTTGCTAGGTTCTTACGCGAGCGTTGGGAAGCAGGGCGTGTCACGGAAATAATGCAACTTGGCGGATTGACCTGGTTGCATCGAATATGTACTAGGGGCGCTCAATTCTGACCCCTCGGGAACAAAGTCATCTTATCTAGAAGGCTCGACATGAGCCGACACATGCATGTACCATCATGAACAAAACTTCGCTATGCCTGGCGTCATGTCTTCGTAAAGGATTCTCCTCGCGATGCAGAAACAGACTCCGAATACAATAATCGTCACCACGGTCGAGAATGAAGCTGGGTCGAAAGGCGTCACTGTCGTTAAATGCGTCCTCGCTTGTTGCTTCCCGGTCCATCCCGTGGGCCAATGTTTGAAATGTCGAAAAAGTCGGGTATCTGAAACTTGCGTTTAGTGCCTGCTGTAAAAGTGAACTCTCTAGTCGATGTCCTGGTGGCATGCCGGCCATTGCCGCTTCTGTGATTAGTTCGGCTGCCCCGAGCGCTGGCAATTCCTGGTCGGTTGGAATGGCTTGATGGTGGGGCATCAGTGGACGCGTTGCCATCCTCATCGGTCTGCATGTCATCGGAAGCGACGGACACCGTATTTCCGGAGAAGTGGAAGATCGGAGTTGATGCAGACTGTTCCTGGGTAGCAGAGGCTGGGCTGTCCTCGGTCTGGGTCGCAGACTCGGTGCGCGGTGGCTCAGGCTGTTCTAATGGAGTTGTGACTGGCTGCTCTCTTGTGGGTGTTATGCTCCGGGGTCTCTGTCCGGACTCGCTTCTTTCATCATCGCTGTCGTTCTGGTGTAGAACAGCAGATCCATCATATCTCTCCGTTGCCCATTGTCTCACACGCCAGCCCTCGCCATCCTGCAACCCCAGGTTTTCTCGGTCAAGAAAACTCAAAAGATCCGCCAGGGCTTCTTGGTAGCCTGCTTGTCGACTGGCGTTTTGATCGGTGACGGCGGACTTATAGAGGTTTGTGACTGAAAGGGCGGCGGTCCGGAAGGCTTGGAGCAGTGCTTCAGGTGGAGCAGGCCGGGCCGAAGGCAATGAGGTGTTAAGAGACCTCATCGAGTCCATGATGAGACTCGACAAGGCGGTGCGGGTTGGAGATTCGTTGGTTCGGTCGCTGAGAGGGGTTTGTTTGGGTGCTGGAGCGCCTACCGGAAGTTTGCTTGGCTGAGAAGACAATGCAGTCGTTGTACAGAAGATGTGGTCAATCCCTTGATCATGGATACCGCAGACACAACAGCTAGTGAAAAGGGAGAGAAGACAAAGGGTGTTTGGTGAGCTGTGACAAACCAATTTCAGTCTGCGTGCTGGTGCCAGCGCAGTTCCAGTTGCCCTCCCTCGGATTAACTAATTCAGCAGGCGGCAGTCACATGTCCTCCAAGTGACGGAAGGTCTGCCGGAATATGTAAATGCATTGAACCAATCAGAAGGAGGCACAGCGCGTTAATGGGAGAGGGCATTAGCATTTCACAGAGCCACCCTCACTCACTCTCCCCAGACCTTTTCAAAACCCTTCTACCTCTTCCACGCGCCTTGCCTAGTCGTCCTCGAGGCAACATCGGCGCTTACTCTATCTCCTTCTTGCGACAACTCGTCTTTGTCTCAGTAACAACTGATTCACAAAAGTCGCGTCTGAAGTATTCCCATTCACTGAGCGAGCAGTGACAACTTCTACCACCACGGCCAGGCGGGCCAACACACATCAGGACTCTTCCATAATGGCTCCCGCCAAGTCGCAACAACCCGACTCGGAGACCTCATCCGTCGCCGACACCACTATGGCTGACGTCCCAGAACCCCGCCGTCCTCACAGACCCTCCTTTGGGCACCTCAATCGACTGGTAGACGATACTCCGGACTACACTGACTCAGATACGAATCCCAATACTACCGCATCCAGTGTCGCCGGAGACTCTCCCCATGTCGACGGCCGCAAGAAACGTACAGAAGCAAATCAACTGCGCAAGAGTATTTTGGGAAGGAAGCACGGCCAACTAGACGAATCAAAGGAAGATGATACTGTCCGCAGATTCAAGTACCTGCTAGGCCTAACAGATCTATTCCGCCACTTCATCGACGCAAGCCCAAACCCCAAGATCAGAGAAGTTCTCCAGCAGATCGACAAGGAAAATGCTGAAGAGGAGGCAAAGGCGAGAAAAGTCGTGTCCCGCAAAGGCGGAGCAGCTGGTGCGAGCAAACGCAAGACCGAACAAGAAGAGGACGCGGAACTCCTTAGAGACGAGAAACGCGGTACTGCTTCCCAGACTGTTTTCCGGGAGTCCCCAGCCTTCATCCAGGGCGGGGAGATGCGCGACTACCAGGTCGCAGGCCTCAACTGGCTCATCTCACTCCACGAGAATGGTATTAGTGGTATCCTCGCTGATGAGATGGGTCTCGGGAAGACGCTGCAGACCATCTCCTTCCTTGGATATCTGCGACACATTTGCGACATCACTGGCCCGCATCTCATTGCGGTGCCCAAGTCGACCCTGGACAATTGGCACCGAGAGTTTAAGAAGTGGACGCCCGAAGTTAATGTGCTTGTCCTTCAGGGTGCCAAAGACGAACGGCATGCTCTGATCAATGAACGCCTCATCGACGAGAAGTTTGATGTCTGTATCACAAGCTACGAGATGATCTTACGCGAGAAGTCGCACCTCAAGAAGTTCGCATGGGAGTACATCATCGTCGATGAAGCACACCGCATCAAGAACGAAGAATCCTCCCTCGCTCAAATCATCCGAATGTTCAGCTCGCGAAATCGCCTTCTCATCACCGGTACTCCACTGCAGAACAACCTCCATGAACTGTGGGCGCTCCTCAACTTCTTGCTTCCGGATGTCTTCGGCGACGCAGAAGCTTTCGACGCATGGTTCTCGGGTCAGAATGAAGATCAAGACACCGTTGTCCAACAACTCCACCGTGTCCTGAAACCCTTCTTGCTTCGGAGAGTGAAGAGTGATGTGGAAAAGAGTCTACTTCCCAAAAAGGAGCTCAACCTGTATGTCGGTATGTCTGAGATGCAGGTCAAATGGTACCAGAAAATCTTGGAGAAGGACATCGACGCCGTCAACGGTGCCGGTGGCAAGCGAGAATCCAAGACAAGACTTCTCAACATCGTTATGCAACTCCGAAAATGCTGCAACCATCCTTATCTCTTTGAAGGCGCTGAGCCGGGTCCGCCCTACACTACCGACGAACATCTCATCTTCAACTCCGGCAAGATGATCATTCTTGACAAGATCTTAGCCCGCATGAAGGAGGAGGGTAGCAGAGTCTTGATTTTCTCACAGATGAGCAGAGTTCTCGACATCCTCGAAGACTACTGCGTCTTCCGAGGCCACCAATACTGCCGAATTGATGGTGGAACTGCTCATGAAGACCGAATCGCCGCCATCGATGAGTACAATAGACCTGGCTCGGAGAAATTTGTCTTTCTTCTCACGACGCGTGCGGGAGGTCTAGGCATCAACTTGACCTCTGCCAACATCGTCGTCCTCTATGACAGTGACTGGAACCCTCAAGCAGACCTTCAAGCCATGGATCGAGCACATCGCATTGGCCAGACCAAACAAGTTACAGTCTTCCGCTTTGTGACCGAGAACGCCATTGAAGAGAAAGTCCTTGAAAGAGCGGCTCAGAAGCTACGCTTGGACCAGCTCGTCATTCAACAGGGTCGTGCTCAGCAGCAGGCGAAGCAAGCTGCGTCAAAGGACGAGCTGCTGAACATGATTCAACACGGTGCTGAGAAGGTGTTTGAGACCAAGGGCGCAACAGGCGCGCTGGACGACATTGACGAGATCCTCCGACGAGGCGAGGCTCGAACTTCGGAGCTCATGGCCAAGTATGAGAAACTAGGAATCGATGACCTCCAGAAGTTCTCCTCCGAGAGTGCCTACGAATGGAATGGGGAGAATTTCGAGAATCGCAAGAAAGACATCAGTCTGAACTGGATCAATCCGACCAAGCGTGAGCGGAAGGAACAGTCGTACTCGATGGATAAGTACTACAAACAAGCACTGTCGACTGGAGGCCGCCCGGCAGAGACGAAGCCAAAGATTCCTCGAGCTCCAAAGCAAGTGCCTGTTCATGACTGGCAATTCTTCCCGCCGGGTCTGCAAGAGCTCCAGGAAAAGGAAACTGCGTATTATCACAAGGAGATCGGCTACAAGGTACCTCTCGCTGAAGGTAACGACGAGGAGGCGGATAGCGACCGTGAAGCGCGTGAAGCCGATCAGCGACTGGCCCAAGACGAGATCGACAATGCGGAGCCCTTGACCGAAGAGGAGAAGCGGCAGAAAGCCGAAATGCAAGAGCACGGATTCGGCAACTGGAATCGACGAGACTTCCAGCAATTCATCAATGGTTCTGCCAAATTTGGTAGAACCAATTACGAGGGTATCGCCACCGAAGTTGACAGCAAAGAACCAGACGAGATCGAACAGTACGCCAAGGTGTTCTGGAAGAGATACACTGAAATTGCCGAATTCGACAAGTACATCAAAAACATCGAAGCCGGCGAAGAGAGATTGCGAAAGACGGAACGTCAACGCAAGATGCTACGCAGAAAGATGGAGATGTATCGGGTCCCGCTACAACAGCTGAAGATTAACTACACAGTCTCTACCACCAACAAGAAGGTTTACACTGAAGAGGAAGACCGTTTCCTGCTGGTCATGCTTGACAAGCACGGTATTGACGGAGAAGGTCTCTACGAAAAAATCCGTGATGAGATCCGAGACTCTCCTCTGTTTCGATTCGACTGGTTCTTCCTTAGCAGGACCCCTATTGAAATCGGCCGCCGTTGCACAACTCTGCTAAACACTGTGTCTCGCGAGTTTGGTGAAGCTGAAGAGAAGCTCACAAACGGCCACGGTCCAGGCAAAGGACGCGGGCGTGACCGCGACGACGATTCAGATGTTGAGAATGACAGCGAAGCCGCGCCTGTCAAGAAGAAGGCCAAGAATGGCGTTGCCGTGAGTACTCGAACATCTTTGTCCCATGCGCGGAAGTTAACAGAGCAACAGAACAAGCAAGTCAGTGCCCTCAAGTCTTCTCGTGGCAGCAAGGCGACTTCACCAGCCACTTCTCGTGCTCAGAGCGTTGCATCTTCTACAGCACCCAGCCGATCGAAGGGCAAGAAGAAATGATGACGACCTCCCAAAATCTTTGGAGCAACGGCTACGCTTCTGAATATTTTTTCCGTTGACGTCATGTTTCGAAAGACGTATGGAGTTTCCGACAACGTGATGAATGTTATCAACACCAGGCATCCTGATGATGGCGAAAACGGGTGGGGGCATTCAATTCAGCTGGCAGGTCCCAAGTGCGGAGCGGGAAAATCGGGACGGCCAATATTGTCAGATTGATGATTTGCACACGAGCATGAGCTCTCGGATTGATGAAGATACACGTGTCAGCGACGGGGCGCATCTTAGAGAGGGCTGTCGTGTATGTTGAAAGTGTGCCTGCAAAACTGGATATCTTTTTAGACGGATCGTGTGGGACTTCTAGTGCCAGTCCGACAAGCAGAGTAGAGCAGAGGCGAATGAGCCCAAACAGCTACTGCCAGCAGTACCTCCGATTGAGAATTGGTCGATTTTGTGTGAAAGGCGATCGATCTTTGTTGTTCTGATCCAAAGCCACATATCTTCAAAGAAGAGACACACCCCTCAGCCTCTCGAGCAATGCAGTGCAACGCAAGGCAATTCGGCCCGGCTATGCACTTCCCATTACTGGACCAACTTTCGCCATGTCATGACGTGCAGAACGAGAAGGCCGGGACGGACCTGTGATCGAAGTCTACATAACGATAGGGACAAGATATGACATGTGCCCGCCTGCCCGACCAATTTCCGCCGACGCCAGCAATGCAAGCCTTACGTTATGTATCGTCCGCAAGACACGACATGATGCATGCCCGGGCTGGACTGGCAGCAGTGTATATATTTCGAATACAGACATACATATATCCATAGACATCACACCAATGTACCGCCGCCATCTGGAAATCGATAGAATAATCCTATTCTACTTAAAGGACTGATTGGTGTCGTGTGCCGGATCCGCAGACGCAGACGCCGACACGGACCCTCGACAACTTGTCTTCTCTCGACCCTCCAGCGACATAGTTGTTGTGACTATTTCTATCACCGATACTGCGCGCGACCACGAACCCACAGTCCATAATTGTCGGCGGGGAAATCACTCTGTTGGGCTCTGTCCGCATACATACATCACTCGTCGACAATCTGCCCTTGTTACGCCATGCCATATCTCAGCTTGAAAACCCTCTCGGCGCTGCGCATGGCCGTCGGCGTATCGAGCCTCTTGATCCCAAGACAGATGGGAGCCATGTGGGGAGTGCCCCTCGCGGCCGGGGGCGAATCCGTCCTGTTCGGCCGGATGGTCGGGGTGCGCGACTTGGTGCTCGGCGCGTATCTGTGGAGGAGGGTCGCGGACGTGGAGCGGGTCAAGAAGACGACTGCTGCAGAAGCGCCGTTCAGGGAGTCGTTGTTGAGGAAGCCAGGAGGAGGAGCGGCGGCGGCGGCAGCGGGTGAAGACGGCGGAGCGGGTGGTGCAATTGGGGGAGTTCCCACCTTCGCCCAGTCCAGCGAGGCTGCGGTGGCGCCGATGGACCACGCGACTTCGAATCTCCGCTCGGCACTCTGGCTGGGCTTGGTCTGCGATCTCGCTGACCTCCTGAGCGTGGGCGCGTGTTGGGTCGAGGGCAATCCCATCTCCGCGATGGGCGAGTTGTCCATTGGTGGAGGGGCCGCTCTTTTCGTGGCGGTCGCGGGCCAGGCATTGTGGGCGGGCAGGCGGGTTTGAGATGGGGGTCAGAGATCAAGTGGCGGGTGTACACGATGGAGCGAGTGGGTGGTAGACGGTTGATATTTGTTCAGACTGGAGCGGCGAGGGCGGTGACTTGTCGGCAGAGGTATCCAGGAACACAAAGTTACGGTCCAGTTCAGGACTCGGGATTTTAAGCAAGTACAACACAATGCTTGAGGACAGAAGCGCTGATGGTATTCCAAAATCGATTCGTCATTTTTCAACACACGTTGAGTTTGGAAAGGGAGCTGCTGGAAATTTCCTCCGCTATAGTTTCAAAGGACCCTGCCGAAGGGTAAACAGACGTCGTCGAGAGCAGCACTTCCAAGCGGACCGCGGATGTATTGTCCTATTTCATCAGGACCGCCGAGGTGTAAGGATGTTTGGCGACGCTGTCATTGCTCTTGCCCTCGGGGTCTCCCCTACTCATTCGTCCACGGCTTGATCGGTAGGCTCCACGGCTGGCGTCGACAATGGGATTAATCCACAGCTTCTGGCCTCCCTTTTCCGGCGACTCTACAGCCTTGGTCGTCATCCCAAGACCAGTAGGTTGGTAGTTGATATAAATGCCCTCCCAACCTTGTCTTTCCGGCAGGGCGAAGATCTCATGCATGATGCCAATGTTCTTGTGTTTTGATACCGTGTCGTTCCACCAGTTCCACGCCTCGCGGTGGAGTGGAGAGAGTGCGAAGGTGTGGATATCCTCAACTGACCTCCAGTATGAGATCGTACCGAGCTCGTTATTAGTAGGTCTCTCTCCAGCAGAGACCCAGGTTGACATTCCCATGACTAATGCAAGGTCAGTCTGAACAATCTGAACCCGTCACTTCGGAGACGCTTACAGCCACTTTCATCTGCCTTGTCCTCCAATTGCACGAGCATATCACGGAAGTAATCGGCGACTTCTTTGTAACCTGGGTGGACAATAAGACTTCGTCGACACAAAGCCGTCACAGAGTGGGCTTACCATCGCCGAACATGCCCAAGGGTGAATTGCTTCTGGCTCCGAGAATCATTACAGCTGTTTAATGTGAGCAACTTTGTCAATAAACACAGTTCAGAGCTCAAGACGGCGGAACAGAAAGAGAGTGCACGCTTAGAGTGCTCTGGGAGAAACCGGGACTCACCCCCTGGACCATTTTCGCCTGGTCTGCCGTGGACGATTTCGGTTTCCCCATCGGAGGGATATCCAATGCTCCATTTGCCATCAATGACACCCTCGGCGTAGACATTCTTCTTGATCCCGAAATGCATCAGATAGGCATCGACGATTCTCCAGCCTAGGATGCCAACGACGGGGAAAGCAAGGTATGAACGCGGAAAGATGAAAGACAGCAGGACTTGAATAGCGCCACCCAGGAGCAGCCATGTTGATACCGAGAAATTGTCCCTCAGGAGCTAGCAATTGGCAAGTGTAAGCCTCGAACGTGATGTGAGTGAGCGGTACCGTGGGGCATCAACGTACTGCAACATCACCACCACTGAGGAAGCCGAACCCGGTCTTCTTCGCACCTGTCTTCTCGTTTGCGACATTGGCCCCTATGGAGTATTGTGACTGAGGCTTCACCGTAGATGGTGGAAACAACGTCTTGACACCCATGTTGAGCTGCGAGTTGAGTAGACGCTGAGGGACAATCTGTAGGTTTGGTTTCTAGTTGTAGCTGAGCGAGAAAGACGGCTGAGGGTGAGTGAAGGTGGGCAACCGGTTTATAGCAATGAACGGCCACCGTGATAGCTAGCGACCTTGCTTGAATAGGATTGCAATTCGGTCTTATTTGGGCCATGACCTCTCAAGATGTACATGTTTCTCTGATTCGAGTTCGGATCCGCAATGGGGTTGAATAGGGCGTCCAAAGTGCCGCTTCTGGTTTTGCCTGGCTCGAGCTATTACTGCTGATGCTTCTAAGCACCGAAACAAGATTGGTACGACTGCTTAGCCTCCCCCGTCAACGACAGGTAGGGCTGGCTGAGCCATTCTTGCTTTCTGGCACTGGCGATTGGCGGGCGGCATATTCCAGTGGACAGATTAGACTTCCGACATGACTCGGCAGACGCAGGGTGTAAAAACGGATAACGACCGACCAACCTTGAGGGTCCCTTGAGGAGAGAAGCGACCCCAACGGTTGCATGCTGCTGACTCAGACAAGATGTTCAATGTCCAGCCGGGCAAAGCGGGTGCCAATGCTGCCTGGAAATAACGAGTACAATGGTCGACATCTTCGCGTCGACTAGTAGCGTTCACGCAGATGGTAATCGAAGAGCTCAATGTTGGGCACAGGTTAGCTCCGGATGTACGGCCAATAGTCCATCGTAAACACGGGACGACTTTCAGCTCCAGCTAGATCTGCATATTGGATCCGAAGGTGTTCGCAGCGACCGTGGTTAGCCTCAGCACAGCAAATGAGAACAACACGCTGGGAGCGCCCAAGTGTATTTGCTCGTGTCGCTGTTAGACGCGACAGTCCAATTGTATGCCCAGTGAGGAAAGATTTATTCGAGATAGAAACACGAGAGCAGAGGATAGGGAAGGAGTTGTATTGGCCGTGATTCGACAAACGGTTGCTTGAAATGGACAATTGTCGCGGCGCCGCTGAACTAATGCAGTGCCGCTCGACGCCGTTCATGGCTTCAGGTCGACTATTCTTCCCTCCACCATGAGCGTCACTCTTGACGCACTGTACATCTTCGATGACCACAAGTAGGTGTTGGCCTGGTTGGTAGAGGGATCCGGCACTGACGTGGTCTAGTAACTGCGTCCTTGAGCACGTCTACTCCGGGCGCCCCCCCTCTGCGCAAACCCTCATCGCCAGCCTAGCGACTCGACCTGTGCCTCGACCGTCCGTCACGCATCTTCCAGACATCGCCCCTCCTACGACCGCGTATTGCATTTCTCATTCGGCCCTTCAGCTGATCGCCGTCTCGAGCAAAGATGCGCAGCCACTGGCCATCCTCGATTTCCTCCATCGCGTGCTCGATATCTTCGAGGACTTTCTTGGAAGCCCCATCCTGACAAGCAAGATCGAAGAGAATTATGAGATAGTGGCCCAACTACTGGCTGAGATGTGCGATGGCGGCATCATATGCAATACCGAACCCAACGCGCTGCGGGAGTCGGTAGAAGTCTCCTCGGTGCTAGGGAAGCTGTTCACTCAAGTCGGACTCCCTGGTGCATCGCCAGCTCTGGGGCCGTCGAGCAACTTCGCCTCCAGCCTACGTCCGTCTCCTACAACTTCGCTCGGCCCAGCTATACCTTGGCGGAAATCAAATGTGCGGCACACCTCGAACGAGCTTTACGTCGACATCATTGAGAGCCTATCCGTCATCTTCGCACCTTCAGGCCGTCCCATATCTGCGCGATCACATGGCTCCATAGCCTTCACTGCAAAGATTTCCGGAGTGCCAGACTTGCTACTGGTCTTGACAGCACCCGGAGGCACCAGCAGTGCGAAGACTGCCGGCATCACTCGGACCATGCAGTTGCCAGTCTTTCATCCCTGTGTTCGACTGGCGAGATGGAGAGAGCATCCTGGAGAACTCTCGTTCGTGCCTCCGGATGGTCGGTTTATGCTTGCCGGTTATGAGACCGATCTCATGCCCACATCCCTTCACGCCGACCAACCTCCCAGCAAGACCGACAGGGTTTTCCTCCCGGCAACGGTAGATCTGCGAGGAGGACTAGGGGCTTCGGCATGTGACTTCGAGGCCAAACTCACCCTCAACAACAATTTCCCCGGCGTCGTGTCTACCTCCAAGCCGAGCGCTTCTCGGACAAGCTCAGGTCCAATATCCTCTTTGTCCTTCGGAGGCTCAAGCACCGGCAGTTCAAGTGCGCCGACACTCGAAGCTGTAACGGTTACGATCCCGTTCCCAGCAGATGTCCGCAGTGTCACTGAGCTGAAAGCCTCGAGAGGTGAAGCCACTTTCAACGCCTTTGACAAGGTCGTGGAGTGGAAAGTCCCCACGAAAGACGGCGCGTCGATTAACGGCACAGCAACCCTGACTGGCACGGTAAGCGGGCCATTTAACCCGGTCGACGACCTCGACGAAGAAACTCAAGCTGCCGAAACCGGCAAATTGAACTCAATGGCAGGGTACTACAACGAAGAGGTCGTCGCAACTCAGAGCGCGGGGCACGAACCGCCGTCACTTAATGGAAGTGTCAAACGGATGCAGGCAAGCAAAGCACTCATGCCGCGGTCGATTTCAGTCTCGTTTAACGTCAAGGGATGGATTCCAAGCGGCATCAAGGTCGACAGCCTGGTCGTTGACGTCAAGAAATCCAAAGGTCTTGGTGATGGTGTTCGGCCCTACAAGGGCGTCAAGTATCTCACTGTGAGTAGACAAGGCGTTGAACGAAGAGTGGAATAGAGATGCGAACCTAGAACTACGATGAAGATGAAGATGGAACATTAAATCCAGTAAATTCGATGCCAAATGCAGGTCGAGGATCTCCTCAGATCGCTCGCCGCTGATATGTAGTAACCTTCACAACCCAAAACCCATGCACATGAATCGTGGAATCGTATGTATGCTCGTTAAATTTGCCCCCAATATCCACCGACCGGCTGTCCGTGCCTCGGTGCCAGTTCCCTACCGATGACCGGATGCCATCCCGATGTGATGTGATGCGATGCATCAGTGCCAACGCCAATGGTGATTCCTCATGCAAGCCGTGCGCTATAACTTTTTTGAAGCCCCGAGAACAATCCAAAACGCCATGCCAGAGCAAGGACTCTGGGGATCCAAGATTCAAGATACTCGTACAAGAGATCCAAGACCCAAGATCCAAGATCCCCAAGATCCGAGATGGAAAAGGCAAAACAGCAATCAACGCTAATACGCGCCCGTGATCTTCTTCCACCCTTTCTTGACGCTCCGGTTGAAGGCGTCCGCACCGGACTCGCTCCCCCGGCTACTCGTGCTCCCCAGGCTGGCGCCACTGTCGTCGCTCATCCGCCTCTCCACCTTCCGCTCACTCCCCGAAGCGCCGTGCATGAGGTTGCCAGCGCCGCCTCTCCCGACGTGGTACACGGGGGCGACATCCCTCTCGCGCCGTAGTTGGCGTTCGAGCTCTTCGTCAAAGGAGAAGATCGCGCGCTCCGAGGCAGGGAAGACGTTGCCCGCGCCACCTCGCCCGCCGGTCGACCATTGTCGGTGGCTTGATGAGTGGGTGGACCCAGAGGCCGACGAGGCTTTGGATGTGGCTAGGGAGGCGCGGATGGCGGCGGCGGCGGCGGGGCCTGTTGCGTCGGTGCCGCGTGTGATGTGATGAGGAGGGGGGTTGCGGATGGCATTGCCGGCGCCGCCGCGGCCGGTGGAGATGTAGTGTGCTGAGGGTGAGGGTTGGGGATGGGGTTCGACGATAGAGTAGGAGCGTGTCGACATGGTGGTTTGTTTGTGTGTTTGGTAAATACTTGTAGTAAACTTCGTGTCGATTGAAGACACTCAGACAGTCACTTCTGGAGTTGTACTTTGACTGTGTAGTTGGTAGTATTTGTGATTGGTTGGCTTGAGTGTGTTTGTGTGGCCAGAATAGGATTGGTGCGAAAGTTGTGGTCAGGTGTCGCGTGGGCGATGACGATGTCTTTGGCAGTTATGATGACAGTTATAGTGACTCTTTCATATGGGGAACAGGAAACCCCGCCATGGGAGACCTGGGAGCCGGATGCTTATATACGAACAGGGCATTGCAAAATTCTCAGCACAACACCAAACAAACCTTTCCAAGGGTAGCCAGGGACAATGCGCAAGGGGCGAGAGGAGCCACGGGAAGCGAAAGCCAAGGCAGCAAAGATTCAGCACCTGGCAGGTGATTACACGATGAAAACCCAGCATCTTCTCGAACCTTGCAGTTAACTGGAAAGCGTCCGCGAAGGGGTTGCCGTTAACTGGAAAGCGCCATGTGTTGCAAATTTTCAGGTCACGATGGGACGACATGGCGACATTCCAGGGAGGGAAATTAGAGAGCATTGGCGTCATGAGCCCGCCTGGGAGAGACACCTGTCACACCAGCACGGCGCCGAGGACAGTGACGGGGAGCGGTGGGCGGAAAAATCAAGTGACTGGCAAAGTCACTCGTGCAAATTTCTGCAGGCAAAAAGCAAGCTGATTGGGCGAGCACCGACGTCAGTTGGCCATTCCGTTAGTCATGCCCAGCCTCAATGCCACGAATTCGTCCAAAGGCTCCGCCACACGCGTGCTTCCGAGCCGCCCTGAGGCAAACTATGGGGTAATCGGCCGCCTTGTCGAGCGGGGATGGTGGTTTCCTGGGGGTAATAGAATGCTTCCTTCTCCAGTCCTTCCTTCACGTTGGGCTTCATGCTTGAAACACCATTTTCGCGTCTCTTGCACCACAGTAAGCCCTTCTCTGCTGTACCCTCGCCTGTCACCCTGCCAGTGTAACACGTGTTGGCTGGCCCAGCGCGGCCCGTGAGAAGGAACGCAACGCTCTCGCCGCAGCTTTATACACACCTCCAGCGTTTGTACGCGTACCTGACCCAGGCTCACAAGTTGGCCTCGAGTCCTACCTCAATGCGGATAGTGGTTCCAGACCCGTTGACGCGATGGCTGCTCTCTGGCCCCGGATCGTCGGCGCTTCCCCGCAATTTTGAGGACGGCATTCCTAGTGTCATCGATCAGCAGATCCAAATTTGACCTTTCCAGGTTCCTGGATGTCGCCATCATTGGTCCCCATAACGGAACCTGAACCGGTTGACTTCCACCGCCAGATGTCCGTCGTTTTGTGGTCCGAATCTGGTACAGCTGAATTCCTCGACCCCCATAGCCCACGATCATGCGGCAGGAATGTAGACGCTGCTTTTCGAGGCAAGTTCTATCAGGTGAACTTGGTGTGGATAATGTCCGGATTCTCGTGCCAGTCGTCGATGCTAACCCACATCTAATTCGCGGTTAGTCGGTGTCCGAAGTCAAGTTTGGGGCGGCCGGCTTACCTTTCGGAATGTGCTTAGCCCCGCGAGGATGCTACCACCGATCCAGGTACTGTACTTCCGCTCGGGAGGTGCATAGATCTTGATGCGCATGTCCTTGACCGCCAATCTTTGCATCTCATACAGAAGTCGGTCCGGAAACCCTTTACACAGAGTTGTTCCACCGCTGAGGACAACGTTTCCGAAAAGATTTTTGCGAAGGTCCATATCTGTTCGGTTAATGGCGTCGACGACCATTTGATGAACACCCTCATATTCCAGCCCGATCAGCGCTGGCTCAAACACTATCTCTGGTGCCCGGAATCGCTCTGCGCCGATTTTGATCTTCTGGCCGTCCGGCAAGACGTATTCAACGTCTCTCTTCTCATTCTTCCATATTCCCTGTGACCAGTCCTTCTCTTCTTTCCTGGGGTCGAGCGCGATGTACGCTGCCTTCTCTTTCATAATGCGGACAATCTCCTTCTCTGCGCTGGTATGGAATACATGTCCATTCTTTCTCAGGAGAAGTTGCATGTGTTCGGTGATATCCCTGCCGGCCACATCGATTCGGCGGATGCTGCTTGGGATTGCGAACCCCTCGTAAACCGGGACTGCATGGGTGACGCCGTCTCCACTGTCGAGGACGATGCCGGTTGTTCGGCCACTGGCATACAAACTTAGGACGGCTTGGATTGACATGTAGATCGCAGGAACATTGAATTGTTCGAAGAGGATCTGAGCGGCCGTGTCTCGGTTCTGTCTGGGGTTCAGGGGTGGCTCTGTCAGGAGGACAGGATGTTCCTCGCTCAGTGTCTTCAGTTCCTGCTCATAGACATATGTCCATATCTTCTCCATATCATCCCAATCCGTGACGATGCCGTGTTCAAGCGGATATCTAATCTTGAGAAGGCCTCGTAGTTCCTGTGCTTTTGGGCCAATAAACACGTCGCCTTCCAGTGCGCCCGCAAGGGCACGAACATGCTTAGGTCGACCAACATATGAGGGAAAGTAGGCGGCGGGGAGATCAGTGCCCGCAAAGCCTGCTCGAATGGTGCCGCTCCCGTTATCCAGCACCAGGGGTACATTGTGTAGGCTGCCCCCGTCCGCCATACCGATTGGCAGAAAGGTACGTTCGATCAGCTCAGCTTGACTCGGAGATTGTGAGACCGTTGTCACCGCATTGTGTCAATATAATTGTTGTGCAGAAAGCAGACTCTTGTGGGCGAGTTCAGACTATTCTCCGTTACGCGGGTCGAAAGTGAAAGACGCGACTCTGGGGAAATTTCTGCCGCTTTTCACCGCCTGACTCCACGAAGTTCTCTCGCTCCACGGCAAACACTGTTGGTACCTTTGCCCTAGAAATACGTCGGACCTACAATCTACACGGTACAACTCAGGACATTTCTGGAGACAGTCATAGACTCCGATCTCCTAAACATGCCGAAATATAAGTATCTCTCTCCGCCTCAGTGAAGCTTGACTGACTTGTCCAGCACTCTTCTGCGACTACTGCGATGTGTACCTCACACATGATTCCATGTCGGTGCGCAAAGCCCATAACGCTGGTCGCAACCATTTGAGGAATGTGGTCGAGTACTATCAACGTACGTGAAAGGGATAAATTGAGGATCTGTGATGGCTGATGACATGCAGAGATTGGTCACGAAAAGGCGCAGTCGGTCATCGACTCAATTACTTCATCATATGCTGCTGAAGGTCAAGCAAACCCCATGCTCCAACAAGCTGCGCCAGGTTTCCCTCCACCTATGCCGGGCTTCCCAGGTATGCTATTCCCAGGAAGGAGTCATGTTCCGTTACTGACTCTCGTCTAGGAATGCCGCCTCCCCCCTTTGGCATGCCAGGTGCACCGCCGCCACCAGGCCCAGGAGGAGTAATTCCTCCTCCCGGCGGTCGCGGCATGCCTTTCCCACCATTCCCTCCTAACGGCGCTCCCCCACTCCCGAATGGCCTGCCTTTTCCTCCTCCCGGCGGCTTTCCTCCGAACTTTCAGTTTCCTCCTCCAGGCGCACCCGGCGGTTTCCCGCCACCAGGTCAGAGTCCACAAACTCCACTGGGAGGACCAAGCCCAGGACCAGGTAGTGGACCGGCTCACGGACAGGCGCCTCCACCACCCGGATTTATGGGTGGGCCTCCAGGTATGGGTGACAACAGACGGTAGACGCGGTTGGTGAAACCTGGGTCCCAACATGGCTCCGAACGTATCAAACCAGGAGATGCAAGCCTACTTTTCGAGAGACAGAGGAAGAAATGTCATTATGAAGGCAGCAAATATTGGCTTGACGCTGATTTACCACCTTGATACCGCCAGATCTCGGTATTTTAATCAAGACAGGGAAATCATTTCGAAGCAGTGGCTGAAGGCCATGGCAAACAAACTTCGCCAGCCACTACTAGGCGAACGTAGACAACCGGGCCCTCACTCTTCGATCCGAGTCAACTCCTCGGACTCGCCCTTTGGACGATAAGCAAGCCAAAGTGGACCAAGCAAGAGAAATACCAAATGACCAGCTGTGAATGGAAAAGACAGGCGCAATTACCAAACTGGAGAGCGTGGGACGCCGGTCAGAGGAGTATGCATCTCTATCGTCCCTGCCTCGTTTGCGAAAGCAGGCCCGGTTTGCGATCACCAGATTCATAACGAAGAAGTGCCTTGGGTGTATTAACTTATTATACACTACCATTGTTTGCCGCATGATTTACAGCGTCTATGGCGTTTAGCACCCTCATTCGGCTACTGGGATATCTCATCGGGCCTATCATTATTGTTTCGATCCTTGCACTCTTCATTCATTGCGTCCTGACCGTTCACCGAAACCGAGAGTCACGTTACTTCAGGTTCGACTCAATCCTGTCAATATCTCCCTCACGCCAGCGTCTACTCCCTGCTGCGACAGACAACGCAGTGTAACAGCCATGACCCCTCCAAAATCTCAAAGCGAAAAAGATGAAATACAGGGCGATTCTGCGCGAGCCACCGCACCATCAGATTCGTGTCACGATCACCCTCCAACTGCTCCCTCAGACCCCGCAGCATTACTTGCATGTCAACCAAGACCGCGCATTATACCCAATCACATCTCTTTTGGACGACCCAGAGGGAATAAAGACCTCGCAGTCAGAGACCTTGAGAATCGTAAGCGAGCCGAGAAAGCAGAGGCAAAGGCTCGAAAAGATGCGGCGTCTCGGGAGCGCAAGACACGTCGCGACCGTGAAGAAAGCAATCGAAAGGAGAGAAGGAAGGCAAGCAAAGAGCGGGCAAAGCAAAATAAAGA
Organism: Phialophora verrucosa; assembly: GCA_002099365.1. NCBI lineage: Eukaryota > Fungi > Ascomycota > Eurotiomycetes > Chaetothyriales > Herpotrichiellaceae > Phialophora > Phialophora verrucosa. Next base: position 2,890,187 of record MSED01000004.1, on the reverse strand, counting down.
GGACAAGGCGCTCAAGCATGCTGAAGAAAAAAGGGTCAAGGACTATTATGGTATACGTGGTTATGACCCAAATGCTGGAATGTTACACTCTAATCGAGATGTGGACGGAACGAAAGCAGGTCAAGCGAGACAAGGACAGCCCATGCAAAGATTCCACGCTGAACAGACTTGGGGCTTTGAATACGGAAAGCCAAAACAGCATGATGGAAAGGGACACTTTTCTGGACATCACAAGAACTGCGGAGAGCATTGTGGGAGCAACGCCGCTGCGATTAGTGACGGCGATTGAGGAAGAGGATTCGCGACACTATCCTGAGGTAGACGGCGGTTTTCAGTTTCTGCACTGATCAACTGCAGCCTGCCAGCACGTTCGGTGCAGTTACACAATCACTATTGCTACACATACATTGTTGCTACTTATTCCTCAAGCCAATATACTACTATGTTCGGGGCAACTGCTCAAACACGACATGGTCAACTCGGGCTGCAGATATTATGCTGAGAGTGTCTCGAGTCATTGGAATTGTTGTACCCAGCCCAAGCGTACCGTTCCTGCAGTGTACGATCGTTCTTGTTGAATGTAGACAAGAACTTCAAATAGTGCAAGGGAAAGTCCAGGAAGAGGGCCATGGTTCCCTGCGAAGAGCGATCTCGCACAAGTTGTTCACACAGGTGCAAACCACGGTGCCAAGACTCTCCGGATCAAAGATTCTCCATTCCCGATCTGACTGACCTTCGACTTTCAAATCAAGATGCCTTCACTTTCACCTCTTGGAAAGATGATGTCGTCCCTCAGCATCAACCGCCTTCTATCGGCTCCTCCCTAGTCTTCGAATATTTGCAATATTGCATTCAAATACACTTCTGGGCCGACTAACCCTAGGCATCCTCACAGACCCTTAAATGACGACAGCACCGCATCCTGACTCTTCCCTCCTAAGGCTTCCAAGCGAAATCCGCAACCAAATATGGCACCTTGTCTTCTCAGACCTCCATGTCATTCCGTCCCGCTCAGGACCACAGCTTGCACAAGATGGCTGCCGAGCATGCATTAATATCGCCTGCAGTAATGTAACCACCGGGGCCTCGACGTCCGATTACCCCTCGTGGCAGGAAGTTTTCCGACCTCTCCGTACATGCAAGCAGATCTACAATGAAGCCCAGAACATCCTCCTGTCGTCGTTCACATTACATCTAGGCTCACCACTAGGAGACCCTATGCGATCCATCGTCCCGCATCTCGCCAGGATGAAGGGTAACGTACGGCGGCTGGAATGGCGCGTCCATATCCTGGGAGACAATCGTGTGGACTGGATCGCCAGCATCGGGATCATTGGCAATCTATTCCCCAAGTTGGAGAAGGTGGTGATCCACGCGCACATGCGTCCACCAAATAGCTATGAGCTTCTCATAGATGGCATCTACGTCGCGCTGCCAATGGTCCGGCTGGGCAAACGCGAAATGCCTAGGATTCAGCTCAGCATCGACCTCGCTTATATCTACTCGGGCCTCATGTTCGAGTCGCCATTCATGGGCGAGATCACGACGGAAGACGCCCTTGAGGAACACGAGCTCGTGATCAAGGACGTGATCGCCGATGACGAGTTCATCGCATTGGCGCTGGCTCCAGAATTGGACATCCAGTCTATGATCACGGTATTGTTGAGATGTGCGAGAGCACATGAGCAGGCGTGGTTCGAAAAGCTTCAGAGAAAGAGGATCGCGAGGCTGAGGGAGATGGAAGCCGCTCAGGCTCAACTGGCGGGCGTGTTGGGCGAGATGGATGAACAACCTGGAGGAAATTAAAAACCGCAGAGCATTGCTTTGTGCGCCAGTACAAAGTTCCATGGATACAGACAAGCGGGTGCATTCTATTGGCAGTGTAGGTCATGGTCGCCCGGAGCCAGTTGAGACGCATTCACCAGGTCATGGAGTCTAGACCTTGTATAACATTCTGGCGAATCGGCCGGTGTTGGATGCTCAGTAGTCGCCCCATGATGGTCGGTCGTAGCGCATCACAGAATGTCCCTTTATCAATTTGCAGAATCCGGTCTCATACATTCCAACTCGTAGGGAAGTGAACTTGTTCTTTTCTTCTCCGAGGCACTTACATCTGATTACGCACTTGTCTTCAGCAATCGAGGTTGCCAAGCCAAGGCGATATAACTAACGGGAAGTTGATAAAGTGTGGAAACCACTAGAGACACGCTCCATAGCTAGATATCCTTCCAGCGAAGGTGAAGACAGTCGTGTTTGGATTGGTTAGGCGAGGAGAGTCCACAACTTAGATATGCATGGATCACGCAGAGAGAGTGGTTCACGCCACACTCCTTCAACATATCCGTACTCGTACAGTCGAATTGTCCTGGCCGTCTTGGAACCCTGAATGACTAGCGTCCTCCTCGCTGCAAGGATATATGCAGGAAGAAAGCTTGCTTTTGCTCGTGCAATGTAGATTGTCAAGCTTCAAGTGGTAGTAGAACGGAAGACTCCACAAACTTCACTCAGTTATGCTGAAAACCATAGCTCGTAGTTGTCAAACCACTCAGCTGTTTTCAGTTTCCTTTCAAACATTTAATAGTAAGTTCAGCAAAGAATAGGACATCAATCGCAGTTACTGGGGATTCGCAGCATCGCAGAGGACAGCAAGCTTATCGTAAGCTATCACGCTATGTACCTCGTTCGCAAGAACACGATGAACGTGCCCGGATGGGAATCGTGGCGGAGACGAAGTGTTCTGTCGCTCTGGGTTAGCCTCGACACCACGCCCACGTATCACAGCGACCATAATCTGCGTGATTGTCGCGAGTGGTCCGCCGAAACGGATCGTTCATCCCCTATACGTAGTTATTAGGGCGGCAATGTGACGCCCTCGAAACAGGACATTTGCTTGGACGCAGACCAGCAACGTCAACCACTGCGGGAACGTTGCCATCTCATTGATGCTGGCTCCTCTCTGACGGTAATACAGTAATGCAATGACGATGGCTACCAAAAAGTCAGCCCCAACAGATGACGAGCTGCTGGCCCAGCTCGACGATCTCGGCACCCAGGCGTCGTCCACACGTCCCTCGAAACCCTCCGTCCGGACTCCCAGACAAGGACAGCCGGCCCAGACATCGCAGAATGAACAAGACCTCCTTGCGGAGTTGGGCAACTTGGCCCATCGGCCGGCAAGTCGACCCGCCACACCGTCCCTCAAACCAAATGCTCCCTCAACCAGCGGCAGTCGATCGCCGGGCCGCACCTCGACCGCAACTCCACCGCCTGGCCGGACGAGCGAGGAGAAATCGAGCAGTGGCCCGCGCAAGTCGGGGGATAGTACGCGTTCGTTCCACCAGGCCTTCACGCCTGCGACGTCATCGACTGAAGAGTCCGCAGACAACGAATCCCAGCCTGAACCTGCCCCCGCACCTGCTAAGAGTAGCGGAGGGGGATGGTGGGGAGGTCTTCTGTCGACTGCGACTGCTGCGGTGAGCCAGGCGCAGGCGGCAGTGAAGGAGATACAGAAGAACGAAGAGGCGCAGAAATGGGCCGAGCAGTTGAAAGGCAATGTCGGTGTGCTACGAGGCTTCGGTATAGATATCCAAAATGGGGCTATGGCCAGCTGGGCAGGAGCTAACAGTTTGCATAGGAGGCGAGATCAAGAACATGGCCATGCCGACATTCCAGAACATCTTGCAGACGATCGCCCCTCCTATCTCTTCACACGAACGACTCCAGATCCACATCACCCACGACCTCTCGAATTACCCGACTCTAGATCCCCTCATCTACCAAGTGTTCAGCCGAGTCATGGCACAGGTCGAGGGCGGTGACTTGATGGTCGTCCAGAGAGGGCACGAAGCCGGACCGAAACGAGGTTCATCCGAGTCATCACGACCATTGGGCTCATGGCACGACGGCCCATGGTGGAGAAGTGGCGAGCGGAGAAGTATCAATGCGGTCCGTGGCGTCGTCGAAGGCAGCAAACTCGCAAGAGCTGCCGCCGAAGGGTATGCTGAAGAATACTTCTCTGGCAAGGGTGGGGTTGAAGAAGCTGCCAAGCGGGCCACAGAAACACTCTCCACTTCGAACCCGACAAGGGACAGCGAGATATTCCTGGCCATCCAAGCGATTTCACAATCAGTGCCAAAGGACATGTTTGCTGCGGCACCGACGTCGGAGACGGAAGGACAGGTGAAGGAGGTGCGAGATGACAAGGACAACGAAGAAGTTGTGTTCGCAGTGTTCTTGCATGATCCCATCCACGGTATTGCCTTCCAGGCCATCTCCCAAGCGATCCCCGGCCAGTGGATTGAGTGGCTTGACGCACCGAGTGGCGGAGAGGGCACTCTGCCCGAGAGCATTGAGGGGATCATCTCAAGTGGTGGGATTGATCCCAGAGAATGGGTGAGCGAGTGGGTCGAGGAGACGCTCAGTCTCGTGATTGGCGTCGTGTCTCAACGTTATGTTGCTCGGAGGATGGGTGTTGGCGAAAGTGGAACTGCTAAGGGCAAGCTCAGAGCCGACCTTGGGCAGCAGGCGATGGTTGAGAGCGGTGGTGGTGAGGCTGCTCGAGCATTGGGAGGGATGTAATGACCATTGTCTTGGGTTTTGTGTGTTCAGCTCATTCGATATACCAGAACAGGCGTTCGGGCTCCAGAGGCCTATCCAAGAGGCCCTGTGTTCAATCGCTGCTAGGACATCAAGCTTTCATTAACCATTGAGGCGTTTGTCGGTTGGCCGAAAGTCCATCGATGACCCATCTCTCAGCGTTGCAAGTCGTCCCTCTCGTATCGACCCCCTTCGCTCCGTCGAGCGATCTCGTCATGGCGGAGAGACTTGACCTATGCATTAGCCATCGTCCAAGTTGATTGTCCTCCCCAGAACTCTTTGGCCGCTCGCTCACTTTCCTCCTAGCCTGGCCAGGGTCCGTTGGCGTGCATGCACCGTCATACAGTCATCATCCACATCAAGTCCAAGAAGCAGTGACCGTGACCCGAGCCCAAAAAGACACTTGGAAGACCGTGCAGACCTCAGCCCACATGCCGACTATTCCTCCTTTCCCTCGCAAGAATTGGGTTGGATTTGGCTGGGTTTCCTCTACCCTTTCTCACACGCATACCTGCCCTACCCTCCAGCCTTATTCCCGTCTTTGCTACCGGCCCCATTCTTATTTCCCTTCTTCCCCCCACCCTTGTTCTTCCCCTGGCCCAGCATCTCCAGATGTCCCGCCCTCGCACCCAGCATGGCCTCCGTCTTCGCGGTCAACCCCGCGGTAAACTTCTTGTTCAGCTTCGCCTGCCTGGCCAGGCTGGCTTTCTTGGGCGTGATGGTTCGGGAGCCCTTCTTGGTGATTTTCCCGGACGAGGCTTTGCTGTTGGTATTGCTGGAGGAAGAGGATGAGGGCTTCGAGGGCTTTTTGAGGAGTCCTTGCGCCATTTTGAAGAGCGACTGCTGTGCGTGGAATGAGTGTCGTGTCACAGACGGGTGCAAGGGAGAATTAAAAATCGTGCTGTGCGCGGCGGAAGGTACAAAACTCGTACCGAGTACCAAGTACAGTTCTGAAATCGCCGGCCAATCATATCATAAGCAGAACTGTCGCCGCCCGAAGTCACACCGCCAACTCTCGCTCTTGAGTCAATCACCTCATCCTCTTCTGTATTGTACAACTTAGCTTCATGGACACAAGTACGAGGCGCCAATGACACCACAGGGGTTCCTGTCGGTCTTCCCTCTGTTCCGTTAGGATACGCTCAACAAAGGGTTGCCCAGTCCCCAGCTTTCCGTGCGCCGCGTCGCTCAGCGCTGGCCTTGTGTCCTGACGGTACCGGTGAACTGTTCGGGAACACAATGGCGTGGAATTACAGATTTCCTGCTATTGAAATAGGTTCCAACGGCACACGGTTTCATCCTCCAAATGAGCTTGAAAGACCTGACTCTCTCTTTCTACCGGGCATCCCACCCAATGCTACCATACCGTCACCACGCTGGCTTCGCCGCACAAACAACCGCGAGTGCCTAATTTTCGCTGACGGCGCTTGCCTTGGGAATGGCACCGGTCAAGCAAGGGCCGGGTGTGCGTTCGTCTTCCGCCCTCCAAACCCTCTTGAATCCAGAGCTGGTGCTAGCAACAATACCGAGACCTCTCACGCCGGGAATGTGTCGTTCAGACTAGAGCTCAATGGCCCACAAGGGACGCCGGAGCCGCAAACAAGCAATCGTGCTGAGCTACGAGCCGTTATTGCAATTCTCCAGTTCCGAGCCTGGGATGGCGAGGGCATCCGAAGACTTGTCATTGCGTCCGACTCTTCATACGTGGTTGACAGTGCTACGCGGAGCATTCATGCTTGGCAGGCTAACGGGTGGAGGACATCGAGGGGTCCACCAGTCAAAAACCGAGATCTTTGGGAGTTGTACCTGGCAGAACTACAGCGCTGGAGCGAGTTAGGGTTACACGTTGTCTTCTGGAAAATTCCAAGAGGCTGGAACACGACAGCTGATGTGCTGGCAAAGGAAGCTGCCACTCGAGCTGGTGAAGAACAATTTACGAAAATCCTGGGCGTTTGCTGTTAGCTACCCCGTGGCCAGCTCATTACTTGAAGGCTGGAGATTCGCTTCATGGACGCCCGGCCCGCTTACCTCGGTATCGAATAGGAGCTGCACAAGGTTTCACACAAAAGTTCCATTACTCTGAACTTGATTCTGATTGAACAAGATCAACACAGCGGCGGGTGACCCTAGGACTTCTCAAGTACCTGCGAAACAGATATTCCTGCATCTCAAGAAATCGATCAGAGATCGGACGTGGTATCGTAACACCCCTACTCTGGAGCCGTTTTGATTCCACAAAGGGCCGATGCATGCATCGATGCCGGCTGGAGAGTGACCGACTCGACAGAGTCCCAGGATGCATGTCGGAGCGCAGGCATCACTCACTATCATCCGCGCATTGAGAAAGGCCTCTTAAAGCACATTTTCAGTACCCACACTCACACAGTCTGTCTCCGTTGCCAACAGGCCAACAGGCCAAGCTAAGATCGTCAAACCGGAAAACACGATGTGGCCACTAGCTAGTAGTCAATCTCAAATTATTCCCAGCAGTATAGTCTTCCTCAACCCTGGCACCACCTTCACCCTATCCAGCTTATGTAAATCACTGTCCTGAGAAGGATTGCGTTACCCTTGGGTGGACATTTCTGAAGGGGCACTGTTTCTGGTCTCTATCCGTTGCGCGGGCGCGTGGAAAGGCGAGTTAGCTTGATCGGAAAGCCGAGCATTCAGGGAAGAACCATGGGAATGTGCGCGTGCTGAGAGCATCGAGAGAACGCACCCGCCAGACTCCCCTCCAAACTCGGGGGACGGTTCCCCTGCAACCTTCCGCCCTTCGTTTGACTTGTAGATCTTGGTGGAGCGGTGGATTGGATCAAGGCTGCAGTGCCGGAGTACGTGGAGTTATGGTAATACTGTGCTCAACCGTACTCGGTTTTAGTCGCCTCGTAGCCCAAACACGATACTGGGTATTGTCGATCGGAATCACTACAAACGCATTCACACAATTACCTAGGTAAGAGATCGGCTGTGTAGACAACAGGTAAGTCACTCTGCAATGCTCCACATCCTTGAAGATGACGTGGCATTATTTCATCAGCCCTGCTCATCTCCGTTTTGGGTGCGTGGGTGCGGTCCCCTTCGTAGATGGAATCTGGCCTCGATACCACACGCAAAGCACACTCAGTAGACCGGTCGCCCAGAAACAGCACCCGAGGCAGGAAATAATCAACCAAAGTAGAGATACTTCAAAAGCCTGAAGCTCGAGCCCTTGCATCTCCCAGGGGCCTGTGATAAAAAGGGCCTTCGCAGCCAACACAAGTGCGGAAATCGCTCCCAGATTGCACAGAAGCGCTGCTATACGCCATCGAAATGGGAAAGGGTCCGTCTGGTGGCTTGCCTCAAGCCTGTGCTTTAGGTCCATGATTACCGTGAAGGCCAAGCAGACCAGCGGTTCTGCAAACAGAGTGGCAGACAACCAGATGTATGGCATTCGATGTGCCGGATATGCCCATGCGCAAGCCAGGGTGCCGAAAGCGACGAGAAAGAGTGGCATGTGCGTCCACAGCGCAAACGAGAGGGTGGGTGATCCGCGGGACAAGAGTTTTCTTGCTGCTTCGTTGTCGTGGAACGTTGCCGCCCATCGCTGTTGAACGCACTGGCGCCAGCCATCGTTCCCAGTACGCTCGCTCCACCAACGCGTACAGGATCCGGGTCAAGAACCACCAGCCAGGTAAGAAGTACTTGCCTACTACAGAAAGAGTGTCTATGTCCATGTTGAAGAGTATCGGTATACAACCGAGAGAGAAAGTTATGGTGATAGCCGGGTAGAATGCGGCGGTCCATGTTTTCGAAATGTGTGTCAACAACGCTGATGAATGGCAAGGTCTTTAATCGGAACCAGTCTGCTTTCGGCCAATTTGCAACATCTGTTAAGCATACATGTTAGCGAATCAGGTGTGTAGTCGAGCGACAGGAACGATATGTTGGCTAAGCCACCAACAACCGCACGTTTGAATGGTGTGATTCATAACTGACCCTCGACCAGAATCATTTTGCGAGAAACGTCGCAAAGCTTCGGAAAGCATTCGCCAACAAGGACTTGATCTTCGAGGTTTCCACTGCCTGAGCCCAGGAAACAGAACCTCCCCCTATACTTGAGCTTCGTGGTCGTCTCTTCTTCGGACAGGATCTCAGAGTGACATCCTTTATACCATTTGCTTTCAGTAACGCGATCCAAGGTGAAGAGAAACAGGCTCCTTGATGCTGCAGAGGTCCCAGCGTGCAATGCCTCGTGTCCGCAAGAATTCTGTAGTAACTTCCGTCACCGGAACATTTGAGGATGAAGCCGCCTTTATGAATAGTCGTATCGCGCAAAATGATAGCAAATGTTGAACTGTCAGGGTAACCTTCAGGGAAAAGCCATCTTCTTCTCTAAGCAAATTGCCGTGGAAGTCATTGAGACGAACCAGCGCAGAGCTTGTGTCCGGAAACCGTGGTATCCAAGAACAGTCCGCGCCCTCAACCTTCTCTTGAGGAAGACAGAGAAGTGTGAGCGGAATGTTTGCGCACACATATGGGAAATATAGAGGCGGAGGATCCATAGCTGGGTTCTGAAGCCGTAATGGCGCCCGTTGGCCTATTTGTGACTGCCTCTTTGTTGCATGATAGCACGAAGCATGAATCAGGATAGGGCAAAACCCTGGGTCCTGTTGGGCAGAGGCGATGTCCGCATAGATGCTGTCAACTTCAGGGGCCAGCATTCCATATTATGCCACCCATCTGTGCGTACCTGCGGTGAGTGGTTCGGCTCTAGGCGTGGCACTGAGGCTGGAAGGGAACAGAAGCCCGTGTACGAAGTGTCGGTGGAAGTTCGCGTATCTCCTGCTGCTGTAAATTGAGCAACCCCGCCAAGTCGACCTTTAATATTTGACCAATCGGAACACATATCTCACACTACGGGCCCCTTAGCGTGCCTGTCTTCGATTGTTCGTTTTCCAGCTTCCTGCCATCGCATCGAGGAGGTTGAACATTTGGAGATGTCAGCCATATTTCCTGTCCTTCTTTGCAACATGGATCGTTGAGAACAGTATGGGAGGATCTCTTTTTTCTCCTTCCTAGCCGATCCTCATGCCCTCGGATACGTCGCGAGCTGCGCGAGCTTGCACATCATGTCGAAGACTCAAGACGCGTTGCTATGAAGCCAGAAGTGCAGGCGCACCGTGTCTGCGCTGTGAAAAAGTTGGCGCCGAATGCTCCCTTGCCTCTGGACGGACGTCGAGACCTGTAAATGGGATTCCTGTGAGCGTTGCAGGGAGTAGGCAGTCAGGCGACTCGACGGACGCCAGGTCTGTGGATACGCTCCTTGGAACCTCTATCAACTCACATTTTATAGACTCGCCCGACTTGAGAAGGCTGTGGGTACTATAGTGAGTCGATTTGGAATCGCCTTGGACGACGAGACTGCCTCGGGTCCCGCCCTATCGCGTCCGTCGCAAGCCCGCCAGCGCGAGGCGCCCGATCATACGAGGAATGCGGCGTCTGCCCCAGTCTTTGTCATCCGAGACCTTGCTACGGAAATAGGCGTTGAGTCTCCCGGTGCCATTCGCAGTGCGCGGTCCGGAGCAGAGGCCCAAGATCCTGATCTCATTGGGGAAGGCACCTTGTCGAGCCAGCAGGCTTCAGCGCTGCTGGTCATGTAGGCGCTCTCTTTCGCAGCTACGCAGAAGGCCGCTGATATGGCTTCACAGATTCCTCGAGCATTATGGGCGTTGGGTATTTTTTGAATCTTTCCACTCAACGGATGATCTTTTGAAAGAAACCAGAAAGTCGCCTCTCCTGCTGAGCGCTTGTTGCCTAATCGCTGTCCGACATACCAACTCAGATCTCGCGCTCCGGCTCGCTCCAGAGCTATTCGAAAAATCAAAGAGTCTTCTGTCCAGTGCGTTGCTCTCCACACCGCAGACATTTGACTTCTTCCAGGCGGCAGTTATTCTCAGCATGTGGTCAACTACCGTTGGACAAGTGCCTTTGAGTATCGATAGTTGGCTGCTAAGCGGCTTTGCTATTCAGCACTGCCTCTCTAGTGATATCTTCTCGGAAATCCTTAATGGTGCGTCTCGCGGCACTAAACGGGGCACGGCCGCGTTGAAACTTTGGAACCATCTCTGCTTGGTCCACTTACAGTAAAGTTCTACAACTTTCAGCAACATGGAACTCAAGATACTGACACTGATAGCTACTCAGTAGGCACCAGGCGCAGGTCGGTAATCGGACGCGCTCAAATTGACAGGTGTCAAGATATCCTAGCCTCTGACAATGCAACAAATTTCGAGATGCGAATGGTCGCAGAAGTTCAACTGTATTGGGTTCTCTACGAGAACTGCTGTCTGGGAGATGTTGATCTTCCCAAAGCCCAGTCAGCCCTGCAACAATGGAGGCAGACTTGGAAACTCGTTTTAGGTCTGTACGAAACCCGTGGTTAGCGGCGCTCCGCTGTTCTGATGGTTCTCTCTAGATCAGCCGCGCTCACAATTCCTCGAGATGGGATTCAGCTTCGCACAGCTTCTTGCATACGATCAGTCCCTCAAGACGCGTTCTGCGAGGGTCCGTGAAAGCCTGCTGAGTGAGATGGTTCGGCTGTCAGCTGCCATCATCTCTCTGGCGATGAATACGACTGACGACCGCACGAAGCACCTTTCAGACCACATCTACCACATGATCACATTTGCCGCCGTCACACTCTGCAAGTTATTGCACATGTACGATGAGCAATTGGCTCGTTCCCATGATATTGCAGAGCTGGATTCACTGATATCGACACTCGTGTCCTGGCTCAAGTCGATAGGTCTGCCGTGCCACGCTGCATTTACGCTGGGCAACATCGTCGATGCTTTCCACAAAAAGCTCCGCCCAACCGCCAGGCCGTCCCCAATTACCTTGGAGGAGAACAACGCATGGGCAGATTTCTCATTCTGGGCCAACTTCCCCGAAATACTCGGGCCAGATCCGATGAGCACTGGGAACTGGGATTTTATACCAGACTGGGAGCCGTTTAATGAGAACAACCTTTAATTTTTAAGATACTGAGACGTGCGATCTTATGGGCATACAGAGCTCTGTCTCCGCCACTATTTGCCGCCATTGTACTTCTTCTCCACATACCGAAAGACTGGGAAAGCAAGTGCGGAAAAGGCAAACGTCAGCTCATGCCCAAGATTTGCGCCCCTCGTTGAGACCAACCCAGCAATTGGAGCCGTGTACCATGCCGTCTTCATGCCCAGCGCGGCGCCCAAGAAACCAAATCCAAATGCTCCAATGGCCGCCCAGCCAAAAGGAAGCAGAGCTGGCTTGTCCCAAGCGTCCAGATCATAGTTGCTCCAGCGGCGAGCTCTGAAGATGAGGTGCTCCTCTGCAACAATGACAAGATGGATTATAGTCCAGTACCCGATAATACTCAAGAATGTCTGGAGAGTGTCATCGAAGAACTCTGCCGCACAAGCGCCAACAATGATGGCCACGACAAACCCGAACGTCACGAGGACAATTCGAGGAATGCGTGCAGCCCATGGACCAAAGTTCTGCGCATGCATGGCGAAAGAATAGTTGTTGGGAATGTTATTCTTTGTTTTCGTCAGCTACGAGTCCAGAGGGAGAGCTGTCAACTTACCGGGATGGCACTCAGTCCAGCAAGAACCAAGAGAAACTTGCCGAAGCCCCCAGCAGGCTCTAAGGCCAGCTTGAGGGGACCTCCAATTCCACTCTCCTTGAATGCAAGCTTCCATTCTGGATTGACAGCTGTGCCAGTGTACAGGGCTGCTCCAAGCGTCTGAACAAGAACGGTCGGAACCGCTATTCCCACATAGGTCGCGATGAAGATCTGTGCTCGGGAGGTGTTGACTGGCATTCTGACATTATAATCGGCCGCACAATTGATCCAGGAGACGGCAAAAGAGAAGATGACGGCGATGAATGAGAGTGCAGAAGCTGCCCCGTTTGCACCGGAGGGTGTCTTGATTGCATTTCCCGAGAACTGCGAGGCACCGCAGCCGGCGGTGACACACCAGACAACGAACGGTGGGATCCATAGGAAAGCATCGAGCTGGTGAATCCAGTGAATGCCAAGGGCACAGATAACCCAGACCGTCGTGCAGATAATCACGACTCCCAACCAGGTCGGGCATCTGCCGTCAGAAAGTGCGTTGAGGACAGAGGCGCCCGAGATTGAGTTGACTGCATTCCAACCTGTTGTGGAGACCATCGAAAAGATCACCACGAGGAGATTGCCCCAATACCCGAATGAATATCGGCTGCCCAGGTCAGTGTTGCGGTCTTCGGGAGATCATAGGTTGCTTACGAGAAGGAAGTCATGCGCAGTCCAGTGAGCCCAAAGCCTGCTGTCCAGGCTGGGATCATGCAACTGACGAGATTGACGACCAGGATGATGATGAAGCAGTCCCAGAATGACAAGCCCATGGCACCGCCAACCGAGCCAACATTGAGAGTGGCGACGGCCATGTTTGCACTCAGCCTGGAGACATTAGCCGGGAACACGGGTCAAAGAAAAGGAGCACCGTACCAGAAGGTGCAAGCATTCCAAACCTTGCTCGTATTCTGCTTCCTTTCCTCCTCGGTCACACGCTGAATGCCCCTTGTCTCCACAGTCAAAAGAATGGACCTGAACCATGATCCCGAGAACAGGTTTGGGCGCAGCGCTTTCTCTTCGACGGAGTCCTCGACAACATGATCACACGACTCGGTTTTGCCCACCGATGCCTTATCGCTGGTGTACTTGTCCATTGCGATCAGATGGAAGTTGACCTTTTGCAAGACTGACCCAGTAAGGACTGTTGCTGGTCATGGTGAACACCAACACGGATACCAGCTTTCTTTTATGCTTCAATTCCAGTAGCACCTCATCGGTGCCTCATGAGCACGCAATCACGATGTTCGTGGTGTTGGTAAGACTATCATTATCATCTGGTACAGCATGCCGCGGGTCCAGATAGGGAATCCCGTTATCCTCCTCGGCATGCCGCGGGCACAGGGTCTCCAAGCCGCTTGCCGCGGTCTTGCCGTAGGCTGTTCCTCAATGCAATTGGCTCTCACCTATCACACAATCGCAGCCTCGCATGGCGAAGACCAAGCATGCCGCCGATCCACTTCGAGTGGCTGCATTCCTAGACAAGCCCTTTGGCGCTTGTCGCAGCGTCTTGGGTATATAAGAATGGGGGAGATCCAAGCCTTTCATTCACTTCAAGCGCCCTGAACAGACCCAATCCAGTATTCGGCCATCAACTCTCAATCGATCATGGACCAAAACACTCTTGCCCGCCGAGGAGTCGGTCTTCGAGGCGTTGACCACAGTATGGCGTCGCCAGGCTACCTCCTCTATACCCACCTTACCAGTCCCGGCACGGTTCGACTGATCGCCAATACTGGAATGGAAGTCCACCGCTGGGACCTTCCCTATCGCCCTGGACGCCACTCTCGAATCCTTCCTAACGGCAACCTCGCGTACAATGGGGTCCACCCTGACGCACCGAGATTGTTCCCCATGTGGCAGAAATATCGTGGCGGAGTCATGATGCAAGTCGACCCTCATGGGAAGGTCATCTCCGAGTATCGAGATCCCCTGGCGCACCACGATCAGCATCACCTCGATAACGGACAACTGCTGTACACAACCCTGGAAGCTCTGACACCTGAACAAGCCACAACCATACCTGGCGGCATCCCGGACTCAGAGGCACCAGACGGGAATGTTTATGCAGACTGCATCAAGCTGGTCGACCCTGCTGAAAACAACAATATACTATTCCATTGGCGCGCCATCGAGCACCTCGACCCCGAAAAGTTCCCCCTTCATCCTCACTTCGCCCGGGAACACTGGCCCCTGATCAACAGTGTCCAACTGCTGAAGGACGGAAACATCCTCGCCTCCCTCCGAAGCGTCTCATCAGTCGTCGTCATCAGCCGCGAAACTGGCGAAGTCATTTGGCATCTGGACAGCACGGTCGTAGCCCAACAACACTGCGCGAGCGAACTGGACGACGGCAGCATCCTGATCTTCGACAATGGCACATTCCGCTACCGAGAGAGCTCGACCTACTCCCGCATCATCCAAGTCGACCGCGCAACCAAGAAGATAGTCTGGGAGTACCGCGATCGCTCGATGCCCAACGCCTTCTTCTCACCGTTCATGGGCGGTGCCCAACGACTCAAAAACGGCAACACGCTGATCACAGAGGCGGTGTTTGGGCGCATGTTCGAAGTCACCCCTGAGGGGAAGATTTGCTTTGAATATGTCAATCCTCATTTTGCGGATTACAAGCAGTTGAATGCGCCGGAGTTGGTCGACATCGGGTTTGATTTCCCTGCGAATGCCGTGTTCCGGGCGTACAAGTATACGCCGGAGGAGCTGCCTTGGTTGCGGTTGCCGAACTGACTGGTGTTTCTCGTCCGGTTCAGCAGAGTTTCACAAGATGTACAGTGAGCAAACAAAGTAGGGGAAGGCGCAATATGGTTGGCCATGGTCATTCAGTCAGTTATCTCGATGAGCGCTGCTTCATTCCTCTCTCTCTCGATTCACCTTTGATCTGTTCGGCCTCATAAACTACGTTGCATGCCTTCGACAGCCGTGATACCCTTCGGTTTGCTCTTCGCACACAACTGTCATGTGCCCTTGCCTTGACCTCCATTATCGGTTCATCTTCCCTCGCACCCATTTTTCGTGGCCTCCACCTTGTCTCATACTCTTCAAACCTGGACTTTACCTGCCCCTTAGCGTGTACGTGGAGTTGCTCGCTATATCTTCTTCTCTCTCGCCTGGTCTTCATTAGTGTTCATGACATTGATTGCTCAGGTATGTCTCAGTTCCCTTCCGAGTCATAGCATAGCATTGCGCAGCTAGCCAGCCACTTGACTTGACTTGACCAGTCTGACCTAACCCAGGGCGCAGAACTTAGTGACCCAACAGAAGTGTCACTTTTCACCGACTACTTATCCACGACGGTATTGCGGTGCAATCCTCACTCCTCTCACTTCCCCCTCAACGCCGTATGAATAAACCGGCCTACCCATATCACCACATCAGAATAGGCAGCATGGTTCCCGGAAACTATTTTCTTCTCGTCACCTTCCATCTCCTCCTCGTGGCGCACTCTCTGGCCATCGCTATCGCCAAACCCTTCCCTTCTAAACTGGCCGAGACGGCTCACAAACCCGGCACTTGTCCCCCGAACTACACATGGACAGTGATAACACCGATCTCCACTCTGGGCGCAACGTGCTGCCCCACGGGGTATATAGGCGAGGAGGCTAAAATACTGGGAGACCTGGCCGGCGTCTTTTGTTGTCCGGAAGATGATCAGCGGGTGCCGTGTGAGGAGGGGAGAAGAGAGATGCCAAGGACGCCGGAGACGTGTCCGAGTCCGGGGAAGTTGTCGGGGGCATTGTGCATGGAGTATTATTGGTGAGGGTGTAAGGAGGGGCGGGATTGGATATTCACATGTGTCATTGGATGGTCTGAAGAGGTCGTGCTGCATGGAGCAGACAGAGGCCTGACGAGGTAACGGGTCTTGCTGGGCGGGTGGCAGAGTGTCGAGATGGTGGACAAGAACAGGGCGGCCTAGTAGCGAGAGGCAGTGGCATGACAGAAAAGGGGTTTCTCTTCTCGAAGGCATTTCGATATCCATCATCGCATACAGGTCTTTCAACTCGGGGCCGCAACCAAATGATAACTTTCCGTTCCGCAGTCTCATCGCACAAGTACCTACATAACAGACCGTGCACTTCCTACATAACTCATCCATCGTTGATCTGCCAGCTCGTTCGTCACGGCTCCCTGACCTCGACGGTAACACCCCTCTCCTTCTCCAGCACCACCTCGGTCCGCTTCAACGACTCCCTGACCGGATGCGCACTCTTGAAGATCTCATCAATCTCTTCCAGACTCCGGCCCTTGGTCTCCACCAGGGAGAAATACATGGCCACCCACTCCAAGGCATGCAGGACCAAGAAGACGGTGTAGGTCTTCCAGCCGATATTCTGCAGCGCGACGGGCGTGGCGTAGGTGTTGATGAAGCCCGCCACGCCGGCGACGAACGACTGCACGGCCATGCCCTTGGCGCGGATGTCGTTGCGCAGTACCTCGGTCGGGTACAGCGCCTGCAGGGGCGTCCAGCAGAAGGACCAGAAGATGCCGTACAGCAGGATCATGGCGATGAAGGCCAGGCCCGTGCCGTGCCCGACGTGGCCGTCCGCTTGGGCCGCGATCACGTTGATCGGGATGTACGTGAGGCCGGTGAGGAAGGTGCCTAGTTACAACACCCCCGTCACGGGTGGGACGGTTAGTCACATAGTAGTATGCGCACTAGTTCTCTTGTAGAGTGAAAACTCTGGAGTAAGTCGAGGAATCAGGGGAGCTTACCCCAAAGAAACAGTGGTCTACGGCCGAGCCTCTCGACCGAGAAAGAGCCCGCGACGCCGCTTACGAAGCCGAAAATCACGTTGATCCCGTTGAGGAGGAGTTGCTGAGACGAGCTCGTGATGCCCACGTTCTCCAGGATGACGGGCATGTAGTACGTGATGACGGAGCCGCCGATGAACTGCGAGAAGATGGTGACCAGGGCGGCGAGCCACATTCGGTACAGGTTCTCCTTGTTGTTGAACAGCATGCGGTAGTCCCACCATTGCTGGGTCTTGTCCAGCTCGGCGTCGTAGTCGATCGAGGCCTGCATTTCTTGCAGTTCGAGGCGCACCACTGCCGAGTCGGCGTGGCCGTCGCCATGGAATTTGATCAGCGTCGCTTTGGCTTGGTCGGCCTTGCCGTGGGCCATGAGCCAACGCGGCGATTCGGGGAT
This sequence comes from Phialophora verrucosa, assembly GCA_002099365.1. NCBI lineage: Eukaryota > Fungi > Ascomycota > Eurotiomycetes > Chaetothyriales > Herpotrichiellaceae > Phialophora > Phialophora verrucosa. Next base: position 2,872,791 of record MSED01000004.1, on the reverse strand, counting down.
GAACCAGACCAGGCAGAGGACGATGATGCCCGGGACCATTTGGATGAGGATGGGGATGCGCCATGACCAGTTGGAGGTCAATCTTCCCGTTCCGTACGCGGTCCAGGTTGAGACTGATTTTCATTCAGGACTGAAGGCTAATGGACCTGAGGCCATGAGGCCATGAAGCACAGAACTCACCAAGCGAACCAAAGTACCAGCCACATACGTTGTAAAGGCCAGAGAACACTCCTCTCCAGGAGGGATAAGCCATCTCCACGAGGTATATCGGGGCAGCAGTAACGGAGATGGCGACACCAAAGCCAAGGAACAGTCTACCGGCCATAAACGTGCCGATGTTCTGCGCGCATGCCTGAATTATGGTGCCCATGATGATGAAGATGGAGCCGACGCCCATGCCGAAGCGGCGGCCGTAGAGGTCGCATGCTGTGGCGACGAAGAAACAGGCCAGGATGTTCCCGACGCTGTACAGCGCAAAGACTGCACCGATGCTGGCCCCTTCCATCTTGACATCGAAGTAGTCGTGCCACGGGTCCATGGCATTGATGGACGACATGATCGTTCCGTCGAAGCCATTGCCGCAATCGTCTGTTCGCGTGTCAGAAAGAATGACCATATGAGACGGGTGGAGGAGACCGCCAACGAACTCAGCGTGACGAGGGCCATGATCTGAAAGGAGGAGGATTAGCATTCCAGTACAAGTTCCGGGACGCACGCTGTTGCCGCGAGACTCACAGCGTAAAGCTTCAACATGGAAGCCGACCATGGCTTTGGGTCATCCTTGGCAATAGCATCTGCAAATGCTACGTTCTTCACCTTGGACGTCTTCACGTCACCCGTCGCCAGTGCTTGTTTGAGATCAGACACATTAGTGGCGATCCTGTCGAGTTCCTGGACTTGCGCCTCGCTTTTCTCCATCTTGTGAATCTCGCGGGTGTGAGGAATGAGTTCTCCCTGGGGGCGAGCATTGATCCTATCTGGACTATTTTATATGCTGTTTCGGGAAGGCATATGGTTAGGAAATGCACGAGACCAGAAAGGATACGGAGGTTCGCTCGCCGTGTTTCTTTCGCTCCTCTCTGCGGGGCCCCGCCGTGGAGGCTGACGAGTAGAGGAGAGGAGTTGTAGCACTAACAGCCTGCAGGATCATAGGCGCCTGAATGCAAAGGGTTGTTCGTCTCGTTAATTACTCCAGCATTTAGCCGGATACTTAGACGACGCTGTGGGGGTGGACAAGTCGGTCTTTCGCCCCAGATGGCAGTTGAGCATCTTGCAAGGCCGGCACAGGATCTGAACCGTACGTTTTGCTCGACGCGGGAGAATTGCTACAACCACGCGCAGGCAGGGTATCAACTTCGATTGTGGCGGGGCGTGTGAGATTCCCCGCCAGAGCTCTTCGCTCCGGTGCTTGCATAGACGCCGTCGCCAGGTAGGTGACTGCTCTTGCAGAAGCGATCCTTCTACATTTTTCTCCGCACCGCGCAACAGCCATTGTCAGTTTCAGGAAGGACCTAGACGTTGGCAATTGGAGACGCATTGCCTGTGTCGGGCTGCCCGCCTATCCTTGCCATGGCTTCGTCCCGTTCTTGTCCGAGCCGTGCTCTGACTGCCGCCTGCTTTGATACTCGAGAGTGTAAGGACAAAGCCATATATCCACAAGGCAGTCGTGGCAGTATCCGAAGATATGGGAGCCATCACTCTGGATTGTGTCTGCTGAGCAAAGAACGCCATGGGGGTGTGCAATGGGTTTGACATTTGGCAAGCTAGTACTCACATAGGGTTAGATGAGGAGTGCCTCAATGCCGCCTCGCTGCCTCGAAGGGTTTCTATGGAGCATGCTCTGGACATTCTTCCTGGGTACTGGCACCCGAATTTCCAGATTTTGTCTGTTATTCAGTCAGTATGGTTCGGACACCGTGGAGTGTGCGTATGAGAGTTATGCTTTCAAGGGTCTGGTGCTTCCGTTTTCATCCTTGGTTGGGACTTCCGCGGGATGCCTGTATCCATTCACCAGTGGCTGCTTGGTATGAGCACCAAGTCAGTGTTCGGTGAAGAGGGAGATAGCGGTTGAAGGTAACAGGCATTGTATTCTTCACTGTGTTGAGTCATGATGCCATTGTTGCCAGGGCGAAGCAAGCGCCATCTTTGTACTGGGATCGCTCGATATTCACTTCGAGATGCAATTTTGGTTCTTCGAAAGTGACATCTGAGATTGATATCAAAGCATCACTGGGACAAACATCTTTCAACCTCGTTTCGGGATTTTGACTCTCATCTGACTTATTGTCTTTCGTTTCCCATCGCCAGTTTCAGGATTGGACACTCGTTATGGGGCCAACGACGAAAGAGCAGGATGCCTTAGGCTCGACAACACCAGTCCGAACACCATCAGATGGCTCTTCAACTGGTCGCAGCAGCATTTATGAAGACGACGATCTCGCTGCTGATGAATGGCCTGCCAGCGGCGACCTGCCACTGAATTGTAGCCGGTATGACGAACAAGGCTTTCTGATCGGATTCGAGAATTCCACAGCATACACACGACCGAGACCTGCCCCATCGCCTACGAATGGCTGCATCCCTGCGTTGACAGCAGCTCGTTCGCCGCCGTCGACGCCTCCAGACAAACCTCTTCCTCTCCTCCCTCTGCATGAACCACTGATCGCGGTCCCCTACCGGTCGACCCTGACCTGGAGTTCAGAACCGCCATCGAGCCTTCCAACGACACCAGTCAAGCTCAGCGCAGCATATCGGAATCGGTGTCTGAACCAGTCTTTTGATGACAAGAAGCCAGCGGCGAGCAGAAAAGGGCGATACAACCTGCAAGGCTATTGGCTGGGCCGGCGGACATTGAGAGGGTTTGTGCAGCAGCGACAAGAAAACGGGCTGGAGGAGGCTGCTATGCGGAATACCAGGCAGTTGACTCCGGAGGACAATTCAGGAAGCCCGCGGGCTCTTTGGAGTCGAGTCAGAGACAGCGTACGCCGGAGCAACACCCTGACTAGATGGAGTCTGTCAAATTCGTTCCCGGAGTTCGCCAGGACCGTGGAGCGTGTCGGCTATCAGCCACCCTTCTAGGCCAACCGGGTTGAAGGTGAGTTTTTCAACCGCATGCGACCCATCTGACTCGAGTTGGGACCTCAGCTTGTCTCGTTGTTATCATCGTCGTCGAATTGGCTCGCCTGGAGCTCCGCCAAGTTGAACCTCTTCAGGGTCTCATATTCGCTCCCGACCACACTCATACCAATGACATTTCGATACACATCAACGAGAACAAGCTTGTCGTAGCCCTTTAGATCGACGGTATGTTTGCCCAAGGAGGTGACCCTATCTGCAACGGTCCGGATCACCTCGTCCCGGTTGATTTTGTTGTTGTTGCGGATGGTTGGGCGGATAGCAAATTTGCATGGCGCTTGGAGAGGACTTCCATTGCCTTCGGGATGGGTTTCAGCGTCTCCGGGTGCGCCATCGACCAGAAAGTGCTTGGGCAGTATTTGGTTGCAAAGTGTTTCGAGGCCGTCATTCAGCGTCTTCCTGACCAGGCTGACTGGGGTGAGTCTCTTGATGTACCGACTTCGTGGCCTGGAGGTGCCCTCTTTTGAAGCATTGAGACAGATCTTACGCACAACTTCGACGGGGTCAACTGCAGATTTGGCTGGGAATCGGACAAACGAGACGCAGGGTATGTCCAGGGTCACGAAAGAGAGACTCTGTGACGCGCCATGCGTGCTTGCCCTTTGAGGCCGGAGAGAGTCTAACTCAGCAGAGATATCAGCTTCAATATCCACTTCCTTCTCCGCGACAGTCCCCGCCGCAGGCCTGGAGTCTGCTTCCTGGTCAAAGAACTAGTAGAATTTAGCCGACAGTCCATTGCCATCGCGCGACAGCACAAACCTCTCCAAGTAAATCTGACAATTCTTGCAAGCATTTCTTTTCCTGACCTTTGTCGCATGTGACCAATATTCCCACATCATCATTGTGGATTCCGGATGCGCTGATTGCGGCTCGCTGTCGGTAATGGGGGCTGCCGCGAGACTGGTTGGAATTTTGTGCCTTCTGCTCCGTCCACTGCTGCTTACCCTGTTTCGACTTTTGACGGATTGGGGCGTCGGCGGTGTTCTCGTTATCCATCTTTGCTCTCTTTAAAGGTCGGCCTTCAGCTCCCGGTGAGTTCATCTCCAGCTCTGGGTTTCGAATGTCCTACGCAGGCCGACAGATGAGGAATGAGGGAAGAAATAGGAAGGCCGTTACTGGATATCTGGAGGAGTTGGAGGCAGGTTCTAGGAAGTCGACAGACAAGGTTTGTTGTCGCTGATGTCGTCGACACGAAAGTGGAGCAAGTGACGCGCTCATCGCCGAGAATTTACCAGCGAATCGACCAGCGCCTTTTCGGGGCAAAAGCTTCTCTTCCCCTTCCTCTCCTTCTCTCGAGCCCTACATCCCACTCTCTTGTTCTCTTCGAGTGTCACTATTGCTATCCTAGACGGTCATACTCCGCGCTGAAGGATCGGCTCTCACTTGTGGCCATCGGTCGTGTCACGATGATACCTGAGCCAGCTGTGCGATGCTGGCGGGTGTCCGGTGCTGGCCCCGTGATGGCCTGGCTTAAGCGCCTCGCCGCCCCAAATCAAGCGAGCCCCGGATGGTAGCACAATCGAAGCCACTAGGCCGAGGGCTCTCAGGCCATATCTTGCATTGCTTGATTGGTTTATCCCTTTGTTCTCTTCCTGGAGAAGCTCGACGAAGCTACTGCCTGACACCGTTTCTGCTTCAAACCCCTGCGTAGAAAACGTAGGCCTCGGCCGTTCTCTCTTTGGTGCATATCGCAGACGACGCTATGCATACACAGAGATATGTACCGAAACTCTGGAGTCATATACTGTTCTTCTCGCTTGTCCTTCCTCTCCTCAGATGTCGATCGCTTCTCTCTCGTTCATGAACAGACATGGCCTCATTCTTTGGTTCCAAGACACAAGTTCAGACGACAAAGATCGTCCCAAATGGTGGACTCGGCGGACTCGTGTTTCCCGGAGGCGAGGTCAACGATCGGACAAACACGCGAATCGAGGGCAAACAAGTGCAGGAACTTCGTTACGCACGTCCACCACTGCGGATATCGAGCGGTTGCGGATCCTCGATAGCATCTTTGGCTCAGTTCTCTGCTGTTTCAAGTTTGGGCATCGGTGCAGGCCTCTCAACTCCGAAGACACCAACAGACCGACCAAAATATTCACTAATACCAGGTGCGGAGGCTGCCCATCTACCTACAGCTTCACGCTGCGGTTCTGCCGCACCCAACAGAATTTTGATTTCACCACCGTACACACCTATCAGTCCGATGCACTATTCACTTGTTGCCGAGCTGCCGGGCTCACTACTCCAAGCAAGTCAGGGCTTTCGGCAAACAAATCCCATCTCACCTCCCCCGTCGCTACGGCACCTGCGCAGGGACACCGGGGAGTCAACACTAAGTTCAGTCCCTTCGCTTTCTGCGTCAGTGTCCACAGAAGAAGGCACGATGGACACTTTTCGGCACTTGACCACGAGAAAACACGACCGATCTAGGAGCGATATGCCTACCTCGTACACCATCGGGAGTCGCGCCCCTGCAATTACGAAGCCGTTCGCTGTGATGACCATTGAGGAGTTACTCGACACTCTTCCCGACTGCGACTCCGGAGTCATTTCCCAGCACTGGCTTCCTGCTATGCGGATGCAGATCGAGAAAATGATCGGCGTTCTCAATGAAGCAGGCAATCTCCAGTTAGAGAGCAGCGTCGACGAGGTAACCTTGAACAGCGTAAGCGAGACAGCCTCCGGGGTTCTTCTGGCCGCTAACGTTCGTTAGGTGCTGAAGACTTTTTCCGACCAAATGCGAGCCATCACTGCAGAGTATCGCAAAGTCGTCGAGCAGGCCGAGTCACTCGCAGAACGGGATGGCAAAGCCAGCAATGAGCGCATCAAAGGCCTAGAGGAACAAGTCGAAGAGGCGTTGGGACTAATGGATGCAAAAGACAAAGAGATTGAAGAAAGAGACCAGCGGATTTCGGAACTGCGAAACACCGTCCACGAAATTGCGCGTCTGCTGGGCACTTTCATTCAGAGTAAACTCCCCAGCTGGGTCGACACCATCAACGAGCCACGCACTCAGCATGTCCTTCGCATCATTGCCGACTACACACGCAATGACAGCCCAGATTCGGTCGACTATCTCCGCGTTCCTGAAGAGACCCTCAACAAGTATGCGAACGATCTACGCGAAGCCCGCAATCTCGTCGGCGAGTACCGCAAGGTATTGCACGGACAATCCGCAATGATCCAGGATCAATCACAGAACCTCGATGCCCACGCCGTGAAGTATGAAAAAGCCCTGAGGCTAGTGCGTGAGAAGGACCACGAGATACTTCTTCTCGTCCGGCGAAACGACAATCTCACAAAACAACTGCAGGAAAATCAGACTGCTCTAGCTGAGAGCCAGGAGACCGCTACAGAAGCCGAGGTCATGAACCGAAGATACGAAGAACTTCGAGGCAACATGGAGAGTCTGAAAACCGCACATGAGCTTGAACTCGATCAAAAGGACGCTGAGATTGCCAACCTCCGCCAGAAGCTCGGCAGTGCTCGTGAGGAAGTCTTTGCACGACGTGAAGACGTCAAGAACGTCGTCGCTCAAACACAGGCAATGCTTCAGGCACAGCCGGACCCATACTCTGCCGCAGCAAAGAGCAGCAACACCTCCAAAGCACTGAGATTCTTTGGCATGGAAAAGGACAAGTACAGAAAAGGGAACATGCCTGCCAGTCAAAGCACAATGGCACTTTCGTCCGTCGGCAGCGGCTATTCCTCCAAAGAAGTGGCACCAGCTGTCAGCGCAGAAGCCCTCCGCCATCGATCTTCGCTGCAGACTCACACAAACCAGCGTTCGGCACGCATCACTCCCAATACTCCCATCGACAGGAACCCCTACGCCTCAGGAGACCCTGCGGGGACGGCTGCTGTCAATCAACCACGATCAGACCTAGGTGCTCCTGCTCCACCTCGATCCGATTCACTAGGATATGGTAGTAACCCCACGTCTCCCGTTTCTCCCATCAACAAAGACAAACCTCTGCCAGCAGATCCCATATCCATGTCGCAGCTCGCAACAGCCCGTCTGGCAGGCATCACCTCCTCTATCGAAAGTCCGCTGCAAGCACAGATTGCATCCGACTACTTGAGCCACGGTATCATGGGCCAGACTTCGCAAACTGCACGACGAGTTCTGAGCAGAATAACCGAAGTCTCGACGCCAAAATCACGTCAATCTGAAGACGAAGATCCGGGTTCGAGATTGGAAAGTGTCCACGAGGACGACGGCTCCGGCTCTGACCATAGCGTCGCAAGCAGTGACCGAGAAGTCTACCGCAAGAGCATCTCCGCCCTGGACATGCTGACCTTCTCCTCAAACTTACCTTGCAGCGAGACAGAGACTGACATCGAGCGAATCATCCGTGGTGCTGGTATCACCGGAGGGACAGGTAGTCCACCGCCTAGGCTTCGAAATACCGGTCGGCACCCTGCAGCTACTTACAATAACAACAACTGGCAGGAAAACCACCATGACGATGAGCAAGACATACGCACGGGCGCAGCCCGTGTCCTTCATGTGCGCCCGGGGACCCGCGACCTTCGACGCGCAGGAGCTTCGCACACTAGAGACAATGACAATCACTTTGCGACGCGCGAGGGCGAAATTGGTGCAATCGGTCACGAACGAGCTCAGCATCATCTTCAGTATTCCCGGGACCGCGATTCCAGTGGTGAATCGACCCAAGACCGACGCGAACTATTCAGAAACCCTGCCCGGGAGAGTGTCGTGAGCACTGGGTCTTCTGCTGGATACCGTACGGAGGACTCGGAGCCGAAGACCGTGGCACAGCTGTATCATATGAGCGGGCGACATATCCGTGGCTAACACCAGCGGGTTGACAAGTTCCAAGAACCGCAAACTTGGCCGGGTGCTAGGGTGCCGGTGAGGTTAAATGGTGCCTGATCGCTGTGGTAGTTGAGAAGCTGAGCTGAAGGTGATGAGACATAAGGTCTTGCAATTGATGAGTGCTGAAATCCTCATGTCCGTCTATGACAAGAAACGAAGAAGCGAATGGTGCAATACGAGGGCTCGTCAAGTCTCATGCATGGCATAGAGCTGTCTAGGAACGTCTCATGCATGGCATAGAGCTGTCTAGGAACGTTTCTTGGATAACAATCGCCCACACGGCAGATGACAACTCGGCTGATTAGCCATTATGACCAAATGAATGAAAAGTATGACCTCAACCCTCCCTCGACGAATAGGCTAAAGGGAAGTTTCCAACTGCACTGCGCACCCTGTCCAGTGTGGCGCATGTTGCTACTAAGCCTTGACCCAAAAGAGCACGAGTAAGTCATCGAGACCACGGAAATGCACCAGACGCCCAGGATGACGGCAAGCAGTGACAGCCTCGCAACTATGCTCCAGCTACTTTAGAATTGCATTGCTGACCAGTCCCCGAAGACGGCTTATGAGTAAAAAGCTGGACGACCATACCGAGTGGAGTATCTTTGTCGAGACTTGGTGATGTGGAAACCCTCGACATATTGGCATGTCGATGGGGAGAGTCTCGAAAAGGGGGAGAGATACAGGTAGGGTACGATACCGGGTGATACAGCCGTTTGACTGGCAGTGGGAAAAGAAGGTCCTAAGGACGAGGACGAGGACGATTACATCATGTATTGGACGGAGTATTCGCTGAAGTGCAATTGACTCGTCTACCACGGTCACGTCGTTTCCAGTCGCGTCGATGTCTGACTCCCATCGAAACCGAGATCTAGATTGAAACACCATGTTGGTCTCTGCGGTACGGAATCCTTCCATTTTCTCTGCGCTTTCGAGACAGGCCAGACCAATCTTCGGCTTATTAGATGAGAGAGCTTCACATCCTTTGGCCGACCGACCGTGGGCGAACTCCGGGTCTTATTCCTGGGTAACAAACAGTTGCATAAGTCGAGACATGGCACCTGTGGACTCGGCGTGTCGGCTTCACAAGGGGTCGTGTTGTGAAATGTATTCGTGGTCATGTACCGCAGGATTGAAGCAACCTCTTACTGTTGGTTTACAGCGATGTTTGTAGGACTGGTCCATCCATCCGCTGTAGATAGTCGGCCTCAGGATTGTGATCTACTGACTGGCCGCGTAGGATCCCACGCTTGTGTGCCATGGGTGGCGCCATCGACCCGTCTGCAGGCCCCGAGGAAGGTATACGCGTTCAATCGCTATGGTACGTCTGTGGTGCACCGATCGTCGTCTTGCCAGATAAGCACTGCTCAAAGGCGTTATATGAGTGGCTTATCGGCGCATTCCCATTGTGTCAAGCCTGGTACCTTATTCAGGTATGGTTATGGCTTTTAAACATTGTGATATTCATCGGTTCGGCACGGTTTGATGTTGTCCCACCGTCCCCGTTGGAGCCGCGTCTACTTTTTTCGGCTTCATTGGCTGCAACTCGATGTCTCCCTTCTTCATGCCGGCAGCAGGGCGGACAGAAGACGATGCCACGAAACTATCGGATAGGCTTCGAATCTGCGGCTGCACCACGCGGGAGATGTTGTGATAGCCATTTTGCGGGACTTGAATGAGGAGATTGTGCAGACAGGAAAGGATTGTGGTCATGAAGCGGCCCATGTTGGCTCGTTTCTGGAGGGAGGGTTCGAGATAGAGAACGGAGTCTGTAGTCGGCATGCGACCAGTTTAGACGTGGAGAGTGACTTGATTTGTCGCTATCGGGGGGCGATTCGGTGCAGAAACCGGCAGCACATGGAAGGAGAGAAGAAAGAACCGAAGTCAAGCGCGAGAAGAGGAGTCCCCGCTGCAGGTTCTGAGGCAGGTCAAGAATGTTGCTGCAGGATGATGTAGTTCCAGCCTTGGTCGAGGGTGGAGATGTTATCGCCAAGATGGATGTTTGATAAGGTCTTGCGCCGGGAGTCGTCCTCGGCAGAAAAGTACACACTGGCCTTGGTCTGGCGTTGCCTGCGTGTCTCTATTACGCCGTAGTGACTCAGAGATCACGCCGAAGGAAGATCAGCTTTGGACGTACGCTGAAATATACTTTATACTCATACTGGGGTATCGGTTTTGAGCATGAGTTAAAGAAGAGTGGGTAGCGAGGAGGCGGAGGGAAGCGCCGCAATGAAATGTGGACACTGGCGAAGGGAATGAATGGGGGGGATGCTCGAGAAGCGACCTGAAACAAGTGCCGAAATTAAGCCAGGTCACATGCCACCAAGTAAAGCGGCAAGGGCATCGAGAGGATGTGAGCGAAGCACATGAAGTAATTAATAGCTCCATCCTTGTGTGGTGTTAGCAAGGTATAACTTCGAAAGATGGCTTCCGACGTCCCAACATGCAGATGGGGGATAGTTTGTGCGTGACAATTGCTGACTTGAAGGTCGATGCACTGACCGAACTGACCCTCCTCCAGCGACCGGGCTCATATCATCTTGGTTCGTTGAAGACTTGGTCCTTGATCGACCCGACGCCGAAGCGAACCATGTGGTCCAATGCATTGGCTCTTCATCCCTCGACAAGGGCAAGGCTTTTGCCGAAAAATATTGCCCAAAGGCCAGACCCACCATCTACGGCACGTACGAGGAAGTCTACAACGATCCTAGCGTCGACTGTGTCTATATAGGCACTCCGCATTCGTTCCACAAAAAGAATTGTTTGGATGCCATCGCCGCCGGGAAGAACGTGCTCTGCGAGAAAGCATTCACTATCAACGCCGCCGAAGCGAGAGAAGTATTCAATGCAGCAAAGAAGAAGGGCGTCTATGTCCACGAGGCAATGTGGCTGCGGCACCGCCCTCTCGTGGCCGAGTTGAGGAAACTCCTCTTCGAAGATAAAGTGATTGGGGATGTTTTCCGCATGGCCTCTGACTTCGCTCTGCTAGTCGACATCCCTAACTTACCAGACTCCTCGCGGTACAAAGATCTCAACCTCGGCGCAGGAACGTTGCTCGATCTCGGCATCTACCCACTAACTTGGTCCTTTCTGGCCCTAGATCCAAACACACCGGAGAATTCTGAGAGGCCGAAAATATTAGCCGCACAAACTCATCTCCACGGAGTCGAGGTAACCTCAAGCATCCTGGTGCAGTATCCTTCGACTGGAAGACAAGGAGTGGTCACGTCCACAACTATGTCCGGTCTTCGCGACCCCGTGGTTTGCAGAATCCAAGGCACTGAAGGACATGTTGATGTTAAAGGCACAGCAGCGGCACACCCCCTGTCGTTCATAGTCTACCGCCGAAAGCCAGGCACGAAGAATGATACCAAAGACGATTTTGAGAGTAAAAGGTACGAATATCCCCAGGTCGGCCGCGGATTTATCTACGAGGCGGACAACACCGCTCTGGACATCGCAGCCGGCCGAAAGGAGAGCGCCATCATGCCCTGGAAAGAGACCCTCCGAGTCATGGAGATCATGGACGAGATCAGGAAACAAGGCGGAACAAGGTACCCACAAGATTCTTCCATGTCCAGCAGCATGCTACTGGGTGGATCGTTGAGCGCTGGAGCTTCAGCCTCGTGAGCCTTTGTCTCAGCCTTGCTGATGTCATCGTTGTTGATCAGACGACACCAACAAGACGCGCTGCCAACTTTGACTCGTGGACAAACAGTCGACCGTCGTTAACACGTCCATACCTCTAACATTGTTATTAATTCCACTTGAATTGATTCAAGATGCTTCCCCTATCGCAACTCGTGGCCCAAATTCCCATTCTCTCATCTCTGCTCCATCGCCAAACCCCCCTACAGTCGAATCTTAACAATGTCCTTTCCCCATTCTCATCCCTACCCCTATCAAAGCAGCACTCCTGCCCCAACCCGCCCACTCTCTCCTGCCCTGCCTCGCCTCCAGACTCACTGAACACATGCTGCATCAACCACCCGTCCGGGCATTTCCTCCAGACTCAATTCTGGGACACGGCGCCTCCGATCGGCCCCAACACGTCGTGGACTATCCACGGCTTATGGCCCGATCTGTGCACGGGCGGGTTCGATGCCTTTTGCGATTCCTCGCGCACCCACTCCGACATCCGCAGTGTATTGAGCCGAGCCCTGGCGGACAGTGACTCCGGCTCGGCCACGGAACTGCTCGATTTCATGGACACCTACTGGCTGTCCTACGACGGGGACGACGAACACCTCTGGTCCCACGAGTGGAACAAGCACGGGACATGCATCTCGACGCTCGAACCGGACTGTTATTCGCCAGACACTGATGGTCCGCGTCGTCATCAAGCTCACCTCGACGTGCTGGACTATTTCGTCCACACGACGTCTCTGTTTCGCACGCTGGACACGTACGCGATCCTCGCCGAGGCGGGGATCCTCCCCAGTTCCACGAAGCGATACACGCTCCGCGATCTCGAGGACGCCGTCTCCTCGTCCCGCCACGCCCAGCCGGTCACCTTCCGCTGCAACCACAGGGGCGAACTGAATGAGATATGGTACCACTTCAGCGTGCGGGGCTCGCTCCGCCACAGCACTTACGTCGACACAGCGGGGCCCCTCCCCTCTACGAGTAGTGAGTCGGCCGCCGGATCTCCATTCCTCAACGCAAGCACCGTGCGCAGACACTTCGTCCCCGCTCCGCCCGACGGGATCTTGTCCAACTGTCCGCGCCGTGGGATCACATACCTGCCGAAACAGCCTTCCTCGCCCTCGCCCACAGCGACTCATCCTTCGTCCCCGCCGGAACCAACGGTCCCGTCCACACCCTTTACCGGCAAGGGCCATCTGGAAATCCACTTCCTCGACACCACGGAAAGGAAAGGCTGCCTCATCCGCTACGGCAAATGGTACACCTCGGGCCAGTGTGCCATATACCGCTCGAAGCGCGATGTCGTCGACCCCGGCCACGCGCCGCTATTCTCCCTCTCTTCGTCTTATTCGCCGTGTCTCGTCAATCCGGTCACGAATAAATTCGAATGCACGAGACAAGCTTCAGTGCAGGGGATTTTCTCCAGTAGCGCCGACGATGAAAAGGTGCTGGTGTATCGGAACAGCAGTGTCTTTTGGGCGGAGAGGGTGCCCAGCCGGTTTGAGAAAGTGGATGTTTTTGCGGATAATGGCGGTGGGCAGAGGGATGTACGCGTGGAGATTCATTGGGCCCCTGTATAAATGCAGCTTGTGGTGTTTGTGGATTCTTTTTGAGCATGATCCCTGGTGTTCTTGGATATGGATTTGGAGGCTGTCTTCATGGTAGAGCCGTGCTTAACAGCACAAGAACGGTGTATTGAGCACTACTGCGCAGAGCTATTCGCCTCTTCATACACCTACACTAGCACATTCTGGTCGCTGACACTTCCAGGCACAGACTAGTCTTCACCGTTTCCTGGCCAGCTCATACCACTGACACGGCGACCCATCTTCCTCACCTCTCTTACCCCAGCTCCGAGCAGATTCTTCATCCTGTCCCCACTGAACTGGCGCTCTGGCTTGTGTCTAGACTTGATCACTTTCTCCTTGCCGCCCGAAGACATGTTGACCAACTCAACCCGAGATGGCGCAAGGTTTGTCGGCGCTGGTGGTGGTAGTCCATGTCCGCTCTCTAACGCGGTGGCGCTCAAAGAATAGCTGACTTCGTCATGTCCCTCGATCTTGGAGCTGTAAGAGATGGGTTGGGGTAGAGTCTGCTCTGCAGTTTCGCCAACCTTATCAGAGGCTGGACGGCTCTTGGGTCCTTCTGGAGAGACCGCCTGCGACATTGATCGCCAGTGTGCTTCGGCCGCTCTTCGAGCCGCACGTTGCTCGCGGTCCTTCAGTGCTTTGGTTCTGGTCTCAGGGGAGCACTCGAAGTAGGAAGTCTTCCGTCTGTGGGAGACTTGCTGGACTGTGGCCGGTTTGGGTGCTGGACCAGCTATGATAACGTGCCGTCGCTTTGGAATGATCGGAATAAGCGATGCAAGGTTGCCGGTGGTCTTACTTTTAGTCAAGTTACCTTCGCCATAGAACGTCCTCGACGCACCCGTCATGACAGCGTCAGCATTGACGCTTGATATCCCACTCATCGGCGACGGAGTGGTGGGAGTGTGTGACACACTGATGGCTAAGGGCATCGTGCGGGACGCCTTCAGCCCCTTGCCCGCTTCTTTGGCTCCGTGTGCAAGAGCTCCTGCTCGATTAAGACTTTGGCGAGATATCCCAATACTTTTCAATAAAGGGGCCTCAAATTCTTCAAAGCTCCTGAGTGCTTCGGACGTCTTGCAATAGCCCCTCAATTCTTCCAGAGCAGAGTTCATCCGAACCTTTTCACTGCTTTCGAACCAACGATCAATCTGCTTCTCGGTCGACTCACATGGCGAGGGAGGAGGTCTCTTAAGCTCTCTCATACGGAGTCGGTCACACAAGGAAATATATCGACCTGCCCAGTACGCCCTCGGTTCTGCGACGTACACCTGACCGACCATTAGTACAGAAGATTGAGACCAAGCCAGTCGGACATAACTTACGTCTCTAGGGTCATTCTCATCTTTGTGACTTGGCTCGGAGCTGGTGATGCTTCCAATGCTGGTCACAGTATTCGCAGTTGAAGGACCACTCTGTTGCCAGTTCCTGTTTGCTAAGGTGGAGTTGATGAACAGCAGCCGCCCAGATGATGATCTTCTCTTCACGTCTTCGAGACTGCGTGTGCTGGGAGCATCGTTTACGGACGTGTTCAGGATGTCTCTGTTTGTTGTGGACCCCTCCGAGGTTGCGTATTGCGAGGAGTTGTGTTGTTGGTGTGCGTTTCGAAGCCGAGCACGGTTAGCTGCTGCCTCTCGTTGCACTTGTTTCATTAGGTCCACCTCTTTCTTCGTCATCCTGCTTTCACCCAAGGCATCAGCAATGTTCAGCTGGCTGGTGTTGTTGTGGTGTTGCTGCGGAGGTGAGAGCGAAACTGATTTGGGCTTCCTCGGAGAAGGCGAGTGTGTTAATGGGCTGAAGCATGAGATGTTTCCCAAAGTCTGTGTTCTGGGGAGTGGTGGGCCAATAGGTTGAAGGAGGCGTCTTCCCGGCGTCGTGTCTCGTGGTGGAGACAGGAAGCTGCTCATCGTCTTTGATTTGGGAAGGGCATTGGAACTCGAAACCTGCTTGAGATGGTGAAGCGCCGTATTTGTATCAGGGACATTGAGAGAGTGTGTGGAGAGGTTGCGAATGTAAAGCTGTTGTCGAGTACCAGAGAGGTCATGGTGGGATCGCTGCTGGTACGGGAGGGAATATTCGGAGGGCTGCGATACCTGAAGCTCAGGCTTTCGGTACGAGACGGGAGCAAGGCCGTCGTTAGGATGCCATGACTTCCTGTGAGTATGAGTGTTCAGAGTAGTGCCCACTGCTGGTGAGTCTCCTCTCCCGGCTCTGGAAGCTGTGGATGTAGCATGACGAGAAGTGCCAGACACAGGACGAGGTATTGCAGAGATCGAAGACCTGCGGCTTCTTGCACTGATGGAACGAGAGTCAAATACCATCTGTGTATCAGGCATCGTGTTTCGATGTGTAGGCTTGACACGACAAAAAGATGACGGGCATTACTTCGCCACTCGATGAGACCACAGTAGAACAAACTGGAGCGATGTAGAAGCAGCTCATAATATCGCGCATGACGGGGAAGGAGCACTGTATCCTCAGAATACGGCTCCATCTGATCAGCAGCACTTACCTGAGGTCAAGCATCTGTGGGAAGGCATGCCCGTCGTAGGCAGGGGAGGTTGAGGCGAACATTAGCATTCTCGAAGACTGGCTCGCCGCTGCATCAACAAATCGCCAAGCCCGCACACATTCACTCTCGACCAAAAATTTAATGAGAGTTCTCAAGGCACAAAAAATCAGATTCGAGCCCCAAGGACCCCAGTTCGAACCCCTGTGAAAACGCCCAAACCAGGCAGGGACGCACCCCTTACACTGGCCCGTTTCTCTTGTAGGGGGAACAATTTTCATGAACTTACGCTACAAGATACTTTGGTGGTTGTTTTTAGCAGGTAACTCCAAACTCGCAGACCTGTAATCCGCCTCGGGGCACAGATTTCCTGGGTTCGGAAAAAGTGCCATATTGATGAGGGGTTATGCATACAGAGTCACCAATTTTGGTGTAGAAGTTGGGACGATTTCGGCATTTAAAATATATATTGCTAATCAATTAAATTATGAAGTGAAGTTGAGGCTAGTGTCTGGCAGTGAAGTTCCAACTTCTAGATGTTGGCTGGGGAGGCCGCCGTGGCTATATAAAAGGGGTCTTCTCAGCCTTGCGTACCCCGAAAAGGGAAAAGACCCCAAACAGCAATGGAATTCATTTCCGAACAGGCCTGAAGCATCATGACGTTATCCAATGACATCAGAGTACGAGTGTCGTGTTGCCAGTGATGCCATGGAAAGCAGGTACAAATTCTGTCTGTGGGTGTTTGGATATATTTTGGCGGACTACTAACGAATGCTCGTACACCATCTTCTGACAAAATAATACTACGACTTAGGATACTTCATACAACACCGCCGCGATTGACAGCAACCAAGCTCGCTTTACCACAATGTCTGCAGAATACAAAGGCCAGGACCCTATCGACATCGCCAAAGCCGCTGAGCGTGATCTAAACTCTACTGCGGCTAAGCTAGGCCATGGAGCAAGTGTGAGCGGTACGTTGTTCCCTCCATTCCCTTCTTCAATAAGCTAATACTTCTGCCAGCCGATGAATCTGGAATCGACCAAAGCGTAACCAGCAAATTCCCTGGCAGCACCGCCGAGTATGGCAGCAAAGTCTCGGGGGCGGGAAACAACCGTGAGATCCCCGTTGAAGAGGGAGGAGATATCCAGAAGAACACCGGTCGGCCGACGAAAGCAGGAGATTTTGATCAGGGAGCTGCTGGAGAAGGCCCGGAGCATCTGAAGAAACAGTATGAGGAACAGTATGGTGGAAATGATGATGTGAGGGGCAATATCAAGAACAAGGCTTCATAGGGTCGTGTAGGTTGAATAATTGTTGTGCATTTGATGCCTGGGAGATTCAGCAGAGGCAAACTTCCCGTCTTTCTGCGCATATGAGCTGGGTCAAGCTCATGGAGCAAGGCATGCATCAGGGAAATCGAATTGGGACATAAGCACACACACAATCCAGCATCATCATTCTTTAAGATATCCACTGTCGACAGAAAACCGGATACTGCAATCTCGAGTCAGTACTACTCGTAGACAGTGGAGTAACTCCAAACACCATGCTTTTGCCCACAGGTCAAGCTTCATCGCTGTCTGGCGTTTACAATGTCTGAACAGTCTGGAAAAAGGGGTTTCCCATCAACCTCTCATCTTTCCTTACCATGTCCCTCATCAGTTGAAGCTTGTCGTCTTTGCTCATATTTCCTCTGGCTTCGACTTGTTGCTTCCAATTTTTCAGCATCTCCTTCATCAACTTGCTTGCTTCATCTGCATCATCTTTTGAGAAGTCCTCCATCTTGGCTTCTCCTCCTGCGCTCGTGAAATCCTCAAGCTCTTCAGCCTTGCGCCGCGCCATATTAACGACTTTCTCTGGGAAGCGGACAAGTTCAGCCACGTGGATGCCGAAACTTTGATCGCTTATGCCGGGCTCGACTCTATACAATAGAGTGACTTCTCTCCGCCTCTTTGATGATGTATCATCTCCATCTGCCATGTTCGTATCTTGGTCGCCCACAAATGCAACGACATGCAGATTCTTGACCGCGTTGGGGAATTTGTCTGCCAAGGCAGTCAACTCATGGAAATGCGTGGCAAAACATCCAAATGCACCTATTTGTGCAACGACTTCTTCGCTGATTGCCCAGGCGAGACCGAACCCGTCGTAGGTGCTCGTGCCGCGACCGAGTTCATCGATGATGATCAAGGAATCTTGTGTGGCGCTCTTGAGGATATTCGCAGTTTCAAGCATTTCGGCCATAAACGTTGAGACACCCTTAAGTTGTGAGTCGGATGCTCCGACACGAGCAAGAACGCAGTCAAAGATCGTAAGCTCCGCTTCAGAACAGGGTACGAAGCAGCCGATTTGGGCCATTAGAGCGATGCAGCCGATCGTGCGTATGTACGTAGACTTGCCACCCATGTTCGGGCCTGTAATTATGAGGAACCTTGAGCTGTCCCGTTTGAGTTCGACATCATTGGTAATGAAGTTGATGTCGTCTTGAGCTTCCATGCATGGGTGACGTGCTTCTTTCAAGATGGTGTCTCCTGTGCCCCGTTCGTGCATTTTCGGGCGGACGTACGCTGTTGGAGCATGCACCGATGCATGAGCCAGGCTGACTACCACATCAAGGTGGGCGATAATGGCCGCTAGCTGTTCAATCACCGGAGTATATGACGAAGCCACACTCACAACCTCGGATACCAGTGAATTTTGCTGGTGGTTGTAAGACCCCGAGAGCCGATCATGTTCTCGTCTTAACTCTTGCAAGGTATTTGTTGTAAAGAAAACTCCATTCTTTTGTGTGGAAACTTCCTTGTAATCTTTCTTGTTTCGTATACACCCGGCTTCGGTGCGGGTGAGCCTGAACACATGACCATGCACTCTGTGATTCTCGAGGAACAGCTTTTTGTCTAGTTCTTGATTGAGATCTTTGCCAACTCGTCGGTATTCAGCATCCATTGAATGTTTGATTCTGTCGAGTTTGGAGCGGATCACTTTGAGCTTTTCGTCAAATTCCGGTTTGATGATGAATTCGTGGCGGTCAAGGGCATCCAGGTCGACTGTCGTTTCCACCATTTCGGCCAGTTTGCCCAAGAAACCAGAGATGTCCTTCAACTTCGACGTGTATTGCTCATCGAGCGGAATCTGGTATTGCTCGTCAACCACAGTTTCCAGTGCTTCGATGAAGCCTGGAAGCCGAATTACAACTTGATATGCGCGGACCACATCTTCGAGATTTGCTTGTTTTCGCTGGAACTTCTTGGCCAGGCGGTATAGGTCTGGTATCGACCGAAGATGCTCTTCTTGCATCGTCTGACGAAGTTCAGTGTCGGTGACAAAAGCTTCCACAAGCTGCTGCCTCTTTTCGATTTCCGACAAGCTCATCAACGGCTGTTTGAGCCATTGAGCGAGCAGTCGGCCTCCCATGGGAGTCTTGCAATGATTGAGCAAACCGAACAAGCTCATGCTTTTCGCCCCATCTCTCGGGCCGGGCATGAGGTTCAGAGCCCTAAGGGCAGCCGCATCAAGCTTCATGTAGCCACCAAGATCGTGCTGATACAGTCGATATTGGCCGAAGTTGCTGGGATCTGTCATGACACCAAGATATTTGATGAGCGCCGCCGCACTGCCCATTGCTAGTTTGAGGTCGGTCTGAGGCAGAAGCCCTATGGCGTTCTCGCCCTTCAGAAGCCTAGACAGATCTTGCTCAATGTCCTTGGTCGCCCAGTCTGATGCCGCTCTCTCAGAGATGGCAATGTTGCACGAGTCGGCAATTTGTCTAATCTTGGCCAGCTCGGGATCCTTCTTCTGTAGACTCCCCGCCACAATACACTCTTTGACCCCCAGTTGGATGAGGAGACTCTCGAAGTTCGAGTAGAGGTCGTTGTCCAGGAACTCGCTCACGCCTAGCTCCCTCACACTGGCATCGGCAAAGCAGACACCGACGCTTCTGGCCTCGCCTGCTTTTGCGCTGATCCTGACGGCTAGAATAATCGGAGCACTGTCGCCCTGGCTGTCCATGCCGGAGCCAAGCTCTTCTTCAACCGCCTGTAAATTACCGGGACTAGCCTGGCGAGCCAGCTTCCATTGTCCTTTGCCGCTCGCCTCCCATATTTCGACTCTCTTGCCCAGTTTGAACAGTGATTCTCGTAGGAGGTTGCGGAACACCGTCGTGGACATAGTGACACTGGGTAGAGCATTTTCTGGACGGCCTAGATTTCGAATGACAGCAGTGGTCTTGTATACAGTCCTTGCAATGAACTCTGCATCTTCACCGTGCGCTGAGTAGTAGTCGGATCGGTCGAGGACACGGATGGTATTATTCCCGTCGGGTTTGGCTGGCAAGGAGCGAAAGGAGCGGATGAAGCCACCCTCGTCGTCGACCTATTCAGTCTGTGAGTAAGTGTAACTGCGGTGTTAGGGTGCATATGTACCTTAAGTTCTGGTCTCGATGCCATCTTGCCTGAATCACCCTGTATGCCTATGAACCACGTCGATATGAGCGTAGTCTCGCCAGAGGCGACAAAAACGCACCCAAAGAACACGCGTAAATTGGCTGCACGCGAAACTGTCGCGCTCTACCCTCACTTGGCGCCCGAGGCTGGTTCTACAGGCATCCCCGCAGTCTAAATCACCCGTGACCCCCGGATTGCGACGCCGAGGCCACCAGCGCCGAGAGCCATCATCATTCACCGCTACAGTATCACATCACAAGCCCGACGGCCAAGGCCAGCAGCCAGCTGTCCGCACCCTTTGGTGGCCTTCTTGAATGGCAGCCTGACCTCGCTTCAGACATGATTTGTCTCTTGCTCTGATCGCGAGGCTTGGAAGTTCTTGCCTCGACGCCTCTGATGGGCTGCCACGCGCAGACGCTGACCGTCTGCTCGTGTGTTTCCTTCCGCTGACCTTTCCCCGGCGCCTGCATGTTGACCATTGACGAGGGCACCTTCCTCTAGCACATCAGCTGCCATGAAGAAGCTGTCTGCTTCTTCCTCATTCTCTCCCTTGACATCCTTTTTGCACCTTTCATCCATTCCACATCGTCACAGGGCTGGCCCGCCACGCATTGCTTTTTTGGCCTATTATTATTATCGTTGTACCGGGTGCCTATCACGAGCTCGACTCCTCCCACAGTCACTTGCATCAAACAGTCCCAAGACCTTCTGCACCATGCCGATGAAGGGTTTCAGGAACAAGCAGAAGTCGGCGACCATGGATGCGGTCGAACAAAAGCCCAACGCGACCCCGGCCGAAGCCCAAGCCCGGCAGGATGCCAACTTCGCTGACATTGAATCTCGATTGCCCAAACGCTTTAGAAGAACTGAAATGGGCTTAATTGACAAAGGCACCGGTATGGCATCCTCAGCCCTCAAAGACAGTGTATTGACGCTTCCTAGCAGCTCTCCTGGGTTCGAAGAATCCCTTTGGCAAGAAAGCGACCGCCAAGGACAACATCGTGTGGCTTTTAGACAACACTGCCTACCGACCTGTCAAGCCTGGAAGAGACGATCCTCAGCCGTGGGAGGCCGAATTCGTTGCCTGCTTCTTTCACAAGGGCCGGAAGGACATTTCCAAAAATGTTAGTGCTATTGCGGACATTATCGGTCTGGATGGCAGGACTGGGAGTGATGTGGAGGCCAGAAAGAGGATAGAAGAACGTCTTAGGCCATTTATCATGGCTATTGCTCCCGCCCGGACTGTTGACATCAGCATTCCCTGCCCTACTCCAAACGGAACGCCTCACAAACGCTTACTCGGGCCCTCGAACGCCAACGGCATCAGCAGCCAGAATTTGCTCACCGGTGGTGCCGATGATGCAGACGGAAAGACAGTCATTTGCACCAGCGACGAGAACGTGTTCCCCGACCTGAAAGCTAACACCCATTTCGCAGCTCCTGAAGGCTGGGGTGTCATATCCGACATTGACGACACGATCAAGGTAACCATGACCACGGCTCCAACCGGCATCTTGCAGTCCACCTTTGCCGATATCCCCAAAACGACGTCTGGAATGCCAGATTTCTACAAGGTCCTAGACGAATCGCTGAAAAAGCCTGCCTGGTTTTACTTGTCAGCTTCTCCCTACAACCTGTACCCGTTCCTTCATGGGTTCCTTGACGAACACTACCCGCAAGGGACCATGATTCTGAGAGACGCCTCGTGGATGAGCTTTGGTGGCCTGCTGCAGTCTCTGACCCTGGGTGTGGAAAAGTACAAGACCGACCGTATTGAAAAGATCCACACCTGGCTACCACGGCGCCATTTTGTCTGCATTGGTGACTCAACTCAATCGGATCCGGAAGCCTACGCTGATATTTATGCGAAATACCCGGATTGGATCAAAGCGATCTACATCCGTCAAGTCACTGACGCTCCTCATATGGAGAACAAGAATAAGCCTCAGCGGTTCAGAGATGCATTCAAGGACGTCCCGGACAATGTTTGGAGGGTGTTTGTCGATCCGAAAGAGCTGGCAGACCACGTCAGACACGTCGCCGGCGTTGCACATGCGGGCATGCTAGGCAACATGCTGAGTATGTAGTGCCAGACTGAGCATGACAAGCGGCCGTCAAGATCACCCTCGAAGCAAAACTTGCGTACACCTCAGCCCGGTACACCCGCCGGGGCCAGAACCCCACGGTCGCCGAGCCCTATACCCAAGGATCGAGATCAAGGTGGCAGAAACGTGGGAAGCGCCCCGGTCACTCCAGCTGCCAAGAAGGCCCATTCAAAGTGAGTGCGGGCAAAGAGTGTATGGTGGTGTTGAAGTCCTCCGTTTGCGGAATGGGTACCTAGAGGACCGCAGATGGACGTCTGGGATGGACACGAGAGAATTGTTGGTGGTTGCATTATTAGCCGCGTGGTAACAATACAGATAATTAGGCCCCCAAGAGTGACAAGCGTTCATAGCACCTAAGTAATGTCCGAACAACCAGGAGTCCAAAGTTGCCTCAGAAGTCTCGCGACAGTGGTCCGCCGAGGTTGGTCCTTAACAGACCCGGTCCGCGTAGATGAATGCAACGTAAGAGGTCGCGAAGTCTGAGTCCAAAGGCTTCTGTACGAGGAGGTGGGCTGATGAATATCACAGGCATCGGTTGTCTCCGTCTTCCCTCATCAGGCGCATTCATTGCTCAGAGATAATCTCGAAGATTCAATCACCTGCTCGATGGTTACATCTGCTATGCGATCCAACGAGGTCACAGCTTCACGGAATAGATGGGTAGGCCTGACAGGAGGTAGCCGTTCGAGCAACCGAGGAGATAGGATGCTCCGGAAGCCTGACACCATCCTCCACCCCTGCAACTCCACCCCTTCGCAGCTACTTCGGGCTAGGGAGGCAACCTCTGGGCATGGAGGCGTTTGCTTGAACAAAAGCTTGTGATGCTTGCTTGTACTCTGGCGCTCCCTTCGAACCACGGCGATTGGAAGACAGCCTGTCACACTCCGGCTGCTCTTCTCCTCCCTCCTCACCATGCATTGTCGTCATCGCCCGGGTTCGGACCACAATGGGCAAAAGAGCTGTACGAGTATCCCACCACGCGACTTGAGGTGGTATCGATCGCCAATGCCAACTGTTAACATGCCGAGTTGACATCGCATGCGCCCGTGGGCATGCATCCTTCTGCTAAGTATCCGCGATTCTCCTTCCTCTGAGCCATATTTTCCCCCTCCATCCCTATCTCACGGGAGAAGTAGCTAGCTCCTGCTACTGCCAGATCAGTTTTGCCCGCATATCTCGTCACTGGCATCGAACTCAATGTCTGCTACAGAAACAAAGGAAGGCATTGGCGCCGCCAACAATCCGACAGCGACGACATTTATCAGCCCATCCCAGCGAAAGCTCTACGACTCCGCTGTCACATTCGAGGAATATGTGCATTATGCACAGCGAACAAGAGAAGAAGAGAAGATCCAGCAGAACGTTCCCGGCGAAGATGGCATACTCCAACAAGTCTTCAGAAGGAAGTCTCATGTCGCTGATGAACGAATGCCAGTACCCTATAACAACATCGATACTGCTGAAAAGGCACCAGACAAGAACGGACACGCTGCTGACGGTGAAGGCCTGCAAACTCGCCGCAGAAGCATTCTCTCCCGCCACTCCGTAATCACCGACGACGAATGGCGGAACGCCTCCCGAGCCTTGAGGACTGCCAGCTGGGGAGCTGGCTTCTATCTCATCACCACGGATATTCTCGGGCCTTATGGCGTCGGGTTCGCGCTGGGCACTCTCGGATGGGGACCTGGCGTTGCGCTTTACACAGTGTTCGCCTTTATGGCCGGTTACTCTGGCTATCTCCTCTGGCAAGTCTACCTTGGCCTCGACAGCTATGAGTATCCCCTGCGCAATTACGGTGATTTGGCGTATCGCACCATGGGGACTGTTGCGCGCTACGTCGTCAACATCCTGCAATCAATCCAACTACTCCTCATTTGTGGACAAGTCATCATCCAGAACGGGCAGGGAATTTCCCAGACCAGCAAGTTCCGCCTTTGCTACGCAGTCTGTGTGATTCTCTTCGTTATCGCCGGCTTCTTTATGGGTCAAGTCCGCACGCTAAGGAACTTTGGTGTCTTCTCCATGGTCGCCGTGGGGATCAATCTCCTTGTCATTTTCATCTCGATGGGTGTCATGGCAAATTCGCCGCCCAACTATTCTATATCTGTGCTCGGCTCTGCGGGGTCTGCAGTGAATCCCGATAGCATAACACCAGACGCCAACGGGGTCTATCCACCGATCATCCACTACGGCGGCATGCCAGACAGCGGGAACTTTGTCGGCGCAATCAACGGTTTGATGAGCGGTGTCTTTGCCTATGGCGGAGCACAACTCTTCGTCGAGATCATGGCTGAGATGCGTCGTCCTTGGGACTTCATCAAGGCCATGTGGTCGGCTCAGTTCTTCATTTACGCCGTTTATCTCATATACGGATGCTATGTCTATCACTTTCAGGGACAGTACTCCTTCACGATATCATATATGGGGTTGTCTCCATACGGGTTCCAAGCTGCGTGCGATATGCTTGTTGTGATATCTGGCCTGATTGCGGCGGGCCTGTATGGCAACATCGGTATCAAGGTGCTTTATAACCAGGTCTTGCAGGAGCTGTTTGGTGCGCCGCCGTTGACGACCAAGAGTGGCAAATACCTGTTTGCCTCGATTGTGCCAATCTATTGGAGCATTGCGTTTGTGGTTGCTGCTGCTATTCCGGTGAGTCCCTACTCGTTCAAAATCCCGGTGCCGTTGTGCCCAGGTGTCATTCGAGCTGACGGCAGGTTTCAGGATTATTTCGGCTTTGTGTCAGTCATCGCGGCCTTCTGTATCGTACAATTCTCCTACTCCTTTCCACCAATAATCCACCTCGCCTACACCATGCAACGAAACTCCATAACCTCCGATTCAGGCTTCAACCCCACGACGGGGCAAACCACTAGCGCGTACCGCGGTCGCCTCGTCCGTCTATGGAAAGGATTTTGGGCGGATAAATGGTACATCAACGTGTGGCATGTCATCCATGCTGGTGGAGCCTTGGCGACGGCTGGGTTGGGAGCGTATGCGGCAATTCAGGGGATGATCGAGGCGTTCAAGATTCCACAAGTCAATAGCTTTACGTGCACCAGTCCTTTGGATTTGTCGGCTGCGTAAGTAATGACTGGGTGGAGATGGAAAGGCCCGTTAGTGAAGTGGTCGCAGCTGATTTGAGGTGAGTCCAGGTAGGTTGCTGAAAGGAAGTCCATATCAGAATGGTGCATATCACAAAGCCCACCTCCTAGCAGACATGGAGCCGCAGTCATTGAGTCAGAAATCAATACGTGAAGATAATATCTCAGACACTCAGACGCTGCAGAGTCTCGGTGGTCGTTGCCGTCATACTTACTTCTAACGCTTCGGGTCGGTCAAGAGCAATGGGGCTGAGGAAAGAGTCCGTCAAGCCGTTCACTCCTTCACTTATCCCTGCATCTTCAGACAACCCACTCCTCCATGTCAAACTTCGCCTGGGGTCCCATTTCGACACCCTGCTCAGCAGAGCCTGCCTCGTGTCTCCTCCGTGCCATTCCATCCAGCCATGCTTTCAAGGTTAGCCGTCGCCTCGCAAATGCCACTTCTCCTGCTGACTCCACAGCCTTGGAGTCAAAAAGAAACCGGACGCCCCAAATTTTCCATTGGCCGATAAACCGTTCGAACAATTCCTGTGGCTCCTCAAGCATCAGATGATGTTGCTCGTCCCCGAGTTCAAGCATGGTGCATTCCGAGACAAGACTACCTAGAAGGCCAAGCTCGTCGACTGCTTTGATATCCTTCTCAACTCTCCCCTCCTAGACAAACATGAAAAAGGAATGCTCTTGGAAACCATAGACGGCATCGAAAGATTGGCCGACGAACACGGAGCCCCTGGCAAGAAAATGACCTGCGAAGAAATGTGTGTCAAGTACAGAGATACATTTGCAGGATTCTTCATGATGGTTCAACTCGATCGAGCGGTAAACGGCATGGATGTTATCTCGGAGGAACTGAGGAAGGGAGCCCTAGCCAACCTTTCGTTCGAGGGGAAATGCAAGGACTTTGGAGGACTTGGGGTCATCGAAGAAGAAACATAAAATCGTGCCATAAACTCCAGTGACTGAGGGAAGCAAGACGACAAGGAGGACAATCCCTACAAGCTTCAGGGGCAGACTTCAAAGACGATTATACAACTCTCAATGAACGCCACCCGGCTTCCTGTTTGCTGATATCAACTACAGCTCATCAAAAAGGCAATCGATAACTAGCATCAAACTCCTTTCCCAGGTCCACTCTCTTTTTGAGTATTTCAGTAGGCTCCTTCGCAAAACTCTGCTTATCGACCACACTCAGGACTCTGGCTTCTGACACCCAACCTTTAAGGGCGTCTGCTCGTGGTCCACGTCCAACTCCTCTCCGTGTCAGTCACTAGCACGAAGATCCCAACCACATATTAACCACGAGATCACAGTCCACAACCCAAAGTCGACATGAATCCTCCATCCGGGACTCCACTACCGCCGCCGGACGATCCGCGAGAGGCATTCCTTCACAAGTTCAAGGGCGAAATCATCACGCTGATGCTCCACTACAAGGCAGGCATGTTCAGAGGCAAGATCAACTGGTCCGTCAAGCTCGTTGACTTCTTCGACGTCCGTCTGCAATCCCCCGCGCTGGACAAGAATGAAAGAATCCTCTTCGCAAGGCTGGCGTATCAGATCGGAACTCTCAAGTCGACCGCAGACTCAGACAACCAGTGGATGAGCCGGACAACGTGGCAGGAGCATCACCACACCATGCAGACTCTACGGGCGATGGTCGATGTGGAAAAGGCAGGGCGTGGACGGAATTCGTTGACCCAATCGTTGAGGAACGCCGGATTCAACAATCTGAGCTTCGAGGTGGGAATCAAGGTCGCTGCTGGTCAGGGTGGCTCAGCACGGAGAGAGGGCTATCCCGGTGAGTGTTGCAGCTTCCACCCCCGCAAGGATACTCGACAATACTGTCAGGGCCCTCAGACTGATCAGTCACAAGCAGCAAGCAACAATGAGCAGATGAACGCAACACTACCGGGTGGGGTGCAAGCAGCCAGCGGCAATCAACCAACCTACACGTCACTCTTGAGTGGAATGCAAAGTGCAGCAGCACCCGGCAGCCTTCAACATCCAACATACTATCATCAAATTCTGCCACCGCCAGGTAATCCTCACCTCCAACCAGACTCGATGGGCTTCCACCCTGGAGGATTGGCCAACGCCCAAGGTCCGGGGTTCTCTGTCGACGGTACCAACTCCGTGTCAACTGGCGACGCAGGTAATCAATAGCAGGATCAGCAATCGTACGCCGAGGATTGGGTTACCAGAGCTTGGCAGATGGAGAAGTGAGAAGCAGTGGATCGAATGTACACTTTTGGACTGCACTTGAAGCATCCGGCGTGGAATTCGCTCTGTTTACTTGTGTCTCTAGTAGCTTGAAACCATCACTCCACATAGCATGAGACGAACAATGGATAAGTCGAGACTGTCGTTATCTCTCGTCGAGTTCCAATCTCGGAAACAGCAGGAGACATGTTTTTCT
This sequence comes from Phialophora verrucosa, assembly GCA_002099365.1. Classification (NCBI taxonomy): domain Eukaryota; kingdom Fungi; phylum Ascomycota; class Eurotiomycetes; order Chaetothyriales; family Herpotrichiellaceae; genus Phialophora; species Phialophora verrucosa. The sequence continues at coordinate 2,845,005 of MSED01000004.1, read as the reverse complement.
TGACGCTTTTTTGATTGCCATATATATATTAGTTATTCGTGTCCGGATAGAGTCGCATAAAAGGCACAAAGCGTTGTTACAACATGCCTCAGACGCCTTGGAGCGGAAACGTCCACTCGTTGATCGTGCCCAAACCTAAAGCCCAAAGCCGTCAAAGTGCACGCCGACGACTGACCGAGCCAGCCAGACCATAACAGGCCGGACAAGTATAGATCACCAAGATTGTTTTAGAGCCGATGATATCATGGCCAAACCACCAAACGAGGCCAACTCAACTAGAGTCAACTCAACTCATGGCAAACTTGGACCAAACCACCAAACGAGGTCAACTCAACTCGAGTCAACTCAACTCGTGGCAAACTTGGACCTCGCCCGCAAGCCGGCGCCAAAATACCACAGCGCCCAAATGCCCAAGACACCGCCGCACAAGAGGCCGCCCAGCAGGGAGATGCCGCGGCCGATGCCCAGGTTGACGTAGAGCGGGTGGGCGTAGATGATGCTCCCGGCGGCCAGGGCGGACCTGCACAGGTCGTTTGCGGCGAACAAGCTGGCCGCGTACTGCGGGTAGGTCAGGGGCAGGTACATGAAGATGCACTGGAAGAGGACGAAGGCGCCGACGGCGTACAGGGTGATGCCCATGATGGAGACGATCCAGTGGGTGTGCGGCTCGGCCGTCCAGCCGAACCAGAACATGCCCGCGGGCAGGAGGGTGGTGGCGAACAGGGCGGGCACGAGGCGGTGCTCCTGCGCGCGCAGGCCGTTGCGCTGGATGTCCGGCTCGAGGTAGAAGTAGACGTACGAGACGTAGATGACGATGCCGATCGCGCAGCCCACGACGATGCACACGAACACGATGCCGAGCTCGCCGATGTTGAAGTCGTAGATGCCCACGTAGACGAGCGGGAAGGCCTCGAAGAAGGAGTAGTAGATGCCTAAGGGCACGAGACAAAATTGAACACGTTAGCGAGAGCGCGTTCTATGCTTGCCATGCATAGTCGAGGAACTAACCGTAGATCAGGCTCGTGTAGACGTTGGTGAAGAACACGGCCGGATCCTTCAGGAAGATCTCGACCGGCTTCCACATCTGCTCGACGGCGACTTTGGAGAAGCTCATCTGGCCCTGGTCGATCTCGCCTTGCGACTTGAGGTTCGGGTTGCCGGTGAGCTGGCGGAGGCGGCGCGCGCGGCGCAGGAGGATGTTGCTCGCCGACGTCTCGGGCATGGACAGCAGCATGAGCACGAGGATGGGCGCCGACCCCCACAGCACTTCCCACAGGGCCCAGCGCCAGCCCTCGGCCACGACCGAGAAGCCCGACAGGAGCGGCCCCACGGCCGGGGCGCAGAACGCGGCGGCCACCCACGCGGTGAGCGCGTACGGCAGTTTCAGCAGGCCGTAGATGTCGCCCATGGACGCGCCGCCCGTGGCCAGGCACGGCGACCCCATGAACCCCGTGAGGAACCGGAGCACCAGCAGCGACGCGTAGCTGTTGGCCAGCGCCGTGGGCACGCACAGGATCACAAACAGCCCGAACGACACCATGTACGGGATGTTACGGCCGATGGCGGGGATTTCGGACAACGGCGAGAAGATCCTACGCATCGTCCACGTTTCGTCAGCCGGTCTTCTTTTCTTTTCCACAGCGCTTCATTTACGAATACCAGGAAACAAGACTGCAAAGAACGAGAAGGACAAGACTCACATGGGCCCGACACCGTATCCTATCACGTACATGCTGAGGCCGAGGCTCGCTTTGCTCTGGCCGACGCCAAACTTGGTCATGACCTGCGGTTCGGCGGACGTGTAGATGGCCGACGCCGAGTAGACGGCGAAGGTGTAGATGAAGATCAGGAACGCGACCCAGACCTTCTTCCAGCTGTTCCAGTTCTGCGGGTTCGCCGGGTCGTCGGTCGTGTACCAGTCGACGAGGATGATGCCGTCCGAGGTGCGCTGCGGGGCGATGATGCTGCTCTGCTTGCGCTCGATGGCTTCCTCTTGTTCGACGTCGAACCGTTCCCGCGAGTACGGCGCCGTCTGCTCTCTCGTCCGCGTGCGGGTCGTCACGACGCCAAACTCCCCTCTCGCCGAGGAGTGCGACGTCGGGATCGTGCTGAGCGGCCGAGCCTCGACGTCCTCGCGGTTGCCGTGCGAGGTCGAGGGTTCGCGCGAGATGGCGTGCGGAGTCGTGGCATTGCTGGTCTCCTGGCTGCTGGGGGCGGCGGCTTCGATCTCCTTTTCCTTCTCCGTTCCCGTGGCTTGTTCCCAGGGGATTTTGAAGTTGGCGTCCTGTTCGGGGAAGGCAAAGTATCTGCCTTTCGACACCCAGTTGATGAATTGCCCTAGAGGCGCATCTTGGATGGCGTCTGCAATGGCGCCGCCCATCTTGACCGCACGTTGGAGAGAGGTACCGAGTCAGGATCAGGAGATGAACTGGGAGTCAATCAGCGCTCTCGCACAATGCAATGGAGAAGGCAGGTTCTTCATCTTCGAAGAGGGCGGGAACAGGGTCCTTTTTCTATACTGGCCCTGGGCCATGGCGCAACGGCCGGCGATTAATCATGCACGGGAGGGCGTTTTCCCAATGATGTTGGTATAGGATAGCGTGCTGGAGTTGGCCACGGTACGTCCGCAAAGCGCTGGCTTGCTGTCCAACATTACGAAACAAGACTGTCAGCAAGAGACGTTACCAGAAGACGTTCGCTCGGGGTCTGCTTTGTAAAAACGTCTGGCTAGATGGCTTCGATTACTACTACCATATAAGGTGCGCCTCTTGTGATTGGCGCATGTGGCCGGTTTGATAGAAAAACGCCCCGAACACAAGCACCACAAGGTTCCTGGAGCTGAATCACAAGCGGCACCACGGTTTCTGGGCATGCCCAACATAGTAGTAGTCGTGCAGAGCCCGAACGACTAGGTTTCTGCAATGAGTCAACTCGCAGCGGACTCCCACATGTCGTCGGGATTCGTCGGATCTTCTCCTCAGTCGCTGGGGGGTTGGCGAGGCGGTTTACTGATCTTACAAAGTCGGTCGGAAGAACCAGCAGCCGATGTCTCGACCATCTACGTACGGCCTTTAAGATTTTGGGAACACTCCTGAATCTCTCTAAGCATGAGTTGTCAGCACCATGTTACCGACGTCATGATGCATGGTGGCTTCGACCCTGCCGCCGACTTCTAGACCAGCAGCCGCATCTGAATGGAGTTGATTCACACCTGGTACGTGTATATTTGTTGATTTCACAGCGAGGTCGACGCGATAGGAAAATGCATCATGATGTGACAAGCTTCAACGGCGCCTTTTCCCGAGTAGCTGTTGTTGTTATTGTTGTTACGTATACCAAACGCTAACAGACAGCCATTTCGCCTACCAATTCGCTTCGATGCAGTACTCCGCTGTTCCTGGTGGACTCTGAACACCGGGGGTATCGCTTGAAATCTCTCGCCGGACCAACTCCACGCCGAGTCTGTCTATCCCATGTTCAATCCAGCAGTCGTCTCGTGTGCATTGTCGTTGCGTCTCGATGCTTATCCTGACCGCTCAAACACGAAACAACGAAAGGTCGTCCCCGGCTCATCGTGGTGCCGACTGCCACAACGTGAAATACTTCGGCTTATCCTCTGTGTACAAATATGGCGGGATGAAGCCATTCGGCAGCGCCACCATCTCGACCTCCAATCTGACTGCCGCTTTCTTAAACACGGGCAGCAACTCCTTGCACTTCTCAACCATGAGCCGTTGCGCGAGCAAGACTTGGCTGATCTGCTCGGCCGTGTCCCCGTCGTCGGACACGCTCAATCTGGGTTCGTCGTCTTCGCGGTAGTATTCGTAAGAATATACCAGGTTCTTCAGTAGGCGGACGCCGTGTCTGACTTTGTCGGTCGCGATGCATGTATCGAAGGGGAACCAGACACGTCGCCGGGCGTGAAAGGGTGGTCGGTCGCCAAGCGGGATCCCGAACACTTTGAGGGTCTCGAGGTTTGGCGGCAATCTGCGCCACGTCGCGTGATCGCAGAGGGCTCGGACTCTGACTAGGTTGACCGTGCGCACATCGAGGTCAAGTTGCTTCATGGCACAGAATTTCGACAGATTGAGGTGCTGCCCTGGGTGATTGAAGGATTGATGGGAAGGCCTCGAGTACCCCAGGCTCAGTGACAGATGTTCGAGCGAGTCTGTACAGTGTTCGGCTATTGCGTCCACGAAAGAACCTGGAGAGACATTCCCGTGCATGCGACTACTCCTGGTGAACATTCCGTCATAGCGGATTCCTTCGCTGATTTTCAGCGACTTCAGCGCGCGAGGAAAGCTCAGGAGGATGGCTAGCGAAGGGGAGTAGATGTCACATTCTTCGAGGTGCAGGTGCTCCAGATCCGTCGACCCAACTAGCGTCTCATCCTCCTGGAATTGAGTGAGCAGTCGCCCCGGGAAGTCGGTGCTGGCGCAGGACATCGTTAACGATCTCAGCCTCGGGTGCAGGAAGAGCATGGCGTATTTGGTCATCGAGTATATTTCCTTCTGCCCGTCCACGAAGTGTAGGGTACCTGAAGCACCATTAGCTCAAGAAAGAAAGCTGGTAATTGAACATTACAGTGTTTGAGATGCGGCAACGCCCTCTCGGCGTCGTTGGGAACCACAGCGGAAGCCGCCTCAAAGATCCGCTCGTACCGGTCCTGTAGATTGACCCAAGGGACCCGCTCGTCGGGAAACTTGGTATTGCAATCCGGTGTCTCAAGCCGCAAAGTCTGCAGGTTCCGCATCAGAGCAATGTATGGAGGGAGCGTGCTCAAGCCGTGATCATCCCCGAACTTGGTGGAGACAAGCAACGACCGGATCCATGTGGCACGGCGGGGATTGGCATGTAGACTGGCGGACAGGGCGGAGGCTTGACTGCCGGTTGTGATCTGGATCGTGTGATACAGGAACGGTTCGGCCAGGTCGTCAAAGTGCTTGCAGACATAGGTGATGTTGCACAACGTCCGGAAGTCGAAGAAGCTGAATATGTTGATCAGTACCTCGTCCGGGAGGTGAAGTAATAACAGCGCCGTCGGGGTTTGCGCGATCATCTTGACCGTAAGATGCGTCAATGGCTGGCTGTCTCGGTCACAGTGCTGGCATTGAAATCGCGTGCGGTTGTCCTGTGGTCCTCGCAGATAGATATCTCGCCGGAGGTTCGAAGAAAGTTGAGCGGTGAGATGTAAGAAGTGATACTGGGATGATGATCACTTGGTGGTGATGAACCAAGGGGATCGAACTGCCTTCGCGCACCAATTCGAACTGGGGGGTGACGATGTCATGGGCCTTGGGCCACGCGTGGCTGATTCAGGGCCAAAAGTCCAGGCCCCGAGGCGCGCCGCCTACTGGTTGGCGAACTCCGCCTCGCCGCCCAACTGCCTCCTGCACTCCAGGCTTTCAGCAGCCCCGGCACTAGTTTTAGTTAAGCGGCAGCCGCCAAGAGAATTTCGAGACTGTTAGAGCAGCCTCCTTGTGTCACCGCGTCCGGGGATTTGAGGCACTCGAACGTTCATCACTTTTCGCATCGATCGTGAATTGGACTACTTTTGACGAACTCCTACTACTGAGGAGCTCTGGATGCCTACGTCTCACCGCATACCCGTTTGTAGTCATTGTCTCATGTCATCGCGAGTGCTGACATAGTACTTAGCCATCCGAGATATCCCCCCCATCAAGCTCGAGACTGGTACCGTAGATGGAGGAGTGGAGTCGAAGCAATAGACCCGAGCAGTGACAGTGGACGGCTCGTGTGCCAGAGCCTCGTCACGACCCGACAGGCCTCACCTGTGAGCCGCAATGTCTCGACTCCATGCTAGGGTCTGAGATCCTTTCCGACAGGTCTGATTCAGAGCCCATGATCCCTTTGGTTCCATCTGTCTTCGTGTCTTGCACATCTTCAAGCAGGCGCCTCATATCCTCTCCTAAACACCCGGCCAAACATGTCCACACCAACCCGCTCGCCCTTGGTCTCACTCTTGGCCTCATTCTCCGGATTCGCTGGGATGTCGACTTGCTCCCCGTTGACTTTCCAGCCACACGCAGTCTGCGCGAACTTCGCCAACGCATCCCCCCTCAAATCGAGCCATCCACTTAATACACCCAAGTCGATCTGTCTAAAGGTCTTGCCCACTTCCCCTGCAATGCGTATCCTGATCAGATCCTCAAAGCCAACAACGTCGGCGTAGAGATCCGAGTACAGATCATCTGACTCCAAGGTAGCCCAAAATGCATCGTACTGCGCAGATTCGAGGAGCGTGTTCAGGCGCGTGAGTTTTTGTATTGACTCGGTAAGATCGGTGGTGGGGATGGACGTGTTGCCTGGGCTGTATGGGATTGTGGAAGGAGGCAGGAGCGCAAGGCAGAGGGAGAAGGCTGGTGATGGAAACACCGTCAGCGCCTTGACAAGGATGCTGGTGACAGTGTCAGGATGAAGGAGTTGTGGGTTAAATTGGTATCTAGTTTGCGTCCAGCCAGTCAGTTGCGCTCTTTTTGGATAAGACGAAATCGACATGTAGCTTCTTGCTTGTAATCTCTCAGATAGAGCTAATATTTCAATCTCCATGGTTCCCGTAGGACCGGTCAGGTAATAGGAAACGTGGTATAGGAAATTCTCTTCATCACAATACCGAACTAATTGAAAAATACATCTCTTCAAGGAGAGTCGGATTGCTTACAGTTTCAACAGCGCCATAGACGCGTATGCGTCGAAGAATTTCTCTTCGCATTGCTGGTTGACATATTCTTGAAATGTGGTCGTCGTTTCCGGATTGTATCGGTTGAGGCCGTTGAGGATTTCGTCAATCTGCGCCGGCCGCTCCTTGCATTTGTCGAAGGCATATCCCATCTTGGCCAGGGTCGTGGTAAAGTCGAAGGCGATCGAATGGATATTTCTTTGCGAGGGCGATCGAGAATCCAGAAACCAAAGAAATTCGGTGCGCACTTCAGTTCTCCGCAGTTTGGCCGGAGCGGAAGAACTTGGTGCCGGACAGGATCACGTTGTAGGACTCGCACACCTCTGAATCATCAGAAATGGTTTTGCTATGATGCCTAGATATCGTGCACTCCTATCTAAGAGTGTGAATATACAATACATCCAAGACGCCCAGTCATGCAGTTTTAATGTCCAAACAGCCAAATCGCAACCGAAACAGTGCACAATCCAAGCACTTCGTTGAGATATGGCCTTCTTCTCTTGTGGCAACAACAGGGTGACTTCTAGGTCACCAACCAAACAGCGCCTCCAATGACAATAGCGGTTGCAAGGAGGGTCAAAATTGCTGCACCAGCCTTGTCGCCGGTGGTGATCTTGCTTCTCAATGCAGCTGGGTCTTTTGGTGCTTCCGATCCAGCATTGGGGTCGCCCTTCGAGGTCGCACCCGTCCGGGTGGACTTGGGCGTCAAAACGGGGCTGTTGAGCGTCGCACCTATCACCGACAATGCAGCCATCTAGAGACCAGAAATCAGTATCGCCGCCGAACCGAATCATAGGAGGAATACACCATACCTGTTGTCCAACTCCGGTCGAACCATCCCACGTGGTCGTGTACCATTGCATACCGCACTCTCGGCCCGATTGACCGCCGTCGCATTGTCCCGCGGCTGCCTGTGCACTTGCTTGCAATTTAGGAATGATCTGATCCGCCGTCTGTGGCACCAAAAGACTCGTTACAGCCATCCATCTCGCCAAATACGCCTTGAAGCTTTTCTGATCCTGGTCGCATACCATCGTCGCTTCGCACAGGACTTCTGACATGATGTTGCCACCGTACTCAGCCGGGAAGAACAGGGATAGAGTGCTGTTGAGGATCGTGTTGACTCGATCCAGCCAGACCTGGCCGCCGTTCGTGTAATTGTACATGTAGGCGGCTCCGACCAGCAGCGTCCCGTAATTGTACGTCCAAATGTACCTTGTCTGATCGGTGCAATTGTTGTCCGAGTCAGTATTGTCCCAAATATAGAGATTGCCAGATGCCGGATCCGTCTGCATCAGGACACTGTTCTCCATCCATTCATAAACGGTGCTTGCCCAGTCGGCATAACTCTGGTTCCCTGTCACATAGGCCAGTCGAGCGGCAAGTTGAAAATTGCCACCATTAGAAACAGCGTTCTTGAGGTTGTAGCCGGCGTTGAGCGAGAAGACCTGCCAGTGGAAGCCTCCTCCACAGGTAGTGGTATCCCAATAATCCCGCTGGAAGTTATAGACCGCCTGTGCCAGAGCCAGCCACGAAGGAGCATCCTCGTCATCCGATTCCGGAAAGTTGGCTTCGACAGCATCCATTGCAGAAAACGCCCAGAAGGCTTGGTCGTCAATACCCATGCTCCTAGACTGGTTGGGCGGGTTGAAATTGTTGTCCGGGCCTCGCTGGAATTGAAGGGCCTGTGTCACGACGGAGTTGTACGACGAGTCATTCGTATACTGCCAGTAGTTGATGAGAGCACCAAACATAGCGCCTGCCTCCCACCAACAGTAGATAGCTGGATTGTTGGGATCACAGCTCAGACCACCGGGCAGTAATCCAGGTACCTGGCCAGTCTGATTGCCGTTGTAAATAGTCATCATATCATAGGCGATGGATGAGGCTGCCGTCACGACACTGTTTTGGTCGTTGATATCGAGTGCTATGGCCAGTGCACCAGGCACCAGAGCCAGAGGCAAGAGCCTCATGGTGAAGGTGGTTGTAGAACGAAAGCGGGTGCAAAGTAGTTGCTGTTGATGGACGCGGCGGAAAAGTTGTCGTACATCCAAAGCTGACTTTCCTTTCGCCACTCAGTTTGCGCCAAAGAGAGGTGTCGATGTCGCTGTGCCCGCACAAGCTGTGGATCGTGGTGAAAAGAATGGCGCTGTCTTTCCGGATGGCTGTATATGTCGATGGACAATAGACTGAGAGCGAAAGACTGGGGAGTTGCGGCGATTGAGAGGCAAGGGAGAGAAGATCGAAACGTGCCCCCTACTCGGAAAAGATTGTTTGAATCACGCTTCAAACTCGTCCCAGTTTGAGTGGCCGGCGCTGTCTCAGAGGTGCAGAAACTTGGCCTCCACCCATCCTTCCAGCTCCACCAATGCCACGCAGCTTATCCCGCGCGCTGGCGAGATTGCGTTCCGAGCACTGCCTCATCCGCTCGAGCTATGTCATCACCTGTCCAATGGCACCGACAGTTGCCGCTCAAGAGACCACCCCGATCCTCCGCGCTCCAACGCGGAGACTCCCTGACGCGTACGCCGAGGGCCTGCAAGGCAGAATGTGCACTCAGGCGCCTTTACTCGCATTATGCGTGGCCGGAACGGGGGTTATACGCTCGTTGTGTGCATGTTGTCGTCGGGTGAACATCTTGGAAAATTGGTCTGGAACTTCAGATACAGGTACCAAGCGAAAGCTTAGCACCGCTTGGTGGACGGGGCCACCTGAAGGGGCGCTTAAGCCTTACCTAGAGGCTTAACTGGGAATGCGAAACTCTGGGCGAGCTTGACTGGTCGTTCAACGGTCGGACCTCGTCGAGGGCTATGTCGACGCCTTGAGACACTTGTACATAGGCACTCTGTTGTACGTTGTAAATCTTACTATGTTTTTCTGCTACCCAATTTCCTCTGCGCCATGATGTCTGCTGCACGTCTCACTCTTTCCACCCAAGCAGTGTTATGGGCGAAGAACACGGCAACCTCCTCATCTGACGGCCAACCCACTTTTCGGCAGTGCCTCTCAGCTTCTGTCCTCACGCGTGGCTCGTGCGGGAGAGGGGAGACAAATCCCGCAAGGTCCTCTTCCCCCTCGAAAGGATTTTCTAGACCTCCAAGGAAGAGCCGAATTGCGGAAAGTACGTCGCGCAGTGAATGTGTCACGCCGTCGCCGGATCGTGCTACACTGTCCTGATCATCAAAATCAGGCTCCCTCGGCCGTGCCTCCAATGTACCTGCATGCTCGTCGATCCATTTCACCAGAGCCACCATTCCCCGCGTATCGTGAACAGACACCAACACCCTCACCATAAGCATTAGATCGTCAACCTTGGGCACGACAAGAAGAGCCTGGTCACATGAAGGCAGGAAGGTCTTCGAAGTGCCACCATATAACGCTCGAACAAACGTCGTCTTGGCGAGTGACCCAATGTCTTTGGGCTCTATTCGCGTGTTCACGTACCGCAACATCAGGTGCAGTATCTTCGCCTGAACCCGGAAAGTGTCCAAGTCGGTTTGAAGGGTGAGGGACGCCTGTTCGGGCCAGAGGATCAACCTAAGGCGGCGCCACACTGCGTTTCTGAACCCCACGCCCTTGGTGTTGAGATACTTCGCTACGCCGACAGACGCTCCTTCGAGAAGCGCATTCCACACTCGAATGTCAATTATTCCTGCTGCCGTCAACAGCTGCGACGCGTATGTCATCGCAGGGACGTTGGAATCGTCTCTGCAGATTAATTCTCCGGTGTTGGCGTCGGGGTACCCGATAGCACGAAAGATCAGTGCATCTTCTGGTCCACCCCTACAAAGAAGCGAAGTGAAAGCGGCCAAGGTATTAAGCGGAAGCCTCTTCAAAGTGTGGCGAATGACAGAGACTGGATACTTCTCAGCATGCCGGAGGACGTCCTTGGTCACCTCGTCCCAGCCGCTGTCCCGTATATAGGCAAATCCAGCCTCGGCATTGGGACTATGCTTCAGCAAACTGGCCATGAGATTACCCCCCGGTTTGATGCCTGCGCGTAACATGGCTTGGTAAAATTCGTCTGCGGACGGAACCTCGGAGTCAACGTAGACCACATCGCGAGGGTTTCCTGAGACTTCGAAGGCTTCTTTGATATCGCCTGGCAGGTATTTCCATGCTAATATTGAAGCCGGCTGGACCGTAGACGCAAGTAGCTTATCCAACATGGCGAAGTACGGCCGATAGTGCGGCTGAGAAGTTCCGACAGCCAGGTCATAAGAGCGAAAGGACGCCCAAGCCTCTCGAATTGTTCTTGTCGCTTGAATGCGTGCCGCCCACACTTCAGGTGCATCTTTGGACGTAGTTCCGTCGCTGACCTGCTGTTTCTGCTGAAGGAGCCAGGGACGCTGTTGCCGCATCAATATTGCCCGGGTTTGAATGGTCGGGCTATTATCTGTATCCCATCCCGCCAGAACAGCTGCGCTTTTCTCCCAGTCACCAAGAGTGTATCCGGCCTCTTGCATTCTGCGTAGCAATTTCATGACACGACTCTGTTTGCCTGGGTACTCAAGGTCTTGTTCGATTCCTAGGTTGATTTGCCGCCACGGGGGCCATGATAGGGATTTTGCTTTAGCCCAAGTGCGTTCGTGTGTAGTCTTGCGATGCAGTAGCTGGACCGCGACCAAAGCACGGTAACCCTCTCGGGTTATTGGGATTTGTGGTTTGGACGCAAACATCAGGCGAACCAGGGTCAATTGGGCGTTCTGCTGAAAAAGATACGCGTTGAAGGGTGTCCTCAAGGGTGTGAAAGAAATTAGTGAAAGAAAGCGGTTGAAGATGTGAGACAAGCGTTGCAACTCGGACCTCCCAAGCGCTCGAGAATGAACCGCATAGTAGTCGGAGAACAGGTGCTTGACGATCAAGCTGATATCCTCGAAGGACTCAGGTGCAACCCGCCGCGCATGCCGAAGAAGTCGGACTACTAAGCAGACTCGTGTCACCCAGTTCCAGCCAATGTATTCTTCGGCTTTCAAACATAGCTGCAGGTCGGCAAGGATACTCTTAATGAATGCCTTCAGAGACGAGGCGCTGACTTCTTCGGCACGTAGAAGCTGTAAAGGCACAAACTTAGGTATCCGCCCATGGCCAGACTTGCGCGTCTCGGCAGCCAGGGTGACATATCTAGCAAAGGCGAGATCCAGATTTTGCGAGGAAAAGACCCATGCCCAACTCGCAACGGCGGTGACATCGTGGCCGGTTTCTTCCAAAAGTTTCAGGGCGTGATCACAGAAGGTAGACTTCAGACCGGAGAGAAGTGTTGCTTCATCGGACCTTTCTTGAAGATGGGGCTCAACGTGCTCGAGGTATTCGACCAGCAGTCTGCGCAAGCCTGTGTTGTGCCTGAACACGACGGTCGATGACTCGGCGGTGGCTTCGGCGCTGACCTCCCACCATAAAGGATTGGTGGAAGAGAGGTCAGTCTTGTTGGGCCTGGCGTGCGAGGGCAGGAAGATTGACAGCTTCTGTTCCACCGTTTTGCGGAATGAAGACTGCTGAACAGACTCTTCCTCAAATGAACTGCGTGAGTCTCCATGTTTCGCAACCTGATCGGCGTCCATCCACCATGAACCGATCTTGTCATTCGCTTCCTTATGGACATCTGAGACGACATGATGTGCTGGCTCAGTGCGCGTGACGAACTCGGAGAACTCGGTCGAGAAGAGGGCCTGCTGGTCGGCTAGGAATTGCGGCGCACGTGGTGTCGGAGGAGCAAGTGTCGCAGTTTTCGACTGACTGTCGTCATGTCGGCCTCGACGTTGACGTTGGATTAATCCCGTCAAAGGTCTGGAGTATCGAGGTAACGGTCGAGGACCGTGGTTGACGGAGACGAGAGCGCGACGAACGCTGAGCATCCATTGATGCTTCAGTAGAGAAGCTATTGAGCGTCGGTGGTGGTGGGCGGGGTGAAGGCCTGATAATGGAATGATCGGGTCAGTTCATAGAGCTTCAAACAACAGGGCGGATGCAGGTGGTATCAGATGAGGTTGCTATTTCTCTCTCTGTTGCATGTGGCAGCGCTTGATCGAGGAAGGAAATCTAACGACACTCTCGCAGATAGTACGGAGACGCACTGTTGCTCATAATGCAGCTTCTTGGCACGCGCAATTATCTATCCACCCCTATCCTTGATGGTTGGTAGCGAGGTGGTAACAAGCTCTACGAGCTGTCACGATACGCCGTAGATGGGCTCTTCCAACGTCCCTAGCGCTGTCCGGTCTACGACAGCCCCTCAGCCGCAGAAGGACACTATCCACGCAATCTGCATTCGAGTCGGAGCGAGGGGGATTCTTTTCGAGTTTGCCCTCCAAGCATGTCGAGCCCCGGCAGTAGCAACGACACGCCCTCCAGTGCCCAGCTTGGGATCCTCCTTGACCAAGCGACGAGGTTGTGAGGCTGAAAGTTACTGCTTGCTTTTGGAGGCCAATTTACGCCATGCTTCCATGAAACGAATTACTTACCATGCGCTAGGATGTGATTAGTTTTGCCTGTAAGAATCGCTGTCATGGGTCGTAAGCGGAGCTTTTGATAGCATCAAAATCTCGGCGAGTTCATCGAAGGGGACCGGTTTAATTATGAGATGGTCAATGCCAGATTCCAGAGCTTCGTTCTTGGCCGCAGCGGATGCGAGGCCTGTCAAAGCAAAGATCGGAACACGAGGTAGGGAGTTTTGGGACTCGTACTGTCTAATAAGTCGAGTTGCTGTCATACCATCCATGACGGGCATTGATATGTCTAAAATCGCGGGTAAGCGTAGATCGACAAGCAAACCCACGGATCTGGAGAACGCACCCATCAACACGCAACGAAATGAGGCTGGTGCTGCAATGTACATATCGACGGCGTCTTGTCCGTTGACCGCCTGCTCGAACGGTAGACTCCGCCTCTCTACAAAGGTGGTGAGGAGCTGTTGGAAGACATCAGCATGTGTCACGCTGGGTCTCGAGTGGTACTTACCCTGAGGTTAAGTGGATTGTCATCCACGCAGAGCACAGAGCTGCGTTCTCCCGTCGCTGTATTCACGTTCAATAGTTGCGGAAACTCTCTTGGCAGTGTCCTGCCATTAGGCGTATCAGACGGCGAGTTCAGATTGGGTACCGCGCTTGCGTCCTGCGAGTAAGTTCGAGGATGAGAATGTGAGTCCTTGGGGCCGAGCGAGTCCGCCGAGCTGCTCTGAGCGTCCACCTGCGCCTGGTCCAGGCAGTGAAGCAATGCCGCGGCCAGTTTACGGGGACCGAGCCTGCATTGCAGGTGTCAGCATCACCATGAGTTGAACGAGAAATTTCAAGAGGGTGACTTACAGTTGGTAGGTTATCTCGACGAACGATTCTGGGCTCGTGACACGAGAATCAACCCGTAATACAGCCGACTCAAGTGCGTCGTGTGCGATAAACAACACCGGAGGCGTCAATTGCCCAGCAGATAACGAGCGCACTGACTGGAGCTGGCGGAAAGATGGCTCCAAGCATATAACCAAATCTGCAGACTTCGCCGTCCAATCAGAAGCAGTCAAGACGTCTATACCGAACCATTCCTTGAGAGTTCGGATGAGACTCCGTGAAAATTGCCCCTCAGCCCTCAACATACTTTCGGTGTTCTTTTGCGAACCTTTCGAATTGACATCTTCAAGAATGCAGATCCGAAGGCCTTTCAAGCGGTTGGCGACGGAATTGATAAGGTCCGTTCTCACATTCTGCGCCGACTTCAACTCGGCCCTTTTCAATATTAGGTGGACGCCGAACGTTGATCCGAGGCCCTTCGCACTCGCAACCTCGATGGGGCCGCCCATGGAGTTGACCACCTGGTCCACAATGCTGAGACCAAGCCCAGTTCCAACCGCCAACGGATCTTCCTGTGAAAATGCTTTGAAGATACGGTTCTGCATGAATTTATTGGACATTCCGATGCCTGTGTCACAGACCGTTAGAAATAGAGCAGCACCATCATTCGGCTTGTCGGAATCGTCTGATTGCCGATCTTCCACACCAAGTTCGGCATCCTGCACGCGTAACGAAATGCTGATGAAGCCCTCGTCTGTGTATTTCAGGGCGTTGCCCACCAGATTCATAATGATCCTTCTCCACGCGCCTGGTTGTGTTTCGAAATGGGAATTGCCAGCGGGCAGATCTAGACACAGACGAACCCGGCCGCGGGTTGATTCGGTCCTGTTGCTCTTCGATAGTTCTTGTGGTTTTGTGGTGAAATTCGGAATCTGGACTCCGACCCCTGCAATCGCGTCTTCCGAGTGGAGGAAATCATGCTGAACTGTAAATCCCAGTACGACAACTTCCACGACCTCCTCAATGACCGAGCTCATGTCGACAGATGATGTGAGGCTTGACGTTGCCAATGCCCTCTTCCTTCGCGACTCCATAATCCGCTTCCTTGGTGACGTTGTCCTAGAAACGTTGTAGCTATTGACTTTGGAGAAATTGTTGATTTTGGCAAAGTCCATGACATGCTCTAGGGAGTCCAACAAAGTACGTCCACAACTTGTGATGGTGTCCACCATTTCGCGCTGGAAGCGCCCCATCGTGCTGTCGTACAAGAAGTTGGTCGCCCCAAGGATGCCGTGGAGCGGTGATCGTAGCTCATGCGATACCGAAGACACGAAGGAATCCTTAGCTCGGCTTTCATCGAGAGAGTCAAGATGCGCCAGGGTATTTGTGATGCTGTTGCTGAAAACCTGTAAAAATTTCAAGTCTTGATCGGTCGCGGGATCCCGTTGGGGCTTCAAAATCCAGCAAACATTGAATGCGAACCATCGCTTTCGATTATAGTCCCAAACAGGAAGACAGACAAATGCCCTAGCCTTAGGTTCAAGCTTGAGCAACGCCTTGACTTGGGCTGCTCTGCGTCTCTTGTGCCGGTCCTCAGGGTGGGGAGTTGTGGAACCCGTCGTGTCGCGTTGATCGCGCCCTCGAATGTCTGCTCCAGAGCCCGAACTTGACGTATCGTCTGGCAAGGCTGTACTGAGGCTATCCAATAAGTACACTCGTCCCCGGGGTCGAGGTCCTAAGAGACTCCGCATATCACGTACTAGGAATCGAGGAAACTGGTGCTGATTTCTGACTTGGATCTGGTCCCTGGCTTCACTTAGGGAGAGACCCAATATAGGGCAGATTGTATACGAGCCAGTCTCATCACCGCTGGAGGGCTCCTGGTCGAGCTGGGCCTCTGTAGCGTCAGGTGACTCCTCCGTTGCGCTCGAGGATGTGGAACTGACTGACATTGGATATCGGCGTTTCCCAGGCCGTACAGGGTCATCCATTCGTTCCTGGCGTGGTCTGTACTTGTGAGACGAGTCGACAGAGGGAATGTAGAAAAAGACGCTACCATCGTAGCCGCCAGCAGCCCGTATAATATTCGCTGCCCGACTGAACATCGACTTACATCCAGAAGGAAGCGCTGCCTCCCACGATGTCAAATGCCTCGCCTCACCGACATCACTTCCACGACTCACGAGCGGAGCAGGGAGGTCGCTGTCTGCATGGTGTATATCGGCGGCGTCGGTCAACTGGCTTGTCAGTCCAGACAGACCGCTCACAAATGCCTGCAAACCTTCAATGAGTCTATCTCGCCGCTGGTGTTCCGCCCGGATTCTGACAGCCTCAAGATGGTTCATGACAGTTTTGGCGGTGTCGCACAAGATTACTTGTTCTTCTCTCGAAAGGTCCGGCCTAGTGTCGACGTCGAAAACACAAACAGCACCAACTTTTACGCCGTCAGAGGATCGAATAGGAGCACCGGCATACCAGCGCATCTGCGGGTCCTCCGTCACAAACGGACGGTCGCAGAATCGCGCATCTTCCCTCAAGTCGCTGATGACCACCATGTCTGGATCGACATCGCGATGCTGCTTTTCATATGATGCTGATTCCGAGGTGTTGGGCAGGACCACTGAGCAAAAACCCCTCTCTCTAGGCAAGATGACACTGCCAATCCAGAGTCCGTTGATGTCCCTGGACGCAGAGCCCGACTGGCCGGTCGACGACCTTGCGGCTTCTGCTAAAACATATTGTTGAGTCGAGTCGATGAGAGAGATCAAAGCGTGGGAGGCATTGAGACGAAGGAGAAGTAATTGGGCAAAAGCTTTGAGGGCAGTGTCGGTGGAGGGTCTCGGGGCGAAATTGACGGCGCGACGGGCGCTCGGTTCTGTTATGTCGAGGTGTGGGTTCGGTCGCGCAAGATCAGTGATAGCAGAGAAATACCTGCAGGCCGGTGGCGGGTATTAGACAAGGACGGGACTTGCGATTTCAAGTGGGCAGGCATAATGACCTTGAGACCAAGCGCTCTCTGAACTGTTCAGACGCCTTGGGGCTGCCTGTGCCGAATGACATGAGTATCAAGGGCAATCAACTGGGCTGACCCCTCCCAACAATCCTCAATCTGCAAATACCGGACAAGATTAGAAGAAAACACGACGAGGGACGGCGAGCCCAATGATAGCAAAGTCACCAGCGCATGCGCAAGCAGAAACACATCTGGTCTGGAGTTGAACAAGCTTGACGGCTGGGACGGCAGCAACCACTGGATCTTGAACTGCAAGGGTGAAGCAGACAACCAAAGAACCAAGGAAAATAGGTTGGTTGTGATCACAATGTGCCTCTCACGTATGCCTCTGACTCTGAGTGCTTTCTTTCCTTGGGATCATACATCGAATCGAGGCCGATCCATTCCACAATGGAAAGTGAATGTACCAGGCGAGTGCGCCAGCGTTTGCATGATCTGCCGATTGTATGGGGATCTCAGTTGTGAATCTCGGAGCGTGCAAGCGCTGGGAATCGGGCTTGGATCACGTGCAGTGATCTCCCGCATTCTCTGATCCACCGTAGATGCACCCGGTCGTTGTGCGGCGGAGCAATAGACGACGCAACCTTCACGAGGTTCGCATCGCATCTCTTCAAACATCCAAAACTGATCGCAATCGGCCAGTTCGACCAGTTCTACTCCTCTCGGAATAACACTGCCGGCCCTGGCCTCTTTCGCCAACGCCTTGTACACCGTCCACTCATTCATTGTTCAAAATTCCTCACCGCGCAGTTGCATGACTCAGGGCCAGGAGGCAATCTGACTTTATCCCTTTACTCTCTCGTTATTCTCCCGTCTTCATCGTTCCATTGCAGCTTTACAGCATACAGACGGCATTTCTACGCGTTTTCCGCGAGTGTTGATTGAAGAGATGTTGGGGGACCAATCCAGCTATTGACACAGATGCAGTTGTCTTAGCTCGCTCCGCAACCCTGCTCCATCTACGATTATTGTCAAAGGCCATCCAACGATCTCCTAAAATATCGCCATGGCCGACGTCAACGGTGTTTCGAAGCACGAAGACACCGTCTCGAACTCGGTGTCGCATCTCGGCAAGCGGAAACGCACTGTATCTCCCCAGGTTGAAGGACTAAAAAATGCTGCGCTGCAATCTACCCTGCAACATGTCCTGCAACTTCTTCGCAAGTACGTGTCGAATAGCGTTCCCGACCTTCGTTGCGCAGCTAACTTGAAAAGTAGATATGATACTACTCCATCACTTCTTAAATACTCATTACCTCAATCCAAGTCCGACGTGCCAGACCTGAAACGGGCGCGCCTCGTCAAGTCAGAATCCGCCAACAATACTATCGAGGATCGCATTTTGACTGGCGGCTACAATTCTTTGCACGCTCTGAAAGACGATGTTAAAAGCGTCCGTGACGCGATCCTGAATGATGCGTCCGCCGCTTCTCAGAATGGCACAACAGATACCGGTGTGCAGGGACAGTTATCGACATTAATGAAGGAACTGGAGCAGTATGATCCAAAATCGTCTGGAGTCTCGGAATCGAATGGCGAAATACCCCTAAACGCGGACGAGGTGAAACAGAAACCAAAGCAGTTCCTCTCTCTCAGAAGCAATGTCAACGGCGTTGCACATGTCTTGTTTTCAGGTCTTCAGGTTCAGCAGGCTTCCGAAAAGGTGGAAACAGATACCATATCAGAAGTCATGGGTACCTGCCTGCCAAATGGGTTCGAACTCACCGATTACTCTGCCCTAGGTGGGAAAGAGGAGGACTTGAGGAAGCAGGAGAAACGGACGTTTGAAAAAGTCTTCGCCACACTCCGTCGTCTCAAACCCCTGGACCTTCCGCATACGGCAAAGGATGTGGTCAGAGGTAATACTCTCGACTTCATCCCAAACTCCAGTCGGGCGGAGAACCTTCCTCTGAACAAACACGACTACAAGTTCGCGAAACTACCGACCGGTTCATTCCTTTCTTACCGTCAATCTCACCAGGACCGGAAAAGTGTACAACAATCTTCCAGCAGCGCGGACTTCAAAGCGGCACTTGCGGCTAACAACGTGCGCCAGGGCAAGGAGATGAGCGAGGAAGAGTTGTTCAGCTCTGTCTACTCTTCGTTTGCGCCGAGCTCGGACAATGCATATTCCCTAATCTCCCAGGAAGATCTGCGCCGAGAGTGGTGGAGCCAGAACGGCGAGCACAGACTATCCAGACTGTTCAGAACGACAGACCAACAGTCATCCCCGTTAGACGGAGAAGCTGAGGGGAGTGATGAGTTTGCCGATGTAGTTGCCAATTTCGAGCCACAAGAATCAGAAGATGTCAATTCGGATGGTACAGAAAAGGAGCTCGACACCTTGTTGGAAGAGGTATCGGAGATGATCGAGACACTGAGCTCCTACCAAAGAAATCGAAGCCTGGATCACCTCGTGTCCGGCAGACTAGGAAAGCCCGAGACGCCCGAGTACGAGACCTTTGAAATGCTCAGAGATCAGCTCAGCATATTGATTGCATCCCTACCTCCCTTTGCTGTCGCGAAACTCAACGGTGATCAATTGGACGATCTCAATATCTCCACGAAGCTCATTGTCGAGGTACCCGATTATCCCGGTACCGGACAGCCGGATGATTACATTCGCCGGCAACAGAAGATGGTTCAGCAGACAACACAAGCAGTGGCTCGCCCGACCGTGACTCCCCAACCAGTCCGACCGAGCTACTCCTCCGTGCAGGCAAACACGATATCCTACAACCCAGGAGTTAGAAATTATGGCAACTCTGTCCCCGCCACTGCGGCATTCGGCATGCGCTCAACCCCGTCGTATCAAACTCCCACTGCTTCTCGACCAACATACCCTCAAACCTCCACCTTTCCGGTTAGCACCTCAAACACGTATTCAGCGAACCGCCCCACAATTCAACAATTCCAGCGTCCCGCCGTGCAAAACGGCTATAGTAGTTACGGGAATAATACCCCGCTGCAGCCGTCACAGCAACAGTCACAATCGCAAACCCCAGCAGCTGGGTATGCTCAAAGACCAACTCAGCCAGGGTATCAACAGCGTGCACAGGACACCGCCGCGGTACTGGCGAGGTCTGCTAGTCCGCAGAAACCTCAACCACTGGTCAATGGGACGGCGCAGCATTATACGCCGAGGCAGCAACAGCCTCAAACTCAGACTCAACAAGGCCAAAACCAGCAAGCTCAACAACCGGCGGCATATGCTTATCCAAGACAAGGTAGTGGGACGCCGACCACACCGATTACGCCGGGGATGGTCGCGGCGCGGTATGATGGTGCTGGAGACCAATCTGTTAGCGCACAGGCGGGTCGGAATGCTCAGGCTGCACAGAACTCGCCACCACAGCCACCGCAGCAGAAACAAACAGTGGAAGTCTCTAGGTGAACGAGGCAGGAGAGGGGATATGGAGAGTATAGAAGGCGCAAAATTAAAAGTCCGATTCTTATGTCTTGTATCAGTATGGCTTCAAAGGATTTCTTCTTTGGTTCCTGGGGAACTTCCGATCTCGATGGTCTTATCAAAAGAGACGTTGAGAACCGCGATGAAGCCACAAAACGCTTCGTCTGGTGATGAAACAGGACAGAACAGAAAGAACAGAACAGAACGATTAGTCCATTGTAATCGAGAGCGCTTTACACTGACTTTGCTTGGGTTGCTTTTTCCCGTCAATTCGACGGCTTGCTCTAGCCCGGGAGTGCACTCAAGTTTCCCGCGCTGCAAGGAGGAGGCGAGAACGATAGAATAAGCATTCAGTATTTGATATCGGCTAAGGAGCGTGGTAGGACGCCATAAGAGTTGGGTATTTCCTCAAGCAAGGGGAGCATGTGTGTGGTGACCTCGAGTAGGTCTACTTGCGGTTGCTAGGGCTTGAGACGACTTCTCTCCTTGGAAACTACATGATGCAACCTGTAACTTTGATCTTGCACATTCTCGGATGAATGTGCTGAGCACGAGACTGTCACTAATGACGTCGACCTCGGCTAGTTGGCCGCCAGTCTTGGTCACATGCGAATTGCCAGATTCTGGAGGCAAGGGTACTCGTACTGTTGACGAGAACCGACCTGTGCCCCAAAGATATGGCAAAGCACAAAAGAGGACCTCCTTGACCGGTTATCGCATCCCTGCCACACGAAGGGCGGTCCCATTATTGTGGGTTGTTTGCACCCCTACTTGCAGCATTACCCACCCGTGTCTTGCCCAGCCGCGAGGTATGATGTCGTCCAAGGCCGGGCGTAATCAGGGAATTGAGATGAACACCTGTTTGGCTTTCTCGTATTATATTACTCGGACCAGGACAGGGCGCACCCGAGAATGTTCTCACAATCCGAGTCCTATTTTCAGCCTTGTGCTTTTATTCCTCTGCCTGTGGCCGCCTTCCGCCTCACTCGGTGCCGCATCATCTGACGGCACTGGAAGGCAACAAGTGTCCTGGTGCGCCCATCACGGTAGTATATATTTGTTACCTCGCACAATCAACCCTGCGTTGTTCCACAGAAGCAGCACTCACCCTGTTCTCTCGATTGTCTTCAGCGAGCCTCCACACGTATCCACATACTGCACATCAATCCGCACTACACCTCACCAAACATGTGTTTCGGAGGTGGTGACCGAGACGAAGCGGTGGTCATCAGAAGACGCGAACGTCCACGGTCGCGAACACGATACAGCCGAGAATACGTCTCTCGACCCGAGACAGCTACGTACCGGCGAGAGACGGTGACGAGGCGATCAACCTCAGCTCATCGACCAAGTTACGACCGATACTCCGAACGCCATTCTGACCATTTCCACACCGACCCACGGCGTCGCAGCGGGAGCAGGACGCGGATTGTAACGGAAGAGAGGAGGAGCCGGAACCATTATTGACGCATGACGAGCAATAGTGAGATGAATGATTGGGCACGCTGCTTTCGGAGGACGCTCTCAGTACAATTTGCACCAGCTCTCAGATGTATTTATGAATATTTTGGTATACAAGATTAGCTC
Source organism: Phialophora verrucosa (assembly GCA_002099365.1). Lineage (NCBI taxonomy): Eukaryota > Fungi > Ascomycota > Eurotiomycetes > Chaetothyriales > Herpotrichiellaceae > Phialophora > Phialophora verrucosa. The sequence continues at coordinate 2,823,016 of MSED01000004.1, read as the reverse complement.
TACACAGTACCTCTGATCCTCGTGTTCGATCTACATAATCCAGTGATAATGGTGGGACAAAGGACGAGTAGGTTGAACAGATCGCGAAGGGTGGGGAAGCGAGCTCGGGTGCTCGTCCAAGTACCCCGCCTGGTCCACAGACGTCATCGTCGTTTGTCTCTTCAGCTTGTCCAGTTGATGATGCGTTCCCGGATTTCTCGATTCGGCCTCAAGTTCGAGGGGTCGTTCTGCGCTTTGGCCTCTTGTGCACCCGCACATCTAGTTTACGCAGCCAACCTGCAGCCTCCTTTCCTCCTTTATAGCACATACATAAAGCCTGTAGAAGCTCAACCCTCCTCGTAACGCAGTCTCAAGGCACAGTATACGTGAAGGACCCCCGGAGAATACCTCTGCGACCTCTATCTCCACAGCCATGAATCGCGCCTTATCCATTCGATCCCGCAAGAAGGACGACCATGCGAAAGAAGCCTCCAAGCATACCTTTTCCATCTCGACCTTGCGCGGTATCCAGCAAGCCGAGCTCTCCAAGAAGCTCTACAAGCTTATCAAGACCGAGAATCATGCCATCGGAGCCTACGAGACCGCGGGTCGCGAGCGCCTCTCCATCGCATCTCAGCTGTCGGACTGGGGTGAGTCGACCAACGACGACTCCGTCTCGGACATTTCGGACAAGATCGGTGTCATTCTCTCCGAGATAGGTGAACAGGAGGACCTTTTTGCGCAGAACCTGGAGGATTACAGAGCCATCTTGAAGCAGATCAGAAACATAGAATCCAGCGTGCAACCTAGCAGGGACCAGAAGGCCAAGATCAGCGACGAGATCCAAAGGCTCAAGTACAAGGAGCCCTCCAGCCCGAAATTGGTCACACTGGAACAGGAACTCGTGCGGGCTGAAGCTCAAAACCTTGTCGCAGAAGCGCAACTCACCAATATCGTAAGCCACTCCAAGCAAAGGACCAGTGACGAATGCTAACACGCACGACGTAGACGCGCCAGAAGATCAAGGAAGCCTACGATCTCCACTTCGCGGCGACCATAGAGCGAGCAGAGAAACAGATCATTCTGGCCAAGTATGGCCGCCGCCTGCTGAACTTGCTCGACGACACCCCTGTCGTGCCAGGAGACGTGCGCCAGCCCTTTGCCCAGGCCAATGAGGCGAGACAGATTCTCGCCGATGCAGAACAGGAGCTACAAAGATGGGAACCACATCTCGAGCCTATCCACTCAAACGCAGGTGGATTGGGGTCGAACTTGATGCCTGTTGACGATCGCAGCACGCGAGCAACTTCGGAGGTCCCTGAAGTAGCACCTGTTCCAGTAGAGTCGAACCCGAAGCCCGCGGCGGAGGCACAAGGAACCCATCTGGAGCAAGCGACCGCTTAGAAGGCAGGCCGGTGTTGTGAGGAAGAAACGCTCGTCACCACTACACGCAGCCCTCGCACCCCTGCGCAGCGCTCGAGTGCCTCATTCTCGGACAGGGAGAGAGAGAGAATGAGCATCAGGAAGTGAGCTAGGTTAGATGGATGACGCTGGGGTGCTTGTCTGGGTCGTCTTTAGTATCGTTGCTTGTCGCTTGGGTGACGTTCGACGATGGCCTTGTCTTCGGCAGTGAGGTAAAGAGGTAAAGTAACAGCGGAGTAATACTGTTTCCGGTAGCAAACCCAGTATCTCACGAGTATGCATCTGCCTCTTCTCTCCATTGCGTCCGCGCTGAGTCCCAGACTGCATCGTAGACGGAGCGCCTGCCAATTCACGCAACATGACCGTCCGGGGATCAGCCTTGTGCATATCGGAGCTCCTAGAAATATAGGCGCAGGTCCTGAAGGGGAAAGTCCGGATGAGAGAAATTGTGCATCATGTCCACTGTCTGTAGATCGGAACTTGATCCCGCTCGGCAGTCCCGTAGAAAGGAAGATGGCCATCCCGGGTCGTCCTTCATTGGCGAGCCCGCCATAAGCGACCCTGAGGCGCCCTCGGTTCGATCGCGCGGTCCCCTTAAGCGCTGACATGATTTGCGCCCCCCATGCCACCGTTTCATTTCCTTTCTCTCCTCCATGTCACTGCAATATCGTTCCCTGCTGCTCAAGCCGGCGCAAGTGTCAGCCACGAACAGACGAGGCCCCGCGCATGCTTCCAGAACAAATCACCATGACGCGACCCTCTATCGGTTGGCTGGAATTGGTTGATTGACAACCGTCTCAACGTCTGTTTCAAATTATTGAATGTCGCCTCTGGTGAAGGACCCTTCGCTTCGAAGAGATATTCCTCGGCGCTCGAAGGACATCCCTTTGCAAGGTGCAACTCGTTCTTCACGGTTGCCACCTCAGGACAAGTCACTGCACCGCTGGGATCGTGGATGACGACTCCTGACTCGGCCGGTGCTCTCATTTGCAGACCTGCGCCCGCTCACCCACTCCTCTGAGATCCTTTCGTGAACCATTCCGCTTCGATACACTTCAAACCGGCCCCGCTTCGCATTTTGTATTCACCCGCAACCAGTCTTCGGTCCTTTATCTCGTCCTTGACTGTCTCTTTCCCCTCATCTCTGGAGAGACATCCTGAAGTCTCTCGACTTCCGCACACCAGAGCGCCAATATGTGGTCGATAATACTGCTTGGCCTCTGCGCCTACCTGCTGTATTTTGTGGTCAGCGCTTTCCTGGCCTTCCGCCGCGACCTGAGCAAAGCAAAACAATCTGGGATTCCCTACATCGTTGTCCCAGTCTACTATCTTCAAACCTGGTGGTTGGTAAGCCATCCTCTATGGCTACCGCTGCTGGCAAAATTGCCGCGCAAGTGGACTCAATGGGTGGACTTTTGCATCCCAGACTTCTACTTCCGCCGCAGTATCGAGGTTTTCCAGCAGGTCGGCTCAGATACGTTTCTAGTCGTTGCGCCAGGAGGCACCGTGATGCACACTGCCGACCCGGCTGTCATCACCCAGATCACTACTCGAAGGAACGATTTTCCCAAGCCCACACCCATCTACCGATCATTGGACATCTATGGGAAGAACGTCGTTTCTACCGAGGGCCCCGTCTGGCGTCAACATCGTAAAGCCACCAGTCCGCCGTTCACCGAGAAGAACAACCACCTGGTGTGGACAGAGAGTCTCGACCAAGCTTCTGCCATGCTGGGTTCGTGGGTGGGGCCTGACGGCAAAGGCGACATTACGGTCGACCGTGTCATGGATGATACCATGCGCCTGAGCTTGTATGTCATCAGTAGGGCAGGCTTCGGAAGGAAATTGCAATGGCCTTCTGCTGACGCGAAAGCCGATGTTGACGCCAACTATGCCGACAATTCCAAGATCCAGAATGAAGAAAGTGACCGGGATCGGGGCCATTCGATGAGCTACACTTACGCCATCCACTGCTTGCTGGACAATATTCTGTTCCAATTCCTTCTGCCCCGATGGCTTCTCAAGTACTTCCCAAACGCGAACTTCCGGAAGGCGGATGAAGCCTACAACGAATGGGGAAATTACATGAGAGAAGCTGTGGCGTCCAAGAAGACAGACCTTGAGGCATCGAGAGATGAGAGCAAGGACCAAATGGATCTCTTGGCTCAACTGGTCAAAGGCCAGATCGCGTCGGAGAAAGACAAAGGAAAGAGCAGGGACGTACCTCTTACGGATTCTGAGGTGCTCGGCAATATGTTCGTTCTAATCCTTGCGGGCCATGAGACAGCCGCAAATTCGATCCATTTCTCTCTGCTTTATCTAGCGCTTTATCCAAAGAGCCAACGAGCAACACAAAAGGACCTAGACCGGATATTCCAGGGCAAGCCGCCTTCAGATTGGGATTACGACCGTGATCTGCCAGCTCTTTTCGGAGGCATGGTAGGAGCTGTACTGGCGGAAGAACTGCGACTGGTTCCGCCTGTCATAGGTATACCAAAGTCGACTTGGGGTGTACCGGACCAACCAATTACTATCGGCGGCAAAGCGTGCACAGTGCCTGCCGGCGTCTATATTAGCTTGGCATCAGGCAATGTCCACCGGAATCCGAAATATTGGCCTACGTCTAAGCCATCCTTGCCCGGAGGGCACACTGCGCATCCGATCGCTAACCTTGATAACGACCTCGAGGAATTCCATCCAGAACGGTGGCTGCTGGATGACACCGACGGAGTCGAGCAGGTTGAGACCGCCAACGGGAAGACGGAAATGCCCAACGAAGCCGTAACCGCAGACGAGCTGGCAATCAACGAAGCAGCAGACACATCCGACAAGTTCTATCGTCCACCGAAAGGTGCTTATGTCCCGTTCAGTGACGGTTACCGTGCGTGCCTTGGCAGGCGGTTTGCTCAAGTGGAAGTCCTTGCTACTTTAGCTGTGATCCTGCAGAATTACTCAGTCGAATTAGCAGTCGACCAGTGGGCAACAGACGAAGAGGTAATCGCGATGGACGAAGACGCTCGCGTGGAAGTGTGGGAGAGGGCTGCCGAGCGAGCAAGGAAGCTGATGCTGACTGGCCTCAGTGTCATCATCTCTTTGCAAATGAGAGCTGGACATGTTGCTCTTCGCTTCGTGCCCAGGGGCCAGGAGAAATTTCCTGACGATGCAGATGAAAAGTGGAAAGCGAAGCATCCCGAATTGTGTGAGGGCATCCGAGGGACTCCTGGCTGGAGATTTTGGGGCTGATAATTGGCGTCTCGCCTGGCGATGATGCATTTGGCGGGCATGGTTTAGCTCCTGCTAGCGAGCATTGGTTTTATGTACGAGCAGCTTCTCCAAGAGTGCATCGTCGCATGGATGAGTACCGCTGCGGTGGGCGGTAGGCAGCCCACCTGACCAAACGAAAGTACTCTGCATACCACGCTCCCCGCATGTCAAAACATGCGGTACTCAGGTTGCCGGTGCTCAGTTATATATTCTATGCCCTTCATTCGTTTCGGGGGGGAGATTTACACCGCCTGGCCTTGCGATGACCAGGAAGCGCTATAGTGTTTAGTTCGAGGGAGTCGGTCTCTTGTAGTGGAGGTGGTGGCTGCATGTGCCTTGCCTAAGCGGCTTCGCTGGCTCAATGGGAGTCGCCAAAAGTTCCACGACAAATGCACAAATGCAGCGCTCTTCTTCCCCTGATTCGTCTTACGGTCATCAGCATTGAACTTTCGACATGGTCAAGCGATTCGCTCGTCGATATATCTGCTTCTCTGGCGGAAGAATAGCATGACTGGGCCTCGATTCGGTCCGCCAGATGCTTTAGCAACAGCCTTCGATCAGTGCACCGCGACGGCCAACTGCTTCCGCTGCGCTATTAGACTGTCGTCGATTGGCCTAGGCCACAGGTTACTGGAATTCGATGCCAGATCCGATATCCAACGGGCCTCCGTTGTGTGGGCCTGACGTTTCTCGTGCATGTCTAAGTCATCCAATACCAGGACCCCTTGATTGCCCGCTGCCCGTTGCCCGTTGCCAGCGGCCAGCGGTGGCAACCGGGCATGCAGCTTGCTGTTCGCTGGCAATCACCCGTTCGCGCAGACGTTGGGCAGAAATATCTTGATCGTGCAATCCAGATTCGCCCAGATAAAAACCCGAGGCCTGCTCTGACAGGTGAGTTTGTCCCTCCACGCTCCCCCTTAAGGCTCAAGAGATCGGTCCCCTTCAACCACAAACCGCCCCTTCTGGTCCTCTTGTATCACTCAGGAGAAGGAGGTTACCCTTGCACACGGACACGTCCCTCTACTTGGTCAGAGCGGTGCTGTTACATGTTCGTGCCCCTCTCCTCGAACCTGTCACCTCTTGCCTGGTTGGCCGTGCCCGCGACAAGGGATGGCTCTGATACACTCATGACAACCAATATCTTGTGTCTTGCTTTCATGACATTGCCTTGCGTTGACGCACCAAGCTTCACTCTGTCGAGCGATGGACGGCCTCACTACTGGTCCCTTAGTCAATGCAATTACTGGATGCTATCGATTGTTGCTGTTGCTTCGTCCATGAACGTTGCTGTCCCTATGAGCGGGCCCCTAAGCCAACTTAGATTCGCAACTCTGTATGTTCGTCTCGGTCCGAGACCGCCCACAAGGTCGTCGGCGTCGCAGCCAGGCCTACGGTGTTAACAAGGCTGCTCGCTCCTCCAAGTTGTCGCTCCTCTCCGCCATCACTACCGGGTCCCATCAGTCCCATGGGTCTAACGACAGCTCGTCGACGATCACCCAAGAGTCCTACTCAAAGTCCACGTCCGGTTCCACCAAGCGAAGTAAGTCGTCGAGGGCGAAGACGTCACGAGAGGCCCGGGAGCGGAAACCATCATCGAGGAAGGAGAGCCGGGGGAAGACGGCCAATGAGAAGAGCATGTCCAGAGAGTCGGTGAACGTCTTTGAGTTTCTCGTAAAAGAAGACGGACAAGAAGGCCCTCTGCCCGACCTGAAAGAGCCGTCACATGTTGAGAAGCCGGCTGCCGAGATGACTCCCTCTGTGAGGGACGACTCTGACAGCGAAAGCGTGGTGCCGAGCATGCATTCAGACTCAGGCATATCAATGGGGGACAGCATCATTCACCTCAGCAACGACTCGCCGGTCGATGCTCGTTTGCCCCCGTTGCCAGAGGATGTGCAAGAACTCCCAGAGCCTGTTGAACCGCAACGAGATCAGCCCAATCACTCCAAGCGGATACAGTGGAAGTGGCCCGAGGTACCTCGCGCGACTCACAAGCATCACTTGCCGACTCACGCTGCGAGGACACACAGTCCAGAACAGGCCCGCATCCGTATCCCACAGTCACCTGATAGCTTCGATGGGGGCTTTTGTTCCGCAGCTCACCCGCTGTCTGGGTATGATCTGGTCTCGGACAAACTGGCTTCCGGGGAGCTCCCAGCGGTGTTTCGGAGTTTCAAGAAGATCAAGTTCCGGCTTCTGTTGCAGTTACAAGATGAGATACTAGAGATGGAGCAACAGCTAGCTGCCCTGGATATTGCCGATACCCAAACCCGTCTCAACCCAGATGGTAGCACCTCGCCGGCGTCTCGAAGGCTCAGCTGGCAGTGGGGTCAGTCTGACTTGCCGGCACACCGTTTACACATCTTGGGACGCCTGTCAATGAAACTTGAGCAATACTGTGCGCACAGCTACTCCCGGAGAGACATCTATAAGGCTGACTGTTGGTAGATCAGGTTCTTTCGGCGTCCCAAAAGGTGTGCAGGCTCTCTTCGTCACCACCACTTGCGGACATCGGCCATTTCCGGGCGTGGCTGAAAGAGCACAACCCCCTAACACACCTCGAGTCTCGGTTCCTGGATGACGACGAAGACCTGATATCGTTGACTGACACAAGAAATTCTCCGGACGTGCCCGCCGCCGAGCTGACATCTGATTTTCTTCCTCTTTGTGTTCTCACAATGACGCTTCTACCACTGCTGTCCTTCAAATTCATGACTGGCGTCTTGAACAGGTTGATCGTTCTCACAATCGTGCTGGCCGCCGGGTTAGGCAGTCTAGAGAAGCTGGACAGAACCAGAGCTGAACAGCATAAGCAATGGATTGTCGCATGTTTTGGAGTTTCGCTCCTCGCAGCGATACTTTTTTAGAAAGGCTTGGGATAGGGGCGGCGGCAACGCTCGTTGATTTTGATTTCTGAGACAATGGATACACCGCATAATACTCAGCTGGAACTAAGATGTGTCGAGCCGAAGCACAATGTACATTAGAACACAGATGAATGATGACGACCATGACAATGACTACTTCTGTGGCTCATTGTAGAGCCTCGTCGGAGCGTGCGCAGCGCAGCCTTGTGGCCCTCGTGACGTCTTTGGAGAAAGGGAGCAATCAATGCTCGTCCTCTCCAACTCGAGTCACTTGCACTCAACCAGCCTGACACTGTAGCATCAATTACTGCGATTTGTGCTATTGCCAGAAACCTGAAGGCCAGAGTCTGCTGTATCGGACAAGACGTGCTTGGGACATTCTCGTCTCGGGACATCATCTGCACACCCCCCATCCACCCTCCCACCCTGGCCCCTCTGCCTGTTGCGAGGGACCGTCATGTGCCTGCGCATGACAATAGCAGGCACGGATCCGCCCAGTTGACCATGTCTTGATCTTCAACCCGCGCCTTTGGCTCTCCAGAATCGCCCTGATGGCGTCCAACTTCATGTCTCGCCTCATGAGCTCCAACAACCCCTCTGCCTCCATCTATGAAACACTCCGGGAACAAGACGAAGACTCGGAGGGCTTGGACGTTGAGGAGACCGCAGCTATGGCTCCAGATGGCGTCAACCGAAGGGACAGCTTCAATGATCAAGCCTCGAACGACTTCAGAGCGCCCGCGCATCGAAGAGATGTTCTACCCACGAGTCAGCCAGCCACCAGGGGCCAGGGCCATGTTCAGATACCTCGCAAAGACAAGAGCAGGATGCAGACCAGGTCGCGGCGATATGGCAGACACAGCAAGCTGTTGGATGTGGAAGAGGCGGATGACGATGTGCCTGCGTCGCTCCTCATCGACCACCACGCGCAGGACATAGACCCAGACTCCATCACACTGCCTCCGCCACCAAGCTCGATGCCTGATGGTCCTCCACGGCGAGACGACGCAGGTCCCTCAACGACAGCCACCGGTCCTAATATGAGACGCCGCCCTGGTCCCCAGCCAGGCAGCCAGATCCCGTCGAGAGCACAGCCCGTCAATGGGATCGTAGGAGGCAATCTTGCGAGCGCGGACCCGAAGGAGAAAGCCATGTTCCGCTGGGTCAACGTGACAGACCTGGACAATTTCCTGCTCGAGGTGTATACTTACTACCTCCACCACGGCTTCTGGTCCACCCTGCTTATGCGCTTCTTCAATCTTCTCAACGTCGCGTTTGTCGTGGGCTTCTCCGTTTTTTTAACCCAATGCATCGACTACCGGAAGATAAGAGGGAGTACCACAATGACCGAAATCCTCGTCCCGCAGTGTACCAAAAGAATGGGATTCACCCCGAATGCATTGCTATGGTGTACCACGTTTGTATGGCTCTGGAAAGGCGTTCTGTACATTTTCGACATCCCGCGTTTGTACCACATGCACGATTTCTACTTCTACCTCCTCGACATTCCGGAGCAGGAGATCCAGTCCATATCGTGGCAGGAAGTCGTCAGCCGGCTCATGGCCTTGCGCGATTCAAACCCCACCATCACGTCCAAGTCGACACGGGCGGGTGCCTTCGTCAAGACCCAGGACAAGCAACGCATGGATGCCCACGACATCGCCAACAGGCTCATGCGCCGACAGAACTACATGATCGCCATGATCAACAAGGACATCCTGGACCTGACGTTACCGATCCCGTACTTCCGCCACCGCAAGCTCTTCACCCGCACCCTGGAATGGAACATCGATCTCTGCATCATGGACTTTGTCTTCAACCGGAAAGGCCAGGTCCGCCCTCTCTTCCTGAGGGACACGCATCGCAAAGATTTGGCCAGTGCCCTACGGTCGCGTTTCATCATCGCCGGCATCACGAGCCTGGCTTTTGCGCCCTTCCTGGCCACCTTTTTCGTCCTCCGGCACTTCTTCCAGAACTTCAACGACTACCAGAAGAACCCGGGCCAGATCGGCATGAGGGACTACACGCCTTTTGCGCAGTGGAAGTTCCGCGAGTTCAACGAGCTGCACCACCTCTTCCGCCGGCGGATCAACATGTCGTACCCCTTTGCGGACCGGTACATCAACCAGTTCCCCAAGGACAAAACCATCCAGATTGCTCGGTTCGTCAGCCTGGTTTCCGGGGCCGTCGTCTCGGTCCTCGGCCTCGCCACCGTCCTGGATCAGGACAACTTCCTCAACTTCGAGGTCACGCCCGGCCGCACCACCATCTTCTACATTGGCATCTTTGGTTCGATCTGGGCGGTGGCGCGCGGCCTGTTGCCCGAAGACAACATGGTGTACGACACGGCCTTCTCCATCCAGGAAGTGATCCAGTTTACGCACTACGAGCCGAATCACTGGGCCAATCGCCTGCACACTGTCGAGGTCAAGGAGGAATTTTCCCAGCTCTACCAGATGAAGGTGATGATTTTCCTGGAGGAGGTGCTGAGCATCTTCTTCACGCCATTCGTGCTATGGTTCTCTCTGCCTCGATGCAGTGAGCGCATCATCGACTTCTTCCGCGAGTTCACCGTACATGTCGACGGGATTGGCTATGTTTGCACGTTCGCCGAGTTCAGCTTCATGGGCCAGGCCATCAGGCCAGCTCCTAAGGAGAGAGAAGCCATGAATGCGGATGGCACAATTGCCGCCCCTGCGAACACTATCACCAACACCAACAACAACAAGCCAAATGCGAACACAAATCCGAGGGAGGACTATTTTGCCTCCAAGGACAACAAACTCGAGCACAGCTACTGGGGCTTCATGAACGACTACGCTCGCAATCCAAAGACAGACATCCACTTCCCATACGCCAGCTCTCGACGTCGCTTCAATTTCCCGCCTCCGGTCCCCGGGCTCGCATCACCGTCCTTCCCGCCTCATGCGGAGCATGCAGGACACCCGCAGCTGCATCGTCACGGTAGTTCAGGACCTCTTGTGGGTTCGTTGGCATCTCCGCCTCCTCAACGCGGGACTTTCGGGACTCCCAGATTTAACCCCCTGGCCCAGAACCACGGTGCGAGTCAAGGACACGGAGGACAGTCTCCGCTCCAATCCCTCCTCCTTGACCCTCATCACCAGCCATCAGCAAGCGGCTTTGGCACTGCATCGCCTCAAGCGCTGAGACCTCGCGGTGTCGGTGGCTTACTGGCCAAACTTCCGCGTCGGACTGCGCCCGCCGATCGTACACATGGACTCCACCCGGACGACGTCGCCGAAGAGGAAGATCAGCCTCCGGAACATCTGCAGGCTGCCATGTCGACTGCGGATCATCCTATTCCTCCCTCCCAAGCAAAAGGCTCTGCAGCTCCGCGGCCTCGTTCTCACTCCCAATCAGGGGACTTGGGATCCTGGAACTACGAAGTCGATTCCTCCTCCGGCGCTGACAGCGAGGAAGAAAACGAACGAGACGTACGGGCTATTATGGCGCCGATGGGCCCATTGGGCCTGATCAGGCAGTTTCAGAAGGCTCAGGCTCAGGAAAGGAACGGCGGTCTAGGCAGGATTGGCGGCGAGGTATGAGAGATGGGTGTAATTTCATCAATGTCCCAATGGCGAAGCCGAGTGATGTGCCTGCGTGTCAGAGCGACGACGGACGGATAGAGGAGAACTCGATTGTCCCTTATCCGGCCCCGTGCATACAAACTACCTACTCGTATCTAAGAACGCGGAGAATTCCTGCTAAAAATCAATAATCCCAATATCAACTAGCCAGTTGGTCAGCCCTTCGCTCGGTCGGTCAATAGTTTCTCACGGACACAGCCATGGAAGTAAGTGCCCAGAGGAGTTTGGCCGCCTTCCGCACAGTACAGTAACTATAATAGTCAGTCGACGCTCGCTTTGCTTTGATCTCTCGCTTTTGGGTTCGGCGCCCCACGAGAAGAGGCGGACAAGCGCGCCAGAGTACTGTAGATGTGAGTGAGCGAGTGAGCATATACCACCAGGCACTACGGTCCAGAACAGAAGCAGAAAAGGACAGGCCCGCTCCGAAGCGAAGATGGGCCATGACATACGATGCAGGGAAATCCATGTGACGTCCTCATACACACCTCTGATGTGTGTGATCCATGCGGGATGTGGGATGTGGAGTGTGGGATCTGGTATGTACTGCGACGACGCTGACCATGGCATTTCTCCTCGGGCGTACCTACGGTACTGTAGCTGCAGTGGTAGTGGCAGTGTTGGCGACGCATGGTCAGCTTCTACAATTCCTTTGCATCCTTCTTCGGATCGTCGGTACACTACGCTACACTGCACCTGCGTCGATCGTTGTCTTTGTTTGCGCTCTCTCGTCTCTCTCTCCTACGCTTGCCATGTATGTCTGTCTCTCGGGGGGGGTGTCTCGACCTCACCTTATGGCACTCGTACGCGACGAGTAAGACGCAGGCTCTGCTGGATCGTCCTTGTGCTAAGGGATGGCTAGGCTCTTGCGCGTGGTGATATGTAGTCTGGAAGGATCAAGCGTGCAGCACCATCCATCCTTGTAATGCACGACATTCTCTCGAAGGGAATACGTGATATGTGGCGCGACTGACCGGTCGAGCTCTTGCCGTTTGTTTTTTTGATTGCCACTGAGGGCTTCGAGTCGCTTCGTTTGTTCCTCGCTTCGGTCCTCGTTCTTGATGCCTGTTGAGTCAGCTAATCAGCCTCGTGCAAGACGAATACGAGAGTGTAGACGTCCGAAAGGGAGGGCATGCAGTTTAACGGACGTAAACTCGTTCGGTAAAGCCCCCAACCCCACAACCAATCCCAAAAGAAGAGTGAAAGGCGAATAAAGTCAATACTCTATCGGGCTAGATTCAGACATGAGTACGTCCATTGGCATTGGAAGCAGGTGAGAGGATCGGGAGGTGGTGGCGGTCTTGCACTGTAAACGTGCTAACGAGGAGCAAAAGCAGCTGTGACGCTGAGGAGGCGACATGGACCATGCCAGTGATGAGGCACCCCGGTCTCTCTCTCTCTGTGTGTGTGTGAAACGACCAGACAGAGATAAGACGCCGTTGATGTGTCCGCAGGGTACAGCTCCCGAGGCTTTACATGGTCAGTGTGGATTGCCCAGCAGGCGAACAGCAAGCAAGCGCCCTGCGAGCCTCGATGTGGAATACCCCAGGACATTGCGATGGAGGGCGGCGTCCGGCCGATACTGTGCTTCTAGAACAGCCAAGTCGGCCTTCTGATGGGTGCAGTGCACCATGAATTGAAACGAGCCATTCGACCGCAGTTGTCGGTCTAAAGTTCAAGGCAACCTGCAACCGTCGGCTGTATGTCATATGGAGCAATATGTCTTTCGCAGCGTTCAGGAACCTACGTTCTTGCCTTGGACACGACTCCCCGTCTCTCATTCCGCCATCAGGTGGACTGCTAAGGGTGGACGGCGTGTATTGGCACTGCTCACCCGTATCTCCAGTCACTGGCCACTTGACTCATCTTTCATGAACATTCGAATTCTCCGTGTGGCCTCCTCTTGGTTGAGTCACACCCCGACAGGTATTCGAGAAGGGGCGGAGAAGGAGAACAGTCATGGCAACCGTTGTGTGCGTGCGAGTGAAGATGCGGATTATCCACTGTAGCATCTGTAAGGTCGGCCACTGCAAGACAAAGAGGAAAAGTAAAGCTGCTCCAAATGGCCGAGCGCGCTCGATCGTCCGGCTCCAGCATCACCGTCGTCACCAGGTACTCACCGGACTAGAGTTCATAGAGTTTGAGACCTCACCACTGCACTCGTAAGCAGACGCTGCGCCTAGTCGGGGCGGCAGCAAATGGCACGGAGATGCCCTTCTGGCTCATCTCTGCGGCTGTGTTTCAGTGCATGGTGGTCCTTGCCTGTACTGAGTCAGTTGCTGTCGGAGCCGATGCGGCTCTGGGTCGAGAACCGCTAGGACTCCTGCGCTCGCGCTCTTTTGACAGTCAGCACCGAGCCTGCTGATTTCTCTAGTGTGTTCCCAACCTTCCTCGAGCTATCACAATTCTCGGCATATCCTAGTATATGGATGCTAGAGCGTCAGCAATCGACCTGAGAGCCCCAAGGACGTCCCGCCGCCGTCGTCGTGAGAGAATAGACTATGCTTTCGAAAGACCAGAATAAGCAGTAGATGCCCTTTTCAAAGTTTGACTAGCTGGAAACAGTGTGTCCCACGTCTATTGCTGCCCGTTCTTTTGGAAGTCGCCGTGACAGCTGTCCACGTCGAGCCCGACCGTCAAGCTGATGGGGTCCATTGCTGGCTGCATGCTGTATGTCGCGGTTGCAGATGGGGGCGATGTTGATCTTAGCTGCACCAGGTTGCAGTGAGTGCGAGTCAGATTCCGGTCATCCAAGTGGGCCGCAGTCTTATAGTAGAGCCTGGCTCAGTATTGAGTGGGATCGAGAAGGCTATGTAAAGGGAAGTTGGACATTCCATATCCTCATAATAGCTTGTTCCAAGTTGCGGATCAGGGTTGTGCCTGATACCAAGTCCTTCGCGGCCCTGAGGCGACTGAGGCACGGCCGAAAGCCTATCGCACTCAGGCCCATTACCACTGTAGGAAATCAACAACAAAGTACTTTTGCTCTGTGTGGCTAGGGGCCGAAGAATGGCGTAATTCTCATATGAAGACCAAGGGCGAGGCTCCACAGATGACCGTCGATTCTTGCGCGGTGAAGTGGATTCTACTATATGATATTCAGTCAGCAGTTGTGGAGACGCAGAGGTGCCGTCCCAACCGCCATACACAGTGCAGGAGGCAGACACATGTGTCTGTAGATGATCGACACTTGTGGGTAATGACGCTCTCTTTACCCGCCAGTAGGCTATACCACTAGAGAATCTAGAGCAGAACATATCCCGTCACCTGTGAGACCATCAGCAAGAAGGGCCAGGCTGATAATCCTGTTGTCAATGCGGGTCCGCGGGGAGAAGATGTTGATCTATGCTCAGCAACCGCAACCCGGGGTTCTCGCAGAAGTGCTCCGGTTGAAGTGTTGACTCGAGGAGAGTCTTGTGGAAGGGAGCCATGGTCGTATCTCGTAGAACAAGTTGCACTCCCGACAGCCACACTAGGGCTGCTTGATTCCGATGACCCTGCTCCGTGCTGACTGCCTGAGCCCCTTCAGAGGCAGGATGGATACCTTTGTATGGGGCTCAACAAGGTGATGGTTGGTATGTGAGCTACTGGATACTGGGTATCGACCGAGCCGACCATGCAAGGCCCCTTCTATAGCGTCCCCACGGCAAGGCTGGGACGAGGACCAGCGTTTCAATCAAGCTTGGATCGAGGCTAAGCTGTCGCCGCAAATCCCTGTGTTCAGCATCATGATGCCGTTTCAGTAAGAATTCAGCAGCATGTAATTGGCAAGAGTATCTCTTGGCGAGGTGAGACCGGCAATCAGCCGATGCACAGATAATTGGAATTGCAAACATCACAAGGAAAGACAAGGTTGGCGTGCCATTGGCCTGGCCCACCGCAAGGTTTGCTTGGTAATCTGTTCTTTATTGAGATGTGCACTAGCTGTCCAGAATGCAAAGGCCTCATTTCTGTCTGCGCTCGGATTGACGCGTTTGAGGTTAGGTCCGGC
The DNA here is from genome assembly GCA_002099365.1 of Phialophora verrucosa. Classification (NCBI taxonomy): domain Eukaryota; kingdom Fungi; phylum Ascomycota; class Eurotiomycetes; order Chaetothyriales; family Herpotrichiellaceae; genus Phialophora; species Phialophora verrucosa. The sequence continues at coordinate 2,807,888 of MSED01000004.1, read as the reverse complement.
CACGGTTAGCTGATTCACGTCCACAGAAACAGCAGTGCGGCGGTCCTGGGCGAAGGTGCTGGGCGCGCGCAGAAAGCGCTGAAGGTTGTAAGCGAGCTGGGCGAGCAATTGAGCAATCTCGCGGTCAACGGCGACGGTTACGGCAAGTGATGTCCCATCAACTCTTTGCTCAGCTCTTAAGGGAGTCCCATAGAGGCCAGGCCAGGCAGGACAAGACTACGGGTAGCTCAGCATCGCCTTCTTTTTCGGCTGAGACTTCGTATCCTGCCCGCGCGTGGTCACAGACGTTCGTATTTCCGTCCAGACGTTCCAGCTTGGTTGGCAATGCTATCACAAATGCGGTGCGAGAGTGACATACGAGACTCAGAAAACACAAAACAGGAGGGACAAGACAGTCTAGAAGAGGCATACCGTGCTTGTACGTTCCCTCGAAGCGACTTGGCAGCTGGAACGCATCGCCTGCAATTGCCGCCTCGGTTGCTGTCACCACGTTACCATTAGGTTTAGCATGTTAGCAAGAACCTTCATTTTCGTCCTGGCGAGGGTTCGACGTAGCACTGAGCTAGGCCGACCGCCCAACCTGCTGGGCAGGTGGCAGGCGGCGGTGATCTTATCGTTCCGGACTTTGGTGTTCCTGTTCAGATCTCGTAGTACGGGCGGCTTTATAAATAGGTGAGCTGGGGGTGATTATCAGGTAAGCAATCGCCCTAGCCGCACTTGCCTTGGGAGACCAGGATGCGCCATCGCTACTGGAGCCACCGTCTTTCTGCCGAGCAGCAACGTGCGGCTGAGAAGACAAGCTTACGGAGTACTCGTGCGAGTGGCCCAGCCAGCGGGCGGGAAGCAGGTATGAGCGTTGGAGTGCGAGCAGCCCAGTCAGATGCTGTTGAACAGGACCATCATTTAGCCCCCGCCTTGCCTGTCTGGATGCTCGCCTCCGAAATCACGTCGGTCAGTCAGAGGAATTGTTCGAATGTCAGATCACCGCGGTATCGATGGCGATGATGGAATCTTCTCTGCATATACATAGCATATACATAGCTGCGTTGGACTCGTAAATTACCCGCCTCTGTACGGAGTACGTGCTTAGTGTACTGGGGGGCTCAACACCTATTGACGTTCTCAGTATAATTCGCCCATCAAGCCATGCGCTCCTGGCGAAAATAAATCACGTAAGTATTATTGAGCTCTGTGGCGAGTGTCCGTATGCCACTCCGGCCGCAATCCAAATGAGATCAACCAAAGGACGGGGTGTTAGATGACCACGTGGGATCAGGTCACTGGTATTTGTAGGCGAAATGATCGTCGTTACGCACGAGCAGCCTCGTGGATTTTCTTTGAAGGCCGTCCTCAAAGGAGCAATTGGCGCCGACTCTTTTGAGAAAAGAATTGAGTGTGGCGGCCATATGCAGGTTAGGACGAGACGCCACTGTCGTGGATGTGGAGGGGATTGTCCGAATTCCGAGATTGCGTTGTTCACGTACGAGTCCTGGTACGAGATTCATGTGGTGATGGACGAGGTACATAGTCTCAAGATCAAGTGACGTCTCTTTGCATTTGCACGAGACGACCCCTGCCGGCTGAAAACGTTGCTAGCTGGTGATTGATGAATGTCCCGTTGGTTATGATGATTCACTCTTTGGGTCGACTACGGCTGAGACCGCCTCCAATAATGGGGATGTGGAGGTGGGTATGCACAGGAGCAGAACAGGATGACCGCAAATTGATGGCGCTTCTGTATCGGTTGGCCATTGACGAATCCTCCTCGATACGGAATTGCAATTCTGCTGCAGACTGTGTTCGGAGAAGCCCACATGGCGATGCTGCCGTGGAGCACACGTCTTGTGACAGCAACAATCGCTCCTCGAAAAGAGAGAAGATATCGTAGCAGATATGTGTCGCTCGCACATTTTGCTGCAGTGAACGTGGTTGAAGGCCAGGAACGGCGCTATGGGCGGCATGCAGGGCGTCAGTCGTATCGCCGCTAGGAGGCACTCAGGCACGGGGCTGGTACAGAAGTACAATGTATCCCATGTTGAGTTGTAGCTCAACCGATATAATGCTGTAGATGCTCAACCATCTGATGGCGATTATACAGGCAGTTGCATATTAGAAATCTTACCACATTTCTATTGCTCAACTCTGATCATGCAGCATGATAAAGAAAGGGATGAGCGACGAGGAGGTGAAGGACACTGATTTCACTAGCGTCCCTCTATGATAATGCACCGCTAACAAGCGACTCGCATCGCCCCCGTGCCTGCTAACCACGTTTGCCCGTTGTGACGTTGGCATCGTTCTCGACAGTCCTTTGATACTGTTTGGGGTTGCTTGCTGAAAGATTGGCGGAGCTGAATCTGCTGGTTCACTCGAGTCCAGGTCGTTCCCGATTCCTGCTCCTGCTGTGATGGCCCCCCTGTGTTCTCCAGACGACGGAGTAGTTATAATCTGATCGGCCAATGATACCTGTATCATCTAAGGAAGTCTGAATTCGAAACGGCGGCCTCGACGGTAATCTGACGACGACGGGGGATCTATGATGACGTCCGTGTGATGTGGTCCTGATGGTCATCATTCCCGCCCCAGTTCAGAGACACATTGCAGCCGTTGCGGAGGCACTTCGTCTGCTGTTACTGGTATACGAGTACGCGTGCAAGCAGAGGGTTTCTTGTTGTCGACCTCACAACACGGGGTTTCCTGCCTGGTATCCCGCCGAGTGCTCTATCTTCCCGCATTGATTGACTGCCGAACGGTCGTTCGCTGAGTAGGTTCCGCTCGACAGCAAGCGTGAACATGAGTACCTGTGGTGCAGTCACATCATCGTCCCCCGTGCTCCTTCACTCCCCGCCCGCATAAGCGGACGTATCCTGATGTCGTTTATCGCTTTCAGACTCAGCCGCCAAGCTCAGAAATAACTGGGGCAGCGGTCTGATGGTCGTACCCAAAATATTGCCGTCTGACATCGGAATGGATGAACGGGTCGAAATTGTCACTCTTGACATTTCGACATTTCGATGGCGGACCCCACAATACTACGGGGCCCATTCTTGCTCTTTACCGCTCCCACCTGTCCCTCGAGGTGCTGTTCGTGGCGCCAGTGAGCCCAGATCCCAAAGCTAGCACCACAACGCTAGGGGGGCACAGACCCCTGATCCTTGCATTCGCCCCTGTCACCCGTCTCCCTGTTCTGCATCTGGTACCTCCCCTGCTCCTAAAGCGTTTGCTTGCGCTGGTGCTGACTACCACAGCATGAAAGGGACGAGCATCGTGGCACAACCAGTCTCACTGCCATTCTCCCGAAATGCCTGCCCATCACGGCTCCAGCCTTCGCATCCCACGCGGCAAATGGATGCAAGCCCACTTACGGCACTAGATCATCTCTAGCCTCGAGGCTGCTCCTATCTCGACCCTAAGCGCGAGCAGCAATGAAATGATAAATCGGCCCAGTTCCATCCGTGACCTGCTGCTGCAGTCCTCACACTATAGGCTTATTCTGATCTTGATATAGCCAGCCAGAGTATCAACCCTGCCGATACACGTCCGTCCGTGCCATTGTGGTCACCCCTTGGGCCTCGCATTTACAGACTGAGACCTTCTTGCTTGGACTGTTGACTCGGATCTCCAACCCTTTCCCGCGCGAATCTGCAGATCGACACTGGCCTAGGCCCATCCTCACTGCACAATCTCCAACATGGTCGCCGAATCTGGGTATGTACATTGCATTCTCGGTCTGAGACATGGTGGTTGACAGGCGCAAGGGCGACGACAACAACAACGTCAATGGCATCCTCGACGCCATCTACATCTTCTACGTCGACCGCTTTTGCGACTAGTGGCGCCTCTACTTCGTCGCCTGCTACGAAACCCGCAACCACTCTTTCCAAGACGGAGCCAAAACCTATCAAACTGCGGGCAGCTTGTAACCACTGCTTTTCGGCAAAGGTAAGATCCATGCTTTCTTTCTATCTGGGGACCCTGGCTGACTCTGCCTGGAACCAGGTTCGGTGCGACGGGAATAAAGAAGGATGTCGTAGATGTTGTGAAAAGAAGTTGTCTTGCGTCTACAGCGAGTCCAGAGTTGGGAAAGTGGTAGGCAAGCGGAGGAAGCGGCCGTTGGACGACTCGATCGGCACTATCAACTCACAGTCCTGGATTGTCCACAACTCGGCACCAATACAGTCTATCCCCTCCCCGGCTACGACTCATACTTCGGACGAGTCCACCAAGAGACAGTGCAACGCTCCCACGTGGTCTTCCTATCTCGTTGGCGGAGATCAGAGCCTGCTCAACTTCGAAGAGACCACCGAGTCTCTGAGTGCCCTGGACATGGCAGACAACCGGAGTTACTCGGTGGCCAGTGATCTCAGCTTCTTCAGCAACAACGGCCTGCCGACTCCCGGCCTAAGTCCTCCACATTTTACTCGATACCTGTCGCCGGCTCAGCTAGAAACCCGCCCCATTTCCAGACAATCGTCATGCCCGGTTGACCCCTCGAAACTGCACCCGCAGCGTTATGGGGCCCTGTCTCGCCATGCCGAGGTGGCCTTTGAAGACGAGGAGACGGTCTGCATCAAGCTATTGGCTCATTTGAAAAAGCACTCGGCGGACGACATGCAGCCGCGGGAAATGCAACTCGATCTGCTGAGGAAGAGTAACGCTGCAGTGCGGCGGATCCTCCGCAGCAAATCGGTTCAGACGGACTACTCATGCCATCTGCTACTGTCAAGCATTATCAATCATCTGGTGCGGCTCTGCGAGAGGCTTTGCCAAGGGCGACTGGACGAGTCGCAATATTTGCACGAGCAAGTGCACTTCGAGGGCATGCCCGGCTTTTTCGACACACCGGTCCCGCAATGTAACCCCTTGCTGGATCACGAGTTGGCAGGCAGTCTCATCCAAGAGGTGGGACTATTCACAACGATAGTCGGGGACTTCCTGAAGAAGAAACCTATCTACGGATTTCAGAACCTTGGACGGCACGAGACCTTTCACGTCGAGTTGGAGCAGAGGCTGAAGAAGGCAACAGTCCTACTCCAAGCATGAAGAGTACATGGAACGGAAAAGCGGTCACTTTGCCTAGTTAATTCGCCTGTGGGAGCGCAGGCGGATGGTCCACGTTGCAAATGATAATGTTCTACAATGATACACCCGAACCTCCTCTGCCTCGTCTCTCGTCTCTCGTCTCACAGGAGTCCGCGAAGTCGGCCTGCCCCTGCTCCGCTTCCAAATGCTGCAAATAAGCCAAGCACTGCCTCCCCAGGTGTCCACCCGGGCGGCGAGGTGGTGATTAGTGTCGGGGTTGAGCCGCAAGCGAGGCGGCCGTCATGGTGATTGGCGGCCTCTGCGGCCTGAAAGACCGTGTCATTCATTTATCCTGAATCCATCAGACCGCGACCCGCAGGCTGGAGGATGCTCATGTCAGAGCACAGGGACTACGTCTGTCCAGCATTGAATGGGTGATTACCAGGTCGAGGCTGGGGTAGCTCAATTTGTGGTTCCTGCTTTCCAATTTTCCGCTCTCTTGCCCCCCCTTCTACTTGCACGGGAGACTGTTGCGTCGGTGGCACCCGTGCATCCTCGATCGCTGACTTGCTGGAATACTGCCGTTGACACGCCTCCCTTATCCGACACTGACATTGTCCGGCGCCAGATTGTCCGGCAGATGCAGGCCGTGTTATCTTGTAGCCGGACTCTGACCAGCGACCGCCGAAGCAGCAGGGCAAGATGATGCGCATCCGTCGCTACCGGTTGTTTCTGGTGGTGGCCATCTGCGCCGTTGTCCTGGTGTACCACCTGACTCGGACAAATGCCTGGGATAGCTCATCATTTGAGTCTCTTGTGGGATTGGGATCGCATCACGCTGGGAAACTGAATGTAGATTCACCGACGCAACCTCTCGCAGTCCCAGTACCTCCCCGAGAAGACTCCGCAGAGCAGCCGGTCCAGCCGCCGCATCCTGCCCTCCCACCCGTTGAGCTCCGGAACTCTGCTCCTTCCCCTTCGCCTGCTCCAGGTACCGCCTCGTCGGCTACGTCGCTGTTGAATCCGCTGCAGACTGACGCTGACGACGAGTTGCTCACGAAGCAAACGAATCTCGACAATGGAGTTGGACCTTATGATGCAGGTCAGGTCGAGCTCAAGCCTCAGCCATTGGAACAGGGAAGAGCATACTGGGAGGAACAAGAGGAGCATTTTCCAATTCCGTCGCATAGCTTGATACTCTTGCCGACGGGCGAGCCAAAGGCGCTCCCTCGGGTGCAGTACGACTTTGCGAAGGAGAAGCATACGACAAAGCAGGATCGAATACGGAAGCAGACGGTGATCCGTGAGGCGTTCAAACATGCTTGGTCCGGCTACAAGAATTATTCACTGCCGCACGATGAGCTCAAGCCCCTGTCCAAGGACGTAGGTGATCCGTTCAATGGTTGGGGTGCCACTCTGGTGGACTCGCTCGATTCTCTGTGGATCATGGGGCTTTACGATGAATTCGCAGACGCCGTCGGGGCTGTGAGTAAAATTGACTTCAAGACCTCCGCGCGCAATGACATCCCCCTTTTTGAGACGGTAATTCGTTATCTCGGCGGACTGATCGCAGCGTACGACCTGAGCTCTGCGAAGTACCCGGTCTTGCTGGATAAGGCCGTCGATCTGGCGGATATTCTGATGGGCGCTTTTGACACCCCGAATCGCATGCCGGCGGTCTTCTACAAGTGGGCTCCTTCCTATGCGTCGCGACCACATCGGGCCAGTCCCAACACGGTGCTGGCCGAGATAGGCTCCCTTTCGGTCGAATTCACTCGCTTGGCACAAATCACTAGGGAGCCAAAATACTACGATGCAATCGCACGAGTCACGGATGCTCTCGAGGATTGGCAGATGAAGACATCTTTTCCAGGCCTTTGGCCGTTGAGGCTGGATGCATCCGGCTGCAAAAAGCCTGAAACGCCCAAACAGGCTGCGCTCGCCTCTGGCTCCGCAGCAGACGAGAACCCTATGTTCTTGCCAGAGTCCGCTGCGTCTGAAGTGTTGACCCGGGACACCGAACAATCGCCTCCGGGAACTGCACCTGCGCCGGAATTCCGGCGCGCCCCCGGGGATGATCGGTTAACCAAGCGACAGCAGTTGTCCTCTTCGCCTCCGCCGGAAGAGCCTTCGCAGAAAAACACGGGGGTGGTCGGGAAGAAACCGGGAATCCGATCGCAATGGGCGGAGGACGATGGTGACGACGCCGACTGTGAGCCGCAGGGACTAAGCACTGAGCCGCAGTCGAAGACCCATACCTACGGCATTGGCTCCATGGCCGACTCGACTTACGAGTACTTTCCGAAGGAATATGCACTGCTCGGTGGGCTTAATTCGCAGTACAAGACCATGTACCTTGATTCTATGAAGGTTGTCCGGGAGGAACTGCTGTTTCGACCGATGACGAAGCAGAATCATGACATACTCTTTTTGGCGAAGAAGACCGTCTCACCCAAGCACAAGGATCCGAAGAAAAGAAAGCAGACCTTTTACGAGGGCACGCATCTCGGGTGCTACGCGGGAGGCATGTTCGCGCTTGGCTCAAGGCTGTTCGACTTGCCGTCTGACATGGCTATCGCGGAAAAGCTTACTGACGGGTGTGTTTGGGCGTATCAGTCCACGCCTGCAGGCGTCATGCCGGAGGAATTCGAGCTTGTGCCCTGCGATAGTATCGATTCCTGTGAATGGAATGAGGCCAAATGGCACGCGGCGCTAGATCCACGGCGCGACGAGAGAATGCAAGCTGCGGAGACGTACAATGGCATGCAGCAGAGGCTGTACAAGGAGATCCTGGGTGATCCTGATGTGGATGAACGAGAAGAGCAGGCCGTTCCTTATTCTGTCCTAACAGGTCGCCGTCTGAACAGGCGAGATAGCCTCGCGGACCTGGAAGAGGACACACCCACAAAAAGGCTCATCTCAGATGATGGCGACACCGGCATGGGTAGTTTGAAGCCAAGGCCATTTGTGCCCATGGTCCCGTTGTCACACGAAAAGTATGTGGCGGCGAAGATCCAGGAAGAGCGGCTACCACCTGGATACACCAAGATCCAAGCCCGAGATTACCGGCTCCGCCCTGAAGCGATCGAGTCGGTGTTCATCATGTACCGACTCACAGGCGATGAGACGTGGCGAGACAAAGGCTGGACCATGTTCGAAGCCGTCGATAGGGCCACCAAGACCGAGATCGCCAACGCGGGCATCAAGGACGTGACCAGTCTCCTACAAGAGCAGCAAGACACAATGGAGTCGTTCTGGCTGGCAGAGACGTTGAAGTATTATTATCTCCTTTTTAGCGAGCCGGACCTGATCAGTTTGGATGATTACGTTTTGTAGGTGACTTCCTCTATTATGGCACTGTGATATACTGACTTGAGATACCAGGAATACGGAGGCCCATCCTTTCCGCCGGCCGAAGCCCGTCTAGACGGTACCTGTCTGTACCAATCCTTGAGGAACGGTGACGCCTTATTTGTACACCAGCATAGAATAGTGTCCGCATGGGTGATTATTGATTCCGCACCTACATACTACGGAGTACTCTCCCTTAACTTGCCCCTCGTATACAAGTGGGCCATCCGACGCTGTAGACAAGCTCGACAAGGATCAGAGCAGAGGCGGTTGTTGATAGGCTGTAACCATGTACATGCCACGGCTCGGTGGCCGTCATCACCACGTGCATTGTTTCGTAAACGCAGCTGTAACTCTGATCCGGGCCTTCCAGCTGCAACCACGCCGTCATCTGGGCCCCATTCCCAAACCTGGAAACCCGTTCGTTCACTCCACACTCACCCCATGACAGCTTCGACTCACCAAGTTCACTTTGAGTCTCTCGTGATGCTGGCGTGGCAATTGTCGCTTCAGTGTCCATGCCCCTTCGCGCCTCTTCTGGGTTAAAGAAGAGCGTCTGATTCGCTTTCGACCACGTAGTGACTGGACTGCACTCGGAGAGACGATATGAAGCTATCCGTAGCATGGAACACGAGGTTACTTCAGACTTCGAGGACGAGCAACAGTTCTGGATCGGTAAGGGACAGACATGTCTGTGCAGGCATCAGTCACGGCTGACATTTCCTTCCTGCAGTTCTCGAGGAAACAGTCTCAAAGGAATGCGACACGCATGACAGCATCGACGACACTCTGCGATCCTACATAGACCTGATCGGCTCTTGTCGCGGTGAGTGATTGCCACTGCCAGGAGAAGCAAGGCCTGCGCTGACTACGCCCGATCCCATAGAACGTTTTCTGCCTTCTGTCGACCATCTCGGCCGGTGCGCCTTGAAGCTCCAAGAGTCGCCACTGTTCGCCGCCCACGCCGACTACGTCTGCCGACAGTTCGTTCATTGTCTGATCGAGGTGCGTTGAAACAAGAGCTAGGGTTGCTATCTACTTGGACTCACACACAAAATACTCAGGATGACGAGCCGAACGTGGTGCTCGTTTCAACATCGTTCCTAATCGCTCATGCTCGTTCGGACGAGGCCACCTACCAGCTGTTGAACGAGGAGGGCGCTTTCCCCAGACTGATCGATCTGATCTCGAGTCCAAAACAACATGGCCACGAAGGGATACACAGACTCCTCATGGAGCTGCTCTACGACATGTCGCGCATCCAACGAATCAGGACCAACGACTTGGGTACGTGATTGGCACACAGGAGGGAACACTGGCTAATGTGACGACCTACTTTGGAACAGCCCACGTCCATGATGATTTTATCAAGATGTTGTTTGAGATCATAGAGCAGGTCTCCGACGACGTCGATGACCCCTACCATTATCCCACCATTCGCGTTCTGGTATGCCGTTCCCCCAGCACCTAGCATATCCGACCTAACAGGTGCCCCAGCTAGTTCTCAATGAACAGTTCATGGTCGCCGCACACGACCCTGTCAGTGGTCAAGCTCCCGTACCTCTGACGAACAAAGTCATCAAGGTGCTTTCTGCTCACGGCAGTGCCTACAAGACCTTTGGCGAGAATATCATTCTCTTGCTGAACCGTGAAGGTATGGCACCTGGTGCGTTGTTGACGTCGGGTTTTGCTAACTGGCCCAGACGAAACGTCTCTACAGCTCTTGACATTAAAGCTTCTGTACCTCCTCTTCACCACGCCTCCGACATATGAATACTTCTACACCAATGACCTGCGCGTCCTGGTCGATATCTTGGTCCGAAATCTGCTGGATCTGCCCGAGGAGGCTTCATCTCTGCGTCATACGTACCTTCGAGTCCTGTACCCGCTTCTCGAACATACTCAGCTCCAGTATCCTCCACACTACAAGAGGGACGAGATTCGGAAACTGTTGGTGGTGCTAGGCGGTGGTCATTTAACGGATCAGAATGGATCTCACGAAGGGCTACATCACTGGGGCCATTTTGACGCGGTAGATGAGACGACAAAACGCCTTGTCAAGCGATGTGAAGGCGTGAGCTGGCTCACGGACCCTGAAACGGAACCCCCGATGCAAGCAGAATCGCCTACCGATGATGTGGCATCAGACCTATCATCACCGACTTCACCGTCCAAGGCAATTCCGCCAGCTCTTCCAGCGCCACGGAAACTCAAGAAGCGAAACTCCACTAAAGGTTCCGTATTGACCATTGGTCAGTATCTGACTCCTCAACTCGAAGGTGCCAGGCAGTCGAGCTTGAGCATGATGGAAGTCGCAGCACAGACGGAGAAGCCAGGGGTCATTACTCCGAGCAGGAATCCAGGTCTGAAAAACAATCTGCGTGCCGCGATAATACAGAAGAAGGAGAAGCCTCCACCGCCCCAGGCGAGACGGTCTGGCTTGATGAGAATGAAAGCCCAGAGAATGAAGAGCGACACAGAGATTGCAACTGCGGAGATCCCGCAGAACGAACCGGCTGTGACGAAACCCGACGCTGAAGACAACCACCAAACCCACAATCATCATCACCGCCATCCGCCTATACCTTTCCACCACCATCACCATCGTCACGGCAAGCCACTCGCCGAAGTTGCAGACAAGGAGAAGGAGAAGGATAAAGACAAACCACCACCGCCAATCCCGACTCATCACAGAGGCCTGCCCTTCGGCAAAAAGCCCCCACCTACTCCGAAAGCGAGACGGAGGAGAGGAAGGGAAGGTAGTGGTGATAGTACACGGGAACCGGGCAAATTCAGCTCAAACCTGCCCTCTATCATTACGACGACAACGTCTGGTAAGAAGATACCCCAAGACAGCCCGTTTTCACCCGTGGACAAGACATTAAGCCCTTCGGAGCCGGACTCTGCATCCACAGTTGAGAGCCGGGTGAAGTTGCCTGTGAGCGAGGCTCTGGAAAAGGCCCAAGCTATAGCGCTGGAAAACATCCAGGAGACAATGGAGCATATGGAGCTGGAAGAGAAATCACCAGGAGACTCCGATACTGGAATCAGGCCTGCATCAACACCCTTGGAAGAAGACGTAATCGAAGAAGCTGGAGACGAAGACTTTCCCGATATTCCAGAACATACCGAAAAGCCGGCCGTCTCCGGCGCCCATTCCCAAGAAGAACTCGATCAAACTTTCCACGACGCAGTCACGAATCAACTGCTCTCGCCGTCGCATACTCTCTCGCCGACGCCCTCGTATTTGGCGCAGTCGCGAACTCTTTCTTCTTATGCAACGGGTGAAGAGATGCCCACGCCTTCTGAGTCGGTCTCGCCAAATACGTCGCAGACCATCCCCATTGTCGTTAGCATGCCCGCCGTCGAGACCACGGTGCGGCCTCCGCAAACTGAAATGCAGATGCCCAGGATGGTTCTTACCCCGCCGGCGCAGGAGCCATCTAGGGGTGTTCCCGGGCCACAGTTTGAGATGGAGAGGAGCCCGTTTCTGACGGACGAAGAAGTAGAAGAAGAAACCGACCAGACGGACGACGAAGAGGTTGACAGGGCGGTGGCACAACCGATAGTCTAGTCTAGCACAGATACAGATGGTCACAAAGCCGAGAGCAAGCGAGGGCTGAGCATGGCCTACCCTGACCACGCCCAACCCACCTGTCCGCATGTGCTCTGAACTAGAGACATGCAGTATTAAGTGATCGGGCCACACGTGTCAGTCAGTGGACTGTGTGAAGGTACTTAGTCTGGATTGGGATAGCCAGTCTAGCCTGTAAAACGAACGAAACGATCAATCTACCCAAAGACGCGTCAGAGAGAGCGCATGTTTCCGCTCCCTTTGTGAACCTGCAAAATAGAGAAGCCGTCGATGTGGCACGACTACGCACGCATCTGTCTCAGAGGAAGACCATGAGAATAGAAACAACCCCCTCATCGTCATGTTCGGGATGGCAAAAACTGAAGAATGGAGGAGCTACAAGGTTGATCGTTGAGGGAACGTCCCAAGTTGAAAGTTTAGCTACAGCAACGTTCGACTCGGTGGCCAAAACACACTAGGGCGTCTGCCCCTGACTGAGGCATGCGAGTCGGATCACGTGGGAGACCTTACAGGCACGATCCCGGAGCAAACAGATGATCAAGGAAGGACTTGTGGGGGTTTGAAAGGGTTGAAATGCTATCTACGACCAATGGCTCTGAAAAGGCAGGAATGGCCTCCTGGTCTGGGAAGAAGTAAGATGCTTTTCAATAGCCAAAGCTCTGCGATATCCTGCGACTGCCTGGCCATGACCTGCACGCCTCGGTATCCCATGCATATCCTGAAAGATGTAGGCGCTATGTTCCAGCTGGGTCTCCGAGGGCTAGGCGAGGAGGACATAGTTGTAAATGGGCAAGTATGTGTACCCAGTGGGACTCTTGATGCCTCTTGCTAGTAGTGCCGATCTGACCGGGATCATGGATCTCATGAGGTTGAAGTTCGTGGTGAAAAACTTGCGCTTGGGTATCATGTCGAAGTCGAAAAACTGTAAAAGAAAATGTCGGTGCTGAATGCATGCTTTGAATCTCTGTCCCCCCCAACGCCAGAACGCCATCGCTCACAGACGGCCGGTCACTAGCGAAAGTGCTCTTGTTCCATGATAGACAATGTGAACATGCTCTGCATGAGTGTCTGAGTGCGATTCGTCGTTTCCAACACCGGGAGGTATGCAGGTTCTTTCCGTCACGTGGTTATGCTGTGCAACCGAAGGTATTTTGTACTCATGAACTGAAAACACATTGTGCGCGGAAACCGGTTTGCGCCAGGGTCGAGCATCGACCTAATGGCCATAGATGCCAAAGTATGGCTCGACACCGAAAGCTCCAGGAGCCTTGTAAGCCGCATCGTACGCCTGAAAGAGGAACAAGCCCCCGGGATTGCCAGCGAAAGCGGTCTTGAGACTGTTAATGGCGGCCTGTTGATTTTCAGGAGAAGGAACTGCTAGACCATTGGCCCCTCCCTGGTACGGCCAGCCGGATTCCGTGACAATGATGGATTTGCCGTTGGTCTGGATATTGGCGAGAACGTTCTTAACGAAGGTACCGGCATTTGCAGCCACGGTGTTGGCATCAAAGAAAGCGTGGGCATTGACGGCACAATAATCGGATGCCTGGCAGATCTGGGGGTAGGCAGCGTGCGCCATGAAAGTGTCGACGGCGACCACGTTCTTGGTATACCCGGCAGCCTGCAATTGAGAACGACCACTGTTGACGGCATCAGCGATTTGGCCGGCAGTACCACCTTGATTGATGACCTCGTTGCCAATGACCACGGTGTCGATGGGACCCCAGTTGCCGTTGATCATGCCGATCAGAGTCTGCAAATCACCATAAACGTTGCCGATGCCGTTAAGACCGAGAGTAACCGAGAAGCCCGCGGCAGCGGCAGCAGCAGCAGCCACCCTAAGGTCACAGCCGATGTCGTAGAAGCGGATCTTTGAGAAGCCTTGGGTAGAAAGGTAGCCGAACTCGGTATTCAGCTCGGTCTGAGACTTGCAGCCGCTGGAACCGATGAGCTCGAAGTCGACACCGAAGCCTCCGCCGGCTGCAGTGTTGCCAGAATTGGCTCCGCCGTTACCCCAATTGGCTCCGTTGTTCCCAGAATTGGCTCCGCCGTTGCCCCAGTTGGCTCCACTGTTGTCCCAGTGCGGGCCTTTGTTTGCAATTCTATTGTCAGAGTCTGGAGAGTCGCTTGGCTCGGCGGACACAGGAGCGACGGCGGTGGTGTCGAGGTCGTCGGTAGTTAGAGGCACTGGAGAATTGGTCGCCTCGGCTGATGGGGAGTAGATCGAGAGAACACTGTCCGGGATGGAAGTTGTAGGAGCAGCGGAAGCTTCAGGCATTTCCGGGGAAGGGTCAACTTGGGAGGTGACTGCTGCAGCTGCGGCGAATGTAGGGGTGACATCCACAGAGATGGAATCGGAGCTTGGTGGAAGACTGGTGGGGGTAGGCTGGCCCTGGTACTCGGTCGAGAGAATGTTGCCAAATTGGTCAACCCAGACGACAGCGTTGTTGGCGGTAACAGTAACAACGTCGGTGACGGTTGCGTATTCAGTCTCCACGCGGCGCGCGGCGTGTTGGTGGCGGTGATTGCCTCCTGATACATGTGAGTGACTGCGCGCCTCATGTCGATCTCCAGACTTACCATGCGGAACGGCCAACACGACTGGTGCGCACACGGCGGCGACGCGTAAGAGAGTGGCTTTCATGGCGATCGATGCAATGAATGTGGGGTGCTGATAGCAGCGAAATGAGTGGCAGGACCTTGATTGTCGAAAGACAGAAGAAGTAAGCTGATCAGTTCACCGACCTGCGGTCTTGAAAGAAGCAAAAGGTGGCTCAAGGCGCGATAGCATGCGAGGTCCGACAGAAACCGAGTGCCGTTTGCGGAGGAGTCCAGCCGACCTTGTATAGGATGGGACAAGGAAAATTGCCAATCAATGCCCTGGTGGTCCGAGCACTGTCACTCAACGGTCAATCGCTCGAGTAGCCAGCCCCAGTCGGTGTGGCGTCTTTGTGGCGCACCCGGCCAGAAGACAAAGCACCGACAATGAAGAAGCGATTCTGGCCTGTCTTCTGAGCGGGCCGCTGCTGTCGAGACCAGGAATGCACAAGACCTTCAGGCGCGTCCCAGGGCGACGCTGAAGGCGTGCTGTCTCGCTACGCAACCTGCGCACTGGGTGTGATGGTAAGATCGACGCGCAAAAAAATCAGACGGCAAGCGCGACAAAGGAGATGTTGTAACTCACCGATACGGTCGCGAATGAGTGTCGCTGGTGTTGTAAAGGTGTGTCGAAGATTTGCGCGAATGTTGGTGTTGTTGTCAGGATGTGCTCAGGAATGTGGGTTGGAATCCGGGCGACCGGGGAAGAACTTGTACTCAGATCGGTGCGCAGACGACATCATTTCCCCTTGGCGATCCCGTTGCCAGTGACAGTCTATCATGCGAACTGCCGGACCGTGACAAGGCTGGAGACAGAGTCTAGCGTGACTACCGTTGGTGTTCATGTGCTCGGCGGTGAAGTCCCTTCACGTCACCTTCGTCTTTCTGGTTTCACTTGATTAGCCAGCATGAGTCCGCCTTTCACGCTTCCGGAAGACCTTTATTTGTTCACTGCGCCATCACCAGAGTAGGCCACGGCAGATGTCCACGTCAAGCAAGTGAAAGCCAAGTAAGCGAAAGCCGTGTAAGCCTGTGAGAGTTGGCTAAAGTGTTTCGGGCAGACAGAATCAGGGCTAATTTCCGCTCGAGGTGACTAATAGACAACTCATTCTACATCTTGACGGCTGTTGCAGGTGTTCTCAGAGAGCAACAGCAGACGATTGCTGGCCACAGGTCGCGCCCCTCGCAGGGCGATAGTGAGGAGACTGGGGCTACCTCCGCCGAGCCCACTGGTTGCTCCCGGCCCATGTTTGCGCTGGAAGGGACAGGATCATCCAACACTGCCCTTACAGCAGTCTCTTCGAAGCAAGGACTTTGCGCGAAAGGCGTGCTGCACTGACACCTGGCTGGAATGTTATTGACGCCGTCAAAGTCGTCGGTGTCGATGTTGGCTTCGCAGTCTAGCCGTACCGAGTCTAGCGTGCGACAAGACGGGCGTCTCCGCAGAGCCTCGTTACTGCCTCGTCAGCCTTGTCCTAAAAGGCCGTCATTCACGTGCACCAGGGTGATGCTCGCCGACATTATGCATTGCTCTATACGGTCTCGTCAACTCACGAGGCCGGTCGCACATGTATGGATGACCTCGTAACATAAGGAGTCCCACCAACCCCTGGCTCGTCGCCAATGTCGTAGACGCTCCTAAAGCATGGCCATACTCCAACCGCTCGTAGATGTCAACATATCAACCGCCCCTCTCGCCGAAATCTTTCGCCCACTTCTCAAACTCCTCGAGTCCCTTCTTGCCTACGCTCGGCCGAATGCTCGCCAGACTTGCCTCGAAGTCAACCATCTGGATTGGTCGAATCTGTTCTTTCGGCGTATACAGAAGAGCTTCGCCTAGGTGCCTCAGGGGTCCCATCGCAGCATCTTTCGCCAGGGCTGTAATGTCTGAACCAGAGTACCCTATGTCGATTGGTTAGCACTGTCGCGTTGATTCGGTATCGACGGACCACTCACCCTCAGTCAACTCCACCAGCCTTTTGATATCCTCCTCGCTCAAGTCATGTTTTTGATGCCCTAGCAGTGTCCGGATCTGGGTATCTCTGGTCTCCGCCTCTGGCAACGGGATGTACTGCCGTCTAACAAACCTCCTTCGTGCCGCATCGTCAATGTCCCACGGACAATTCGTTGCCGCGAGCACCAATACCCTGCTCGCGTCCCCGACCGTCGTGTCCTTTCCCGCCGCCGCTCTCTGCAAGTCAGACCATTGAATCAGAAACTCGGTCTTGCTTCGCCGCGATGCTTCATGCTCGCTCGATCCGCTTCTCGCGCTAAGTAAGGAATCAATCTCATCGACAAAGATGATGCTCGGCGCCAGCGCCTTCGCCAACGCAAATAACGCCCGGACCAATTTCTCCGACTCGCCATGCCATTTACTAGTCAGGCTACTAGCGCTGATGGCGAAGAATGTGCTCTTGCTTTCTGTGGCGACTGCCCTTGCGAGCATCGTTTTACCCGTCCCAGGCGGTCCGAATAAGAGCATGCCGCGAGCGGGTTCTCGTAGACCCATAAACAGATCTGGTCTCAGGAAGGGATATACTACCGCCTCTTTCAAGGCCTTCTTCGCCGCTGATAGGCCAGCGACATCTTCCCAGTGTACTTCATCACCTTTCACGACAATCTCGTTGAGAATCTGTTTGGCCACGTTTTCATCCAGACCCTTTGGCAAGTTCTTGAGGAGGTCTTTCATTCTTTTCTCCTGCGCCGATAGCCCGTCATCGTCTTCTGGCAACTCGCCGTCCGTTGATGGCGGAGTGATAGTATTGGCACTCGGTGCTCTGCCTCCCTTGGGACGTCTGGGTCTGTCCAAATTCCGCTTCGGTGTTTCGTCTTCAGTGTCGGAATGCACATCCCGCTTCGGCGGAGAGCGCCCTCTCGTCTCCAGCGCTGTGTCTGCAGCGCCGACCGGTTTCCGACTGATACCAGACGAGCTACTAGTGGTCGCGGGCCTCGGGTAGGCCCTTTCAAGTATATTCCTCGCAAGAGGTTGCGGGACATTGTGTGCCCTCGGAGGATATTCTCTTCGATACGTGATCTCTGGGGCTTTTGGTAACGATGCTGGAGATCTTGTCCTTGACTTGGCAGCAGGCGGGCTCAAAGACGGGATATGTTGAGGCGGTGGAGGTGGTGCTCTCTCAGGTTCCGAGTCCAAGTCAATGAGGCTCGGTGCAGATTCTGAAGTCAGCTTCAGGCTTTCCATGGATCTGTTGATGATGGACTGTGCTGGTGCATTTGTCGAACTCGAAACGTCTCGATACCCCTGTTGTTGGGTGTAGTCAGGGATACTCAGTAGGGACGAAGCGTTAGACTTGCGTTGTTCTTCATATCGAGCTGTGGCATCATGGTCGATACTTCGTCTTGCCGCCGTGGCACTCAGCCTCGCTTCGATGGTGGGAACTGACTCGGGTCTTTGAGGGTAAGAGTTCTTCCGCGGTTGGGAGTCCCACGCTAATCCTGCTGCTTTCAGGGTTTCTGATCGCTTATCACGGTTCGACGTAGACCGATATTTCATGAAACCTCGTTTCTCTGGGCGTAGTGTCGTTCGCATGGGTTTCCTTCCATGATCTGGACTAGGGCTTCTCGAAGCCTTCGTAATGGGTACCGGTAACGTCGGCGGGACTCCCAGAGGCGACGAGCGCACCCTGGATATTGGGGAGGAACTGTCGCTCAGGGTATGCTCGCTGCTTCGAGTTATTCCTAGCGGTGGTCGCGGAGGCAAAGCCGGGGTCGCATTGGGTAGTTCAGACATGTGCATGGGCGGTACAGTCTCTCCCCCGAGCCATGATCCATGCTGTTCAAGCTTGGGCGTAGTCGTCGGGGAATGGTTCGCTTTGTTCTTTTGGAGCCGTTTTCCCCCACTACCTCCACTCCCGCTTCCTCCTCCATGGCCGCTCCCTGCGCTGTTGCTGTTCCTGTGTTCGCCTTTCTCTTCCCTGCGCTGTTCAATGCCGACGTCTGCGCGACTTCGCTTCAAGGCCTCGAGCAGGTCGACCCTTTCCTTGCATTGCATCTCCAGCTCCCTCAGAGAGTCGTAAAGCGCCCGCTCGGTTTCCGATTTGGGGGAGTAATTCGAGGAGAGATTATAGGCCTTGTAGTAGTTGATCTGGTCTAGTGCTGACTTCCATGACCGCAGAGCCTCTGTCTCGTTGCTCTAGAGAAGACTGTAAGCCAAAGACTAACCGCGCACTTCGGGGTGAAATGATTCTTACCTGGCCTTCGAAGAATATGGCGGTAGAGCATTGAAGATAGGCCTCGTCGTAAGTCTTTTGCATGGACGAGGAAGGTTTGCTCCGAAACATCTTGCCTGCCGCATCGACATGGACATGCTCAGAAGGCTGAAACGAAAGAATGAGGGACGGAAAGAGTGAGATCTGCTAGATTGTTTGAGTTCGCTGTTGGACTGGAGGCTGAGCCTCGCATCAATTGACACCTTGGTGGGAGGCGGAAACGCAACATGGAGTAGGCAATACCGCATGCAACGCCCGCAGTCCGCTGCGCGCACAGCCTGCCCGCGCATACGTCACCTGGACCGACCAGACCACCAGTACCACCAAGGCCGTTTGACTGGCCATCACGCGAGCCTGTAGGTATACCGAAGATACCCACTGCCCATGCGTGGTCACGTCCCGGTGACTGTACGGCATACCGAGTATATCTCTATCGGGAGCAAGAGTTCAAAAGTACGTACAAGGGCAATCCCTTCATCGCTCTCGAAACATCATCGCACGTGTGCCTCAGATTCAGAGACCCGCCAGGTAAGCACAGGCATCACGGTCTGGACTAACAATACCTGGGTAACTTCTGCCTGACAGCAGGAGTCTAAAACAGGTCACCGTTATATTCGTCTTCATTGCCGATGAGCCCTCTATCACCGTTGGAAAGGGCCGACGAAAATGATTAAGTCGCTCATTGCAGCCCACTTTTGGTAGATGTACAATATTATCCAGAAGTCTCACCTAGACTCTGATCTCATCACCGACATGAAACAATCTGTCGGGAGCCAGCCATTGCCACAACGCCAATTTTTGTCCGCATTCCTGTGCCTGGCCAGGCATATGAAAACTGCGCCTGCGCCTCGCTAGGTGGAGAGCATGCATTCATGCTCCCAGAACGGAGAGACAAGTGCGATGCCGGGTGCAGTGTCCTCTCAAAAGCACCTTGAACTGGGTATCTTGTTTGCGTGAAATCCGAATACGGAGCCACGCATGCCCGGGGAGTTTCCCTCCTACTACCGAGCCGAACCCCTCGCTGATGGCGCGCCGTCCTCGGGCTCTCCGGCCGTGGACGAGACAGCGGCGATCAGCCCCCCTATACCTGAATCATAACTTGTTAGCATTGAGAGCCTGCTCTTCTCGAAGGGTTCTCTTGAAGTACGCCTTTGCCATTTCGTATGACGACCTGTCGTTGAATATTAGCTACCGAGATGGTGACATTCGCGAAACAAGACTTGGTTGACTTACCAGCAAATGGCGGTGCTTGGCATGGTCGTGATGATCCTGGGTCGCCAACCCCTCATAAAACCACTCCAGCCAAACTCCTTCTTGACAATCGCAGCAGCGTGAAACAAGCCTCGTACGTTGCGAATGTCATCTCGTTGGCTGAGTCCTCTCGTCTGTAAGAGTGTCTTGATCACGTCTAGCGGGGTGGTAATGCCTGCGGCAAATGCTCCGGCCAAGCCGCCAGCCACGCAATGTGTAATCGGGTCATATTCTTTCCGTGGATTCATGACTTTGGACAGCGATTCGTAGGCCATGAACTGTGTCGCCGTGAAGGGTACCGTCATACATAATGTCGTTGGGTAGGACACGTAGAATGCGGATAGACCTTCGGCGCGCCAGACCGACCGGGCGCATTGGGTTATGGAACGGTAGGTTGAGCCGTGCACCTGCATCCGTTGCTTGATGACTGCAAAATGCGGTCAGCACCACCTCTTGTAATTGAGTAGGGGGATATGCGCACCGTCAAAGGGATTCATTAGAGCATCACTGGCGATTGTGGCGCATGCACCACTTGCAGCTGTTGTCTCGATTAGCGCTTCCGCCCAACTCCAGCAGGGTCAGCAACTTGAGAGCTTCCATACCCGCTGCGAGAGGATGATGTTTGCCATCTGCTTTGTTACCGCCAGCCGCTTCTTTTACAAACTCATAAGTGCCGAAGTACACAGCATGAGCAGGGCCTGTAATAAGGTATTAGAGTTGTCTTTGTATCCCAGAGCTCGGAAGCTTGCAAACACACCTGCGCCCACAATGACGCTGGTCACGCCGCGCCACAATGTCCGTAGTCCTTCTATTCGATATATCGTAGAGACTGCGTGGGATAATCCCGTATATAGACCGCCGGCCGAAGGATTTATGATTTGCATTCGTGTCTGTGAGAGGAAGCCAGGTTAGCAACTTCGCAGGCCATCGCCACGAGTCCGAGTCATACCTTCATCAAGTCCACTGGATACATCACCGTGTGCTCCTGAAGTCGCTGTCAGTCTCTCCGCCACAGTTAGTCGTGGTCGAATCCCATACTGCAATGCCTGCGAACGCGCCCGCCAACATATTGTGTCCGAGTCCGTAGTTCGGTGGAAGGGCTTCATAGCTGCGACTCTGTCAATTCCCCCTCTAATTTTTGGAACTCGCAGCTCGAGTCAACTCACTCAAATTCTTCACCAGGTACTGCATCCGGGCTATTCAACGCTGGCATATTCTCTGCGGTCAATGCCGCCGGGAATTTGGCTGACGTCGCCACGATTGCAGTTTGATGTGTCTTGGCCGTCACTTGCGCTTGATGTAAGGCGAGTTGCCCGTGAAGAGCAACAAATGACTTTGGCGGAGCCTCTCACAAGAAAAGAGAAAGACTCTGTCTGTGGATCAGAACGTCTTAGAGGCGCAGGCGATTGAGTGGGAGGAATATTATCAGATGAAGGTCCTAGGCTCACAATGGCCCGGGCGAGAACTATCAGATCGCCTTCCCAAAGATTTTGTTCCCTAGGCCAAAATTCTAGCCAGGGTAGCAAGAGCTAGCTAAGTGGTTGGTTGGCCGCGGGCCTCTGCGGCTTGGATGACGCTTGCAGTGGCCCTGCAGTTCTGCCACAGCTTGCCCTCCCCTAACGCACCGATGATGCCTGTGACGCCTTTCTTTTTCCCGCTCCGCGGTGCCTGCCCGTCGTGAAGTTGGACCCTCCGACCTCGCTGCACATCTCGCTGCGCATGTCCTTTTTGAGACTCGTCTTATTTCGCTGCTCACCTAAAACTCACCTCGGCCACAACTCTAAATCTCGGTCATAAAGCCCGAGGTCGCCATGTGTGATCGTCTGCTGACTTCAGGCTGGTCAACCATGGCTGGCTATGCGTTTCGCGTTACGACGACTGGCCTATGAGGCATTTCTAGTGCCGCGGGGATCTCATATGTTCGTCCCGTCTTTGCATTGCTTCATATTTCACTTCCTCCCTGTATTTGTGGCTTGGGAAGAAGGCATCCAGGGGCTACTCGCCATCCATCATATCATCGCCAGCAGAGAGGAGTACATATCGGGCGTAGAATACTGCAACGACTCTCCCGAAGCCAGCAACGCACCACTCCCGCCCTTCCAACCCTTAGGAAATTCGTGCGACCGGGACTCCGTACTCCGTGGATGATGCCTCCAGATTGCCGATGCATTCGTGAACGCCTCGCTAGCATGGTCATGAAGGCAACACTTGGCCGATGATGCTCCGCCATCGTCTACCCATAGTACATTATAAAATCTACACCTTGAACTCCCATTGCTCTGTCATCACATTGTGAGCATCATGCAATCAGGAGGGACTGAGCAATTACGTACCTTTCTTCAGGTTCTCGGCCGTGTCGCTCAATAATATCTCGCGTCTTCGGTTGCAGTAGGTTGTCTTGTCAAGAATCTCAACTTTGAGACCGCCGAGTTCATGTACCGGCTTTTCAAACATCTGACTCAAGTTTTCGACGGCCATCTCCAGATCCTTCTGGTTGTCCTCGAAGATTTCTGTCATGTTGTTTCGTGCAAGGTAGAAAGCGAAGGCATATGTCCACTTCAAGGTCTGGCGGCAGGCTTGAAGGGCTTTGGCGGCAGTATCAAGAAACTGGACCTCGATCCACGACATGTTAGATTGTGTTTGGAGGCTAGTCATCTTCTTTTCCGTCTTCTGCCACAAGTCTTTGTCGAGTTTGGCAGACTGTTCATGGTTGGCGTATCGGTTGTAATAGTGAAGGTATCGTTCCAGCGAGTGTCGAGAACGTGCTTGGGCATCACGAGCGTCTGATCCAGACTTCTCTTCGAACCGGTTGCAATTGTACCAACTCGTTCCGTGCTCCGACCATGGGCCCATACACATCCAGCAGAATTCATGTTTACATTTTCGGCAAGTCATGTGATTGCAACCTCCGTTCTTCTCGATGGTTGAGTTGCACTTCGGGCACTCTTTCGTGTTTGCGGATATCCAGTTCGAAGTTTCGCTGTCATCCTCACACTTCTGAAGCCACTTTTTGACAAGGCCGCAAGGTGCGGGGCGGTGATCCGCCAGTGAACAACCAAAGCAGAAGGAGTGTTCGTGGCCACATCGCACTGTAGGCACGATGCGGTTAAGATCGCGCTTCCGTACGGGGCAGTCCACTGCATATTCACAGTCGGGAGCCGGGCACCACCTCAAGTTGTCCCTGTCGTCCACGTAGGTCCGGGTCATCAAGACTTCATATCGATCCACGACGCTCTGGTCGACCAGGAATTTCAGGGTCTTGGAGTCCACAATCCTGTGGCAACCATCGAAGGGGCATTCGATCCTAGCGGCCTCTCCTTCCTCCTTGACTTTCTGGGTGAGATAGGAAGCGTAGCAATTAGTGCAGCATCTGTGCTCGCACTTCATGGCATACGTTTCCATGTCCGGTGAATCTTCGAAGCAAATGTCGCAGACGAAACCCTTGATTTTCTTCGTCTTTGGTGCTTCTGCGAATGTAGGCCCCAAGCCAGCGGACTCGAGAACTTTTTCGGGATTGTCCATGTATGCCTCGATCAGCTTTTCCTTATTCCACCTCATAAAGCGTAACAGTATGGCGGTGAGCTCGATGGGTAGATCGATAATGGCCGAGACTTCCTTGAACTGACGCTCCTGCTGGTTCTGAATGTCCTCCGGGCTTAAGATCTTGTATTCGACTTCATAATGCTTCTGGGAGCCTCCAATGATGTCCTTCTCGTAGCCGAAGCCACCGTCGTGATCTTGGTCGAAGTCTGCAATCATTTGTCAGCGATCCAGGTCCACGGTGCTTGTAACTGGATGCACATACCACCTCCGATACTGCCAATGTCACTATCTTGTGTGCCTTCCTCGAAGTCCATCTCATCCCCGCTGGGAGGATCGGACATGAAGTCGTCTTCTGAATCCATGGCCTTGAGGGACGGCGAGCCGTGCTCGGTGATGGGAGTAGACGGGCCTTGCGCAGGGAGTGTATACGTCTTGCGGGCTTTTGCGGGATCGTGCCTCGACGCGTCAGTGACGCACTCCTCAACCTTGCGTTTCCTCGACTGAGGAGTCGTGATGACTTGGATAAGGCAGCTGCGTCTCCGGACGAGACAACAGGCTGCTAGTGAGGGGATGTTCGGAGAAGCAGGTGACTGGGTGTTGAGACAAATCAATGTACACTGTAGAGAGGATAACGACAGCTGGTTGTATTCGACAATCAGCGAGGCATGGACAGACCCTATAGACGTCAAGATACGGGACCTCCAAATGGAGAGAGCGTCTCGAGTTGACAAACGAACGAAACGGACCGTCCAGTTTTACAAGGAGTCAAAACGCAGTTTGGGTGGCACTCCGGGGCAAGGCGCTCACAGCGAGGCGCTGAGCGGTTAAGTGGCACGGCGCGGGCAGCATCCAACGAGGCTTCAAGTCCAAGTTTGCAGGTGGCGTGCCGCCACTCATTAGGCCCGGCGAAATCTACTCGTACTGGGTGCTGGCATGTTCAGGCACTCTATCGTCATACTGCACCCACGTGACTGTCGCCCATGGTCCCCCTGCGGCTTTCTGACTGCATCATCAAAGCCAACTTCTTTGCTTCTGTTGCCCTGCCCGTCAATCCGGACCCTACCGCCGCAACGCCTTCGCGTCATGACGATGTGCTTCCATCTCGTATTCCTAAGACGCCCCGGAATGTTCTATGGACGCGGGGACGTTGGTTGGCGGTCGCGAGGCTGGTTCCCAAGGCTGCCAGAAGGCCCATCCCGTTCGAAAGCCGAGCCGGAGGGGGTCGATTCCTGGGACGGCTTCAAAGTTCCGTGACCACTCACGCTCCATAGCAGCGCTTACTCCTCATCGTCTTCTTCATCCTCACTCTCGCTCTCGGCATTTTCAAGCCACTCGATGAATTGTGAGGTTGGTTTCCTCACTTCCGCCATTTCAGGCTCGCTACTCGACCTCTCGTCGGCCCACCAATCGGTGAAGGCTTCCTCAGAAAAGACCTCAAGGTCATAGAGGTCCTTGACCACGAACAGAAGCGTCTTGCCGCCATCTTTCCTCCGCGTCAAATCTCTCTGTGCATCAAGCAAGAACGCCGCTTGCTCATCGGCCGTTTGCTCTGCCCCCTTTCTTCGGATAAGCGTATTGTATGCAGTCAGGGTTCTTCTGGTCGCATCGGCGGCGGACATTCCATTCTCGATTTCGCTGTGGATATATTTCATCAGCGCGACGGCAACGGCCTTGCGGACTTGTGTCTCGTCTGCGCCTCCGCTAAATCGAAGACCCATTAGTTCACTGAGCATGTCATCCGCGTGCTTTCCATCCTGCATTCGTTGGACCAGGATGGCAACAGTGTCATGTTGGAATCGGTCCGTAGACTCATCTCCGAAGCTCTGACTTCTGGAACCGCCTAACGATGAGACCTCTTCAGAAGAAAGATCTGACTCCAAGGTCGAAATCGAATCTGCGAACTCCGGCCTTTGATATATCAGTCTTGATAATCTTGAACTCAGGTAGTCCTCTTCGTCGTCGGCATACGCTTGGCCCTCTCCTACATCGCCGACTATCAAGGCGTCATTCTTCAAGTCACGGTCCATTCCTGGCTGAGTTCGACATATTCTCGAACCGGTTCTGATGGTCGTGCCTGGGGCGATCCTAACGCCGAAGGAGATCAAGCTACCTTCCTCGATGACAGAGTTATCCCCGATGAAGGCTTCGTTCCCGACAATCGCCCGGGAAATCTTTACGTTGTTGCCGATAGAGACATCGTCCCAAATGTAGGCGTTGTCAATTTTCGTATTCTTGCCGATATGGCATCGTTCGCCGAGCACGCTGTTTCTGATCTCTGATCCCCGCCCAATAGAGGCTTCCGGCCCAACAATGGAGCCCTGGTCAAGCTTCGTCTGCCTTGCTGCAATCACCTGTCCATCCACAATGACACCGTTCTGAGAGCGGCGGTAGTGCGTGGTGCCGAAAGCGTTGTTTTCGACCGCTATTGATGTGACAACGCCCGCTTTCAAGTCCTGTGAGATGATATTGTACGACCAGAAGTCGGCAACTCGAGCAGCGTACTCTTCTTGAACGATGTATGTGTGAATAGTCTTTCCATTCAGTTCCCAGTCCTTGAGTACACCAAAAAGAAAGTCCTTGCGCGGCGTTTGATTGTCGAAGTTATCTGACCACAGGCTGAGCACATCCGGTGTGCATATATCGATTCGGCAGTCAACAAGGTCCTGTCGGATCTCGAGCTCTGGGGTCTTCAGGAGTTCTGGGTCAATATGCGATGTGAATTGCGTGCCTGGGAACGCCTCTTCGTAATGTAGACATCTGTCCTTGGTCGGGTCCAGTACGAATGTTGGTACGACACCACCACTATGGTCGTGGATTCCTGCTTCGGCCTCCCTCAATATCATGGTCATGATGGCATTCTTGTCCTTTTCTCTGCGGATCTTGTGTTGTCGCAGAGCTTTGTAGATGGGGAAATTTGAGATAATATCACCACTGACGACGAGAAAATCACCGACCATCAAATGTTTCTGGTCTAGATCCCTCATGACGTCGCCGACCGAGCTTGCGAGGCAGCGGAGAAATGTTACGCTCTCGAAAGGAGACTTGTGTGACTTCCACCGGGAGGCCTCGATATAGGTTTCCACTTGGTCCACATGCGCGCCAGCATAGATGTAGACTACCTGAACCCCAGCGCTTGCCAGATACTCGAGGGTGTACTCGATCAGAGGGGTGTTGGCCAGCGTCAGCAGACATCGCGGTCTCTCCAATGTGAATGGTGCGAATCTGGTCTCAAATGTGTCGGCAACAATTACTGCTTGGAGGGGATCCTCCTTGTTGTCGTCGCCCGATCTCCCTTTGCCACCAGCAGCCTTCTGGGTTCTGGGCGCCATCTTGGATTTTCGTGACGCAGCTTGGGACGGGCTTGGCGGCTGTTATGTCTGAGCGTGCGCAACAATTTGGGTCACGGCAACTTCGGCGCGCTGCAGTCGCATAGTCTAGGCCGGATGGTGTCTCTGCTGAGTGATCTCGTGAATGAATTTGCCGAGCAACAATGGAGGATAGTCCCATGCGTGAATCCAGCCTTGCATGAAATCTGTTTTTGAACAGGACGTGAGTCACATTCGGGACTTGTGAATGGTCAGTTGAAATTCTGGAGAAACTCGCGGATCTTAACGCTCAAGGGCTGCTGGGTTCCAGTGCCAAGCAAGTCTGGACATTTCACTCTGCCGGTGCCGATGCCTGGAAGATGTCACTGGCTGTAGGGAAAATTGTTGTTGACGTTGATTTTTGTACGAGTAAGGGCACGAAGGGCAGCAAGTGTGGGTACGTCATACGCCTGGAGGGACAAATCAACGACCTCACACCTGCGCCGTGCTTTCATATCCCTACTATTGCTGGCTATTGCTGCTCTCGCATTCTTGATTCATAATAAGAGTTAGACCTGAGCCTGTGACTGTGCAGTGGGCTCTTACTTTGTTTTATTGCCACAGCCTGATCCTTTTCCCTGGTCAGGAGCGTCTCTACACAAAGCACATTCTGACCGCCACGAATTCGTGCCTCGCACTCCCCCATCATGTCGACGACAGGAGAAAATCCCCATATGGACCTGGATCCCAAATATGACGACTACGACTTCCCTACCACCGCTCCAGAGAATCAGTCAGGTCATCCCGGCCACACCACCAAAGAACAAGATGCCCAAGTCCACCAGCTGCGAGCCCTTCTCGAAAGGGAAGGCTACACGGCCCGATTGGACACCTTGACATTGCTACGCTTCTTGAGAGCGCGCAAGTTCAATGTCGAGCATGCCAAAGCAATGTGCGCTCACTCACAGTCCCGTCGCGTCAAGGCACTGACGGAGCTACAGGTTTATCAAGAACGAGCAATGGCGGAAAGAGTTCGGCACCGACGACCTGGTTCGGACCTTTGACTACAAAGAACGGGCGCAAATGTTTGAATACTACCCGCAGTATTATCACAAGACGGACAAGGTGGGAAAATATTAGAATGGAAGAAAGGGTTGCCAGGATTGCTGACGGCGCTGCAGGACGGTCGCCCTGTCTATATTGAACAGTATGGCAAGATTGACTTGAACGCCATGTACAAAATCTCTACTGCCGAGCGCATGGTTCAGAACCTAGTTGTTGAGTACGAGAAAGTTGCCGACCCACGCCTGCCCGCTTGCTCGCGGAAGGCAGGCAAGCTCCTCGAGACATGCTGCACCATCATGGACATGAAGGGTGTCGGTGTAGGCAGAATTCCCTCGGTCTACGGCTACCTCAAATCTGTCAGCGCCATCTCGCAGGACTACTATCCGGAGCGACTGGGCAAGCTGTACATCATCAACGCCCCATGGGGTTTCAGCAGCGTCTTCAGCTTCGTCAAATCCTTCCTCGACCCCATCACCGTCGCCAAAATTCACGTCCTCGGCTCAGGTTACCAAAAGGAATTACTCGCCCAGGTTCCCGCAGAAAACCTTCCCAAGGAGTTCGGCGGCACCTGCGAATGCGAAGGGGGATGTCAATTCAGCGATGAAGGTCCCTGGCAAGATCCTGCCTATGCAAAGCCACCGAAATGGGCGAGAACCGATCCGGTCACCGGTGAGGAAGCCAACAACACGGTCCAACCTGCTCCAGGTGGTGGCGCTCAGGATCCAGTGACAAAACCCGAACCCGCTCCAGCTTCTGCACCTGCGCAAGCCGAAAACGTTCCGTCTGAAGGACCGAAGTTGCCCTTGGAAGATGCACAGGCAACAGGGTTCGGGACAGCAGGGTCAGGGTTGAACTAGGAGCATTCCCCAGAAGGCCCAGTTGCCCCAAACCACCAAGAGGCGAGGAAGACATCGAAAAGATCTCGATGTATCTGTAGGTCGAAGAAACAGAAGGCTTAGGTCCGATGCCATGGGACGGACGCCGTTGTTGGCTCGCATGAACATAGACCAAATGGATTAGCTCCTGAAGGGATTGCCCGCAAGGACTCTATCCGATCGCTACCAGTGTGCATGTGGTCGCAAATTATCCCGTTGCCTGCAACGGATCCCTCCAAGCAGCCCCACACACGTGTTTCGCTTAGACAAGCCGCTGGGAGAGATGTTGGTAGAAAGTGATATTGTCCGTACGTCGGAAGCTACAGAGCCACTGGCACTGATACCCAATTGCATACAGTGCCCCTGCAGCCCGTCCAGATCGGCACCGGTAGGTTCCAATCCACTGCCAGACATAGAAGGAGAGGTCGGTCTTGCTTCCCGCGGAACGCACACCGGGTTGACAAGGTCCACCCTCAGGCCGCTCTGGCGACCAGCCTTGTGATTTTCGTTATCAATTGGGAGCAGCGACCTTGTGGGCACACACCGCCGGTCCTGCTTCAGCCGACGTTCTCGCTGCAAGAGGAGCCGTACCCCGGAGGGCAACGTGATGTCGCCAACTCTTCCTGGCCTTTTCTTGTTTTTGCCAGGGGGTAATATCGTCCATCGCAGCGGTTGCATTCGCCTACTCGATGCCTTCGCACAACAATATTTGCCGTCGTCGATAGGCTCATCGTAGTCCCGTTTGCGTCTCACTCGAACTCCATAGCCACAGTTCTTGCCCGCTGGACTCTGCCCACTGTCTCTGTTAGACTCGGCCCATTGCCAGTAGAGGCGGACGCGTCCTCACGCCGACCTGCCAACCCAGCAAGAGCCGCAAGTTCATTCGTCCCGCGCTCATACATCGCCCTGCGATCCTCGAACCACCCATCGGGCATTGGATTCAACGTCAATACACCTATGCCGCCACTTTCCGCCGCTTGGTGCTTGAGTTTAGCCACTACCCTCTCGAAGTCCTCATCTTCCCCCTCCATTATCTCGTTGGACAGTTGCCCGAACGCCTCGGCCCCCTGTTTTGGCGCCACCCGTCTCAACTGCCCAACCTGTACTGTCAAACTTTCCAACTCGGCATACAGATCGGCAACTTTTTTCTGGAGGCGCGTATCATGTGCCTCGTAACTAAAATCCACGCCTTCTTTTTCTTCCTTCGGCCTACTCGAGCCAGACGTGTCGGTGGCCGAGACGGGGGCAGGATGTTTAGTGGTCAAGGTCGTCGGCGGGAGAGATGTCACGTCCAGGCCGTTGACGGTGATGGAGTGAGAGGCCGAGGTGTAGATGCGCGAGATGAAAGCGTCCACGTAGGCACGGACAGAGGCGCGCATGGGGTCCTCCTGCCCCTCAATATCTTCTCCGTTGTAGTTCGAAGACACTTGTTGTTGTTGTTGTGATTCTTGCGCCGCGGGTTTTACCCCGTCAAGCGATATTACCGTCGCGGGGTGTGGTTTCCTTGGCTGTTGTTGCGCAGCGGAAGGAGGGAAATGTAAGTCGAGTCTCTGGCGCGCAGAAGCGATCAGGTTGGATTGCAGATAGGTGAGGTCTTGGGCGGATTGCAATTCGATCTTGCGGTGGTGAGAGTCCGGCAGGGGACGGGGGTGGAGCGTTGATTCTACTTCCATGGTGCCTTTGAGTCAGAACGCTGCGTGTCTTTGTTTCCGTTTGCTTTCTTGAGCACAAATGCTCAAACTCAGTTGGAGTCTGGATTTGAGGACCGTAAACAATGCACTATCGATAACGCGTGTGAGTGTGGATGTGGGGTGGAGCGATTGGTCAGCATTTAATGCTACGCAGCTACTAATCTTGCTCCCGTGGGAGCAAAGCCGCGCAGTAGAAAATTGTGAAGAAACCTAGCGACTCAACCAAGTCAACCAACATGCGGAGAAGACAGAGGTGTGACACTCCACGGTTCATGGTCTGATTTGTCATTCGGATGCTGCCTGCTATTTGCATTCACCCGGCACTGTTGGAGATTGAGCTCTTAGGCTTGTCTCGTCTCGGAGCTCATCACGCATTTGCCGGCATTCCTCCAATCTACTTGGACTCGTCGAAGACATAAGTCAAGTGGCATTTTCCACAGTACTGTCGGTTGTGCATAGCCGCCATGAAAACACCGGCACCGCACTCCTTGGCGGGACATTCGCGCCTCAACCGCTCGATCTTGCCGTCGCCGTCGACCTTGTAGTACTTGAGCACGGCCAACTTTGTCTTCTTGCGCTTGTGCTTGATCTTCTTCGGAGTGGTGTACACCTTCTTCTTGCGCTTCTTGGCACCGCCCCGGAGACTGAGGACCAGGTGAATGGTCGACTCCTTCTGGACGTTGTAGTCCAAAAGCGTGCGGCCGTCTTCGAGTTGCTTGCCGGCGAAGATCAGGCGTTGCTGGTCGGAAGGTATTCTTTCCTTGGCTGGAGAGGAGTGTTAGTGACTGAAATGATGCGCGCAGTCTTTCTCGATACCACGTACCTTGGATTTTGGACTTGACATTGTCGATGGTGTCCGAAGATTCCGCCTCAAGGGTAATAGTCTTGCCCGCGAGATTGCGGACGAAGAATTGATGCATCGTTGAATCTGAGATGGACGTCAGCATGAATGGATGGCCTTTGACAGGAGAAACAGACCTCGACAGCGATCTGTCTTCCTCAATTCTCGAGATGCAAATCGTTGGTTGTTAAGCAGGAGAGGGTGCGTAACAACGTCGAAGAAGGAATTACTAACGCTTGGTGCGGAAAAATTCTCTTGGCATCTTCTCGGCACAGTTGCCCGATTTCACAATTGCGATTACCACTCCCTCAATCCCCTCGCCAAGAAATTTTCCATCTTATCTAATCTGCGCCAAAATCACGTGGAGCGCCGTCGCTCTTTCCGTTGCTGTGCAACCCTCTGTTTACGTACCGGGCTTTCCGAGTGAACGACTGGTGACGATGAAATTGAATACTACTTGCACTTGCTAGTCACTACTGAACTGTTCCATCCTCCCTACCACCCCATACCAACCCACAAGACAAGCCTCTTTAACTCCAAAGAACCCCAAGACCTACATACACGTCAACCGAGAAGCCTCTCAGGACCCAGTTCTGACCTCCCGCCTACATCTGCCCTGAGAGGGCCCCTTCTCTGAAAAACAGAGTCGCCAGGAATCCCCTGCGACTGGTGAAAACTACAAGACACAAGACCGCTGCCCGGTCCGCAGCCAATTGCGCTGCGTGAGGTGAGTTCAGGATACAACAAACCGCTGAAGGAATGCCTCCAGAGACTAACCTTTGCATCTGCAGTCTCGAACCACTGAAGGATCCATATTTCGACAAGTGTAACAACGACCAACCCTTCGACAAGACACCATTTCGAACTCATCTCGCCTATCATGATGTCCAATCCACCTTCATCTCTTCAGCAACGACAGAGGCTACATCGGAGACAGAACTCGACACCGGTTGTAGCCTTCGAAGCCATGAAGGTCTCCGCCAGCATGCCTCAACAACCACGCCACAATCTCCATAGACGGGGTCAATCCTTCGATTTACAGCGAAGCCCCATCCGGAAACAGCACCAAGGCAGCACGGTAAGTATGACTAACCTAGGATCAATCCACGGACAACAGATTTTGCGGGAAGCGCAGCAGCAAAGAATAGTAAGACCGGGCCAGCAACACCAACAACAAAACATGCACGTCAACATACCCAATTCTCCTGATTGTGGTATGTTTCCAGTGGCATCAAATTCAATCCCAGCGTCACCCTACGACGACATGACTATGAATGCGATCATGCACCAGAACTCTCCTGGCATGGACTTCCAGCATTCACACCAGTATTTCAACGACATGAACATGCCAATGCAGACCGGGATGCCCATGGGCCTCATGGATGAGAATAGCCCTCGATATTTCCATGACGCTCAGGGGCCCCAGTTCCAGCAAAGTACTGGAATCTCCTTTGACAACCGAAGGATGTCGCAACCAGATCTGCGGGTACAGACCCAGTTGCGACCTCACACGCCTTCACAACAAATTCAGAGTGGTGAGTGTTGACCAGGTGACGAACCATTTGATGGCCCATCTAACTGATCATCAGCACGATTTCCACTTACGCCCCCCTTCAGCCAACATAACCAGTCAACACAATACTCACGTTCACTACAAGCGTCACCTGCTCTCCAATCACCATATCCGGTGCCGATGGCCCGAGGCAGGTCTTTGCAAGGAATCATAGAACAAGAAGAGTTCAAGCTCGAGCTTCCTGCGAACCCAATTGCGCCGGCTTTCGAAATGGCCGAGATGCCTGTGCCTAACGCCCGTCGACGAGCCCAGACTCCACCAGCAAGTCAACAAACAGAGCCGACAAAGCTCAAAGTGGAATCGAGTCCCGTGAAAGATCATACCGGCGACGCTCAAGCACCAAAGCTTGAAGAGAGGCCCATGCCAGTCCTTTCAGCGAAGAAGGAACCTGCAGGCAGTGCTTCGCCCACCAGGCCGGCGCTCTCACCCCGCCGCATGTCAATTTCGGACCTACACCTGGAGCCTGGTATCGAGGCATCGATCGAAGAGACCAACGTCACCCTTGACGACATCGCGCAATATATCGAGGGCCCAGATCCAGTGGATAACAAGTGGGTTTGCAAGTTTGACGACTGCAACAAGAAATTCGGTCGGAAAGAGAACATCAAATCCCACGTACAGACTCACCTTGGTGACCGCCAGTTCAGGTGTGACCACTGCAAGAAGTGTTTTGTCCGGGGCCATGACCTGAAACGACACGCGAAAATCCATACTGGTAGCAAGCCGTACCCCTGTCTCTGTGGAAACTCCTTCGCTCGTCACGACGCGCTGACGAGGCACCGACAGAGAGGGATGTGCATTGGTGCTTTTGACGGTGTTGTCAAGAAGGTTATCAAGCGAGGGCGGCCTAGGAAACACAGGCCAGATATGGACGAGCGCCTTGACAAAGCCAATCGGACCAGGAAGAATAACACCGAGCCACAGCAGGACCAATATGCATCTTCGGCGTCGAGCTGTTCTATCTCTAGCTGGGGCTCACCACCGACTGAGACCATGGACAATTTGAGCATCCGGGGCAGCTCGCCATTTGAGACCATGAGTCTCTTCGGCATGCCACAGCACAATCCCTTGGGCATGGATCAGATGATGGGCTTCCCTCCTGACACATTTTCGTTCACACCACCACAGAGCCCAGGCTACTCAACAGGCAACAAACCCAGCCCCTCCTACCGCGAGCTGACACCTGCTGAGCTGACTGATGTGTCGAATATGCTCCCAGATCTCCCTACGATGGACCATGCCCTACCGATGGTGGCGACAGCTCTGTCTGGCTTCGGTGAACATGATCTCCCGGGTCTATCACATTCCAGCTCGTCGCCTGCAGCTGATGTTGTGGCATTCGACTTCTCAGAATTGCCTCCTCATACCTCAGGGGGTTTGCAAACATCGCAACTTCCCATGAAGATTGAGCAGCATGACAGAAACGACTTTGACAACTTCTTAGACTATGGCAACCTCGAACTGATCGATCCGACGACGGCACAAGACTTCTTCATGTGAAAGGCGATGTAGACTTCGGAAGTTACCAGACGCTCTTCAGGGCCGTCGATGATCTTTTGAAAAACGAAGCAACCTATGTAAATATACTCTCGGAATGGATGAACGAATTGGAACGAAGGATATCGGAGCAACCTGGGAAACTTTTGGGAAGGACTGACGAATGGGATGGGGCTGTGTATTTCGACATGTCACGCTGGTTATGGCTTTGCGTCGATCGTTTTGTGTACATTCATTCTCTGGGATGAGCGTCGGCGCCGAGGCAACATGACGTTCTCGGCTCTTGCTGCCATGCAGCCTCACTTTGGAGGCTACTCTGGCAGCCAGGGCAGCGTGGGAACCAAGGCGCTGAAAAGACATTCACTTATTTGCATTTTTCGATGGCTGGATGGCACGCACTCGCTGGTGGAGGAAATTGTCCCAGCCTTACAGAGCTCATAGCAGACAGTCTTTCCCGGATCGGATGCTCTCCAGGCACGGCAGGGTGGGCCATGGATGACACTTTGCCCCAGGACAGGGTGGTCTTCCTTGAGGGTCAGACCACGCGCCCGAGCTTAATACAATCAACGAGCATGGACAGGTTCCAGTTTCATGTTGATGCCGCATCTCTCGTGCCTGCTTTTCGCGTACTTTTTTCCCGGATGTTCTTGCAACAAACAGTCCGAATTGGAGTCCCGCGAGTTGAATGGAACCTCGAAGCGTAGTACATCGAACTCTGTCGCAGTCATAAGGTCCGGTGCGAGATCCTTACTGTACGCCGAGGCCGTGGGTGGCTATGCAAGGCTCAGTGAATGTCTCGAGCCGTGGAAAACCTCGTCCCTCCTATATCGTCCATATCCCACGCTCCGCAGATGGTAGACGTATCATGAGGAGCAAAGCATGAAACAGAACATTCAATCCTCACCAACTGAAATGGATACCATCAGAGATCAGAGGTCGTGAGGCGTTATGGCAAGGATCTTTTACCATGTGGCGTGTTGTATGTCCCCAAGTCCGTCGAAGACAAGGGCTATACTCTGTCCTATGGGATTCCGTTTCATTCGGGAGTCCGAAATGGAGATTGGGGATTAGATTGAGACCGAGACTGAGATGGAGTTAGGCATGGAATGCTTGTCGACAGTGGGATGAGAAAGTCAGGGAGGGGGGTACCTTTCTGGTGCCGGAGGATTCTCAGGGCTGCCAGTCTCCCGTCCTCCTGTCGGTGTGAGGCACTTTCGTGGTCGTTTGAAAGAGGCGAATCTCGCGGTGAACGAAGCTGTAATGCCAGGTTTCAGCACACAAGGCAAACAGAATGTTATGCGAAGGTGATGCATCGGGGGGAAGGGCTGTTGGTGCGAAAGCGGTCTGGGGGGGTAGCTGCCTGACTCTCTAGAATGGCCCGAAGCTATCTGTCACCCATATGATGCGACTTGCCGGCACTCGGGCCAGGGAAGGGGTCTGGCTGTGGTGAAACTGCCTTAGGGTCTGGTGCCAGTTCGCGTTGAATCCTGTCGGTGGACGAGCTAGTGAGTTGATGAGGGCGGTTGGCTGTTGTGGTCGCTGTTGGCTTAGTCCCCAACTTGAGAGTGAGGTGGCTCACTCGACAAGACAGACGGCCTGGTCGCACCGATTTGACAAGGGAGCCATCTCTAGATGTGGTGGACTGATTGGTTGATGGCCCTGGACCTTAGGCGGTAGTTCAAGGACAGATATGAACGACACGCACGGTGAGGCGAAAGACGGGTCTTTGCTGTTGGCCAGTCCTGATAAGTGATCAGTTGGTCGCTGTTGACGCCTCTGTCCGCGTCCGATTCCGATGCTGTTCCTGCCCTGGCACACCTAATCGGCCGTTGTGAATGATTGACGACAGAGGTGTGTTGCTGCTTTGGAGATAGGTGAAAGTAAGAGGCTTGGTCCCACTAATTGCGACAGGGTGAGCCTTCAAACTAGTACTTTCAGGCACTGGCCTTACTTCCGTTGTTTTCTCGTCCAGTCGGGATATGCGCACTGCTGCGGTGGCCCATTTTGGAGCCGGTGTGGTGATGCCTTCCCCTTCAGGTGATGTCCAACGCAAGAACCATGGGCTTGACCTTCACGTAACCATGTCTCCCACAGCTCCAGGTGCTTAAAGCACCGCCTCCGGAGTCATCAACATCTCAGCGCTTGGGCACTAGTTGCCGAAGCTCAACTATCCGCCCACGCCGAGGCAGCTCTGGATCTATTATTTCGGAGGCTGGCATGTGGTGCCCAGCAGTGCTTTCGCCGCATGTTCCTTTGTTTCACCTCAAGCTTAGCAAATAGTGTCTTGTCTGTTTCGGAGCCGAGACCTGATATGGGCATCTATCCGGTTCGAGCAATATCGAGTGAGGTTAACGGATTTGCTCCTGCCATAGTTGGCGACTGAGTAGACTTGGAGCCAATGTTGTCGATCAACTGAAAGTGAGGCAGAGACAGAGCAGGCTGACACTTTAAGGGGTGGAATGTCGGAGAACTAGATTTTGTAAGGGTGTGGCCAAGATGTCAGTAATGGATCGCGGGACGACGAAAGGGTGGGATCCCGAGGGCGCGGGTAGAAACGGATGAGTTCGCGATGAGCTGCGCAGATTTTGTTGATTGTCAGCATCTTCGACATGAGGAGCAGCTGGTAGGCGAGCACGCTTGAATCCAGAGGGCCGGGCCTTAGATTGGAGGCTGGCCGTCCAAGTCGGAATGATCGTCATGACGAGTTCGTGCGATAGTGTTCGCAGAGAGACTATGATCCTAAGCAGTGTCGATCGGGACTATCATCCTTCGGCAGTCGTTTAGTTGCTGGGGAGCATCGTCCTGAAGAATCTTGCTCTCATCCGACCTTTGGGTCAGCGTGCCCTAAAGAGGGCCTGGATCGACTACAGCCTTGCAGTTTCTGATTGGTGTGGCGATCGAGCCTATGCCAGGGCTGCCCTGGCACCAGTCCCCGGGCCTGAAACAGCCCTAGCCACTTCGAAGATGCGGTTTCTGGGGTATGGGAGAAGGATTGGTTCCTCCACATGAGGTGCCGTCTAGAGCTATCAGGAACCGATTTCCTGGACGAATACGCGGACATCTCAGTGGCGCCAGGAGTAACGCAATGGCCACCCTTCCCACATTTCTTACTTCCCTCGGTAATCGAAGCGGATTTGTTCACTTGGGCCCTCCCGTTCTCGCAGGGACAGTGAACAGGATCGACAGTGAGGTCCTGACGAATCGAGCAGTGAAATCGCCCAGCGGTTGATCACTCCCAATCGTCCGTCAGGTGTGACAAGCCCAGGATGCCGCCAATTAGCAGTGGGACAACCTGTCCGGGTCCTCTAATCAAGGCGGGACGAGGAGAGCTTACGAGTAGAAGATTTGAGCCCACTCGCATCAAAGTATGCTTTTTGGGGGACGTCTGCCACCTATGAAAGGTCGGTAGATGCAGCATTTTGCAACTGTTAGCGCACGATTGGTCTGGTATCCACCGGTCAGATGGAGACGTGCCTGAAGGCTCCGCCACAGCTTGAAGGTAGACAGTGGGCAGACTGGGCCAGTCTGTACCACATTCCACGTGTGCGAACAAGAAACGACCGCGACTCAGTCATCCGCTGAGGAGAGTGTCTTCGCCGACAAGAGATTGGTGACATTGAGCGGTGTGAGAACAACGCTTTGCTCGCATCCGAATGCTGCATGGCATTGCATCGTGCAGATGGGTTCAGGAGACTATTGTCTGCCAAAGTTCGACCTGCTGCAGTTGACTGTCGACGGCGCCAGGTTCGCCTCGCACTGCAGGTAATTGCGTGCATTCGTGATCAGCATTTCCCCGTCAATACCTGACGGTCGGTGTTTGGCGCGTACAACAAAAGGAAGATCAACAACCTGAGCCGACCGACTGCGTTTTGTTGCCACCCCGAGGAAGCATCCAACGGGGGTCTGAAGAGCGCCTGAAAGCACGTGTGCAGCACTGGCGTGATTCTACAGCCTCAAAGGCAAGATAGAGTTGAGC
This sequence comes from Phialophora verrucosa, assembly GCA_002099365.1. NCBI lineage: Eukaryota > Fungi > Ascomycota > Eurotiomycetes > Chaetothyriales > Herpotrichiellaceae > Phialophora > Phialophora verrucosa. The sequence continues at coordinate 2,769,479 of MSED01000004.1, read as the reverse complement.
GGGCGCCTGAGTAGCGCGGCCTTTCGAGAGCAGTGGACGCAGAGGAGTGGGAAACAATGGTTGAGACGACAGGGCAAGGATGCTCAAAGTGAGGCGAGAAGGAGGCGGCGGCCCCCATTTGGCAGGGCGGGCTGATGTCGGCTGACGTCGACCGCTCTGATTGGCTGCGGGAGACAAGACCCCCTCGATGCTTGGGGGGAGCCTTCTCGAGGCAACCACTGTCGACGCTGATGTCGCTTGGGTCATTGCAATGCTGTCCCAAGCCAAATCGAGTTGCGACGCCATCAGACCGTGTCTATTGGTGAACCGCTTGGACCTCCGTCCCTCTCGCCAGAAGTCTTTATATCTCTGCTCAGGGCTCTCGCCATGAGCGTGTTTGACTCTACCACGGCGACATCCCGACCTCGAAGACCAGGCAAACCACCAAAGTGCGACATTCGCGGACGCCACTGTCCGTAGCCCTCTCTATACGTTTCCGACTGCTGTGCAGTCCCATTGCCCGACATGCCACAATCACTCAGCTCTACGAACGACTACTGGATATCAGGCTATGGCCTTTCGCGCCATATTGTGCTTCGACAGCTCCAGTACTTCCTAGGCCCAGGCGCCACCGTGAGGCCATACTCATATCATGTATGACAACCCACGACAACCATGGAGGTGTTCTAGGCTGACCCGGACCAGGGACGGGAAGGTTTTCTGATCAACGGACCGCAGTTGACCAAGGTAAGCCAGTTGACGCGCAAAGTGGGTGGCGCTGATTGGCGTTTCAGGAGCAAATCGAGGATCTCAAGAGGCAATCGGAGCAGTATGAACGGCAGCAGACGATGAGGATGTCCAACAGAGCCAGCAGCGGCACCGAGGACGACGATTGTGACATCAATGAGATTGTGTCCATTAGTGCAAGTCGGAGGCATAGCCCCACGCATTCTTCTGCATCCCAGTACAGGCGAGAACGACACCGGTGACGCCTCGCCACGGCCCATTGAGAATGTCATTGAAATTCTGCATGCTGCAAAAATGCCGCATGCCTTATCTGGCGGTTGCAATACTCGGACGCGGAGAAGAGGATCAAGTGGGTGCCAATGCGCCCAAACACGGCATGCGACAAGACTCCAACTCTCCACTGAACGACACGAAGTCATGCAAGGAAGGCTGTCGTCTAATGCCAGAAGCACACTGGCCGACTATTGTTGCAAAATAGGGGCACATGACCAGAGTGTAAGATGCGGGGGACATGCGCCTCAGAGTTCATCAGGTTGGACTGACCGGTTGCATACCGGAAAGTCATGTATATGCACGTCTGTTGGGGCTGGAGTCGTGGCAGCTTGACACTTCCCAAGGCATAGAGAAAATGCAGGTTCGGGACCCACAGGTGGTGTGAACTGCGGAGCAATCTCTTTCTCGACTGAAAACGGCCTTGATGATTGGCGCATGCGAGGCCCGGTTTGTTGTGTTAGCATTTAGCGGTAGACAGAAGACTCGATGCTGAGTCGATATATGCATCTCAAGATCCTCTGTATGTCGTGTAGGTCCATGGGCCAACCAACACAGGAACATGGTAATGCCGCTCGCCCTTTTTGACGTAGAATTTGACCTCGACTTCGGGCCAGAAGCTCTCGACGCCCTTCTCCTCATACCAAGGGCCAATATCGAACTTGATGCTCCAAGCGATTCGCTCTCCCGCAGAGTAGCCTTCCATGACTTCCTGTACACTCTTGCCGGCAGATGGCTCCCACTCTTTGACCCGCCCATCCTCGTTTGTGGAAGCAGTGAAGGTGACATTCGACTGTGTATGCGAGCTGCCGTTGGACGATAGAAGCGTCAGTGTAGATTTCAGGCCGGACGCCGGAGTGCCGGACAGGGTGTTCAGGACATGGCAGGTGATTGGAGAGGCCATTGTGTGGTGAGAACGAGGGGCGCAGTGGCTGTGCAGCTGTGACAGGCGTTGCATAGAGGGTCTTCAATTCTTCAGGCAGTGAGGTCTTGGGTTGTTCGAGCTGGTTAAATGCAACAAAGTCGTCGGAGGGCGCCGACGTCAGAAGGAGGTCGCACTGGAAGTCGCAGCTTTCCTCGCTTCCTTATCGGTGGGGCGCTACGGTCGAGTATTTGCTATCGGAAGGCGGCGAAACTGTGTGGTGCCACTCCAGATCGACCCAAACCTCCTCACCCATCCGCCTCGCCGTCTTGTTCCAGCTCGAAGTACCCTCCTTCAAGCGTCAGTGGCCGGAGATCGGCGTGCTTCTGACGCAGCATGTAGCGCTTAATGAACCAGGGTAAGTACTCGGTGACCTGGTATCTCACAAACGCCCTCGTGGAGATAGAGAAGACTCCGTCGAGTTCGTCGAGTGTTTTCAGTCGCGTTTCCGGCAGGAAAAGGAAGATCAATACCACTGCCACCACGTTCAGTGCTGCATATAGGGCAAAGGCCCCTTGCGACTTCAGACTTGTAAGAATCCGAGGAAATGTTAATGAGAGCACGGCTGCCCAGAAATTAGCGGTTGCGACGGCAAAGCTCATTCCCACTTCTCGGTGTGAGAGAGGGAAAACTTCTGCCGAATAAGCATTGGGGACCGGGCCCATCCCTGGTGAGTACAGAGCGCAGAAGAGGTAAACGAGCGCGACGAGCACTCCAAAGTGAGCTGGGTTGTCTGCCGGGATGTCGAAAGACAGGCCGGCCGCCAACATTGTCACCGCCATTAACGGGAGAGTCAACAAGAGAAGCGATCTCCTGCCTAGCGTGTCCATGGTCCACACCGCAGGAAAAGCGCCCAAGAAGTTGACCAGGCCGAACACGCAGGATGCTAACAGCGCACCAAAATCGGAGAACCCTGCATCCGAGAATATCGTCGATGAGTAGAATGCGATAATGTTGATGCCACACAGCTGCTGAGAGAGCATCACAACATATGAAGCCGTGGTCGCCCGTCTAATGCGAGGCACAATGAATAGATCGCAGATCTTCTGTGAAAAGGAGAGTTCCCCGGGGCCCGCAACTTTTGACTTGACAGTGTGTTGTCGGTAGGTTGCGTATAGCTCCTTGGCCGCCTGCAGTTCGGTATTCCGGAGTCGGACTAGGGATCGAAAGGCAAGATCATAGCGGTTGCCATTTTTCAAATACCATGCAGGCGATTCGGGACAGAAGTACAACATGCCGAGTAGAGGAATTGTGGGGAGGAAAGGGCCAGCCAGTTGCAGCCGCCAGGCATTATCGCCGTACTGTCAAGTCAGCGACCCCAGCGAAAACCAAGCCTTGAGGCAGGGAACTTACGTGGTAGACGGCAGCATTGACCACAAATCCCAGGAATATTCCAAAGGCGGTCCACATCTGCCACGAAACGGCGAGGCCCCCACGGATGCCTGCTGGCGCACATTCGGCGGCGTAGACAGACACGGTGCTTGCGTCCAGACCAAGACCAATGCCTAACAGAAATCGAGAGACCAGCAACTGCGGCCAGGTCCCGCTTAGAGAAGACCCAAGATTTGAAACCAGGCACAGCAGTCCGCCTGAAAAGATGGCTCCACGCCGGCCGAGTCGACTGTTGACAGGATCCGAGAGCCAAGCACCAACCAACCCCGTGCTGAGGTATATGGCGCTATTGATCAAACCCACCACGAAGTTGTCGTGCTTGCTGTTGGAGCCAACCCCAAGAGCCTTCGGAAAGTATAGATTGGCCCCGTTCATGCCAGTCTGCGCCCAACCTTGCTCTATGGCCCCAATTGAGCACACCAGAATAGTGAAGTAAAGCATTTTCGGTTGGCGCCATTTCCGACTCGTCTCGTCGTGCAAGCATTGCAGCTCCGAACCGCTGAGGTCGATATCCGCCAGTGGTGATTCTCCCTCTACAAGCACTGCCGCTTTGTGCAGCACCGTCATATGCTCGGTTAACCCATAAAGGTCAGCGAATTGCTCAACTTGGTCCTGAACAGGAGTTCCGCCGGGCTCATTGTGCTCGGCATGCTCCCATGCCAGGGAGTCCTCCCAGGAAGGTGACTGGGCGCCGCCAGGCTCGACTGTGTCGCGATGCTGATTATGGGGTTTCGACATGTAGAAGCGTTATACCCTTTTCAGTCAAGAGCTTATGGTCAAGTATTGGCCCAGAACTTGCGGCTCCAGAGTACTGAGCAATGGTCCACGTTGAGACAAGCACCCCCAAAGGAGGCAGTTTCGAGGCAACCGACGACTGTGCTCCGCCGTATCACGTGTGGGGTCACGGGATCAAACTGCGCGATTCCCAATGTGGGGATCCGTATAAATTCGCCCTTTGCGAACTTGCATTCCGATGTAAGACGTGCATTTTCCTCTCTCACTTTGCCTCTCCCGTCACGGTAAGAGCCAAAATAGTGGGTTGGACACCCTCGTTTGACCGCTGAGCCCCCAGACTGTTGCTGCTTATGCTCCTCATGTGGCAGGACATGAAGGACCATCGGATTGTCTCCCAGGCGCTGTGGAGGGAAGTCTCGTCGCCTTGCTGACCTACGTCCTCGATATCTTATCTGGGCTCTGAGCCTATATCCTGTTTCGCACACGATACCCACCTGTTGCCGCTTGACATGGGAATCGCCTTGGCCTGACAAGGTCGCATAGTGTCCACCTACCAGTCAGCATAATTATGGGGTGCAGCGATGTGGACTGATCAAGGTTTCAAGGAGGGCTGGGCCCTCCAGCTTTGTTACATCGTTACCGGGGGTCTCTCGCCCCAGATAGGGCAATCCGTACAAGTTGAAGGACATAGTAAGCTGCTTAGCTTTGGGCCGTTATGGCCCACCCAGCAACTGCAGCAAGCCTAGATGCACAGCACAGCATAAAGAGCCTGATGTCCCACCTCCAGCGTCCAATGCACCTTTCGCCGGGCAGCTGTTGAGTTGAACAGAACGGTAGAGAAATCTCGGGTTCCCTCAAAATTGATTCGGCACAACACCGCAGCCATTCACGCAGCAGTCACTCAGCTACTCACTCACCCACTCAACCACTCGGACAAGATGACCAAATTGTCAGCAGCGACGGCGACCAATCCGACAAACCTCCCGCCTCGCTATGAGATCCGGAGACTGACGGAGGAACACCTCCCCTTCGCCCTGGCCATCGTGCTACACTCCAACCTTTTCTACTCGCCCGTCTGGCCGGTCGTGTACCCGGAAAACAAGACGGCGCGACTCTACCAGGGCTACGCGGCCGGCGAGTACCTGATCCGGCACCAGATCGAGTCGGGCCACAGCTTCGGCGTGTTCGACCTGGAATACCAGTTCAAGCGGGCGGAGTCGCAGCCCGACGGCAAGCTGTACTGGGACATGCAGGACACGACGCTGGACGCGGACCAGCTGCTCGCGCAGATGGACTTCCCGCTGGTCAGCGTGGCCATGGCCTACGACGGCATCAACCCGCTCGACATGGCGCGCATCATGCCCCTGATCGAGTGCCTCCCCTTGTTCGGCACCGTCTACCACACGCTCGAGACGCTGGACCCCCGGCCCGAGGCCAGCTGGAAGCCCACGGCCGCGAAGCAGGTCCTGCTGCGCAACGCCACCAGCACGCGCCACGACGTCGAGGGCAAGGGCATCATGAAGGCGCTGGCCCAGTTCCTGATGCGCTACGCCCACGACCAGGGCTTCCGCGCCATCCAGATCGAGTGTCTCTCCGACGCCGTCACCAAGGTGTGGTCGAACCCGCCCCCGCCCTTTAAGAGCTCGCTGGTCTGCGAGTTCAACACCGCCGAGCTGGAGGAGGAACAGGACGTCGACGGCGTCAAGACTAAGGTCAAGCCCTTCGGCGACAATTGTCGCCAGCGGACCACCAAGATTTATTGCGACCTGAGGCCGAGTGAGCCGAACGGCCACGCCAACGGCGTCGCCGACACTGCTGTTGGGGCTTTGGGTTGAAGTACGGCTACCTGGCCCCAACACTAAGTATGTATGTAGGTAGGTAGGTTAGTCGGGGATAGTGTGTAAGTGTGGTCGGTTGCGTTTGGAAGCGTTTTGTCTTCAGCTTACAATTGCTATAATGGTGATGCACTCCTGCCGCACTGAGCTTGTGAGCATTGAACCCTCCCTCCGCATTGAGAGCCACTCCCGTTCCGGCTGTCTCGATCGACTCCAAGACTCATAATGTATCCTCCTCCCGCGCCACGTTGAAATGCTCTATACTCTCTCGGCTCCTCTTCGTTGTAAAACCGAATAGAGGCACCAAGGAAGCGAGACACGGCCATTTCCAATCTTCCGTTTGCCGCCGTTGCCCTGTCCTCGGCCCCACGCAATCTATTTTATCCCCTCATTTCTCGATCCAAGGCACATTTCACCCTCCATGCCGCCTCTGCTGGGCGTCACGTGAGATTGGAATAATCCCGCGTCTGGACTCTGGCCCTCCACCGCCGGGGCCGTCCTCCTCGTTTTGGTCAGTTGCACCGGTCACCACGATCCTCTCCCGAGCAGCGAGGAGGGCGCGCAACGCGGATGGCAACAGAGCTGTCGTCGAGGACGATCGTCTTGATGTCGACGCCCTAGATTTGGAAATCCCCAGACGGGGCGGTAGGATCGTGGATCTCCGCGAGGGTCCAGTAGATAAGTCTTGCAGCTGGGCATTCTCGAGTTTCAAAACTTGAACACCGCCTTGGCTACCTGACTCGATGATACGGGAGACCATCGTGGCGCATTATTGCGAAACCACCTTCATGCCACTTCGCTTAGTTGACGGTTGATTGCCAACGGTCGAACGTCTCAGACAATTGCTTGTTGGTGCGCAGGCGTGCATCTACTGAGCAATCCCGTCCCGTCCCACCCTGCCTGACTGCTGTGCTCTGCATGGAAAATAATTGCGCAGAGGAGACGCATGCTATATTCCCTCGAACAGCTCGTCTCTCCGTCTTTTCAAAGTCTCCAAATCGGCCTGAAGCCTGTTGACTTCCCTCCTTGAGGCAACGATATTCGGAGGCAGACCATGAAACTCCTTGAATCGGGCTTCCAATGCCGCGATCCGGTCCTTCTTCTCATCCAGGACCTGCTGTTTTGAGACCAGAGCAGCCGTACTTGGTACGTCCGATGACGTCGGGCCCGCAGCTGAGAGCTGGCGTTTAAGGACCCCGACGCGGGCCTCGTACTCGGCTGACTTGAGCTGCAGTTGTTTTGTTTCACGCTGATGCTGGAGAGTCTGGGCATGGATATAGGAGTAATCGGTCGTCGGACCGATGCTCGATGGATAAGGCGGTGTAGATGGACGAGAGTCCATAGTATCCTCTGGGTTGGACAGCTGTGCAGCTCTCGCGCGCACTGCCGACAGGTCGTGCAACGTCTGAGTGGTTTGGACTTTCAGGTCGGATGTGAGGCTTTCGATGGATGAGATGTGGTCTTCGAGACGGATCGTCTGGCGGGAGAGATCAAAGATTCGAGCTAGTAGACTGTCATTGATGCTCGCCGATGGTGATGGTGATGATGAGGACAATGATGGCGAGTAGCAGCCGAGCAGGACTGCCGAACGGGCTAGAGACTCTAATGACTGCTTCCCGGCCACTGAGAGCGAGTCTTCGAGTAGCGCAAGGAGCGAGGTGGCGCTGTTTTCTGTTGTCCGTTCCTCTCCCGATCGTTGATTTCGGTCGTGTTCTGCGATCGCGAGTTCCTCACATTTCGCATCGATGAGTAACTCCTGAAGACGATCTGCTGCGATATTTTCGGCCATGAGAGATTGGAACGCCTTCAGAGTAGTGGCGTTCCGCTCAAAAGCCGGAACTGCAGACGGGTGGTATAGGTTCAAGAGCCATGAAAGAATGATTGACCAGGAGTGCGACTCAATGGCCTGAGCGCGGGCCTTGGATGGCGAGGCTTCCATATCATCAATTTCACATGAGCAATCTCAAGGAATGCTAGAGAGTCGGGAAGTCAGCCTGGCAAGCAAGGACAGTCCTAACCTGCGGTGTTGACACTTGCAAGAAGGGAGAGTCACAGGACACACGGTTTCACGGAGCAGAATTGCTTCACCCTCGGCTTTAAGAGGCCTTGGTCTTTCACTGGCAGTGTCCAAGGAACACGTCGTCTCCGGTTGGATCAGACTGAGAGGCTTTCAGGTTCGTTAAACATGGCACTAATCAGGGATGGCTGGAGAATATCTCTATGAGCCCGGTCTACGAGTACACACAGTACTCCATCATGTGCGCAAGTCTCCAAAAGCTGAACTTTCCGGCAGACTTTCCCATTCATGCTCGCGACGATTTTAACTTCGATTTAGACTTCTAGGACCTGTTGGATGCAGATTCTCCCAGCTTCATGTCAACTTCGGCAACAGGAAAGGCAAATGCCCATTCCTGGCTTTTCATCTGCATCGGAGCTTTACAGCCTCTCTGGTTACATAGTATTCATCCATGAGCTTCTGATTGTGGGAGGCTTTTAGAACGGCAACCTCAAGTAGGCATTAGTCCTGACGGGGATGGCACAATAAGTGATGATTCGGTCTCAGCAGGTACGACGAAGTAAGCACGTACAGGTGTGTGGGATGAGGTCTGGTCTGGAATGGTCGGCATGTTTATCGTGGTGAAAATGACCGCCGTCTACCAACGAAGGTGCAGTTGACTTTACTTAAGAGCTCGATAGTACAAGGCGGTCGAGGGATGTTTAACAACAACAAGATCTCATAACGGATGTCAAGGAGGGTGGGCCTGCTTTATACGTCAGTCCGAATGTTCAGGTCTGAGGCGAGTAAGCAACGGGAGGACTCGCGCTTCTTCTTGGAGAAAAGCCCCCAGGTGTTTCTTGCAACGCAGCTGATGAGATTGCGCTGAGCGTAGAGGACATGGATCGATCAAGGTGGCGGGTGCGGCATGTCTTCCACCGACTTGGGCGAAAACGTCAAATCCGCCAGCTCGGATCTCGGATCAGGTCCTCTAATTGCTTGTGTGCTGCCATGTACCTGAAACGATGATATCTTCCGAATCCTATGCCCAGATCGGGAGTACCCAGGTGTGATAATCTCTTAGGTCATGGAGCTACCCATTCCATGCCGTTAGGTCGAGATTTGTTGTGTTACTTTCGAGATACGAGTATCCAGCCATAGAGCTTGAAAATTATCCAAGCGTGTGATCCCTTGGCCTTCCCCTCCAAGGGCCAGTGAGAACCTGCTGCAGGATCTGTTGACCTTATCCTACATGCAACCATGATGAAGATTGCATCCGTCGGGAACTTGGACCATCGAACTTGCGGAGGAGCTCCCCTGGGCAGTGCCAGCCATTGACCAGCACAATTGGCCAAAACGATGGCAGTAGTCTGTCGGACCGAGGAAGTGAGGGGAGGATGTAATATCTTCTGCTGAGTTCTGAGGACGCAGACCCTCTGGACGGCAATCCAGCTCGAACCCCTCACTCACAGGAGAAAGAACGGTTTCCGGACATAACTTTCGAGAGTTTTCGAGCTGTAAGCTATACTGATGACCTTGAAGTCATTCTGTCGCTGCTGTATGTTAAGGGGTGCCTCCATCAGTTTCGCTCTCCGGGAGGATATTGCTGGACCCGCCCATCGTACCAAATGCATGCACAGCCGTTGCCGAGTTGAATACTGTAAACTTTCGCTGCCAAAGGCCGAAGTCAGATATTGTTCCCGGAGAGATTATAGACAGCGAAGTATGCCAAAGAACCCAGAGTAATAATTGAAATTTCGGGATTGTAACCACAGCTTTGTGAGTTCAGAAAAGCGGGAAGTAAGGTTAGAAAGGTCTTCGGCTGCGGAAGACCCCTGGCTTCGATCGTTTCTGTTGATATAAGGGGGCGATATACTGACATGTTTCCAAAATCATTTAGCGCAGATGGATCATGACCCCAATGCTCGAGAATGGAATGAGAGGGCGCAGGTCTCAGCTAGGTTCTCGACACAAGAATGGTCCCACGGACATGGGAGTTGCTCCGGGTCTGGTCGAAGTCAGGCACATGTGATTTTGCGCGACGTCGTTCACACTCGCATGCCCCAGGATCGGGCTAAGTTGATACTGTTGCCAGTCCAAAAGCCGACGTATTGTGTAAATCCGCCCACCGCCCCTCCCAGAATCTGGGCATCTTTTAGCCTGCGATCTAAGAATTCTTCTGTCGCAGCGAAGTCGCTTGAGGTGTCGGTCGTCATGAACATCTCCGAACTTGCATAAACCGCAGCTAGCGAGGCTCGTTTCGTATACCAGGAGAAATCGACGCCCGTGTCGCCAGCGAGGTACCAGATTTCATCGGAGAGAGCGTTGAGCTCTTTCACGGAGGCCTGGATATTTTCGAGGAGGGACATGTGGCCCAGAGCCTGTTGCGACGCTTGTCAGTACCACCGTCGGGCAAGTAGACGGTGAGTGACTTACTCCTTGCCAATGTTGAATAACGTTCGCATTGGCTCTCAGACGTGCCATCGCAAGCGTCCGGATCTTCCTCCCCACGCCCAATCTCCCTTCTTCTGGGAATTGTACATTATCTTTCAGGGAGAGTCTTTGCGTGACAAGATGATAGTGGATAAGGTCGAAGACAAGACGAGGAAACAGTTGGACTGTCACATCAAGATATCCCGCGTCCTTAGCTCCCAACGTCAATGCCCTCTGCGTGAAGCCATATTCTGGGACGCGTTTGATAGCCGCCGAGAGGATTTTGTCTTGAGTTTCGGCGAAAGGCGGAGGATCAGGGTGGTGTATCGAGAAGTACGTCCGTTTGAGCTTGTAGGTAGCAGGGGAGGATGCGAATCGGGATGGCTTGCTCGTGGCAATTGCACTAGCCCGTAGTGCCTTCGTGATTACCAGGCTCGGCGTGTGAGCGACAGACATGATCGGAGCTGGATTGAATCGGGACGAGACGGGTATACAACGGTACGGGCTTTCATAAAGGGACTGCAGGCGGTAGCAGCAAGTGAGCAGTCGTCGGAAGCGGGACGTGAACTAAACCTGACGACTCACAAGTGCCGTGCGTGGTTCCTACCTGGAGATGCACGACATCTGCAGCCGTCCGAGGAGGGATGAAGCTAGCTGCGAATGGCTTGATCAATTGATGAGCAGACCTGGAGGGGAATCCTTCCAAAAGTCGCAGCCGCACACGCAGAACTCGCAAATCCTCCAGCCTTGCAAGGCTTGGCGCAAGCACCGGCGTCATTGGTTGGAACGTCGAGCTCAAATTACTGGGTAGACCTTGCTGGACTTGCCTCGACTGCTTGAGCGTCAAACAACAACCTTAGCTCTTATCGGTGTCAGACGGCTAAGCAGCCGGACATGGCCTTGAGGGTGGATGATATCTACGTACACGGTATGTTACAGGGTTTGGTATGTCGTGTTGCAGGATGAGGAAGATGTGCAAGACCTGTTACTCGTATGCTCTGCCTGACCACAGACTGCCTCTCTTTTTCCTCCCCCGGCAGTCCGCTTGACTAGCTGATCTGATCTGATCTGATCTGGGTTGAGCACACGCGTGCCAAAACGATGCAACCCCTCATCCACTCCAGAGGCGGGTCATTCTAGAAGATCACTTGAATCATGGCGAGCGGCGGGATGTCCTCGAGGGAGTTAGTCGGACCGTGTTGCCGAGGAAGTTGGGCCGCAAAAGGCAAAGTCCAGTTTGGCACACCGTCACAGGAGGTGACTTGGATCACCAGGGTGACCAAGATCAAGATCGCCCTGGACGTTACATTGCATCATTTGGATCCGTACAAGGTACCCTACAACTCCAAGGTTTGCCTTAGAGCCGTTTCGGTAAAATGGCCAACCATGCGAAATAGTGAAAGAGATACTCTCAGCGCCTGGATACGTCGCAGGAAAAAGGCCGCAGGAGCTGGTATGAATTTTACAAGTTGGATCAGTCGCACTTGCGTTGACCTATTTTCAGACACCATACGGAGCTCTGAGTGCATGCGGCAGCACCAGTGTATGTCAAGAGTGGCGCGTTATCGGCCTTCATAGGAGCGAGGTTGAAAGATGGTTCTTTGCGGTTGACGCGGAAGCTGAGTCCCGGTGGATCGCCCAAGCCCACTCCACAGCCGCAGGCTCTTGGGCCCCGTATATCCGCGCTTCTGCCTCACGCCGATTTGACTGGGCATCCAAGCCATGGACCAATTATTGTTGTTGCCGCCGCTGTGGCTTGTCCCTCCCTCACCTGAGAGGCAGCCCGAAATGTGCTTAGGCTTTGCGAGATGCATGTGTTAGAGCTTCCGGTGCACCTAGCCACAAGATGGTGAAGGAGGAGCTCGCCCTTATCGTTGGTTCATCGGACTGAACGAGCTGGCATCTTCCTGGTCGGTTGTTGTGAACACACGATAGCCCTCGTACATGTACTCGTATAATATCGGACACAGGAGCCAAACAACCCGGTCGGAATCACCGGCGAACAGGCGGAGGGTGACAAGTGGGACATTTGCACACCCAGCTATGGCGCCATGGGAGGCCGATCTTATCGTTCGCAAGTCGTCAACCCTAGTCAATTCTCGTCAATTGTCCTGCTCAATCCGTGCCAGCTTCCTGCATGGAAGATTTGAGTGCGGCACATGGATGGGGAGTCGGAGAGCGTGGTCTCGAACGGCAAAGCACTCCACAGGCCGAGGTAATTGCACCCAGCCGGTTCGCAACGACACGTTTTCCAGCATCTGTTTTGCGGAGATGGGAAACCCAAACATCCTGACGTAGAGTTTGCGGGTCGGCGGCGAGCGACCAGCAGCCGGTTGGCAGCCCAGCGAAGTCAAACGCTGGAAGAAGACTCCATCTTGAAGGTCAATACAGTTGGAAAGACCAATAGTTTGTGTGCACAAGCGGCCAGTTCTCCATAACTCGAGTCTCCGTTTTACGGTCCTCTCCTCATGATAATGCAGATGGCTCTAAGACGCCACCCGAGAGAGTCTTGTGCAGGGGCAGGACAAAGGACGCAGGACTAGCTTGCAGCAGCTGCAGAGCCACGGTCTGCGAGGGAAGCGCCAGGCAGAAGCGGACGGGAAGGAAGAGCTTATGCTCGGAAGGGCGCTTCCCTGTCCTTTGAAATCGAGGACCCCAACTTCTTACCTGGCAGCACGAGTGAGCCTAATTGGCACCCTCCGTGTGCTTGCACATAGAAGGCGCACCGAGAGTTTTAAAGCGTGCGTCACGGCTCCCGCGAGCTACGAGTAGAACTCCTTAGGAGCTTGAAAGTTCAGGTCTGGGTGACGGGGACAGGGGAGTTCAAGCAACTCGAATGCGGTGCTAGCGCCAAGGCCAGCAGCCCACTCAACCATCGTGCCTTCGCTTGTTTTGCCGTCACACTTTGTGCTGCGCCCATCCACAGCCATTTCTCGCCATCAACACCTTGCATCCATCTTTGCGTCAATAGCTGCCGTGATTCCATCGGACCCTTTCCCATACCTGACCCTCCTGAACCGTCTCCGTGGCCCGAATCTGCCGTGTTGCTCACCCAGCCGCACCCGTCCTTGCGTTAGGCCCCAGACAGCTGGCTTGCAGGCTTACTCAATCGACTGCGTTCTCTTGACAGCAGTCCCCATTGGGCACTGTTCCGAACGGACCCTGCCCTGACAGCCCTGACACGAGCCAATTGCGCGCATTGTGTCCGATCTCTGGTTGGTCACTCACCTCTCCCTTGCTTGGGGACGGACAAAAAGAGAAGGAATGTCACAGTCACCCTGGACAGTGGAGGCTGCGTCGGCGAAATCGTCCTCAGAGGCTGTGGAGTCAGGATATGATGGATGCGCGGCGGCGCATGACGAATGGAAGCATTGATGGAACATGTTGCTGACTGAACGCGTGATGGCAGAGGTTTCCAATTACAGCAGCAGCTGCCAGAGGCAAGGACGCTCCATCAGACACCAATATCACGGCCCAATCACACCCTGTCTCCCGCCTACAGCATCACGCTCGGACAGAATTGCAGACTCGGAGACTCCACTCCAAAACTCGTTCTCTTTCGCCCCGCCAGACCCGGACTGGGCTCCTTGCTGCCTCGATTCAACTTCCGTTTTGCCCAGCACGAAAATTTTAACCGGCACAGAAGCAACCACCTGAGCTCGTACCCGCCAACAACTCGGTCGAAAGGGGCGCCGCTTTGAGGCTCTTGTCAGATTCGGTCTTCGTCGTGTTTTCGCGCGAGTCAGGAATCCTATCTTTTGGTTCCCCGGAGCCCGTCGCCAGGTCCAGAGAAGCCGCTCCACACACAGGACAGAACGAGCTGCGCGCGTTCACTGCGGACAGTTCAGACAGCCCTTGTACCACTTGGGAAACCTTGTTAGCTGGCTCTTCCCTCCCCCTCCCTTCCTGCATTCTCGTGCATGCGATCCTGATCTCAGTAGAGTCAACAGAGCAAAACCCGCCGCACGACCTCTCGGCAATCGATAATCATGGGTGCGTCTCTCTGCTTCGTTCACCTGGGTGCCCCAGTCTAGCCCTCCCGGCATTGGTCTGCCTGATCATTCCCTGTCCTGCCTACATGTGCCTTGTCCCAACCTCAATTGCATCAACCTCCCCTGCCCAACCTCATCTCTTCACCGTCTCTTTTCTTCCACTTCCACATCTTTAGCTGCGGCAGTCGATTCGCTAACTCTGTGATTTATAGTAAGTGACACGATTTCCTGTTTCGCGCACAGATCGCGTTTCGCATTCACCGAGATTGGAGGTGAAGATGTGTCCAACCTCACTGCGACCATTCCCAATCGGCCTGGGGTCCACTTCCGCCTTATGTCCTTTGCGTGAAGCAAAAAGGCGAATCAGACAGAACTAAACCCATTCATTGTCTATTCACTGCGGCGGCACAGTAGCGTGCTGCCTCACTTGCATGTGTCACTGAATCCCGCACTCACCTGCGCAGCCCTTTAAATTCGACCTCAGCCGCGACCTCACCCCACCCGCACGTTATGATCACTCTTTCCCGCCAGGTTTCTGACCATCATTTACAGAGGGACCGCTCAGACCGATCTCGATCGCCTCGTCGCCGATCACGGAGTCCACGACGAAGCCGACGCTCCTACTCTCCCCGTAGCCGGTCTCGCAGCAGAGGTGACGAATACCGCCGCAGTGAACGTCGATCTCGGAGTCCCATGAGCGGTGCAGCCAACGCACCTGGAGGATACTCAGGAGGATCGGGCTTCGCTGGTGGAAGTCGACCACCGCAGAGATCATTCGAAGAACGAGCTGCGGCGAAAGAACAAATGATGCAATCAGTGCGCGAGTCATCTCAACAAGACCGTCGGGTCTATGTGGGCAATTTGGCGTACGACGTCAAATGGCATCATCTCAAAGATTTCATGAGACAAGGTCGGTTTCTCTTCAATTCCCCATGCACGGAGACTTGACTGACTTGGAAACAGCGGGAGAAGTTCTCTTTGCCGATGTCTTGCTTCTTCCGAATGGAATGTCGAAGGTGGGCGCCATTGTGTGATGCGGCTGGTTCTACTGGTCTTCCTTTTTCGGTTTATTTTTGTTTGGACGTTGGATTGACGGGTCGGACCTGGTCCACGGGTTCATGTAGGGATGCGGGTGAGTCACATTCTCGACCGATCTCGCCAGCTGGGTACCTTTGTCTAATTCATATCAGGATTGTGGAATACGCAACTAGGGAACAAGCCCAACAAGCCATTCAGACTCTTAGCAATCAGAGCCTAATGGGTCGTCTCGTCTATGTTCGAGAGGTGCGCATTCTCTTCTCGGCCAACTATGTATCTGGTTACGACTAACCGCTCGTCCTGTCTCTAGGACCGCGAAACAGAGCCTCGATTCACCGGCCCACCGGGCGGTCGCGGCGACTACGGTGGCGGACCCCGCGGAGGCGGCGGCGGGTTCGGCGGCTACGGCGGTGGCCACTATGGCGGCGGTATGGGCGCTGGCGGCGGCGGCCCTGGAGGTGCTGGTGGCCGACAACTCTATGTCTCCAATGTCTGTTCCTCATGTTTCGGATTCCTTTGGTGAAAAAATCGTGTTAACATGGAACTTGCAGCTCCCCTTCAATGTCGGTTGGCAAGATCTGAAGGACCTCTTCCGCCAAGCTTGTATGTGTGCCCTTTTTCTTGACGGGCTGACTATGAATCTTACATTATACAGCTCAAGAAGGAACCGTCATTCGAGCCGACGTCCACGTCGATCCTACCGGCCGTCCTAAGGGCACCGGCATTGTCGCATTCGAATCTCCCAACGATGCCCGAAACGCAATCCAGCAATTCAATGGTTACGACTGGCATGGCCGCGCCCTCGAAGTCCGAGAAGATCGCTACGCAAGCAGCGGGCCTCCCATGGGCGGCTACGGTGGACGCGGAGGCTTTGGAGGAGGGTACGGCGCCCGCGGTGGCTTCGGCGGCGGTCGAGGAGGATTCGGAGGCCGTGGAGGTTTCGGTGGCGGATATGGCCGAGGAGGCGGCTATGGTGCCGGTGGCGGTTATGGTGGCGGAGGCGGTGGTTATGGTGGAGGAGCAGCTCAAGAGCAAGCGGCTCCCAACCCTTTCACCGACTTCGCGACTACCGGAGGCGAGCGCAGCCAGACTATCTACGTCCGAAACGTGGGTAGCCCTCCCTACATGGAAAGTACAAGCACGCTGACAGCGATACAGCTTCCGTGGTCCACCAGTAACGAGGACTTGGTCGAATTGTTCACCACGATTGGCAAAGTCGAGCGCGCGGAGATCCAGTACGAGCCAGGTGGGCGATCTCGAGGATCTGGTGTCGTCGAATTTGATACTGCCGAGAACGCTGAAACAGCCATCTGTATGTGCCTCTACGCGCTTGGCGTCAAGCTTCTGCTAACAGTGCGCAGCAAAATTCACGGGCTACATGTACGGCGGCCGCCCTCTCGGATTGAGCTACGTCAAGTACACCAATGTCAACGGGAACGAAGCTATGGAGGGTCAAGAGGCAACAGGTGAAATGACTCAAGACCAGATAATGTGAGCTGTTGGCTCTACAACTGAGGTCGACCCGTGTCGATTCTCCCTTCGGCATGTACCGGCTGCGCGATAACACCGACAAGCGACGCGGTCGCCGTTCTGCACGCCTCTGTCGACCCCATTTTCAGATTGTACTTTTACGACTTTCCTTCTCCTTCTCATCAACGAGACAATATTGGGGGCCGACATGCACTGCGTGTCATGCACCCTTCATCTCCTTACGTCTGCAAACTTCAGAAACAAAAGCAGTGAATTCATGCGAGTGGTTTAGGATTGGCTTGGGCACCGGTGGATGAGACAGTGGAAAGGAGGCTCGGTTGTGTCAAGGGGTCGGAACTTGCATGTTGGAATCAACTTACCTTAGTGTCTTCATCGCCATGTGTGACGGGAGACGGCTAGATAGTTGAACCCACCTTGAGTGTTTTTGGGGGAAACAGGCACGGCCACCAACCCTGGGCAGGAAGGATGAGTCACAGCGGCACGCCAAACAGAATGCATATGGTAGCTTGGGCACACGGAATCTTCAATGCGGTTGTAGCGGTGATCTGGTGGTGAGGTTCTGGTGAGGGTAAGATCATGATCGGCGCCGATCAACGTGAGGGTGAGCTACGGCCCAAGGTTGTCGTAAGGGTAAGAACGACTGTAGATCCGGCGCATGCAGGTTGGGCGGCTGGAGATGAACCCATCGACGAACGGGTGAGTGTCTCCTGCGATGGGCCCTTTTCACGAGCACCACGCAGCCCCAACGCCGCTTGCTGGCTGCACGCACACAGTCCCGTCGAGGACGCCATCAGTTTCTGATTGCGAACCGAAAGTAAGTCTCGGGCAGCAAGGGCTGTCCGTGGTGTGCGGCAGCCTCAGGTAAACATGACCCACGACGACGCAACATTCGATTGATCTGCTAAGTACGGAGTGAGGGACAGGTCACGCCTACATACCTCGTATGCAGAGGTGACTTCGAGGGCCAGCGCACTCTACACGTCCGCCCCCTCAATGCACCATCTCTTGCTGATCTTAATGACAAAGGACCAACTCTTTTCTCTACTTCGTACTCTGATTGTCCTTTTTCCGCAGTTGCTCTTGGCCCATATGCCGTCCGCCGAACCTCTACTTGTACGCTCCGGTCGAGTTCACCCACTCTGAGACGTGAAGCCGAGCGAAAGCCATCACTGACGGCTCACCCACCCATTCACAGATTCACACATGCGGCTCTGCAACCACAAATCCCAAGACCAACCCCGCGGCTGCACAAGTTCTAGACCCCCCTTCCCCCCTGCAAATTCAGGTGGGAAAACCCTCAACTCGGCGCGGTGCTGCGCCTTCCAAATCACACCTGCCCTATATGCAATGGCGTGGCGTCCACTTTCTCTCCCCCCAAGACTCGGATGGGGAAGACGGCGTCCTCTGTGGGCACGCTTTTGAGCTCCAGTGCGCCGGATGTCGAATTCCTACACTGTCCACTTCCAGGATAGTGGTCCCGCAAAGTCCTGCTCGTGGTTACACAAAGCTTGGTCCTGGCATGGGGGTTACAGTGCTGTGTACTTCGTACTAAGTGGTGCGGGTGGTCGTCGCTAGCTCGTGCTTGTAGTTAGGAGTCGGTTACACAGGAATCGGCAGGTGGGTGTGACGATCTACAATCGATGGATCCTGGCGTGTTACTGCACGATACGAGGTTCACTCACAAACACAGCGAGTACTACGAATACAGGAAAGAGGAAATGTGAAGAGATAGTATCATGTGGCGAGAAGGCAAGAATAATGCGGATTTGCTAACTTGACCTGACTGGCTGACTGCTAACCAGTAGCTAAGCTGGTTGACGGCGAGCAAGGGATGCATGCGCTACGCGCAAGACATGATCTGATGTAGAAACGACGAACACAGGCCTCCATCGTCCGTGGATCTCACGAACAATAGCTGAAAGAGTGGAGCGGGTGGTCTTGGCCGAGCAGTGTGCTCCATATGGCTTCCCTTTTTCGAATCGTTGAGCATCTGATCTGTCCGGTCCTGTCCTGTCCTGCGACGGGGTTTGACAGATGGTCCTGAGGATCTGACAATCGCTGGTCGGCAGTCAGGCCTGGGATGTAATGTCTGGGGTGCTTACAACGTCAAGGCGAGGCGATAGTCGTAGCATTTACAGGGAGTCCTTGCGAAGGGCTGCACAGTGCTTGATTCCTGAGCAGGAGGAGTTGGCGCCGCTAACAGAGCTCCGTGCCCTCAACGGCGTCTGATGCCGACCAAGGTCCCAGGGTTTGCCATTAAAGGGTTCAACTGAAAGAGTGAGTGAGTGCGTGGTGGATGCGATTGCCGGTTGGTCTTCACGCTTGGCCCATCACAGATAAGCAATTATCCACGACCTTGACTCCACTGCTGCATGAACACCGCTTCCGTTCGTGGATCAGAAGCATCGCTCTGGAGCTGCTCGTATAAAGAGAGGCATGGGTGTGTTTTGGAGAACAAAACTTGGTCAGCCATACATACCTGGACATTGCTGGCTGGCTGGGCAATGGCACGCCCAGAGTCGTCTCAGAGGCTTTGACGCCCTGTTGCCACCAAGAACCCACTGAGGCGGTAAGTCAGCGGTCGGGGGTGGTGGATTCCTGCTTCCCCCCGACCAACAAGCCGTAAGGGCCATCCTTCATAGTCCATACCCTGGTGGACACACCGTACTTGGATGGGTGAAGTCTCAGATGTCCTTACTGGAGCAGGTGCCTCGAGGGCCTGCAGTGTCCTTGCTCATGGTGAAAGAACTCTCGGAGATGCACAATGCGTCGTAAATGGAGTCAAGTCCTCTGATGACTCGAAACATGCCTGGAGAAGAGAGCTTCGGTAATAATACATCTTGCTTGGAAGGACCTCGAGTTCGATCGTGATTGGGGCGCAAGAAAGAGCCTATGGGAACTCTGCCCCCGTACAGTACGACACCCTTTGATCGGTTCCGGACTCAGGCTGAGCACGCCCTTGGATTTCGCCGTGCCGTGCGTGGCAGGAGTGCAAGAACGTACAGTAAGTCGAGTGGCGACACAGACACGGTACGAGATTGCTTCCTGGCATCGGGTCTCAAGTGGTTGAAGAAGGTCTGCATGTGACGAACTCACCAGGAAGGATGGCAGCTCACCAGCGCATGCAGTGATTGCGTCCTTGACTCACCCGTACCCGTCCTCGCACTGCATCCAAGCATCCACACCGCCGCCGATCAGTGGTGACGCTCCATCCAGCCGCGGCTGGCTGCGGGCGTGCATGGGTGGAAGGAAGGGACCCCGGTCCCCGGTGTACATACAGTAACTTAACTACAGCCATGAGAACGCCATCTTAGCCTTACTCTCTAGAGGCATCCACGGCGAGCTCGTTCGGTGCCCTGTATGTACGTCCTGGAGTAGGAGCCCTGCTCTTTTCTCTCTCCCGACTTACCTTGCTTGATCTGTTGTGTTTCCAGAGAGCTGCGTGAAAGGACGCCGATGCCAATGCATAATAACAATGTGCTCCCCGCCTCCTGTGGCTTTTCGCTGCCCGAAAGGGTCCACAGCAGGTAGATCGGCGAAAACGGACGTTAGTAGATTTTCTGGAACCGATATCGAGATGACGGTTCTCCATGCACCTCATGGCAGGGGTATAATGTCCACGGCGGCGCAAGCTCTTGAGCCCAAGCGGGTCACAGCCCAGTCAGCACAGTACAGCAACAGCACCGGTGTCAGTATCAGCATCAGACCCATATCCGCGCCTCCACTTTCTGAGACTCGACGCGTCCGTCGAAGGCAGCCCACGACATATCAACAGCTGTGCGCGCGTGCGCCGTCCTTGCATTTCATGGGCTCTCCTTGTTTTTTGGACTGGCAAGCATGACTCGCGGACCTCCATGCCGACTTATCACACCTTTGTGGAGTGACCGCGAGGTGCAGGGGGGGCTTCACACCGCTATTTCTGTCCCCTCTGTCGACATAGCCTCCCGAGCTGGGTGCATGTCCTCAGCTTCTGCAAAAGTTGAGCGCGAAAACCTGCTAGATCGAAGACGAGGACGCAGCCTGCTGCTGATAGGACACTCCGTGGTGACCAAACAGCCCGGGATCTCGGCCTGATAGGGCTGGCTGGGTGCCAGGTGTCAGCTCGCTCGGCCGGCCCTCGTAATGACGCGTTCGTCACCCCTCGAACCAGGGGTCCAAGTCAATCGTGCATTCCGACCAGCTCGCTCGCCCTCAGACTTGTCCTTGTCGCCGATGTTGGAGTCGCCTCTCAGCCACCAGAGTGTGAGGTGAGAGACGGGCATGTCGACCAGAGGCGACCGCCTTGACCAGACTTGCTAGTCTCGTCATCTCTGCGTTGTGCATGTCCGCGCGCGACTTAGGCTCGGCAAATGATGCTGGAGATCGCCGGCGCCGTTCAGGCTCAAAGTCAATTTCAACCATGGTGCCCGACCGGACATGCACATGGCTGCTGACGCTGTGATATACCTTGTTGTTGTACTATGAGGGTGTCCTAGACTAGAGCACGGCTTGTGAAGTCTTCACCAATGTGCCAATAGTCGATCTCTGGAGCTGGAACTGGCAGGATCGTACTGTATGTGATGCGAAGAGGTCACGACGGATTGAATACTGCGGTGCCAGAGGACTCGGCCTAGACGCAGGGCTTCCTCCCCGTCTACATTTGACTGAAGAGACAAGTCAGAAACGGCAGACCGGGAATCGCAGCGCCATCCCGATATTCTGTTGCTTTCTCCTCTACCAGCCGTGCCGGCTCTGACGTGGTCTACCTCCAACACCAGCGTCCTCTCGCTCATCATCCTGGGATGGACGTGCCGGACAAGGCTCGTACATCCTCAACAACCTTGTAAATCGCCCTGCACCACGGTGACGGTCAACAAAAGTCAGTCAGACATGACGGACGAGGATTGTTCCTGGTGGTAGCTGCCAGCTGTACCCTTCGCACACTCCTGGCTCGAGACAATGACCTGTCTCCGCATCATTTGGCCGCCGCCCACCTGAGGGGCATGCTCATTTGAAAAGAAAAACAACCCAAGCAGTGCGAGAGGGCGGTAACTCTTCTAACCTACAATCTCGCTCGTAGGATAGCGTTACGATCCGCAAACGCGGCAGGCATGTTAATGAAAGCGGCATTCTCTTATTGATATCTCGCCAGCATCCCCTGCGCCGCCCGCGACATTTCTGAAGCGATCAACTCGACGCGGCATCCTGTGCGCATTTGAGAGTATCTTCGCTGCTGCTCACTGTAATTCTCTGGTATTCGGAACCTTCTTCTCCGACCTCACTCATCCGGGCCACGAATGCCCTACGGTGCTCTCAACCAAGGCGACGCGGAAGGGGTCTCGACGGGACTCGAAACCCGACGCGACAATGGTCTCGGCCCCGAAGATCATACTTTCGATACACAGCGCATGCTCCCCTTCGCTCCCCTTGACATCGAATACGAAATCTAGTTAGCGCATCTCCACCTGCCCCGAATTCATTGGATATTGGATCGAGCTTAGCTTTTCTACTTACTACAAGGACACAGGCACGAGAAGGCACCCGGTGCCGTGTGTGCTTCGCTTCGTATCCAGCAATCGTTGACTGGGAGAGAGGTAGGTTTCATGCCCGTTGTGGGTGCCCGCGAAGGGCATGCGAAGTATAACCACCCTACATTTACGAGCTCAGGTAAGTCGCAAGTCTCCATGGCCGTGCATATTCTTCATATTATATTCCAGGAAGGCGCCTATTTCCTGATGCGTGATTTCTGCTCTCTCGCCCTGAAAAGCAAAAGCAGTGGAAAGGAAAAGCCAGCGACGCTGCACGCAGTCCGAAATGGTGGTCGACCTTGACGCCGTCCGCGCGTCCAACGCCTCGCTCGTCCAGCGCCAGCCTCTTGTCGCCGTCTTCTTCGGCGGCACAGGGGGCATAGGCAGCTACACGATCCGCGCCCTCGCTACCGCGGAGGCGAAGCACGGCGGCAAAGGTCTTCGCGCGTACATCGTCGGGAGGAATGCCGTCGCGGCGGACAGAATCCTGGCCGAGTGTCGTGAGATCTGTGCGCAGCAGGCGGAGTCCGAGTCCGAGGCCGAGACCAGGACCGGGTCGGAGGCCAAATTCGAGTTCAAGTTCGTCAAGGCGGGAGACATGTCGTTGATCAAAGAGGTCGATCGGCTTTGCCGGGAGATCATCACCGCCGAGGAACAACGACGCGGCAGGGACGACGCCCGGATTGATTACCTGATGATGAGCCAGGGGGGGATGATTTTCTTGCCGCGAAAAGGTAAGCCGGTGTCGTCCTGTACACACACACACACACACACACATACACACACACACACACTCTCTCTCTCTCTCTCTCTCTCTCTCTCTCTCTCTCTCTCTCTCTCTCTCTCCTCTCTCCTCTCTCTCTACGAGTGCGAGGCCGAGTATGTAAGAGTTCCCCCGTGCTGACCCTCGCGCTCCGCTCGGACAGACACGCAAGAAGGCCTCGACGCCACAATGTCCCTGATGTACTACTCCCGGATGCGCATCGTGACGACGCTCCTCCCGCTCCTGCTCCGCAGCTCGAGCCTCCCCGCGACCGTGGTGTCCGTGTACGCCGCGGGCGCCGAAGCCAAGCTCTACCCGGCCGACCTCTCGCTCCGGGACCCGGACCTGTACAGCTACACCCAGGCGCGCAGCCACATGTGCTACATGCATTGCCTGTTCTTCGAACATCTGGCGCGGGCGGAGCACAACAGGTTGAGACTGATCCACATCTTCCCCGGGTTGGTGCCGGGGCCGGGCTTCCACGACCCGCAATGGCCGCTTTGGTTCCGCGTGCTGTTCAACTACGTCGTCATGCCGCTGTTGGGCCGCTGGGTCACGGTCAAGCCGCAAGAGTGTGGTGAGAGGATGGTGAGCCTTGCGGCGCCGGGGGGATATCATGCGGCTAGAACATCGGATTCGGATTCGGGTCCGGGTCCGGGTTCGAGTACGTCTCACCCCTCTGGTGCGACAGAGGACGAGCTCGGGCTCGGGCTCGGGCTCCCGGGCAGTGGCGTCTACTCATTGACGTGGAATGGGGAGAGTAATTACCCGGCGAAGAAGTACGAGGTGATCGACAAGGAGGCGCTGAGGGCGAAAGTCTACGAGCACACGATGAGGGCGTTTCAGGTCATCGAACAAGGTGGTGTGTTTGCCGAGTAAAACCAACGAAAGGTAAATGCAAGGGAACGGGACGCGATGATAGATAGGAGGACGGTGCGCCGAGACAGGATGACGTGAAATATCTGCCATAAGGTCATGATCAAAGGCCCTGGTGCGGTACCAAGTAGAGAGAACGGTGATCCTGTCCTCCCAAGGGGCGTGGTGTCGTCAAACGCCTTCCGAAGCTGTAGCTAGGTAGCTACTGTGCTGATCAACCGGCTCTTTTCTCCCAGCGAGTAGCTCGAATAGAACCATCCACGCAGTCATGGTGTTCCAGACGTCCATGTCGAAGGCACGGAGTTATAACGACGAACCCGGGGCGGGCTTTCGAAGAGTCTGGCTGAATCAGAGGAAGCATCAAGTCAGTGCTGGTGAGATCTCATCAGACCATCGACTCGTCCGGAACACGTCAATCCACAAGACCTGTAACCGGAAATAATCCCTCATATACAGTGATTGGGCCGACAGCCTGGACCTGCCGATACTATCATCTAGTTCGATCCTCGTCCTTGGATATAGTGGTCCCAGATTGGCAAGATAAAAGACTTGTCTCGGAATATGTCACTCAGCCGATCCGGTTACACTTTGCCAAATCCCTCCCGTTACCTCTGCTGTCTGTTCAACGTCATCCTTCGCCAAAACCCCATCTTGCGTCAGAAACAACGTGACGTGTAGACAGGCAGCTTGATGACCATGGCGGTGGTATCCATGGCGTCGCCAGAGAGCATGGTCTCGTGGGAGAAGCGGTCGGAGGGTCAACGACGAGAAAGTTGTAGGAATGTTCGGTGCGGTTGCACAACCCGATCGCACGTTCGTTCTGAGGTGTTTGCCAGACCAAGAGCAGGGGAGCACTTACACTAGCTCCCACAACCTTGATTGACCCTCTTCGCAGACTGTATCGTTCGCAATGATGGGCGACTTCTGAGAGTTTTCAACTCGACCGGTTCGCTCGCCGAAAGGGGCGCTGCGCCGGGGAGATTGTGGCGGGGAGTGTGGGTGAGAGATGGAATAGAGTCTTCGCGATCCACTTTCCGTTGGTGAACATTCAGGTGTCACCTTCCTCGATCTTCTGTCCCTCAACCGCCGTGTCATCGAGCACCACAATCCCATAGGGATCCCTATCCCTCTCACTAACCACGACTTCAACACTCTCGTCCTTCAACATCTGCTTCAATTCCTCACTCAGACCCCTCTTTCCACTCTCTTCACGCCTGACCTTGGCCCACTCACTTTCGACCTCTCTCTCCAGCCTATCCCTCATGATACCCCACAGATAACCTCTTTCTGAATTGGAGTGGAAAAGCGTGATGACACACCCACCCCGCTCAGTTACGGCAAGCGCCTCATGATGACTCAGTTCACCCGTGAAGATTAAATCGGCGTGGGTGCCTCGGACGACACCTCCTCCACTACCCGGACACGTCGCTACGCTAGAGATGCTCATCTCCCCTAAATTGCGGCCTTGCGGGATCGCCACGGCGAAGCCCTTGGGCAGCCCGATTGCATGGGCTATTCTCGTGATCAGTAGTGTCAACGGTTGAGGTGTGGAGAACTCGATCAACCGCCCAGCACCAGTATTCGAAGGATTGTAGTTCTCAGAGCCAGTGAACTGATTCGCCGCATCGATTGCCGCCCGTGGGGAGGGCGTGATAACACTGCGCGTGTGCGAAATGACGTTGGCGTGAAACTCGTCGGTAGGGAGCGGTA
The DNA here is from genome assembly GCA_002099365.1 of Phialophora verrucosa. Classification (NCBI taxonomy): domain Eukaryota; kingdom Fungi; phylum Ascomycota; class Eurotiomycetes; order Chaetothyriales; family Herpotrichiellaceae; genus Phialophora; species Phialophora verrucosa. The sequence goes on along the minus strand of MSED01000004.1, from coordinate 2,743,793 downwards.
AGCTCGGCCTCGAATACATCCTATGCACATGGCTCGGCCTCGTCAGCCTCATTTTCGTTTTCGGTGTGGTGAACGGATCGGTCATGGCATCATTGTCATGCTCCGCAGCAGACGGGGAGGTCGGTCTCGTCGATGTCTTGGAGGGCGCCTCGGACCCGCTTTCAGATGTGGTGACTTCTGTTTCTGAAGGTAGAGATGCCGCGGCATAAGCTTCGGGCTCGGGGTCTTCGAGCTTGCCGGTCACGATGTCGCAGAGCCAGTCGGCCATGCCATTGGGGACGGTGTCGACTGCGGTGTGTGGGCAGTACACGCTGATTCCATGCGCAAGCAGTAGGGTCATGGAAAGTTGTTGGGTGTCGCCTGTGGTGATGTATTTGAGAGGGCGGAAGATAATGGGGTGGTATGCGACCACGATGGAGTGGTTGTTCTCGATAGCTTCGTCTGCCACTGCTCGAGTGAGGTCGACCGTTAGCAGGACGGAGTTGCGATTGCGCGGTCGCGAGGGGATGAAGGGCGCTTCTAACAGCAAGCCGGTGTTGTCGAAGGATTTGTCTGCCAACGCATCAGGGTAGAGGCGGCGCATCGACGACACGACCGCGGTCGTGAATGGGGAGACCTGGTAGGTGCTCATCTTGCGACGGATGGGAAGCGGAGGTGCTCTGCGCTTAGGGACAGATACAGCGCGAGGGAGCAAGGTTCGAAGCATCCGGATCTACTCTGCGGATGCGCATCGTAGGCAGGGACTGGATTGAGGGCGCAGACTCGTTGTATTCTGGTCTGCCGCCTATTGTCGTCGAGGTTGGAGAGCTCCGCTGCCCAAGGCTGAAGTATGTAAAAAGTCGCCCGAAAAACTCCAGTGACGCAATCTGCAAGTGGCCGAAGATTCCCCAGCATTGATTTCCAATTCTCGACATGCTGTATCGCGACCTGACTCCCACACAATCCTCCGCCAACAATCACACCACTGCTTCAACTGCTCAAGAACCCCCATAACATACAGCCACAGCCTCATGAACCCCCGCACCGCCCTGGCACTCCAAGCCACCCGCCAAGTAGTAGCGAAACCGACCACAATCTGCTCATCAAAGCGCCTTGCCCAGAGTGTGAAAGCAGCAACCATCTACGAGTCAACAACCTCGCGACAACGCATACATTTACGTCCTTTCACCGTCGTCGCCCGCCGAGCTGCCCCTTCCCCTATTGACGTCCCCATGGCCGCCAACACCGATACCCAGGCCGCACAAGTCTCCTCTTCATTCTCCCAGCCCATCGACGCAGACTACTTGACCAGAAAGCTCCAGTCCTCGCTGAACATCACCCACATTTCCATAGAAGACATGTCCGGCGGCTGCGGCCAGGCCTTCAACGCCATAATCGTGTCTCCGGACTTCGAGAAGAAGACGTTACTGGCGAGGAGTAGACTTGTCAATGGTGTGTTGAAGGAGGAGATTGCGGCGATTCATGCGTGGACCCCGCGGTGTCTGACGCCAGAGCAGTGGGAGAAGGAGAAGGAGCGGATAGGGTAAGACAGGATTGGATGGGGAATGAGCTTGGGGGAGATAGGATGGGAGGGTGGGTAGATACGGAGGTCGAGTTGTTCAGGTTCGATGTCTTCATTGAGGGCCAGCCGTTGAATGCTGTCCGCGCAGGCCTTATCACGATATATTGCACCCAAGGCGATGGACTATTTTTCTTCAAACGCGGCGATCTCGGAGATTCCGCCCATGTATAAAGCTGGGGGGAGAGTCAGCACAAATTCACCAAGGGCCGTGCGTTTGTCGTCGGCAACCCGACACGAGATATCTCATCGCACCGTATCACAGTGGATTCTGCTGTACAGCAAGATAATTACCTCATTGTAGTCGAATGCAGGACATGCATCTTGCTATATTCTTCGGAAGTCAGCTTCTCTGCTGCTCCTCGGAACACCACGCCGTAAATATCGCTATATCTCAATTACCCGTCGTCGCCCTTATATAGACCCTGATGGAGCGATTCGGCCGTCCTTCTCAGCAAAAGCGTTGTTCGCTTTTGGAAAAGATATCGTAACATGACACAAAACCCCGCCAGCAGCTCTTTTCCACCCTTATGTCTTCTTCGTCAAGTCGTTACGTGGGGTTCTGTATGCCCCGTCAAACAGCTAGTAGGACCGCTTCCCATCCAGTCCCAGCGTTTACCGACTCAGAACATGGCATCTCTTCCCGAGTCGTTGCTTAAGACAGGCGCAAGCATTATCACCCTGCTCTTCTGCTTCTAAAATACTCGACAGCTTGTGAACCAGAAGGCGGCGGTGTGCACAGCCGCGAGGGGCGGCATCGGCACAGTTCGCCACGTTTGTCTTTCTTTGGAGACACAAACAACGGCGCTTACACAGGTGCCAATTGCTTCTCCCAGATCCACCATACATGGTTGTGACTGCCATTTATGGGTGATGCCCGTCTTTCAAGGCTCGATATCGGTTATTGCCGCATTGGCGCCGCCATCGGTTGCTGCTGCGGTGGGTATATTCTTTGGCGCTTGTTCGCACTTCCCATATCCGCGCCACCCGACATTTCGGACTGACCTCGTCGATGTGTCGGTCGTGGCTGTTGCGTCATCATGCTCTGTCCTCGCATGCCCATCGGCGTTTGTGGTCCGGCTTGATACGTGTTCCCGTTTGCATCAACATACTGTTGCTGTGACGAAATGCCGGCGTAATGCATGTTTGGATTAACGGGCGAAACGCCCGAGTACTGACTGGGTGAATTCCACGTCCCCGTCGAGCCAGCTGGGGAAGCGCCTGCTGACATGTCGTCCCGGACGGAGTGCGCCGTCGATGAAGCAGCTCCGGATGGTGCAGTCGTCGCCGACAAAGGCTGCTGTTCCATACCTTGTGGTAGCTTCTTCAGATGCATTAAATGCTTCTCTAACATGTCAAGCAATGACTTCCGCGTAAATGGCTTGGGGAGGACGTCGTCCATTCCGTGATGGAAATACATCTGGATGTCGTCAGATCGGATATTCGAGGTCATCGCAACGATCGGCGTTCGGTCACATTGGCGGATAATGTGGCAGGCAGATACACCGTCCAGGTTGGGCATGATAATGTCCATCAAGATCATGTCGTACTTATTGCCTTCCTGGATCTTGCTGACGGCTTCCAGCCCGTCCAGCGCCGAATCCACCACACAGGCGAATGAGTATAGGAATTTGCCGCCAATCTGTCGACAAGTCGGGTCGTCTTCGACCAAAAGTATTCGAGGCGGGCGACTCCAGCCAGGATCTGACAAACCGCTTTTCTTTCGAGTGTCGGCAAACTGTGTTCGAGGATCGGCTCCATCTCGCGATGGCATCGGGTAGGGAATGTTGTGGATGTACTCGCTGGACATGGGATCGATCCCGTTTGTCGTTCCCATAGGATACACCACGGTCTCTAATTCAGCGGGGTTGATTTTCGCATAAGCCATGGTGCCACTTGAGGCGGCAGAGTTGGGCCCACGGTATAGCCCGCCTCGAGGATCCTGTCCGACCGGTGGAGTCGCGATGCTCGTGTTCATCTGTTCAAGGGCTGTGATGTTGAATTGGCCATCAGCATTGATGTCGCTCAACAACTTTTGAGCGTGCTGGAGGGGCGACGCCGGGACGTCATCGTCTTGCGGAGGCATGGTCTGGCTTGTCGGCGTCAGTGTTGTGTTTGTCTGTGCGGCGTCCCCCGGCGGGGCGAACAGTGCTTTGCTATCCCTTCGCTGCTTCGCATCGACGGAATTCAAGTATGTCATGACATCTTGCATGGCTCGGTCGTGATTGAGCACCGTCTTCTGTAGTCGAAGGACTTCTTGTATCATCATCTGGTGGTTCATCTGCAGCTGGTTGGTGGTCGCAACCAAGGACTCGATCTGTTGGGCTTGAGCGACAATTTGCTGGTTCATGAGGTCAATCTGTTGAATAGGGATCTGCTCGTCATTCATACTCGACGGCTTACGAGGTGCCGGTGCTTTCCGTCGAATGTTATCGAGACTGTCCTTATTGTGCTGCCGAAACTCTGGATGCTTGAACTCCCACGCGTTTGCGCCATACATGGATGTTCCCCCCTCCTCATTATTTTGTCGCACCTTGTGGAAGTCATACTTGTTCAGCTGCCGGACGAAACTGGCGAAATTCGAGTGTTTGAAGTGTTTCGGTAGTATTGACTTGGTAAACTTTTCGTTCTCGAGGACCACGAAGCTGTCTCCGTCGTCCCCCCAGCGCACCACAGAAGAGTATGAAGGATCTTCGAGCATTCTATGCAAAGGCGTCAGCATTCAATGATCATATTGAGCCGGATGCGGGATATGTACTTATAAAGCTTGCGCACAAAGTCGCTTGAATTGTTCGCTGCGCTGCCTCCATCCATCTTGACTGGACCCTGTTGTGTGTAGATCAGACTGGTCTGTGTTTCCCTGCAATGGCCAGGTTTCAAGAAGGGAAAAAGTGTCTTTGCAGTCGGTGATGCAATTCGCTGCAAAGTCAAATCACCACAGCATCGCTACGGATGCGCGAAAGCGGTATAAGAGTCTTGACGTGGTATAATCACAATAGCCGATCGAGGTATGCGTGGGCTGTCGTCTGACAATGGCGATTGGAATGGAATGCGTTGGCGGTAGATGCTTCCAGTGGCACAGACAGCCCGGATGCTCGAATTCGGTGGTTGCCAAAATGCAGGTTCCGTCGCGGCAGGGATGGGGGATTCCCGAGGTAAAGAGCCCGTCAGCTAGATATACAGCAATCGAGGAATTCAGTCGGGGAACGGTTGTTGAGCCTACGCAGCGAGGGTGCAGTCGTAGTGCGGAGCCGTTGTCGAGCGGTATAAAGGTGTCGATAAGTGAGCGATGCTGAAGATGGGAGTGGTGGATGATGGAAAGGGTACAGTACGAGCACTGGGGAAGAGAGTTGGCAGGCAAGTGGGATCTTTTCGGAATGAATGGGCTTGCGCCTTCGTCGGTTGGAGCTTGGAGACTATGGAGGGTAGAACAATGCCAGATTTCCTGGGAACGACCAGTCTTGCTTTGCCTCTACTCGGTGTCTGGCGAGTGCCACAACACCATTCGCTCTCTGAGGGATGCTGAACCAGTGAGCGTCATCGAAACGTCCACTCGGGTGGATTTCAAGGAGCACCTCTTGATTCAGACAGGCATGGGGCTTGAGGAGTGGGTAGCGCATCTGCGGCTAAAGGACAGCGCGAGGACGAGGGGAAATTCGGTTAACTGGTGGATTGGGATAGCACTTGCGGCGCACTGGGCGCCATGCTAGGGCTCGATGACAGCCAGCACTGATAGGACGCTCCTGGATCAGAAATTCAAGCACAGGGAACGATCGGATCGGGGAGACCAGGTGATGGGCTTTATGTCTCAGCGAACCCCGACGCACCACTAACGATCGTTATCCCAGCAAAGTCCCAAGGTCGTGCCCTCGCCTTGACTGGATTCGCTAAAGAGTCCCATGAAGGAGCAACAAGGATGACGGATGAGGCGCTCGCTCTGTCACAGATTCGGCCAATTTTGCGCCTGTTCACCTTCCCCAAATTGAAGGTCAAAACGATCAGCTACTGTACGAGTACACACCCAACGAGAGCGAAACGGGTGAACGGCTGTACCGAGTACTTGTTACTCGTAGCTGCAGATATTAAGGCTGACCAAAGCTTCCTTCACGCTGATCTTCCCAACTTCGCGACACGGAGCAAATCCCGGGACTGGCAGAGCCCCTGCAAGTGCCAAACGAACGTAGCCGAGAAATGCAATGTTTCGGTTGATCAAGGGTCTAGTAAGGAGTGCTAAAAGCAGACATGACCACGTCGTTCGTGTCCTTTGCACTCTTTGCCAGGCTATGACCACATACTCGTAGTTGGCGGAGACCGCCATTCGATATCATTGGAAGTTCCTTCGTGCGCGGCGGCAAGCTCTTTGTTAGGGAAAAAAGGGGGGATTACTTTGAACAGACCGTTTCTTTGCCCATTCCGCGCGGAGGTGCCCATAGCTTTGATTTTCCACCAGTTTGGATAATTTCCAGTTCAAGTTTCGCCGATAAGAATCCGATTGTGGTGGGAAGCGCTTGGATGCGCCGCGCTCACTTTATGTGCTGATGGCGATCACACGCCGATCAAGCGGGCGCGTCAGACTCGGCGCGGATTGCGAAGTCAGAATCGTCGCCGTTTTCGGAATTGACAATGACGGTGAGTAAGGTAGTGGCCGATGTCTGTGTGTGGTGACAATTTCAAACCAGCAATGATCGTATTGTCAAAAGATCTGAGCCATTCTCGTCAATGGCGTAACATAGTGGCACGCCGGTCTACACAGTAATCCGTCGTAAAAAGTATTTGGGACGTCTTTCCGTGATGAGATCTTGCAATCATGCAAATCGTCCAACAAGAATGTCATCGAAAGCCAGCTTGCTGCGGTCGAGGCTCTCCTGGTCCATGAATTCGCTTCGCTACCGAGATCGCGGATCGCCTCGAAGCAGGGTGGCAGGGTCTAACAAAACAGTATGCACAAGCGACACCGCGCCAGCGGTTTGCGGCGTACTCCCCCTTTTCAGCGACTTGAAACCCCGGGGAAGCAGAGCCGTGAGGACGACTCCTGCCTGAGATCTGTTTCGACTTTCAGTCAGGCCTTCCCGCATCACATCGCGTATCAAATTCTTTGCGGCGAAAGTGCTTCTCAGCTTCCAAACAAGCCAAATGTGCCCCTTCCAAGAAGTTGTCACTCATGTCGGCTTTTCATGGCAGTGAGCCACCAAATGCATCAGCCGCCAAAGCCGTCGCAATTCCTGCAGTGCATCAGATGTTGAGTGGTCAAGTAGTCTTGAATGATGGGGTGAGTCTAGACTCTGTGGAACACGAACTGGGCCCCAGGCTCTCTCGCTCTGGGAACGGCTCCTGCAGACGGGTATGCAAGTCGAACAAATTCAGATTCGACAGGGTCTAACTTGGGCAAGGATGCCCAATCTAGTAACCCAGGAAATATCGATATCGAGCTTGGTCCAGGGAAATGAATACATAAGTACTCTTTGGCTGTACTGGAGGCTTTCAGTCGCGATGCCAATATTTGCGAGTCTGCGGGGTCCAGAACCGAGCGAGCACTCTGATCGGTTGATGCATGGGCTCTGACCTAGCTCTTTGCAAGAGGTTTTGCTATGTACAGTGTGCTTTGTGTGACCGACCTCAGTGGATTCCGTACCGCCAAATCGTTTCTTACTTCACTGAACTCATCCCTGGTGCGAGTACGAGTACGCAGTACTCTAATATGTCTACTTACAAGCCCTTTGCCCCGCGGTAGGTTTTCGTCAGATTTTGGTATGCGATTGGAGAGAGCTCGCCGCTCAACATCGGTCCGCTTACCCGCGCTTCCTATTGGCCTCATCTCCATAGACAAGGTCCTCAAATAATTCCAAATACATCGTGCATGAGGTTCGCCGCACATCTCAATGAGAAGGCTGGAAACCGCAGACTTTAACACCGCCGAGACTATGAGAAAGGTTGCCCGTGTCGCCAAAGCATTGTATGCTGGGTGCCTCACCCAGAAAAGCGGTAGAGACCCTTTATGCTACACGGATTAGTCACACAATGTTTCTTGCCTGTCACCGAAATCCGGAGCCACAAGAGACTAAGTTCAGTAATCGTTCACCAGTGGGTCAGGCAGGACGGTACGGAGCTTCCGATCAGGTACGAGTACTCGTACTCGCACGGAAGCTCAGAGAAGCTACTGTGAGCTGCAAGTGAACCCCGCATGATGTCGTCCTTCGCTCTTGCACCATTTCTGTGGGACGCGCAGTACGCTACCGACTGGCAATATACAAGGCAAGAGCGTATTGAAGTCTAGCGGAGTGCACCTGCAATACATTCCAAATAAATTTCTCAATTGGAAGGGACTCATCCACATAAATGTTCTCTCGATCCATCCTCCGTTCTTCAACCTCACTTCGTACCGCATCCTCCAAACCCTTCATCAGATCTTTCTCCTCAACACCTGCAATCATGGTATTTCAAGCCCCCATCATTTCCAGTTCTCAGTACTAATTCCTCCGCAGGTCAAAGAAGGCGACTCCATCCCAAACATCGACCTCTATGAGGACTCACCTGGCAACAAGGTCAACCTGTCCAAAGAGCTCGCTTCCGGCAAAGGACTTGTCATTGGCGTTCCCGCTGCGTTCTCTCCCTCCTGCTCAGACACACATGTCCCTGGCTATATTGCCAGTGACAAGTTGAAAGATGCTGGCAAGGTCTTTGTGGTCTCCGTCAACGATGCCTTCGTGTAAGCAAGGAACATCTGCGTACATGGACCTGGCATGGCTGACTCTCCCCTTCACAGGATGAAAGCATGGGCAAAGAGCTTGGACGAATCGAAGAAGAGTGGTATACGATTCCTCGCTGACCCGGCTGGAGAATTCACTCGAGCTTGGGACGTCGAGTTCGACGCTGCTAAGATCCTGGGAAACAATCGAAGCAAGCGGTATGCTGTGCTCACCGATAATGGAAAGGTTGTCAAGGTCGCAGTTGAGCCAGACAATACTGGTGTCACCAGTGAGTTCACATGTTTTAAGCTCGGCATCAATACCATACTGACCAAGAACAGTCTCTGCTGCCGAGAAGGTCCTGTAACGCCTTCGGGCTCAACCGTGAAGCGCCTGACAAATGTGAAGTGCTACGGCAACGGCAAAACAAAAGGCAAAACTTGATCATGCATGTACTGTAACAGCGAAGCAGTTTAGGCCACAAAAGTGAAAGGGACAGCGAAACTATGCGCTGAGCAACCATTAACCACCGAAGTCATTTCGCCCACATCTTCTAGCAAGACCGTAGAGCTGGCATTTCCGCTTTGCTCGGCCTAACTCAGCAAAGCACGTACCTCTACTCCAGTTCTAGGGTACAGCTCTCTCAGTGAGCCAATCGGGCCGTTGACGTTCGCCTTGTCAAGCTCACCCTCATCTCCCCTATCTTCTTCAGTCTCTGTAGTCTCCATATCCACGGTCTCCAACAAGCCCTCTAACTCATCGAACTCGGTGCAAAACCTCTGCACCGCCTCGGCAACTACGTCAGAAGCCAGTGTACGATCAAGCAGAGCCTTGAGTGCTTCCTGCACATCCATGAGCGCAGATGAAAGGAATTCGTCCAACCGCTGCGCAGACTCATCAAGGTTCTCAACAAGCCACTTCCTTCTCTCCCGCGAAGGTTGGGTTCTTCGTCCGTCGATCTCTTGCATGAGGTCTGCAACGCCGGAGTAGTCGAGGAATGTTGTGCTGACGTATTCCACCAGTTGATCTCTCAACGTTTGAATCTCAAGGGCGGACTTTTGGAGCGGTACCTGCGCCGCAGTTGCGTGTACTGACACATTGGCCAAAGTCGCTTTCAGGGCGGTCATGTAATTGATCTTGTAGATGCAGCTTTTCCGCATGTCCGAAATCTGAGTTGCGCCTTGGGCACAAGCGGAGATGATGCCGCCCAGCACTGCTGTGTAGAGGCGCTCGAGTTCGGCTTCCGTCATCTGCGGTCCTCTCGCACGACAAATCTCGCTAAACTGCGATAATGCCGTAGCTAGGAACACTGGAGGCGTCAGATCCTGTGTTGGTTCCGCATCCATCGATGCCACAGCGGTCGAGGTCTCTTCCTTCATGGCCTCCTCGAACTGCGAGAGTGTAGAAGCTTGGAGTTGTTGAACAAGCTTGGTCAGAGTACTGTCGTCGCCCAGCAACTTTGCGAAGATCCCACGGTAGAAGTCCAGCAGATTGAACACCTTGAACATGAGCACCGCGTCCCCGCTCGTGCGCACCGTGGCATCGATCCTAGACTGCAGAGTTTGACACACGAGCGAGAGATTCCTCGATATCAGTTCCGAGAGCGCTCTCCTGCCGTCGAACACTTCCTCCTCCCCCTCACCCTCTTCTCCTTCAGAAGCGCTACTGTCCCGTCGACGTCTGCTAATCCTTGCCCACGGCTCACTTACCCGCCCCTCACTCAAGCCCCGGGCCAACTCCTGCTCGTCACCGACAAACAGTCCCTCGAGCGCCTCCTTCTCCGACACGCTGGCGCTATGCACCCAAGCGAGCATATCGCCCACGTACCTCAAAGGCTCATGGGTAGAGAATTCTATAGCCTTAGCTAACCCAGCCGCACCAGCACCCCCCGTCAACGCATCTTGAAACCCCTCGCTCAGCGTTTTCTGCCTCGACTCAGCAAAGAAATCCAAACACTTCTGAAACAGAGTCGGCCGTTCGGATAGGACGCGCAGACCCCGCCGAATACCCCCCGAGATATGCGGATCCTCAATATCAAGCGTCCTGAACTGGCTTTGGATCCACGCGTAGAGTTTCTTGAACGCCGCGTCCAGCGTGCGGGTCGTCGAGTCAAGCAGCTCGACGCCAAGTCGCGAGGAGCCTTCGTCATCTAACCCCGGTGCCGTGGACGAGGCGCCATCGGGTGAGTCCATCGAGGTGTACCCCAAAAGCAACGAGCAATCCTTATGCAGGGTCTTGACGCGGGCAAGCGCGCTGAAGAACCGCTCATCCACCCCCTCCGCCGCACTCATATTAGTCAGGACGGCCATCTCGTCGTCCGCGACGAGAAAATGGCTCCTGAACGCGCGGAGAAGCTGTTCCTTCGCTTCCGTGTCCTGTTTCCGCTTCAACAGCATCCCTGCCTCTTCTAACGTCGGGGCACTCTCCCTCTTCGCCGCGAGGACATGCGTCCTCATGGACGCGCACGTCGCGTTCAAAGTGGTGATCATGTCACCGACTCGACGTAGCTGCGCGGCGACTTGACCGAAGTCGGTCACGATGCGCGCATCACAATCTATCACCTCCTTCTGGGCATCTGCTCTGAGATGCCGTCTTGTGTATTCGTCATTCTGGACGCCTCGAGCGTCGAGCAGCCGGAGGGCGTCTCGGATTTCATGGTCAGCGTATGACGAGGAGAGCACGGAGGAGAGTTTGGTGTTTAGCAGCGTGGCGGTCCGTTTTGAGGCGCCGCCATCGGCCTCCGAGGTGATGGAGCTGTCGAAGACGTTGGGTGATGTTGATGGCCCTGCTGATGGGAAGCCATCGAGACTGGCGAGGAATGGTGTTGCCATGGGAAGAAACGGCGCGGAGGTGAACCGAGAATGTGTTTGGCGAGGCTGCGCGTAAGGGCTGCGGCAAGGCTGCGTAGAGGGCGCCAGACAAATTATGTGCATCGTCACCTGTGCCCTATAGTGGGGTAAAATTGGGTGACTTCGGGGGATGGTAGAATGGCGGGGTTTGTTTACAGCTCAATTTTCACATGCGAGGTACATATGTATCCAGCACTGGGCACTCAGTCGAGACCCGTACTTCCCAGGTCAAGAATCTGAACATTCGGTTCTGCACCCCAGAATGACAGTCTGCAACAAGCTGCCTAGGTTTCCACGGAGAAAAGTGTCGCGAGCTTGACTCCACGCGGAGTGACGGTGGAGTTACGATGTCTGCTTCTGAATATCTAGTTTTATCAGACTGTTGGAATTGCGGTGCAATGCTGTGACTCTTCTAGGACTCGACGCTGCAACCTGATACCTGCTCGCCTCACATCTGCGAGATCAGCCACTTGACGCCTGCAATCAGGTTTCCCACAAACTGCTGGCCCTCCGGCACGGAAGGGAACATCCAGAAATAATGCGGCAGCCCCTTGTAGTGGTCGTGCTTGGTGGGTACGCCGGCCTTCTTCAACGCGGCTTCCATCACGTACGCATCGTCTCTCAGCGGATCCTTCTCGCAGCTCACAAAGTAAGTGGGCGGGAAGTTCTTGTGGTTGTCCGTGGCCAGGGCGGTGAAGATGTCACTGTCCTTGGGGTCGACGCCGGCGTGGTCGTAGAAGATCTGCATGGAGTTCTTGTCGATGATGGGCACGCCCTCCTTGTTCTCCTCGTACGCCTTGTAGATGCCCTTGTACTCGTCCGGGACGTGGTCGAAGTGGAGCGTGCAGGGCACGATGGCGGCGATGCCTCGGATGCCGTCGCGCTTCGACGGGTCCTTGACGATGCGGTTGGCGATCTGCAACGCCAGCGCCCCGCCGGCTGAGCCGCCGATGGTGTAGAATTTATTCGGGTCTCCGCCGTAGGAGGTTGAGTTTTGTCGCGCCTGGAACGGGGGAAGTGCACAAGTTGTGTTAGAGACAGCTAATATCAATCATTGAAGACGCTTCAGGGATCCTAGGCTCACCCATTTGTAGACCTTGAGGCTGTCCTCGAGCTGGGTGGGGACCTTGTGCTCAGGAGCCAGGCGATAGTCGATGTTGACGACGATCGAAGGTACCGCCTCGGCAACGATTCTGCAGAGCAGATCGTCCGAGTTGAGGTCGCCCGTCATCCACCCGCCGCCGTGTGTCCAGATGGCCACGGGGAGGGGTCCGGACTTGGCTGCCTCCTTGGGCGTGTACAAGCGGTACTTGATCCCGTCGACCTCGCCGTCCTTGCTCTCGACCGCCTCGGACGGCGGAGGGAGCTGAGGCAGAAGCAGAGCCACCAGCTGGTCATATTGAGCTCGGATCTCCTCGGGCGTGCCGGCCATCACCGTCCGACCGCCTAGGTTCTTCTCCAACTGTAATCGCGCGTGTCAGACTAAGAACCGATAATCGGGGGGAGAAGAAACATAACTTACATCGAGCCATGATTGTGCGTACGCCATGATGGTGTAGTCGCTTGAGTCAGACTGAATGGGAGGGGATTTATTTTCGAGTGATGGACGTGTCAGGCTACAGATGTGGTTTGGAATCGACTGGAATACAACAGTTTATATATGCAGGCCTGAGACCCCGGCCTAAGGCCTCGAGCGGGGGCTGAATCGCATAATATACTCGTAGTATAACATTCAGCCCCATTCGACCTCGGTTATACGCAGTATGCGCCAGTCCGCTAGGAACTTAGAAAAGCGCGGCCCGCCGTGCTCAATGGCCAGCCAAGGGGCAATTTGCATCAAGTGGATTGAGCAAGACTTGCCAGACATGTCGAGTCAGTTGGCCTGGATCGTTGACGAGTGCGGATCACACCCGATGCCTGTCCCAAGCCAGCCCTACCGCCTACCCAATATATCCGCCCGGGTTAAGAGCGAGCCACGACGGCATGACTATTGGTTCAAACCCCACAACCTCCACGAGTGGTTTGCTCCACCGAGCAGGCTACTCCATAATACAGTAATAATTACTCGTACTCTGCAGAACTGGATCCTCGGATGACAAGCTGGGACGTGTCTCTCTAGTGATTAAGAGAGCTCAACGGCCTGTCGGTGCAGTCTCTTAGCCCATTCGCTCAATACCGAGGATGTCCTTGTATCCTCAGCACTCGTACCTACCTACATACACACCTGCGAGGTCGACTATTTTGCATACGCCCTGGCGGCATCAGACTTGACGACTAGTCAGCATTCGCACAGTCCGCAGAGCATATCACCAGAGGAAAACTGGCTATAACAGCGAAGGGGGTCTCTCAGTCGTAGCCTGCTGGCCCTGAAGCTTGAGAAGTTTGGATGAGGCCAGATTAGGAAGGTATTGATTTCGCGGTGCCAGTCCCGCGCGGACGGCCTGAAGGCCGGATAGACTCATCATCAATCTCACTCCGCGGAACAATGCTACCTCACCTCACTCCAGTTTCGAAAAACGAAAAGGCAAAAGAGGAGCTCTTACGCAGACAGTAAGACGGCATCTGGTGTAGGCAATTTTGTGTATAGTGTCAGAGCATCGCGGAAGACCCATTCAAGAAGCTTCGCCAAAATTCATATGTCCCGTCTCCTGTGCGTGCTTCATGGCGCCAGCCTCGCCAGTCAATGTAACCCCACAGTCATTGCACATGAGCTGAAACCCGGCGGTGTCTGTGAAGTAATGCTTTTCTTGCAGTTTCTGGCACAGGGCGATGGCTTGCGGAAGGGCTTCATCCGCTAACGGCTGCACAAATTGCTTGACGTCGAATTCTGGCGGTTGGCCCTGCACGCTCAGAGCGATTGTATCGTAGTGTATGCCAGAGTATACGATGAAGCAGCGGCTTTGCGCCTGTTCATTGTACCTGTCCACTCGCAAGCTTTGCACGTCTATGCTGCAGATCTCGACGTCGAAGTGCTGACTGAGGATATCGAGCTCGATTTGGCCGCCCCAAGCATCTTCTGTCTGGATCCAACGGCAGTAAGCGTCGGGATCCTTGTTGTCGAGAACAGCCTTGGTGTATTTCTCCGGATTTGCTTGAATGTACTGGGCGATAATCGACCGAAGTTCGGTGACCGCATCCACATCCGACAAAACGGCGCTCGCCACAGCTCTGAAGAGGCAGGAATTGTCATCTGGCATTATCCTTAATACCAAGGTGCCTTGCAGATCCGGACACCAAATCTCGGGAGGATCCGCCATTTCTGCGTTCTGCTTCCGTGATAGCGAGAGGGGCGCTGCGGAGGGCTCCTGCGCTCTCGAAGGTGCATGAGAAGGATCTGCCAAATGGGGAGCCGCTCTACCGCGATCTGTCGAAGGTTGAGCTGTCCGCATGGCGCTCTTAGCTGCATCGCTGGGCGTTGGTTGCGTCCAACTCGTTTGGCTGGATGACTTGACTTCATGGACAATGAGCTGTTCCCCATTTAATTTGACATCAAGTGCTGACAGCAGCTTGGTGGCCGGTCCCTCATCGAGTGAAAGCGGTTTTGGCGGATACCCATACTTGACCTCGAAGGAGGATAGTGATGTTTCGGTCTCGATTGTTTTCCGCAGTGTGTCAATGGTGGCAGAGTCATCGAGAGTGACTGTGGAGGATTTGCCAGAGGGGCCCCGTATTCGGATCCTCATCTTGTCTTGTGAGTGGGAGGAGGTCGCAGAGAATGAATCAAACCGGATCCGAATGTTTCAAAGAAGGCTATCTTGCAAAGATATGTAATCTTGCCCCGCGGAAGCATGTGGTCAAAGATGGAAGAGATGAAGCGATAGCTGTTGAGATTGCGCCTGCTCTGGCACTTGTAACACGTGGCTTCGGCTCGCCCAGTCGATAGATTGCAAACGCATAGATCACTCGTGCTATTTCGTACTCACCCTACCTGTCCACATGCACATTTTTAAAGTGGTGATGAACGCACGAATGAGTTCGATTGTCTAATCAGCCTGGTTCCGGCTTAACCCCAGATTTCCCGACTCGGCCCTTGACGCGACTCGACGACCAGGACGCGTTCTCCGAACTCAATGGATTCGGAGACTTGGGTTTGTCTGTCTACAGCACCCACTGCTGATCATGTAACGTAGGAAGAAGTGGTAGTGCTGAATTGAAGTGAGCGTATTCAGCGGTCGCAGCGACAGACACGCTCGCCAAGACATTCCCCTTCAGGTTTTGGAGGCGCAGCTTTCCATGGGCCTCACTCTGTCCCCGCCGTCGCATGTCGCATTTCTGTGAAACGCGATATCCAACTCGGACGTCGACCGGGCTCTCCATGTCATTGCCTCCGCAATTCCCTCATCTCGTCTCCTTACGCATAGAACTGTCGCCGTAGTCGCGCTGAGAAATGGCCGATTCCGAGAGCGCGGATGCTAAAGCATCGGAGCCCGTCCAGTCCATCGAAGTCGAGCCTGCCGCGAAGAATGAAGGCGCAGCCGACTCAAAAGAGGAGGGCGCCGCGGACGAAAACGCCGAAGAGGACGCCGAAGCCGACGAAGATGATGCGCCGGGAGAAGAAGGGGACGGCCGCCCCGTTTCTCGCGACCAATACAAAGCCCTCAAGAGCATAACGGACACCTTGACGAACCATAAAATTCAGGTCAAAAATGAGTCCGTAGAGTCCTTTGAACGAACCGCAGTATGCAAAGACTAATGCGCATCACAGGGACTACTTTCCTTCGCAACTGTTCAAGCGCATACCGAATCGACGAGTCCTACCAGATTACCACGAAATCATCAAAGATCCCGTCGCCATCAGTACTCTCAAGCAGAAGATCCAGAGGAAGCAGTACACAGGCATTCCCGAGTTCGTTCGGGACTTCGCCATGATCGTCCACAACGCTCAAGTCTACAATCGACCCAACTCTGGCCCGGTGCGCGACGTTTTCTTGCTGCAGACCGTCTTCAAGGACGAGTTGAAGAAGCTGGTAGACGAAGGACTGATCAAGGAAGAGGAAACGGTCTTTCCAGATCTCGGAGAGATACCTGACGCGACACCTGAGCCGACTCCCGTCTCAGAGGATGAGGAGGATAATGACGACGAGGACGAGGAAGATGAGGATGATGACGGCGCCGACGACGATTCAGAAGACGGCAGGCGAAAGAGACGCCGAAGAGGCGGGCGAAGCAGTATTTCTGGACGCAAAGGCCGCGATGACGATGACAAAGCCGGCGAACCGAAGCGGCGAGGACGGCCTCCCAAGGTCGACACACCTATGGAAGCCCGAATCAAAGCCATTCTTAAAGGTCTTCGCAAGCCCAAGGACAAGGCTGGTAATTTGAAAATCCGACACTTTGAGCGGCTACCAGACAAGCAGGAGTACCCGAGTTATTTCGCAGAGATCAAAGACCCGATTGCCCTGGACATGATCAAGAAGAAGGCCAAGCGGAAGAAGTATCAATCCATCGAGCACTTCATGAAGGATATTGATCTTCTCTTCAACAATGCAAAGCAGTTCAACGAGGATGGTAGTGAGATCTATCGGGATGCTGCGGAGCTGCATGCAGAAGCACAGAAATTGGCCGAAATCGAGAAAGCCAAACCCGACGACGAGTACCTCATGGAGGACGGGCGGAGACCCTTGCCAAACGGTATCCTCCATAAGAATGAGCTCTGGCGGGTCGGTGACTGGATTCATCTCCAGAACCAAAATGATGTGACCAAACCGATTGTCGCTCAGATATACCGAACCTGGGAAGACACTGAGGGTCAGAAATGGATCAATGCTTGTTGGTACTATCGACCTGAGCAGACGGTGCATCAGTACGAGAAGCACTTCTGGCCGAATGAAGTGGTCAAGACAGGACAGTATCGGGACCACCAGATCGACGAGGTCCTCGACCGTTGCTTTGTCATGTTCTTCACAAGATACACTCGGGGCAGACCTCGTAACATCGGCACAACCACCGAGGTCTACGTCTGCGAAGCTCGATACAATGAAGAAAAGCACAGATTCAACAAGATCAAAACCTGGGCTAGCTGCTTACCCGACGAGGTTCGGGACAAGGACTATGAGATGGACTTGTTTGACACTCCCCGAAAGATTAAGAAAGTGCCTAGTCCACTTAAGCACTTATTGAAGGACGATACGAAGGATTCGGGTCCGCTTCCTACACCACAATGGGGTCATCCAAACGCGCCACCTATAGTCGGAGGAATTCACAAACAGCCTCGCGATGAAAATGTAAGTCTCTGTCCTATCTGCGATGTTCACTGGATTCTACTGCTTGGGCTGCCCACACAAAGACCTGTCGCTAACCTTTGTGCAAACAGCAATCACCACCACCTGAACCAACTCCTCCACCACCTCCTACACCACCACCGCCAGTTGTAAGACAACCATCCATGAGCACTGTCACAAGCATGGCGCCACGCCCCGTGATGAACGGCGCAAGCCACACACCGACATTGCAGCCTCAACTCACGCGTCCGTCACCATCATTGACCCCGAACCCATATCAACACCAGTCAATCTCCCCTGCTCCGCAGTATGGCAGACAGAACTCATTCGCACAATCACAAACCACATACCGTGCCAACATTGCGCCTTCGACGCCAGCCATTCAGCAAAACCATCATTCTTATACCACGCATCAACCAATCCACCCTCAACCAAGCCTGACTCCAGCCCACCAAGGAAGTTACAGCTCATCGGCCACTCCATCTCATTCGCACGCGGCTTTCAGCCGGCCCTTGTATCAACAGCAAACCTCAACCACAGCGCCCGCCTCTCAACCACACCCCGCCTACCCTACAGCAACCCCCGCGGCCACGAGCACGTACCCGGACCACCGCGCCGCCGCCGAAGTTTTCGTGCTCTCTGACACAGCCAATGCTTCCATTCCAAAACACATCCGCGACCAGTTCCCGCAGGACGACCAGGGCCGGGTCTTGTTCTTTGCAAAGCCGCCCGTCATGCATGACATGACCGTGCGGGGCAAGGAAGGGCAAGTGTTGAAGCACACGGAGAAATACCTCCGAGCGAAAGAAGAGAGGGAGCAGAGGAAACGCGCGCGAGACCTAGAGAACACACAGGCCCTAGCTGCCAAGAGGGTCAAGGTGTGAAAAGAAGGTGGTTTTGTTTGTTATTGGACTAGAGGTTGGTCTGCAAAGGGACTGCAGCTTGAGCCGAACGAACAACAGTCTTTAATGGAGATGCTCTTATTCACATAATCTGTATTCTACCTAGGCTCGCGCCGCCAACACCTGCGGGATCCTCAATGGCTAAAGCTACTGTAGTTGGGCGCGCACGGCGCGTTAGAAGTCGCGCCAATTCAATCATACGAGACTTGATCTACGTACGAGAATCAAGGGTGGAAATTGAGCTCGACAAGGATTAACGACGAGTTATATTGGTAGGCAGTCGAGAAAGGGCAGAGGGGACTACTGTAGATCCTCTTGAGCACCCTTCTTCTGTTTTCACATGTTCGTCACCTCGGCGTCACCCACTCGCTACCACAGTACATACCACACTACGCGTATAGAATGCCGTGGCACGGCTCGACATCTCGGGTGCGGGCATATTCTTCTACTGTGCAATTACAGTAGTTACGATACTACCGACTGGACTAATTTGGTGTGGCACTTGACTTCTCTCCTCGCTTACAGTAAATACAGTAAATACATGGAGTAGGCGGCCCGAGGATGGTAGGTTGTGGACATGCCTCGAAATCACACGACCATTCAGATCCAGGTTCGTATCGGTACATGGCTCACTTTTCTCGCTCTGCCAGCCAGAGGCGCCATTTAGGAGCGGCTTTTCGGCGCCAGCTCTTCCCGTAAATGTACGTCGGCACTGCAGCGGCCATGGAGCAGAGGACACAGAGTCCGAAGAACAAGAAGGTGTAGCCGTACCCTGCGGCGTTGATGAAGGGTTGGACCGAGTATGAGATCGCAAAGTTGATGCACGACGAGCAGATTGCCAAGACGACAACAAGTTCGCCAGCGATCTGAAAGACTCACGTGTTAGTGATTTTCTTCTGCTACTACGAGGACGTTAGGGCGGAGAGGAACTTACTCCGGGGAAACACTCCATGGCGTAGGCCGTCGCGATCGAGCATGCCGAAACTTGGTGAGCAATCATAGCACCGACTCCGAATGCTATCGTCATCCAGTGCATGCCGAACTCTGCCCCCCAGCCGTAGAGCTGATAGCCGACAGCGGCGTAGACGAAGGAAAGGCTCAATGTCCACAGCCGCATTTCTGGCTCTTTGATTCCCTGGTTTCGACGGGCAAGGAAGATGACTACATGGTCGCTGAGCACGCCGGTCGCCCAACCAACAAAATTCCCCACCAGAGCGGCGAGGAAGACCAAGCCGGTAGAGGTGGTGGACCAGTTGTAGGGAGGCTCAGTTAGAATCTCTGAGATCGTGTTGAAGCTGACAATCCCGGCAGTGCAGCCAAATGCGAAGATGACTCCAGCGATGACAATGTTGGGGAACGTGAACAGCAGGAAAGGCCGTCGGAAGTACTGCCAATAGGTGGTCTGATCTTGCGGATAGTATACCCAGAGCCTGAGCTTCTGAATGTATGACCGCTTCGGAAAGTAGGATGCCAATTCACTCTCTGATGTGGTTTCGCTAGGGCTCTGGGCGTTGACTGAGGTGTCTGTGGTGTCTTTGAGATCATCAGATTTGACGATCTGTGTGTGTGTCACCGAATGCAGTCCCGTAGTTCGGCTGAACAAGAATCTGGGGAACAGAGTCTCCTCAAAGGTGAAGAAGAGCAGCGCCAAAACACCGCCATCAATGATTGCGACGATGTACTGGGACCATCTCCAGCCAGGCCCATCTGCGATACTGCCGCCGGTGATGAGGCCTAGGATGGAACCAAGCTGTTGACCAAAAAGGTAGAACGACAGCATTCTGCCGCGTTGGTGGGTGAAGAACATGTCAAACACACTCAATTGAATGACAGCTTGGTACGCTGCGGTTCCCACTCCATTCAGGACCATAGCTAGCATCCAGGAGGCGGTTCCATGAAACTTGCCCAGCCAGATGCCAGCACACATGCAGATGACCGTGGACGCAAGAAAGACAGGCCTTCTGCCAATCTTCATCGCGGTGGGGATCCAAAAAATGTTGACGAAGCCGAGAAGCAGGTAATTGAGCGCGCTTCCACCGTTCATGTTGGTCAAAGACACATTGGTTTCCTCGGAGACGGTAGTCCAGGCAGCTCCCAGAGTGTTCTCCCCATAGGAGAATGCGCACGCATACAGTGCCAACAAAAATAGCTGATAGTACTTCTGAAACCGATGCCAACGTAAGGGGTCAGCACCGGCAGCTGTCGGCGGCGGTATAAGAACAATATCGCTTGTCCCCTTTGCGTGGGCTGTTTCAAGACTGTGGTCGACTGTGGTCAAAGTCAGAAGGAGAGCAGTGTTGTATTGAAGTGTTCAGTTTTCACATACCATCAATCAATCGCTCAGTGCCAGGGACATCCAGCTCGAACATGTCTTCTGCCATTGTCAACGGGTTCAACGAGGATATTCTGTAACTGTGACCAAGTTCCGTGGAATCGGCAGAGGGAAGGCAATTTGTACACATCTTTGAGTGTCTTGGTCCTATACCAAATGCGGGGGAGTCGCCGTTGGGGACCGATTGTCAAGGGCCTCCACTTGATGCCGTCGCTGTCAATGAAGGTCCAGGCGGTCCAATGAGAAGAGACCGGCGCTGTCTAGTGAAGCTTGTTCGATGATAAGCGCCAGTCCCGGGCGCATGATCCGTCCAGGATTGTCGGTGGCAGCGCCGGAGAACTGCGTCCTACTCGTACTTGGAACCCAGTAGAACAAGGGCAGACTCCACCTTGATACTGGTAATCGAGTGTGCGCCGCATTGCCACCCCACAGCAGCAAATCGCTTGGACCTGCAGCGCCAAACCAGAGAACGATAATCTGTCGGTTGCATGGCCTTTTGAGGGGCGCCCTCAAGAGATGTGAGGTGCTGATCGTCCGGCAAGCGTCCGATAGACCGGACGCAGAGCCAGATGGGAGTGCGTGGAGACTTCGGCGATATACACAATGGGTCGATCTGGACTAAAGCTTAGGCCAGCGACATATTCCCGCAGAACGGTGCAACGAAGCGGTTCCAGTCATTCTGCTCAATATCACATTCTTGAGGCGGCATGGAGTCCAATTCTCGTGCCTGCCATACTTTTTCGATGACCGATCGCGCCTTTGTAGCATTGACCACCGAGCCCGAGAGCTTGTTCAAGGCGGTGAGGATAAATGGTCTTGCGTGTTTAGGAGCACCGTTGCAGTCCAGATCCCACTGGAGATCCTGATTTGGATCAAGTTCGACAGCGGCGATGAATAGCGGCCAACTGATCCCTGAAAGTATGTCCGAGTCTAGAAGAACGGCGACGAGGCGAAGGATTCTGGGTATCTGTGCAATCACCCAAGAAGTCGATGGCCCGGCTCCGTTCAGCACACACTGAAGATACAGCTCCGCGGCCAGCCTTTTGAGTTCCGCGGCTTGTCCCAGTATTCTCACGTCGATCTCCCCTACTTGTTGCTCCAGATTCGCCAGCCGGTACTCCAGTGAAGCGGCTTCAGCTTGAAACTGAAGACTGCATCGACTTGGCAGATCTTGACGTCCAAGCTCTGTGATTCTGCTCAGAATCGAGACGAGTTCCGGAGAGCAGCCGAGCCAAGGATCACAATCTGAGCTTTCTGATGTCCAAAAGTCGCTTCCAAAGACAGGATCCTCGCCGCACGCTGTTCGGCCCATGACGTCTTGGAAAGCGAAGAAGCGCTCACAGAAATGGCTGAGTTGGCGTTCTGCAGGACCATTCGATCGCGTCGTCAGACCTTGTCGGCGAATGCGGATCAGGTCTCGGGCTCCCTTCAAATGTATAACCCATCGTCGGTCACACTCATTGATAATCTCGAACCAGCAGAGCAAGAGCATGACAGTCAAAGTCTCTGGATCGTTTGCAACTGTCCAGAGATCGCCGGTTCTGAGCTTGACCTGAAGAGCTTGGAGAGCGCTATGACTCCGTTGAAGAGCCATCCTTTTGTATGTATGATCGCTTCGTGCACGATGACATGCTGCCAGGGCTAGAATTGAATCCATGGCTAGAGTCGATGTGGTAACAGCAAATGGAATGAGCAAGGAAGCGAGCGGCGATTGTGAAATCGAACTCGCTACAGTTAGCGGGCAGACTCTTTCCACGTAGTAGGAAAGCAACAGAGATCTCTCCCGTTGTTCTCCTACGGAGAGCAAGGCCGGCGGTGACAAGACGGGAATATTGAGGGGCGCCATATTCTCCGTCACTAACCAAGGACTGAGCGACGACCTGCTGATAGTGTCTTCGACTTGTGATTTATCTGGACTGGTAATTATTGGCGACGTGGCTGGCAAGCGCAGTCTCGACGTGGTGCCATATGCCAGAGTCTCAAGATGTGCCATGAAGCCAATATCGAGGTTCAAGAAGCTGTATGGGTGTATCTCTGGGAGAGCACACCACGTTGCAACGCCATCGGCGGAGCTGGGACTTAGCTGGCATGATGCTCCTTTGCATGGGTCTTTCGACCAGACGCCAGCCCGGCCAAAGCTGAGTCCTTTCGAAAGGAACTCAGTCTCCCATTTGAGGGCGGTTGTCTTGTTGCATTCGAACCCGCGGGCCTGGCATTGAGAGCAGACGGGCCTCAACTCGTCGCATTTGATTTTGCGCTTCCGACACGTTTGACATCCTGTTCTCGTGCGCCGCTTAACGGGGCGAGCGGTGGATTTCCTGGGTCGGGGCATTGGCGAAGGACATGCTGAGGAAACGTGCTAGACCTTGCTTGTGTAGGAGGAAGGGCGAGATCGAGACTGGGTAGTGGCGAGGGGCGATGTGGAGAGTCTGTCTTCAACTCTCGCTT
Source organism: Phialophora verrucosa (assembly GCA_002099365.1). Taxonomy (NCBI): domain Eukaryota; kingdom Fungi; phylum Ascomycota; class Eurotiomycetes; order Chaetothyriales; family Herpotrichiellaceae; genus Phialophora; species Phialophora verrucosa. The sequence continues at coordinate 2,720,797 of MSED01000004.1, read as the reverse complement.
GGACCTTCTCTCCCACTCTGCTTCGTTCATCTCTGAGCTCCATCGCGTCCATTTCCGACAGCAATGCATGCTGGCTTTGACAAGCCCGTCCCTTCAAATGGGGGAGTGCGCATGGCCTCTCTAAGGTGCTTCGCTCGGTATTGTTCTCTTCTCTTTCCCTGCGCAGTGTTTGCTAACATGGCCTCCCCTCTCTCACACAACTCCAAAATCCTCATAGTGGGCGCAGGCACCTGGGGCTGCAGTACGGCCCTTCACCTGGCTCGACGTGGCTATACGTGCATCACCGTTCTTGATCCGTATCCTGTCCCCTCTCCAATCTCTGCAGGCAATGACTTGAACAAAATCCTCGAGCTCGGTTCGTTCGCAGGCGACGACGAGGATGAGCGATACGTGTCCAACAAGCTCCTTGAAGCAGCTACGGACGGCTGGCTGAATGACCCTGTCTTCAAACCCTACTTCCACGAGACCGGATGCATCATTGCCGCGACTTCGGAGGAAGCGAGGGCTCATATGAACTCGCGTGACGGGCCGAGCGAGTCCGATGGATGGCTCCCTCTGAGAACCAGGGAAGATTTCATTGCCACAATGCCCAAGGGAGTCCTGACGGGTGACTTCCCCGGTTGGCAGGGCTGGTGGAAGAAAACCGGCGCAGGCTGGGTTCACGCCCGTAAGAGCATGGAAAGCGCTGCCCGAGAAGCCGCACGGCTGGGCGTGGATTTCGTCACGGGCGAACAGGCTGGGAGAGTCACAGGCCTGATCTACGAGCTCTCCGACGTCAAAGGAGCACTGACTGCAGATGGCAAGTCACACTATGCGGATCGCACCATCCTGTGCGCAGGCGCCAACGCCGCAGCGCTTTTCGACCTGCAAGACCAACTCCGCCCTACAGCCTGGACACTAGCACATATCAAAATGACACCGGAGGAAGCCAAGCTCTACAAGGACCTCCCCGTGCTTTTCAACATCGAACGTGGCTTCTTCATGGAACCGGACGCGGACAATCATGAGCTCAAGATGTGCGACGAGCATCCAGGATACTGCAACTGGACTCTCGATGGGAGCACGCCATTTGCAAAGCACCAAATACCTCTCGAGAGCGAGGCTCGTTGCCGTGCCTTCTTGCGCGAAATCATGCCCCATCTTGCCGACCGCCCGTTCAGCTTTGCACGCATTTGCTGGTGCGCAGACACCCCCAACCGTGCCTTTCTCATCTCTTCACACCCTAGTTACCCCTCTTTAGTGCTCGGTGTTGGGGGCAGTGGCCATGGGTTCTGTCATATTCCCGCAATAGGAGGCTTTATTGCCGATGCGATGGAGGAGAAATTGGAAGCGCGGTTGAAGCAGAGCTTTAGATGGAGGCCCGAGACAGCGGTTGGACGAGATTGGAAAGGTTTACAGGGCAGATTCGGGCCTGAAGGCGCGAATCGAGTAATGGATTTTCAGGACATCAAAGAGGATGAGTGGACGAGGATTCAAAGTCCCGCCAAAGAGCGTGGTTCAAGACTGTAAGAGTATAGGATAGGTACCATGGAGATGTGCTCTCTACAAGCCAGCTCACGAGGTCTGTCCTTGGTTCGCTTCACTTCTCTGGCGTGGTATCGGGCCACTAGGATCTTGTCCTGGCAAGGATGGGTAGTCGTGACTTCAAGACAAAATCACATCCGAGCCGAGTTGATCGAAATCGCAAAGGCTTCCTTGTGCCCAGCTAGACTGCAATATACAATGAACGAAAGCGTAACTTCGGATGACACAGCATTCCGTGGAGCTATCGTTCTGCCTCATTCCTCTTACCGCTTCTGTTGCTCTCCCGTCAATGGTCCTTGCCTCTCACGTTCAAGGTTCGGCTCTTGCGCAAGGATGAGAATGGGGATAAGAATCTACGACTGTCATTGTGTTTGAGTACTGTGCATTGCACATTCTTACTGTATGGTCTGTCGGTCTGTCTGTCGGTTGGTCGGTTGGTCGGTTGATCAGCCTCTGGGACCAAGATCAGCGACTCGTTCACATCTCCGAGTAAGTATACTGACTTCTCCTAAGCCAACGTCACGTCCAGTAGAGGGGAGAGCCGCCCGTTAGCACCCGTCGATTGCCTGCTTCTTAGTACGTCGCCGCAGCATCTTTGCCACGTACTCACCCTCGCGCCGTTAGCTGGCAAGCATATGCATTCTTCACTACGTGACGAATCGCGAGACGGCAGGACAGGGGCAACTTGGACTACGATATAAAATGCAAGCTCGGCGAACGTAAGAAATGGCCTCACCGACCGCAGTTACGGGCGTCGGCGACCATAGAAAGGCGATCGGACAAGGCGTCTCCCCCGGTGTACCATGCATAGATGCCCCCTGCGCATTAAACTCATCCACCTTTGCTGTGAGTTGTCTGAAGACAAGTAGTAAGTCGGCACCGTTGGGAGGCTTTGGCCGACTACCTGGGTGATGATCTGAGCTGTTTGTTCCCATCAGAACTTACAGCATCGTCACTCTCAATCTGGCCAGATTTCCCAAATTTGAACATATGCGACATAACGGAACTCGCCAATGCTCGTGCAAGATCCGTGCCCTCTACACTTGCCCTTAGTGCGGGAGAAATGTCGCGGCGTTCTGGTCCACTGCTACTATCCCCTTCGTCGGAGAGTAGAAGCTGCGGCCGGGGCGTCTGATTCGACTCTGTCTGATGGCAGCCATAGTGTTTGCAGGTTGCGAGAAGCGACCGGCCCAGCGATGGTGCCTCCTAGCAATGTTGCCTGCATTTAACCATGGTGAACTTGGGTTGAAAGTATCTGACATTGCTAGGGAACATAGACTTGGTTTCCAGGGAGAATCACGACCTTGACAACAAGGGGATCAAGGGAGGGTGCCGCTGGCTTGTCGGAAGCGTCGAGTGACACGCTCACTCGGAAACGACGCGTCGTCGACCGAGACGCAGGCAGGAAACAAATCGCAGCTGCGAGCATCAAAACCGAAGGGTTGGCGCAAGATGCTATGTCATGCCCACCAGCATCCCAAAGATGCCTAGAAAAGGTCGAGTGTCTTCTTCTCCCACCGGTCTTTCTGCCATTCTTTTGTTTTGTAGTCGTCCGTTGAGATCCCACCATAGGATCGTTGTGTCGGATGCATGTAGTACACAAAACCAGACGACGGACCCTTTGGAATGCCACATAGGTTGTAGCACGCCAACTCCACCAGTCCAACACGCTTGTACATCATGTAGCTGCTGTTCACCTTATCCACCAACAGGCCGTAAACAAAGCGGGAACCGGTGCGTTGCTTACTGATTTGGAGGACGCACAGCTCTTTCCATATTTTGTCGAGTTGGCGAGGCTTCGCCAGGTAGTAGTATAACTCATCGGATTCGGGACAGTCCAAAAACACATCTTTGATGAATCGTCCTCTCGGTCCGTCAGCCTTTGGCGATAATTTGACCTTGGACACCCACAGTGGCCGGCAGTATCCTTCCACCTCCACGGAAGAACCTTCTAATGTGTCAAGGTAGGGGCTGGCACTGGAGTGGCGCAATTTGCAGCACACAATTCGTGGCCCATATTCATTTTGCCAGTGGTGCAGTTCGGAAACCATGCCTTGAGAAGCTCCACGCTTGGCGAAGTAGAAAAGGTCGTCGTCGATGTGGACGGGTCCGTCGACCGAGGCCCAGCTCCACCTTGGGGCCCGGTAGAGTGATAACGGCTGGGACGTCTGAGCTGCGAGCGACAGCTTGGCTTTGATGGCAATGTAGCCACTGAATCCGTGCAACGGCTTTGTCTTCTCTTCAGGGGCCACTCTCTTCCATGTGAGGCCCCTGAAAAAGTCCCACTCCCAGAGACCGGCGAGATATTGTCCCATTTCTTGGTGGGCAAACTTTTCCGCCAGCCCAGCTACCGCTGCTAATTTATCAGAGGGTCGAGATAAGAAACGACTGGTGTACTCTGAAACGCAATTGTACCAGATCTCTGCCGCGAAATCCGAGTCGAAGTAAGGCTTGTAGGAGGTTGGGTCTGAAGATCTGCTGCGCCAGTACGCATCGTGCTCGTCACTGTCGATGAAGTAACCAGCTTTCTGACAACCAAGTCGAAACTCATCGTGAGATCGAGACGAGCTGTGCACATAGCCTTCCGCCCACTCACTCTCTCTACAGAACCACAACAACTGATCTCGGGTAACTTGTATTAGCCTCGAAGATATCAATCGTTCTTGCAGAGTCCACGCGCGCTTGTTGATTGCAGCATTAACGTTCAGATGGAAGTCACCTCTGAGCGTCTCTCGTAAGCAGTAATACTCACGACCCGAACCAGGAAGAGGTGGCGACACCGGATGACTGCGAAGGTGTAAAAAACCATCATGGCAGGTAACAGCATCAGCAATCGCAAGCGTAAAGATGGCATCGTTGTAGTAATGGGCCATCTTGCGGGCCTCGCGCATCCAGTCATCTTGATCATGCTGCATGATACAAAAGCCGTCGATCCAGATATAGCCATATCCTAGCCGTCTCGTAAGTATCACCGCGTCCTGGAAGGTTTTGGGCAACAGGGCGAAGTCGATGCCCACTGAGATGCGTTCCGTAATGTTCTGCCTAGTTGTTGAGAATGCATCGTCTACCAAGCCCCAGCAGTGACTGAGCGCAACGTACTTCCCAATTGCTCCGTCGTGCTCTGTCAGCAAGATTCTGTGGCCGTCACGAACATCGAGGAGTCGCCTCGGCAAAGGTCGAGCTTCCTGGGCCTTGCAGAACTTATGGTGAGTGCAGGCTTTGAGCCAGTCTCGGACCAGACCGACGGTTGCACCAGAAAGAGGATCATGAGCCACGAGGCGAGGGAAGTGCCCAGGATACAAGTGAATGTCCTCGTCTTCGGGATGACCTTCCTCATATTCTCCTCTGCGGTTAACAAGCCCTTGACTTGGGGGATGGTTTGTACGTGGCGACCTGCAAAGATCGTATTTCAGGATTGTTGCCTCTTCATTGATTTTGAGCTCAACCTGCGTCGGACGTCCAGTCCCCCAAACTTGCTGGGGGTCCTCGCATTTGCTCACCCACAGCGACAACAGGATACCAGGATCGTTTTCAGCACGATCATCAAGATCAGCAATTCGTCGAGTGAGGAAAAAACACAGCGCACATCGGGAATCGGCTGATTGACAGGAATCTTCTAGTTTGCGAGAGTAGACGCACTGCCGAAGCGAAGACTCTTGCTCTTGCACAGTGACGAGCTTGCAGTAGTCGCAGAGGACGTCTAGTCGTGGAGCCGTAAGGTTGGCCGTCTTAAGACGGACTGATCGCCTTAAGGGTCCGTCGCGTGTTTTCAGATCATGCCGCTTGCGCTTTGACTTCATTCTCTCAAAACCTGGTTTGTCACTGGATTTGGGAGAGCGGCGAGGACGGCGCGACGCGTGCAAGCGCGTACGGGAGTAGTCATTGGCTGTATCACGTGATAAGAATGAATGAATAGAATTATATCACGTGACAAAAATCGCAGCAGCCCAATCATGTCACATGATAAATGCATTTGGAGATTTGCCTGAGTCGCAAAGCAGCTTAACGATCCTCATCTTCAACTCTACCTTCTTGCGTTTCTATTATGCCAGTAGATCAAGAGAATCTTTGCCAACCATCCGATCAGTCGCACCTGCAGAAATTGCGTTCGAGTAAGAGATGGACAGCCGTTTTAATGGACATGAAGATGTCTACATCATCTACTTTGATGCTTCGAAGCACTCCAACGCCATATCCTTTCAACTCGTAGATCCCTTCGTCCATCTGCCATCAGCCTCGAAGCAAACATCTGAACGAAGAACAATGCGCCAGCATGAGTCTGTAAGGCGCATGCCGTGGTATTACTCTATGCGGAACATTCGGGCGGTAAGAGATACAACCGCTGGTCTGAAATGCGCACATGCGCGAATTCGATCCGCTTTCACTTCACTTCCACTGTCCTACGCGGCCTCCCTCGTGACTTGGAAACACCTCCTAATCCACTAGAAACTTAGCAATATAGTTGACATCGCGGTCAAGGGGCATGTCATGAGTATACAGCAACCCCAAGAAATGTATTACAGGACCAGCAGAACATATCGAGTCCATACAGCAATACGTCGTCCGGACCCGATCTCACCTGCAGATCTGCATTGCACACCAGCAGAGTCCCAGTCCTAGACGAGAAAAAGCCACTGTAACGGTTTGATGGCGGGCCAAAACGGGCCTCAGCATCTAGCACTCCCGCCAACGCTGGGCTGGCCGGTTGTAGCTGCCCTTTTCGCTGCTGAAATGGGTTGAAGACTGTGTGTATTTCTTGCTGCAAGTTTCTCACAACATTCGCGAGGCTGCCCTGGTTGAGTGGTCACTAGTGCCAGGTGAGTGAAGGTTAACATCCTTGGCAGCTCGATGGTCGCGCGAGCGAAGAGACGGACCACTATGTCAGCCTTGTTTGTTCAAAAGGTAAGAGGCTTCTGCGCTTCGCTGCCGATCTCAATGCATTCCTTTTGTTCAACTACGCTTTGTTCCTCGCCGTCATCAACCATCTCTCCAACACAATCCAAACATTCAAGATGCCTCGTAGACTTCGGGGTCGTGCCGCAGAGGCCAGCGAAGAGGGAAAGGAAGAAGACACTGTACGGCCAGTGAGACAAACAAGAGTCCCGGATCGATTTGGGCAGAGCCAGGCAACTTCGAGCGATATCCCTGAACCTCGAAAATGCCATAGGCTCGGGCGACCCAACGACAATCCCTACCTACCCGACCGTCACCAAGGCAGCGACAATCGTAGGACCTCCAAAGATGCCTCGGATTCCGATCTTGAAAGACCGCGTCGTTCATGTACGAGCCGCCAACGCCGCGCACCTACCCAACAGACCAATGGAACGGACGGATGTCGAGCAGCGAAATCTCCCAGCCCTGCCTCTGAGTCGTCGTATGGTGAAGCGCCTGCAGATGAGGTCCTTTCCTTCCTAATGCAAGTCGGCCCTGGCACTCTACCTGCCGATTTCGACATACGCTCATTCCTCGCGGACGCACGGAAGAAGAAAGTCAAGAAGCACTCTCCGCCACCGTCCAACGTTGAGCCTATGCCTCCTAACCTATTGGAGCTCGCCAAAGAACCTGTTCCTACCACTTTCGAACATCCCCATGACCAGATATGGACGGCTGGATTAGTATGGCTCCACCATTCCTTGCAAGGAGGTAGGATCAAACGCAAAATTCGCAAGACGCACTCCGAACGCGCCAAGAATTGGTGTATCTGCCGCGGAGGCGACATGAAAGGACGGTCGAGTTCAATCCGATGCCAGGATCCAGCATGCTCGATTGTATGGTATCACTGGGAATGCTTGAGCGACTTGGAGCGGGTGCTTGCAAAGAAGCACAAGACCTGGGCTTGTCTGCGTTGTCTGTTGCAAAGAGCACTCCAGTTCTTCACGCATTTCCCTCAATCATGGCTAAAGGGCGTCACAGGGTTGGAGCATCCCGCCATCACCAAAGGGCTGCAGAAGATTGTGGACGACATCAAACTTACCGTGGAACGTTGGAAGATGCAACAGATAGACTCTGATTCCGACTATTGTCCCGAAGTCGATGTCAACAACCCGCGCCCCATTGTGGCCGGTGCCCCTCGAGTCTGTGTGCCAAATGGGAGGTGGTCTCAGGCTCGTTCTGTTTCCCCTCAACCCCATTATAGCGATGGCTCGAATCATCTTTTCGAGCGCCTTCGACGATGCTGAGGGCCACGGTGGAGTTAACACAGCTGTCGATCCGGGCGCCGGCGATGATGGTGCCCGTCCTGAGGACGGCAGGCTGGGATGCGGACGAGAGAGTGCCTGCAACAATACTCATGGGAGCGTCTTGACGGGTCCTGTACGCGCGCTTTATTTCTGATTAATGAGCCTGCACTTAGTGAAGCGGCTATTTCTGGTCTGCCCCGAATGAGATACATACACTTCTGCCCTCCTCTCACTTGACAAACCCTCAACAGGAAGTCAACCACTGCTTGGAGTGGCGGTACAGCAATGCTTTCCACCCACATTTCCAGCTACTACTAGACAGGTGATTACGCTCAAGCGTAAGGAAGCGGCTGAACGAACAAGAGCCAATGGCCCGAGCTATGAATCTTGGTACTGTTCAGGCGGAAACTGAGGCAGATCTTCAAATTGATCGGATGTACAGGGCTGCGTACGAACCCGTCGATGGCAATTAATGGAAAGACGTTGGATGTGCAGACCACCGTGAGGATCGATGCGCGTTGGTGTCGAGGATCTTCTTTCTCGTATGTTTGTGATTCCTCTTTGAAGTTCCGTTCACAGCTTTCATCGACATTGGCGGATGGAGGTGACGGGCTTCTGTTTTACTACGTGGGAGAAGAGCACAATAGCTCGAGATATGGAGATGATGCCTGTGCATTTTCAACTTGTACCGCAATCTTTTGTCCCTAGTGTGTTAACACTAGCCCCGAGACCAACAGAGCGAGTAACATCTGACCAGGGCAAGGTGGCTACGACTACTGCTCAACATAGGATCTCTGCTCGTTCCCATAGCAGCATCGTCCTTAGAATGCAACGCATTCAGCTACCTTATCCTCGGTGTACCAGAGCACTCTGCCTTGACGCTGACACGCTGCGGTGATGATCTCGGCAAAACTGCATCACCAACCCATGGCGAGAAGCCTTCAAACCTCTTCGAGACAGGCTGAGCAGCGGTATTGTGACATCGTACCACCCACCATACATCTCTATGATCTCCAAATCGACAGCAATATGTGCAGCGATATTGTGAATGGGCCACCTCCCGGCATCTTGATTTTTATGCAGTATCATTGATAATGGATCTTATCGAGATGTAATCCGCTGGCAGTTTTTGGTCCGTCATCTGGGGGTTTTCGTCCGCAACCAGCTCGTTGATACCAATCGCAGACCTAATTGAGGTACCACGAATCGATAGCTTGACTCACGTCTGACTAGATCTTCTCCTTCCCCCTCTGCCATTTCAGCAATACTATCGGCCGATATACTGATAACAGTGAGAGATAAACATGAGTTTTCCCAACAATGAGCTCACTCACCCTTCGTGACGAGAAGGGACCATAAGCAATCGATGAGAGCATGCCATCCCGCTGGTCCCATCATTGAACTGAGACGACGATATAATATCAAAAGCACCGACATCGACATCGAGACCATCGTCGGCCTCGCAGCGAAACTCCCACCATGTTGATTCTCATAGCAGGCGTGTCTGGCAATCTGGGCCGCCTGCTTGCCCGGCACAGTCTCGACCGAGGGCACCAAGTCCGAGGGTTCGGACGGTCGCCTTCAAAACTCCCGGCCTCGCTCCTGGAGAGGTTCGAGTCGTTTGTCGAATGCGACTTCTACGACGACCGCGTCGCCCTTGACAAGGCAGTATCCGGAGCAGACGCCGTCATCTGCTCCTACGTCTCCCACGCCGAAGCCATTCTCGAGTCCCAAATGGCCCTCCTCAGGGCAGTAGAGCGGGCGGGCATCAAGATCTACCACGCCCATTCCTGGAACTCGGACTGGACCAAGGTCGGCTTCGAGGACTGGGAGCACTACGACGCGTACAAGTCGTTCCGCCGACACGTCGAGTTGACCTCGGCCATCCGACCGATCTACGTCTTCACGGGCATTGTGGCCGAATTCGCATTCAGCGAGGCCGTCGGCATCGCCCATCTCAAGAAAGAAGAACAAGGGGGCGAAACGGTCATGGCTCACTGGGGCACCGGCGACGCCAAATGGGATTTCACCTACTTTGACGATGCCGCTCGATTCAGCGTCGACCTGATCACCACGGACGAATCCGTGCTCAAGGGCCAGGGCGGCTTCTTCCGTATTCACTCGGCCGAAGCGAGCGCCAGGGACCTGGCGCGCGCGTATGAGAAGGTGAAACGCCAGAAGGTCAAGCTCAAGTCGCTGGGAGACCTGGACTGGTTGAAGCGCCAGTATGAACATGCAAAGACGAAGACTGATCCCAGGAAGTACTTCACCTATGGGAACTACTACATCCAGGCGGCGAACATTGAGGGGACGTGGAAACTGGAGAATCCAACAGTGGTGGGAGGGCCGGATGCGGTGGAGCGTTTGTTTGAGGCTCAAATCGACATTCCCACGGAGTATCAGTGATGACTGGGGCAAGTCGAGACACAAATAGACACCCTGTACCCATCTCGTTGGTCGCAAATCAAAAGTGACGTCCAAGATACTGACTGTAGTGCAATATCATAGTGGAATGTGTCTTGCAGACTTGCAGACTTGTCTCAAGCCTAGTTTGCCCCGTACCATGATTTACTGCATACATATATTGACACGAACAAGAATGGGCATCAATTCGACAGTCATCAACCAAGCGTCAATTACATATGTGCAAGGAACATCGTCGAAGCGACAATTGCCCCATGCTCCATGTATGTGAATATACGTTTGTACGGGACATGAACACCAAGTGTCAAATGCATGCATGTATATCGTCAATCCAACCAACCAACCCCGACCGCAACCCAAGATAATCACCCATTTTATGCATGACCCCCCAATGCAACGCGACGCAACCTAGTCGGGTGAATCGTACAGTATAGTACGGTATAGCGTAATGTAGTGTATGTAGTATATCATAGCACAGCGCAGTATGCTCGCTCGCTCGCTCACCACAACGACCCAAGAAAAAGGTAATGTTACTTTTTGGGGGGGATAATCCCTCACGCCTCGATTGCGCGCGGCGTGCGTGATCAATCGTCAAAATTCTGCACCTGCCAACTCAGGATCATCATCCACAGAAACAGCACGGCGAGGATGATGCTCCAGGCGAAGCTGGCCTTCCAACAACTGCAGATGTTGCTCTGGGTCAGCCAGGCGAGGGTCTCGATGCTCACGCCGCGGAACTCCTGGTTGTTGACGTAGTTGTTGCAGTTGCCGTTGACGTTGCCGTCGCCGTACAGCTGGACGGCCGTCTCGATTAGCGTGGTCAGCCACAGCACGAACAGCACGAACGAGCCCAGCAGGATGATGCCGGGGATGAGCATGCGGCGCGCGGCCAGGATGAGGATGATGATCAGGAAGATGATGGTCAGGGAGCCGGTGATTACGGCGAAGGTGAAGATCCTGTACCACACGGTGCCGTGTTAGTTATATCTGGTCTTGCAGTGGGGGAATGTGGAAAGGGGGAAGCTAGAGGTGTAGAGGTTTGCTGGCTGGACCGTGCTGCACTGCACTGCACCGCGCGGCAAACACGTCCCGCCTCGTCTTCTTCTCTATTTCGCTCCCTCCTCCGTGTGTACACGTACCAAGGAACTCCTAAGCGCATTTGATCCTGCACTGCGATGAACCACGCGTTGATGCCCAGGACTGTGGACGAGCCGGCCAGGACAATGAATATCCAGAGGTTGAGCTGGACTTCGGGCCAGATGTACCGTCGCCGCGTCTCGCGGGTTATGATTTCTGTGGCCATTGTTGGATTGTAGGTTGGTAGTTAGGGGAGTGTGGGAGAGCGCGACTTGCGCCGTGTTGCGATGCGGTTGCGCTGAAGAGCCGGTTCGTTTGTCCGATCGGTCGCGGGGTAGAGTATATAGGGCAGAGCTCTCTGTGTAGAAGGTGCGGATGCTGGTGGTGCGACGCGGGTGCTAGAATTTGGTCTGGTGCAGCGGCTTCGAGTTGAGATTTATGTTTGTTATACCCTGTCGTCCATGAAGAGCGGTCGCATGTCGGGTCCGTTTGCGTAGTTGGATGGATGACTGTAGCATGGATATCGCGACACGTCGAGTTGGGCTGCAAAGAGCTACGATAGGAGAGTCAAGGGTCAGGTGTCGGTAGGTACAGGTGCAGTGAGTGTAGATACCCGAGCAGCAAGATGTGGACGTGGTGGCGTGGTGTGGTGTGGTGTGGTGTCGAGGCCGGTCAGGTTTGGGCAATGAGAGACAGCCACGACGCGGGCATCGTGTTGGTTGTTGAAATTATGATGCATGTGGACATGCAACCGCCGCCAGACCCGGTGGCTTGGGCAACCAGCTCCGGTCGCCGCAGCCCCGCAGCAGGCAGGGTGGCGGGCAGGGTGTCAGCGTGGCCGGGGTCGAGGGTACACAGCATGACGGGGTGAGTAAACAAACATTGCGCATGCAGAGAGAAGAGAGACAATATACGGAGTAGATACAGTTTGTCCTCATGGCTGCGTTTGATGCTACAGTATTCCGCCGCCGGTCAAGGGCATAAATTGGCATAGACCTCGTCTGCCGCCCGCCTGTACTTGAAGAATGCCAGAGACGGCTGTACTCGTCCTCTGGAAAATCGCCTATCCCGTGTCCCAACAATGTCGCCGGCGCCCGTATAGAAAAGAGCCCTTCAATTGCCAAGCTCGTCGCGCGAACTGCTTCTCATCCTGGGATCGATATGTCCTGGGGTACAGCACGTCAGCGTAGTCGGCGGAAGGTGACGGTGATGCACTAGGTAGATACCTCGCCTTCAACGTCACCACGACTCGTATCACGCACTCTCGAAGATGCAGGCCGTCTGGAGCTTCTCCTCTCCACGAAGACCTCTTCCTGGTAGCCTCTGCTCCTCCGTGGTCTGGCGCTGGAGCTGGGCCTGTGGTGGACAATGTCCTCCTCGACGACGGTCCTTCTCCTGTTGAACACCACGCCGCCAAAGGTGACAATTGCGTAGATCAGGTAAACAATGAGTAGAAACCCCCCCACCGATCCCACCACGATGGCTGTGAGAATACCCGGCGAAGGTCCCGAATTGAGTCCAAGGTAAGTTGTGGGGATGGCAAGAATTCCTGATTGTCGTTTGGTGAGAGCAGAGCCCGCGCCGGCAGCAAAATCGAAGGCTTGGAAACTGTCCATGTCTGAAGGCAACACTTACTGTCTGGGTGAGAAGTAAATGTGTGGTGACTTTGCGGTCTTGCCATTGTTGTTTGGGGGGAACTATGTACCGCCACAACAAACCGTCCCGGGCTGCTGGGGCGCCTTAGCCCTAAACCAACTGACCAGGATGGCATGGATGGTTCTGGGCGGGCAGCCGACGTACTTTAGGCGGCCCCATGAAACTCGATAGGCACCTGACAAGGATTGGGGCTCAATATGCCCTGTTCCTGCTATGACATCTTCACCTTCTTTGACTTGCGTAACCAGGTCATTCGTACATACGTAGCATACCCTGTAGCACTGCTCGTGATCGAGCCAGACAAGACCGGAGACATTTCAACGTCGTAGCCCGCTCTCCTGTCAAAGAAAGAAGAACTTCCTGAGCTTCATTGGAACGATGACTTCGCCTGCCTATCCTGTGGGATCGGAAACGAGGCTGACGCCATCGCCGCCGCCGTGGCCGTCGGGGAATGCAGCTGTGCCGCCAGTCAACGGCACTATGCCGCAGACCCAAGTTGAGCCTTACACTCGAACCGTGCATCTGGATGCGCCGACTAAGGGTGCTCCCTCTAATGGAAGGAGATGGGGATTCTCGAGGCCGGCGAAGGCTCCCGTGACATCTGAATACAAAGATCCCTGGTATAGCAAGTCTGGTAGGTTGTTTGCTTTGTGGAAACGATGCCCCAGGTAGACGGATTCCATTAACCCTACTTGCAGCTGAGGAATACCCGGCCGGGTACCCGAGCCTGGCTGCGTATATGAGTGATGACATTGATGGACGGATCTATCGACGCTTCAGCTACTTGCGGAACCACCTCCTGCTGTATACGCAAGATAAGTTGAACGCGCTGGAGCAGGCTCTGGAGGCTGTCGACCGAGACGACGAGGAGAAGGCGAAGAACGGAGAAATAGAGGCTTTGTATCGTCTGACCTCAAGGAGGTACAATCAGCGGACCGCCAACATCGGACCCAGTGTTGAGGCTCAACCATGCGTGTGTTGCCACAATACTGCGAATAAACAGGCTCTTCCAGGGACTACAGCCCGGACGACAAATACACCTGGCAATGGCGGTCTCTCGCAGCACAAGGACAACGCAACCAAGCGAATGGAGATACTTAGAGACGTCGAGGAGACTCTGGAGAGATATGACGAGCTTTTGCTTCGCGAACATGAGATTTCATCCATTCGCGAGTCCACCGCAAAGCAGCGTGCGAGCCTAAGTAACTTCATCTGGAATGGAAAGCCATGTGGACCCGGCAAGAACAAGAAGCCTCTTGCTAAGCAGGAGAACGAACTAATCTACAGAAAAGACGACTCCGTGCTGTTGGGTACCCAGGAAGATGCCTGGCTCGGGACTGCTGCGGAGTCGATGAAACGCCTGATGCCAGCAGTAATGAGAAGAGTACGTGTCACTTCTGTTACCGGCATCCAGTACTTATCCTTGTCACAGTATCTTCTCATGACGCGCGAAGACCGAGAGAAGAGCAAAGCATCCACCACGGAATATCTATCAAACCACCGCGTCAATAGCTTCGTGAAGGCCGCCGTCTCCGTCGCCAGTACCATTCTTCTGGTGCTTCCCATCATCATCCTGTACGCTTTAAGCACGAGCGGGGCGTCTGGATGGCTCAAGATCGGGATTCTGCTGATCTTCGTCGTGGCTTTCGCCCTTGCCTTGTCTATCCTCACCAACGCTTCGAGGAGTGAAATGTTCGGCGCATCAGCCGGGTACGGCTGGCACATACCATGGTGATTTGATGCGAGCTGACAGGTTTCCAGTTACACTGCAGTCCTTATCGTGTTCTTGACGTTTACAGGGTCGTAAGAGTGTGGCGGAGGGCAGTTGGTTGAACAGCCCACAGAGCCCACGAGGCTGAATGCCAAGTCGTTGCCGTCGCAACGCCCCCCCCCCTCCCTCCATTGCTCGACTCTCACACCTGCTTGCTGCATTCGATGCACAGAACGTCGAAACCAGCCCTTGCTGCCCATCCATAGTCACGTAACTCTACCACGATCAAGATGAGTGTCAGGGTTGTCGCTCGCATCCGGCCTCTGCTCAACTCGGAAATTGAAAAAGATCAAATTGTGACCAGTCAGCCTGGCCCAGATGGAAAGGCGACCATCGTGAAAATACCCAATCCTAAGAACTTTGCCGAGGAGTACAGCTTCCAGTTCAACAGCGTTTACGAACAGGATGCCACACAACAAACCCTCTACGATAGCGAAGGTGAGTAGACGTCTCCGCGGGCGAAGCGGCAGCACTAACACGCGCGTGCAGTTGCGCCTACCGTCAAACACCTCTTTCTCGGATACGATGTCACGATTTTCGCATATGGCTCCACGGGGACCGGAAAGACACACACGATGCGGGGCGGCAAGTCGCTAGCTGAACGGGGCATGATACCTAGACTGCTGAGCAGCATCTATAGAAAAAGCCGAGCACTTGAGAAGAGCGGCGGTGGAGAGACAACCGTGGATGTGTCGATGAGCTACTATGAGATCTACAATGACCGCGTGTTCGACCTGTTTGAGGCGCCCGAAAAGAGAACTCCTACCGGGCTGCCCATCAGGGAAGCCGAGGGCGGGAAGACTGTCGTTGTCGGCCTGACCGAAGTCCCGTGCTCGTCGTTGAAGGAGTTTGAGGTGCTCTACGACAAAGCCAACGCGAATCGAAGTACGGGTGCCACCAAGCTGAATGCGCATTCGTCTCGGTCGCATGCGATTTTATGCGTCAAGCTCACCATCACGACTCCGACCGAGACTCGCGTCAGCACCGCCTCGGCCATCGACCTTGCTGGCTCGGAGGACAATCGAAGAACCGGCAATGGCAAGGATAGAATGGTCGAGTCCGCCAGCATCAACAAGTCTCTCTTCGTGCTCGCACAATGTGTCGAAGCTATCAGCAAGAAGCAACAACGCATCCTATATCGAGAGTCGAAGATGACCAGAATCTTATCCCTGGGCCAGAACAATGGCTTCACGGTCATGATCCTTAACCTTGCTCCCGTCAAAGCATACCATCTAGACACTCTCAGCTCACTCAACTTTGCTAACCGAACAAAGAGAATTGAGGTCAGAGAGGTCGAGAACGAGCCCATATTCAAAGGCCCGCCCAGACCCGTTGCCCCAGTCGGGGGTCCCACGATCCAGCGTCAACCGCTCCGGCCGCTCTCCAGCGGCATCAATGTCAACCTCGCCGCCAATCGTGAGGCAGCCACAAAGAATGACAAGCCGCCGAAAGCCTTTTCCGTGTACTCGGACCGCACCAAGACCGCAACCGCGCGACCAGTTCCTCAGAAGTCGTCGCCGTCGAAGCGCGCTGCAGACACCTCATTTTCCGCATCCACCCGTCCCTCGAAGCTATCTCGCCCGACCCCGAGTTTCATCCGGCGCGCTCCGGAACCTCAGCCGGCGAGCATGGACAAAGCATCTATCGAAGCCTTGGTTGAGAAGAAGGTGTCCGAAGTGCTTGCTGCCCGCGCAATGAACGCCCCCGATCCTCAGCCGATGAAAGCCGTCTCCGAGGAGGTCCAACGGCGGCTTGACAGCATCGAGAAGCGCCTGGAAGGTCAAGACGGCGAGAGGGCCGAGGGCCTAAGCTACCTGTTGATGGCGAAGCAGCATCAAGCCAGAGGCGAAGACGGCAGTGCCCTGAAGATGTACGAACTCGCAAGGCCGTATTTCCCGGACAACGAGAAGTTAAAGTGCAAAATCGAGCGCCTGCGGGAGAAATTGGTGGCGAAGAGAAGAGAAGATGTCGACCGTACTGAGGAAACAGAGCAGAGACCAAACATGTCAAGAGCAGTCGACCAGACAAAGTCCTCACGAGCCGACGATGAAGATGAAAGCTACCAGGACGAAGGCCATGACTCAGCCTATCATGACTCTGGGGACGAAGACAGACCGGTCGATCGATCACGAACCAAGAAGCAGATCAAACAGCAGCAGCAAAAGAGAAAAGCCCGGGTATCTTCACCCGATCCCCTCGGCTCTCAAGATTCCGAGGTCGTTGTCGGCACACTCACGCCACGGACGAAATATCTCCTCGACATAGTCAACACGCGAGACGTCGCACAGATCAAGAGACTGCACGGATTGGGGGCGAAGCGTGCCGAGGGAATCGTCGAATATCTCAACGAACAGAATGAGGATACCGATGATGGATTCGTGATGCGAAGCTGGGAGGATCTTGCCAGACTGCGTGGCATTGGGAAGAAGACCTTGGAGACGATGAGAGAAGGTGTGCTAGTTTGAGCAGCTGTCGATGGAATGGAAATGGAGTGGAGTGGAATGTATCGTTTAGTAGGCATACAGGGGACTCACTCGTACGGTGTACTGGAGCGGGAGCGCGCATTGCATAGTTCAAAATTGGAGTGTCACATCCTCAAATCGTTAAAAAGCAGCCAGAGTCAATACTGCGATTCGAGGGATGAACGAGTAGTGGAAGCCCAATTCTACACTAGCGATCTGTCTCGCAGGCGCTGGCCGGAAGGACAGTACATACTCAGTCAACTTGGTTGCGCCCATCTCTATCTCCGTCTCCCAGGTTGAAGCCTCTCGCCTTCGTCAGCACACACATGCACATACAGAAAGAGAGAGGGTGGCAGGTGATGACCTCTCTCACGGCTCGCGCATAAACGCGGCAATCCTCCCATTCATAAACGCCGTGTCCGTGGGATTCAACCCGCCGCCAGCGACATGGCCCCACACGCTCTCGATGATGGCCAGCGTGCCGCGCCGCAGGAACTTCATCTCGACCTCGGAGTCCTCGGGCGGGAAATACTGGTCGGTCCGGCACGGCATGAGGAGCACCTTGGCCTGGATGGAGCGGAGGGCCGCGGCGAAGGCGTCGTCGTCGGGCACTTTGCCTCCCAGCTGGGTCTGTTGTTGTTCTTCAGAAGGAGGAGGAGGAGGAGGCTTTGCCCCCGCTCCCGCTCCTGCTCCCGCTCCCGGCTCTGGCTTTTCCACATGCACGGCACCCACGTCACCCATCTGCCACATGCGCGCGAGGACGAGCAAGTCCTCGGCATCCCAGCCGAGGGTGCCCTCCTCGCGCGCGCGCATCCACTCCTCCACACTCGCGGGCTGGCCTGGCGGCAGCGTGGTGAACAGCCTCTGGCGGAACCAGGCCGCGGAAGTCAACCACGCGGCATACGCCCTCGCGAACGCCCGCAGGCCCGTCTTGGGGAGCACCTCCTTGAGATGGACGCCGACGGGCTCCCCGGCGGCGACTTTGGCCTTCATGGCCTTCCAGGCGATGTAGTCGATCGAGCTGGTCAGGGCGGCGATGGGCCCCTCGAGGAACGCGTAGTTGTGCAGGCTGGTGCGCGCGCTCGAGCAGATGGCCACCACCCGCGCCACAAAGTCCGGGTACATGACTCCCCAGTGGTAGGCCTGCTGGCCGCCCATGCTGAAGCCGACGACGGCCTCGAGGTGCGTGACGCCCAGGTGGCGCGTGAGCAGGGCGTGCTGGGCGCGCACCACGTCCGCGTACCGCAGCTCCCCCGGCTCGGGGAAGAAGGGCTTGGTGCTCGGGCTGGCCGACTCGCCGTTGCCGAGCATCGCGACCACGACGACGTGGTAGGGCGCCAGCGCGTCGTGCGGGGCCGTCGTGAAGGTGAGGGTTGTGTTGATCAGCCCGGAGTAGCATGTTGGGATGAGGACCACGCCGGCCGTCGACGAGGCGTTGAAGGACCGGTATGCCACGCGCACGTCGTGCAGCGTCGTGCCGCTGGTGAAGTGGAAGTCCGGGATCGGGTAGGACTCGACCCCCGTGGCGTCGTAGCTGGGATTGTTCGTCATAGTGAAGGGTGTCGTCGCTTGGTGACCGCGAACGTACAAATAGACCAGGCCAAGTCAGTCGGTGCCGATTCCAACAAAATTCAGATACGATATGCTGGCGTCGGCGAGTCTGCCGTTGATAGAAGCACGCAAGAGGGGAAGGAGGATGGATATATCAATGACGAATGGAGAAGGTGGAAGGACACTCGGCCTTCTCCGATATGCAAAGCATAAGTGAACGTCTCGGTTCTGCTATTACTGCATCCCAGTCGTAAGTCGTTAATCCTGAGTGTAGGACAATGTCCATAAAAAAGCGACAGCATCCAACGTGCTGCTGTATCCAAAGAAGCTCGTTGCTCAGACTTCCAAGACATGAAGCCTGGTCCGAGGCTTCGCTTGCCTCGCCCGCAGCAGCTTCAATTCTTCTCCCAGCAATTTCGCGTCTCGCCATTGCTCTTCCATATTGCTCATGCGAATGGCAGCCATAACCGCAAATACTCCCGCACGGAACTTCTGCACTGGCTTAAGCTTCACTTCGTACTTTCGCTTGTCAACAGATACACCCATCTCCCCGAGAATGCGAAGATCGACCTGATTGCTGGAGAGCGTGTCAGTATTGACCCAACCGCAAGATGATCATGCGATACATACCATTCAACCCTCATTGCCTCGTTCCGCTCAATCAGAGCTTTGCTCCAAGCCAAGTCTTTTCTCAATCGCTCTTCCCGTCGGCACTTGGCCTTCAACCACATAATCTCCTTGATAAGGCCCTTCATCTCTTTTGTGCGGATCTCGTCTCTACTTGACTTGCCAGAGGTGAGCCGCTCGAGCATGTCTTCATACTTGTTTTGCAACACCTCGAGCTCGTTCTCCACCATTTCCGCTTTCTTATTGGCCAGGCTGCGCTCCTCTCGGAGGCGGCGGAGATGTTGCTTCATTTCGTAGGCTTCACTATCCCGAGTCGAGAGGCGCACAGACAGATCGTTGAGATCCGCTTGCTCTCGGTGCAAGCGCTTGATGTGGGCGTTCAGGTCGCTGATCTGCCTATCGCGCTTGCGGAGTTCCGAAGAGATACGTTGCGTCTCGTCCATGCCGTCATGAAGGCGGTTCAGTTGCCCTTGCAGATCGTCCACCAGATCGCTTTGCTCTACTATCTTGGTGTTCAAGGATTCAATCTCAGCGGTCCGCGATCTCAGCTGTGTCTGCAAGGCGGCTAGCTGCTCATCACCTGTGGAAGCTCGACGGGCAGTACGCCTCAGATCCCGGTTCTCCGAGCTGAGTACCTTGACTTCTGCTTGTGCGGCAACAAGTTCCTGCCGGAGATTGGCCAGTTCTTTCGAATGAGACGGTGGTGGCGAAACAGAAGGTGATTTGGACTTGTATTGTGCAAGTCTAGCCTCGTGCAGGTCACGCTCGAGGTCATTGACTCGCATCTTCAGATCGCGGTTGGCTGCCTTCAAGTCTGTCTCTCGCTTTGCTGCTGCCGTCTCCTTTTGCCTGATCTCCGATAAATCATGCTTCAACCCGGAGATATCTGCACTAGGCGAAGCCACCATTTTAGATTGGTTGTCCAGCAGGGCCTCAAGTTCTGTGATGCGTCCTTCCAAACGGGAAATCTTGTTCTTCGCACTGAGTAGATCCCGGTCCCTGGTCTCAGAGTTGGAGACCTTCTGATTCCGGAGCGAGGCGATTTCTGCATTGAGCCGGTTCTCTTCGTTGCTAGCACGCTCAAGTTCGGCATTGATCTCGTCCTCAAGCGCTTGATTAGCTTCTTGCAGGCTGTCACGTTCAGTGCTGAGCCTTGCAATGTCTTTCTCGAGCTTGACTTTCAGGCGCTTAAGTTCCCGCTTCTCTTGGTCAACGTTAAATGTGTCGTCGTTGGACTTGTGTTGTGCACTCTGAAGTCTCGCCTCCAAGTCGTCGCGCTCTTTGTCGGCCATTTCCATAGCAATGTGCGCATTCCGCAATTCGCTTCGGAGATTCGACAGCTCGTCCTGCAGCGACAGCTTCTCTTGCTGCATCTTCTGGATCTGAGCCTCGGCATTAGTGGAGTACTTCTGTTGCTGCTTCTCGGCGAACTCGTGTTCTTGCTCGATATCTGCCTGCAGCACTTCGATCTCCTCTTCCAGTTCGGCCACCTTCTCTTTCAGCGCAGCTTGTTCACGGATCGAAATGCGCAGCTCTTCCTTAGCATTGTTCAGCTCTAATCGGCTCTCGTCAGATGCGGTTCGCTTATTTGCAAGATCTTGCTGGAGTTCCCCAATTTGCCTGGACAAAACCATTTCTTCTTGCTGATGGCGTTGCTTCTCACTTTCGAGAGCTGCTTCTAATTTCATTTCCCGGCCGTTCACAGTTCCCTGAGACTCTTGAAGCCTGTCGACAGTTCGTTGAAGGCCAGTGGCTTTCTCTTCGGCTCTCTGAGAGGCGGCTTCAAGCGTTCGTCTCCGTGCCTCCCATTCTTCAAGGTCAGCGGCGTGGTCGCGTCCCTTTGAGTTGACCTCGCGGTGCAGTTGGTCGATTTGTTCGTTCAGGTGGTCGAGTTCTTGCTTGTGCTGTGATCGAAGGGTGCCATCGTTCTGAGCGGCGCGTTGTCTTTCAACATCGAGAGCATCTTCGAGATCTTGGATCACTTTCCTGGACTGGATGAGATCTTTCTGCAAGTCGGCAGACTCTTTCGTCAGAGCGTCATGACGGATCTGGAGGAGGTCTTTCTCTTCGGTCTTGATTTGTAGTTCTCCTTGGACAGTCTCGAGCTGTTTCGTCATGTTGATCAACTTCCGTTCAAAGGTGTCGCGTTGCTGCTGTGACAGCTCGAGGTCTTGTTGCAATTTGCGGTGGTCAGACGCCCCTTCTCGTTCGAGTTCTCGCACCCTCTCTCGCAGGTGCTGCTCCGAGTCTGATTTCTGGGAAAGTTCGGCCCTGAGCAAACCATGTCGCTCCTGCAGTTCTTGGAGATCGTCCTCGAGCTTGTTCGCCTTGTCCTCCAGCTGTCTGCTCAATCCTTTAGTCGTGAAAGACTTGTTAGCCATCTCATCCCTAAGCTCGTCCAGGTCTTCCTCGGCCTTGCGCTTTTCGTCCAACGCATCTTCTTGAGCCTCTTTTGCCTCTTGCGCGTCGGCTTTTGCGCGCTCTAAGCTTTGCTTGAGGTCTTCGATCTCTTGCCTTGCCGATTCTAGTTCTTCTTCGACCTCGGCAGCATCGGTGGACTCCTTGCTGGCCTTTGCTTTGAACGCGTCGATTTGGTCATCTCGATCATCAATTGCTCGATCCTTCTCTCGAAGGTCAGCTTGCAGATCCTCTATCTCGTCCCGAAGCTTCTTGATGGTCGATTGCTCCTGGTCTTCGGCACGACTTTTCTCGCTTTGCAACTGCTGGATCTGTTTGTCCTTCGCTTTCACATCGGCTCGTAGACTCTCCAACTCAGCTCGGATGGTTTCATCCACCTGCTTCCGTCTGATCCGCTCTTTAAATTCTTCAAGCTGTAATCGATAGACCTCGGCGTCCTTTTCAGCCTGAGCAATATGCTTCTTGAACTTGTGTAACTCCCTCTGCATTGTAATCTTGTTGACTTTTAAATCTGTATTTTCTCTCAGTGCAGCGTGATTGAATTCGGTTCCTCGCTTCGACAGTGCCTCTTCCAGGAAATGTATCTTCATCTTCAAGCCGAAGTTCTCCTTCTCGATCTTGTCGATGATGCTTTCTTGCTCTCGCAACGTCATCATGTTCCCGTCGTTAACAAGGCCAGCCCCATCGCGTCCGGGTAGTTGAGCGAGGGGCGTACTATGAGCGCTGCTACTGATCTGTTGGGGCATCGGAGTGTTGTCAAGTGCGTTTCCTGCCGAGCTTGTGGTATGTTCACTGGCGAGATGCGAGAGGTCACTGAGTCTCGGTCCCGGGGTGCGACCGTCTCTGAGATACGACGGCGTGGCACTAGGCTTCCTACTAGAAAGTCGGCGTGCCATATTCTTCTTCGTAGCACTCTGCATGAGCGGCGTGAACTCAGATCGAGCAGGATTGCCGTTCGGCACCAGGCGCAGAGGATCTCGCAGACCGAGGCGCGGGGTCTTGAGCCTAACGCCTTGGTTCTTGATGTCCTTCATCTGGCTAAGTAGGTCGCGGTTTTCATTAGGAACGTGGAAGGACTTCTCCGGCGACATGTTGCCGAGAGTGTCGAGGCGATCGCTGATGTGGGAGGCATCGGTCGCGTGCGGTGTATTGATGTAATTCTCCATGCTGTGCAAAAAGAGGTCGAGATTCCGCGACCAGCATCTAAAGGTAGGATCTGCCCAATGCAATATCAAATCCAACACGTAAACATACTGTTGTATCGCAAGTGAAATACACGAGACAATCGAAGGTCAATGTTGTTGTTTAGTCGAAAGAGGAATAGTCGGTTTGTGGCTTGGCAGCCCAGTCGTCCCTTCACTCCACCGTACAAGGATTCGACTTTGCTAGCCCTACTTGCTTCACCGTAGGGAAGGCTGTGGCGGATTCAACCACGCGAGGCTGCGCACCCTCCCAGTAGGCTTTGTGGCGTGCGCTCTTCAACCCTCCCCTCTCGTTTGCCGTTCGTCCAACAACGTCTCTTCCAGCCTCGCAATGCCGCCAACCGAGGAAGACATCGCGTGGTTTCGCTCGACTTTCCACCCCGTCCCGAGGCCTGCTTTGCCCGATGATTGTATCGAGTACTCGCTCTACATCATATCGCCGTCCCTGGACGCCAACAGCGACTCTGACCTGCGAGCCCGGTTGCGCGAAGTTCAAAAATACGCCACCGAGTTGCATCGGCAGCACCTGAGGGATTACATATGGCAGCGCCAAAGGTTCGCGCTTGAGCTTCAAAAAGAGGATGGTGAGGTCGGTGCGATCATGACAAGGGCAGTCGCGAATAGACTAACGCCATACTTAGGGCTGAGCTTCTTGCGCGGACAGACAGAGTATGGTGACTCAGTCGAAGATGAATGGGTCATAGTCTGGTTGTTGCGCGAATTGACAATCAAGTTCCCCAACCTATGGGTGAAAGTGACGGACAGCGATGGCGAATTCTTGCTGATCGAGGCGTCCGGCACCCTGCCGTCGTGGCTCGAGCCGGATGTGGCCGAGAATCGCGTCTGGATCAACCATGGCCATCTTAAGATCATCAAGCCGGCGGCTGCGTCGCGAACGTCGAGGCGAACGGAGGAGAAATTGACACTCGAACAAGCCCGCAGCATCATCGTGTCGGAACCCAGAAGAATAATGCACTCAATCAGCATCGAGGAAGAGGCCTTTTTCAGACTCCGAAACTATCCAGAACAGATCTCGGAGAACATGCACCACGCCATGGTCACCATACCCCGGAAGGTGGCATATCTGCTTCACCAAAAGCCAGCGTACATCGCGCCGGCTGTTGAAGCCTTCTATCTGAGAGACCCGATCGCCCTCAAACCACTGCAAAGCAAGGAGAACAAGGACAACATGGCCTTTCTCCCTCAGGACCTGGTAACTGTTAGCGTTAAATTCCCACGCGTGGCATACGCACAGGTGAAGTCCCAGGACTTTCCACCACCCGCAGTTTTCGCAGGCACCCTACCATCTCAGACTGATACAAAGGCATACGTCCCCGCCGAGACGGGTATGAAAGTCACCTGCGGCTTTGAAATGTTGGTCACGGATTCTCATAACCAAGACCGACCTGAAGTCCGTGAGATGAAATTGCTTCTCGAGGATCTTGCATCCGGTGATGAAGTGTTGCCATCTGACAGTGATATCGAAACATGGCCAAAACGGGAAGACGATGAAAAGTGGCTAGATATCAACTTCGATGATCTGGACAACGAGCTACGAGGTCAAAAGGGTCAATCTAATTCGAAGGGCAAGAAGCCCGGCTTCGGTGACAAGGCAGCACAAGAAAATCTCCAGAGAATTGTGAAGCAGTTTGAAGACTTCTTGAACGATGACAAGGCTGGTATGGACGGGGCGGGCCTGGGTGATAGCGACCTTGACGACACTGACGATGATGACGATCTGGATGACGACGAGCTAGATGATGACGATGCAGGAGAGGACAAAGAAGCCAGCTTTGGTGAGGACGAATTTACCAAAATGATGCAGGAGATGATGGGCATACCGCCCGAAGTGATGCAAGAAATTATGAAAGGAAAACTTGGACCCGGTGCTCGGGATCCGGCGTCACGCTCGGGACTGCGTCCCTTACCCGACGAAACAGGAAAGCACACAGCCAAAGCCAACGGCGATGAAGAGTATGATGAGGATATGCAGGCGTTCATGAAGCAAATGGAAGCGGAGCTGAGAGGGCATGGTGCTTTGAACTTAGGCTCTTCCGAGACGGGGGTCGGTCAACAGAAGTCGATCACAAACTCAAAACTACACGGCGGCGAGCAAGTCGCGGATAGGGTTGAAGAGTACGAACTCTCCTCAGATGACGACATTGACAACGAGATCGACGTTGATCTTGCTAGAAATTTGCTCGAGAGCCTCAAAGCTCAGGCCGGGAAAGCCGGCCCAGGCGGCAACCTTATGGGCATGATGGGGCTGAAGATGCCCAGAGACGAACCTGATAGCGATGAGGACGATGATGGTCAGCCGGGGCCAAGTGGAGTACGGCACATGACCGAAGGGATTCCAAAGGTTGAGGAATTAGACTGAAGGGCCTCGATAGCATGACTTATACCCATATATTACCTTGGAAGCGTGGCGGCGTGGCAAGCTCATGCCTGTTTGCCAAACCCAACATCGGAAGTCCATATTTGTCTCTGATCCATCGAGTCTCCGCCCCGGCCCCCCCCCCCCCGCCCCCGAATGCATGGGTCTGCTTTTCCCGCAACCCTGGGATATCCATATGTCTACTGCGAGTGGCGCCCGCTACAACTTATCGGCGGCTTCACGAGCCGAACGACATTTAAGACCGGGTGAGAACTACCAAGAATTGCTGGCCTAGAGTGTGTGCCCTTCATATGCATCCATATTCGAGGTCAAGCGCGGGCATAAACATAGCGAACGCCTTGCCACGACCGACCCGGGCATTGGCTTAGTGAGGTAGTGAAAGGATCAAAGTTCCATGTTTTGGCTAACGGCTACATTGTGGAGGAATGAATTTATCCTGCTATAGAAGGAGCTCGACAGTGTGAGCATGTCTTTCATCAGACCGGACTGTTCTAGGACAGTCCCACTACTCAATACCCATCCCTGCCCGGAATCACACCAAAAGCACCACCGCCCCTTCCGAACATCTCTCTAACGTCACTCGTGATATCCTCGGGCCGTTCCCAGGCAGCAAAATGTCCACCGCTGTCGTGGTCGCGTTCAAACACTACATTCCCCGTCGTCCGCACCCAAGAACTGGGCAGGACATGAATGTCTCTCGGAAAATGACTATACCCGATCTTCACACCAGGAAGCCACTTCCTCATCTTGTCTCTATCCATTCTCTCACCCCAGCTACCACTCCTTCCTATCTCGTAGTAGATCCGCTCGGCTGCGGCTGGCCCAGCCGTGCTGAACCAGTAGATACTCACCCACGTGCAAATCTCTTCGTCGGTCCACGGATAATTGTCCGTCCAGTCGTGCAATTTTTCGTACATCCAGGCCAGGAGGCCGACGGGACTGTCTTGCAGAAGATAGCCCAGGGTCTGCGGCTTTGTGCTCTGGAGAAGATTGTAGCCGAAACCTTCGTTGTCGAACCAGGCGGTGCGGGCGACGCCGGATCTCTCACGCGGAGAGGGACGGGAGAACGGGTTCAAGAGCGTAGAAATATAGAGCCACGGGTGGGACAGGAAGGTAGGCGGATTGGTGACGTCCATGTTGAAGTGTGTAGCCTTGCAGGCGGAGGGGTAGAGCATAGAGATGGCACGCGTAATGTACCAGCCCCAGTCTCCGCCTTGGGTCACATACTGGTCGTATCCGAGCCGAAGCATTAGGTTGTGCAGTGTTTCGGCGTACTGTTCCATGGAGAAGCCGCGCTTTTTGGTTCCCTCCGAGAAGCCAAAGTTGGGGATCGAGGGTGCGACGAGGTGAAAGGCCGGTTTCCCATTGCCACCTGCGGAGAGGAGATCGATTATCTTCGTGGCCTCCAGGAAATTCCCCGGCCAGCCATGTACAAATAGCAATGGAATCGCTCCCTTGACATGGCTCTTCTTGTGCAGGAAATGGATAGCAAGACTTTCATAGCCCTCACATTGGATTGATGTGCTGAATTGTGGTAGCCGGTTGAGTTTCTCTTCTACTTTGCGCCAGGAGAAGTCGTGCCGCCAGTAATTGACCAGCCGTTGGATGTCGGAGAGTGGCGCGCCCATGTCCCATCCCGCCGATTCGAGCTCGTCAGGGAATAGCGCCGCATCGAGCTTGGAGTTGAGTGTCTGGATGCGAGAATCGGGAACGGAGATCTGGTACGGTTTGATATCGGTAGACATTTTGAAGATGGCTGTAAACGGTATGGCTCGACCTACCTGGTAATAAGTAGACCTTCTCAGCGGGGACTAAACACGGAGCGAATGCCCAGAGAGGTTTTATAGAACTGATACCGGGCCATGTCCGGCGCGTTCAGGTTCCTAAGCGAAAGTATCGGCTCATCGTGCCCTCCTTCATCGGCTTTGCTCACTAAAGTTACCAGGCCGGCTGCGCGTATGTTAGTCAGGAAGACTGAATCAGGCCTCGGTTCGATAGATATGCAGTATTGCTGGAGCAGCAGCGATAAATCGCTGTAGTAGGGCCGGCGATGCATTGTAGATCAGCGTGCAATTAGGTAAGCGAGTGAAGCGAGGCGAGCGCGTATACATCTTGGCATTAGCTTGGCAGTCACGTGGTAGTAAAGGGGGTCGGTGACGCAACCGCAACCTTACATAAGTCCACCAATTCTCTCCGTCGGCACTGCAGGCTCGGCGGGGTTGCGCGGGGGTCCGAGACAGGCAAGCCTCACAAGGCTCAACTTGGCGCTTATCTTTCTTGTTCTCGATCACCATCTTCTATCGTTTCTGCCCTTTCTTCCTCCCCCTCGAAGGGCTCCCTTTGACTTCTCGTATTCAGATTCTATGAATCAAACATTGCTTCTTGAGTCCGTATGGAAGCCGGCCGACTCCCATCCATGCGGTGAAGCGGCAATTCGGCACCACCGGCTTCAATTCTATGCACCCCTCTCCTTTCCAGGTCTCCGGATAGGCTAAGTAGCCTGGTACCTGCAGGTAAAGTTGAAAACCAGACATGGTGACGTATAGCAGACAGGCATACAACTGTCTTCCCACCAGTACCGTCCACAGCTTTTCCTGTTCATTTACCGTTCACATGACAGGTCGATTCAATTGCCGGAGAGGTCCTGAACCCTTCCCCTCCCCTAACGTGAAAGACTCGGCCCAGCGGGATTCTAATACCATGCCCTCACCATGATTTGAAGTTGTGACAGCGGCATCGTCGGTACTGAGTCCGTCCACGCCCCGCCACGGCGGCTAGAAAAGCTGAGGGAAGCCATTATGGGGATGTCAAGCTTTCACTGAAGCATTCTCGAGCGCGTGCGAAGTCTCCAAGACGAAACCACAATGCTTGTCGCAAGTCTTTTTCACACCGTCTTCGTTCTGTTGGCCTGCGAAGCTTTGACCGGCCAAGCGTACAATCCCCGGCCCTACATGAAAGCCTTGGAAGCTCGCCAGAGCGGCAGCTCAGGATCCCCTTTGCGTGTTGACCTTGGCTATGAGATCTATGAGGGTACCTCGAACAGTACCTCGAGACTAAACATCTGGAGAGGGTGAAGCTCTCATCCGGCGTAGAGTCATCTTGCGCGCTAGAGCTGACGGAATGCCCAGAATTCGTTTTGCCGCACCACCAACAGGCTCTAATCGATGGCAAGCTCCCAAGCCGCCAGCTCAGAACCGCTCCTCGGTGATCAATGCTACCTCATTTGCACCAATCTGTCCGCAGGGACCTGATGCCTCTTACACCGTCCACTCGGTTAATCAGACTGGCGCAGACGAAGACTGTCTGTTCTTAAACGTCTACGCGCCCGCAAATGCATCGTCGCTCCCGGTCCTTGTTTGGATACACGGAGGTGGCTACGGCGGCGGAAACGGACGACAGGACCTCTCCGCGATCATAAACGCCAACAACGACAGTTTTGTTGGAGTTGCGATCCAATATCGGGTTTGGCTTCCTACTCTCACAGCTCGTCCGTGAACATCTTGCTCATTCAGAACCAGCTCGCAGCACTAGGATTCCTGTCCTCGGATGAAGTCTTCCGAAACGGGGTGGTGAATGCTGGTCTTCTTGATCAGGTGAGATATCACCACTCATTGGCCATCATTTACTCAACCCCTGTAGCATTTCGCTTTGCAATGGGTACAGTCGTACATCCATCTTTTTGGTGGCAATGCTTCTCAGGTCACCATCTCTGGCGAAAGCGCTGGTACTATTCCAAATACCCAGATTTTCTCTTCCATTGGCTGATCCCCGTAGGTGGCGGCTCAGTCATGCTTCAGGACATGGCTTATGGTGGGAGCCTAGGGACTTCTCTTTTCATCAATGTAAGTCTGGGTATCTACAGGAGTCGGTCGTGGTCTTTTCTTACCTGAGTCTAGACTATCGCTGCATCGCCGTATCTTCCCACGCAATACGGCTACAAAGACTGGATTCCTTCCCAAGCTTACTACGCCTTTGCAACAGCAGCTGGCTGCCCCCCCGGCCTCCCATATGGTGCTCAGACGCAGACCATCTTCGAATGCTTGGTAAGCAAGGATACTGACGTGTTGATCAATGCCAGCGCCACAATGTCAGAGTCAGGAAACTATGGAACTTGGGCATTCCTCCCAGTGTATGTGAACATCCCTTCCACCCCCGCTGCTTCTCCTCCTGACCAAATTGTGCCAGCACCGACGGAGTCTTCATCCAAGATCTACCAAGCAGGCAGCTCCTGCGAAAGAGAGTGAACGGGTTAAACGCTCTGGTTGGCAACAACGCCAATGAGGGACCATCATTCACTCCCCAGAATGTTACCACAGAGGAAGACCTTGTTGCTTGGTTGCAAATGACATTTCCTCTCTTCACCAACGACGACATTGCGAAAGTCCTGCTCTACTATCCTAGTTCGAATTCCTCGACGGCTTCAGGTGCGCCTTTGTACGCGACGTCCGGAAATTCTGGCGCGTCAGCGCTGAATCAAAGCTCGGTCGGAACGGGACAGCAACAACGAGCAGATGTGCGTCGACTGTCGAGCGGACGTAATTGAACCACCTAAAGCTGACTGGAATTTGCAGAACATCTACGCCGAGACGACCTTCGTGTGCCCTTCTTACTGGATGGTGATGGCGTATAACGATCTTGGAAGGACGTCCTACAAATACCAGTTTTCAGTCCCGCCGGCTTTGCATGGCTCGGATGTCAGCGGATGTGCGTTTCTCTTTGCTCCTTCTGACGTTTTCATGCCTCCGTGGTCTTCCTCTCCCTTGCCACACCGGAGGCAGGCGCAGGCCACATTATGCTCGGACAGTCACTAACAACAGCGACCTCAGACTTTGGCCCTGCCGCACAGAACATCGGCCCCGACCTAGCTCTGGCATTCCGTCAAATCTGGGGTAATTTTGTTACCAAGAATAATCCCAGTATTCCATCGAACGTTGCCATCGGAGCTTCCGCTGCGAATTCATCGTCTTCAACGACGGCAAACCCGGCGACTAACTGGCCCCAGTTTAGCATGTATGCACCATACCAGATCAATTTGAACCAGGTGAGTAGTGCTGAAAGGCGCCTCCCAATCATACCCCCTTGTAGAGTCTTCTACATGTGCGCCGGACTGCTGATGATGCCGTGTGGCCCTTCAGACCGGAGGAACACCCTTCTCCGCGAACATCACGCAGATTGGTCACAACATCACAGAGACTGGTAGTCCTGGCCTACGCAACAACATCGCCCTCGTGGATGCTTGGACCTGGGAGGCCGGCAGGGGCTACAGATGCGAGTTCTGGAGAAGTATGGGTGCCATTGTGCCGGAGTAACTGGTACATGCACGCCGAGGGAAAAGCGTCATGGGCACAGTCATGGACACGCAGATACTCTGCTAAAGCAGCCGATTAACCAAACCAGAATGTACAGATCTCGCGTTTCCCCTATCAGCCCGTACTCTCAGCCTTGCGCCGTTAGCGAGGCTGAGTACTCCCGTAGCCACGTGGCCAGGGGTCGCTCGGGAGACCTTCCTCCTCGGAAGACTTTCCTCCTGTAAGCGAGGACGGTGAAATGCAGTCGCCTGAATTGCGGCTTCCATCGCATCAAGTCGCGCTCGCCCAAGCCTCTCACAATGCGGGTGTCACTCGCCTCTTCCAGTTGCGCATCTTCGCGTGCCTGCCCATCAGCTGTAAAGGAGGCTCGTCTCAGCTTGCAGATTGCTTGCCGAAAGAGCTCAAGTATCGAGACCGCTGGGTCATGGTCAACATCACCCCGCATAGGCCCCTCCAAGTCTAGCTGATTGATGCCGCGAACGTAATGTCTCTTCGAGTGAGCATGGGCTCGCTCCACCCTCCTCGCAGCGTCCAGCAGATCACCAAAGCCGCACAGGATTACGAATATGATGCTCAGATACCGCTACGGTACTGGCTCCGGTCCGCCCAAGCAATGTTGCAAGAGGTGGGCAGCATGGCTTTCACCAGTAGCGAACACAAGCACTGACTTGTCACGCAGGCACAGGTTTATATACGCGAAGGCGACGAAGAGACGACATATCTTCTTCTCTTCCGCCACGCACATTTGATTCTCTCTCAATTACCGGCCCACCCGCAGGCCAGGGAGACGACAAACAAGCTGCTGCTGAAGCAAGCCGAGAAGGAGGTCAACCAAAACTTTAAAGTCCTCGACTTGCTGAAGCCTCGCATCAACGAGAGGTACGAGCGTTATGTAAAGCTCATCAAAGAAAGAGAGGCTAGGAGGACTGCGCAGGCTCAATACCATTATGGAAACGAAACCAAAAGTCCCCAACCGGCACCCGAACAAAGAAGCCAGAGACTTCAGGCACACGAGAACAAGGAGCTCGCAGTCCAGATAGCGCAGAAAGAAATCTCTAGGAGAGCTGCCAATCGGAAAGCTGCGCAGGCTTCTGGCCACGACGGGGATGACCTATCTCGGAGACTGCAGGAAATTCGGGCTCGCGTTGAGGGGAGGACGTCGTTTAGTGCTCGGGATGGCGCTGATGTGCAGCCAGCAGCGAAGTCTTCGACGTATCGCTACCCGAGCATTCCTGCTCATCATGCCCAGCATCCACATGAATTTCATACTTCGCCTCTTGGCGCTCAGAGGGATGTTGCAGGTGTACCTCCAGCATTGCCTCCGAAACCGAGCAGTGGTGCTGCTGCTCCGCCGCCTCATCCAGAAAAGGTCCCAGAGCCAACGAGTACGAGGATACAGACCCCAGAGCCCGCGCACATCTTTGCTCCAGCAGCGTACCTAGAAAACGGCACACCGCTCCGTACTATATTCCTTCCCCCGACCTTGCGGACGACATTTTTGAGACTGGCATACAAGAACACAATGGCCAATTTGGAAACCTGCGGGTTCCTAGCGGGAACTCTGATAGCCAACGCCTTCTTCATCAGCAGGCTCATCATTCCATCGCAAACGGCCACTTCGGATACGTGTGAAATGACAAATGAGTCGCAGCTCTTTGATTATGTGGATTCAGAGGACCTCATGATTCTTGGTTGGATTCACACGCACCCGACTCAAACTTGCTTTATGAGCAGCAGAGACCTACATACTCATGCTGGATATCAGGTGATGCTAGCGGAGAGCATTGCCATTGTTTGTGCACCTAGCAAGGGCGACACTACCCATGGTGGGGATTGGGGGGCGTATCGGTTGACAGATCCTCCTGGCAAGAAAGCGATCCTCAGCTGCGAGCGGCCCGGAATATTCCATCCCCATGACACCGAGAATATCTACACCGACGCGCTTCGGCCGGGACACGTGGTGGAGGCGAAAGGGATGGAGTTCGAGGTGGTGGACCTTCGAGGGAAATAGTCCACAGTTAAGGCGTGATGGAGAGGATGCTGGTAATATTGGGCCAGAAATGGACGACGCGGGTCAGACCCGAGAGTAAGGTCTCAGTAAGGATGCCACTGACAGTACGTCTACAGCACGTACTCGTACTCCATCGACAATCGGAAGACCGGGGTGCTGAGAATGATGCCTTTCGCTTTCTTCGGCATCTGATAGTGTATCAAGCAGAAGCCAAGAACACAGTTAAGAGACAGTTCCGTGTCGGAAGAGTATACTAGCACCATTTTCCTGGATATCTCTTTCACAGATCACTTGATCGATATGTCACATCTGGGATCCGAATTTACCTAGGCAGGCAGAATTTGTTCTGCACATGTGGTCCGGTACAAAGGAGGAACCGAAATCAGCCTGCATGCACTGCCTTGCAGCCACAGAACGCCATCCGACGATGATCCCGGGCAAGACAGGCCCACCCCACCAAGTCAAACGTTGTCCTTATCGGGGCTCTTCGGGGTCGGATAAATTTACAGGAGAGCGCCGCGATTCGACGGGCTTACCCTTGCCGTGCGAGAATTGTGAAGCAGTCGAGCTGTCTCGTTGTGCTCCTAGCCAAAAGCCCTCGCCGTCGTTGGGCAAGGCACGCAGCTACTCCGACCCGGCTGTATCAGGCTGTGGAGTTTATCCGCGCACGAGCAAATCAGGACGCAGGGTGAATGCACACCAATGCAGGAACAGTGCATTTGATGCCTCGGCAGGATGCTGATCCCAGGCACATGGGGAGAGGAGCTGTTCACCCAGAGCAACCTCTGTCTGTTCCTGCTTCCAATATGATAGTGATGAATCCTCGCACATGCTGGTGCCAACTCAACCGGTGCATCCGATATTGACCTGGATCAAAATAGAATTAAGCATTGAGGCCACAGACCACTTGAGTGAATTGAAGAGATAGGCTTGTGATGAGCAGGTTGCGAGTGGAGGATGAGGCGGACAAGACTGTGCCTGGCTAGAAGAAGCCAAAGCGACACCTAAAACCCTGTCTAGGCCTGAACGGGCTTGGTGTGGCTCGACGCCTTCACCAATTCGATCGTGGGCGTTTGACAGGCAATTTCCGAGGGGGCTTTCTGTCGCCAAATCTCAGCTGCCGCGTTGTCATTTGAGGCTCCACCAAACACGCCTTCCACCTTGCGCACGGCTCATGGACCAATTGCAACAACAACCCAGCTGCCTAGCGTCTCCCATGGCCGTGCTCCGTCGACCTGTTTCCCATCCCACAGTCTGGTGACTTCTTCCAATTCCTCCTCACCACACATTCCTTTGGGCCAACATCACCAGCAACCTCACCACATCGCCATCGAGGCACGTATACACACCGACAGCATTTCGGTTGCTCACCGTTCTCGACGTTCGGGTTCGCGTCTCAGCCAAGGCTGTCTTTCTCACGCTCGTTAAGCCAACATTGCAGCTTCGGTCCAGAACTCAGGGGCGTCGGTGTGTCAGGTCTGAAACGCAACCTGCATTCCCCAGCCAACACCTCCTTGGACCTTTCCAAACACCAAACCAGAACTCAAGAACCTCTTTCCAACCGTCCATGTATAATCCGGGGCCTGGTTGTGAAAAGTGAACAAAAGAGCAAGGGAGAAAATAGCAGTGCGGGCCACTGCTGCGAGGGAGAACAAAGAAGCACCACAAATAAACAGCAAAGGGCGAACCAAGGTCGAATGGTCCCACCAACTATCACCGCCTAATCTGTCCAGAAGTGAACAACACATTGGTCTTCGTCGACATCTCATTTCGAATCTACATTTTGCATATCGCGGATTTGAGGTCGGCAACCGTCACTCTTTGGTTCTGTCACGGATCGCTGAAGTCGCGCCTTTGTCGGAATTTGACTTTTATCTGGCTTTCTGTTTTCGGGGAAGCCAAACATTTACAATGACTCGATCTATACTACGCGTCGTCGCGCTGACCGGGGCTTTCGGCCTTCTGGCGTCCGCCCAGGACGATTCATCGACCGCTCCAAGTTCCACCGCCGCACCCAAGGCCATCACGACATTGGGCTGCTACGACCACCCTGACCCCCTGACCGTGCAAGCGGATTACGACTTCCAAAGCTCTGGATACTGTCAGACACAATGTACAGAGTTGAACAAGCCTGTCATGGCCATAACGGGAGGGTCGACATGTTATTGTGGCGATGAACTCCCTCCTCTGGACCAAGAGGTCGATCCCAAGAACTGCAACACTGTATGCGCTGGCTACGGTCTATCAACTTGCGGTGGGATCGGGTTCTGGCAGGTCTACCTGACCGGATTGACTGGAGATGTTGAAACAGCACCAAACACCACATCCAGTACGAGCACATCGTCTCCGCAAGGCACCGGCGGCTCTGGCTCAAGCAGCACTGAGCCTGCGGTGGTGACTCGACCTGGTGAGACGGTCGTGGTAACTCAGTCTCCTACGGCCGTCGCCGACCAGAGCAAGTCGTCCGGCAGCTCCAACAAGGTCGCCATTGCGGTCGGGGTAGTAGTCGGTGTTGTTGGTCTTGCCGGCATCATCGGAGGCGTCCTGCTCTACTTGAGACACAAGCGAAATCGCGAGATCGAAGAAGAACACCGTCGTAATGCGGCTGTGAGCTCTTTCGTCGGCTCCGGGGCGTCGGACAAGTCTTCGACTGACCAACGACTCGACCCATCCATCTACTCACATCGCCGACAAAGCATTGGCAGCATTGCCGATGAGCGGGACTTTTCAAGGAGGATATTGCAGGTATGTTCGCGTTGTATGTAAGCTTCTTGGGGAGTTGGGCTAACTCCGGAACCTCAGGTGCGGAATCCGGATCGAGATTCGAAGCAATCGACCATGGCGTAGTACCGTCTGGCTGCTTCACCGCCGCTGTCCTGTGTGCAGCTGAGCACATTTGTTGTGTTGATCTACCACACCATCTATTTACGAGTACTTCATCTCAACGCGATATTGCTGGAAACCCTCGCTCGAATCTCCACCTCACGCATACTTACGACTCGACACTACGATCCAGACTCAGCCTCTCGATTCCCACCTCGCTTCCCGCATTTCAGCAACAATCGAAATGATGACGCTCCTTGCCTGTTTTCTTACTCTCCTTTACTCTCTGATTTTAGAATTCACGACCCTGTTCTCGGTGGTCAAGGCATAGCTCTGGCGTTGGTGGTCTGTGTGAGGATAGGAAGGCTATGATGCTTTCGGGGGGCGGTGATATCAGGCCCCAAGTATAGAACGAAGGAGGCTGGCTCTCGGCAGGGGGCACCTTGGCGCCTCGATGGTCACGCTGGCCAGTGATGGAGGATAGGGATACCGACATTATCATGAAGGAAGATGACCTCAAGATATCCGCCTACTAATATCGAACGCGAGGGTTGACAATACACCATTCGGCTCTCGCCCAGAACCAAAAGCATCTTACCTCGCTGGATAATGTCTGATAGGAAGGAAGAGGGGGAAGAGGGGGAAGGGGACCTTCAGGGAAGTTGGATTGAAGATGGAGTAACCTGAAGACTACTCGAAACGATTGGGCCACATTCCGACAATTTATTGACCTTGATCTTGAATCTTGTGGAGTTTTCTTGTGTAACGCAACCAACACATAGCAGGGCAGGGGGTGCATAGCTAGGTCCTATGAGATTTCCGGGCTAGCTTTGTCCTTGTCCATGTCTATGTATGTAGATAAAGGAAAGTTGGAGTGCGACCTCGCCGCCGACTGCTGTACCACCATACCATACTATACATATCACGTCATCCCTTGAAGCGATATATATATGTATATATTGCTGTCGAACCGACCCCCACCGGTCAGTGCTGTACTTTCCACGTCTGTATTAATATGTAGTCTAGTCTAGCCACCCAGCCAGCCATCCACACTTGCCCGGTGACCTGTTTCCGAACTTTGTGGTAGAGTACACTACCTCGTACATACTCCGTATATGTGGTGTATGTCTGAATGATCGATCGAAAAGACACATCATCTCATGCACCTGTCCTCTTGCGTCGGGGCGCTCTTCATGGCTCTGCAAATACACGCAATCGCGACGGAGAGTCGAATGGCATACATACGTCGGCATGGCATGGGCTCATCATGATAGCGTGTAGGGGGGGCATGTCCGGTATGCCATTGTTGCGTAGTCACTGTCGGAGTGTCACCGTTTCTTGGACCCAAGCAACAAAGAGAAAAACGGATGGTTCAATTCAATTGATCTTCATATTGTTGATTTCCTGGTCCGGTGTCATTTCAGCCTATGGATGTGTGTATGTGTATGTATGTTGTGTGCTTTGGGTGTGCTCTCTATTCGAGTTCCGTCCAATACGACAACCACTAGGTTCGCTTTCTTCGAGCAGGTGAGGCAGTCTGAAGTTGCATTCTTGCCACCATATGAATTCGGTGGTCTCTGGGTCGTCTGTTGCGATGTTAACTGGCTAGCTCGCTGATTGAGTTGCCCATTTATGTTTGAGCGTCTTGGTGTTTTCGACAAGTTGATCTGAGGTGGAAAACATGCCCGGATATTAGAGCGCGGACTGACGGGGCATGCTCATTTATACTGACAATCTTGATAACATGAGTTGATGTCTAGTCGTTGCAGTGCGAAGAGTTGGAATTTGGACTTCGTTTGTTGACGAGGTGTTTGAGCTTGGGTATCGAATAAACCGCTGTCTGTTATCGAGGCGGCTGCAATAGGGTTGTTGTGGAAGAGCGAGTCCGCCACCTTCACTCCCATATTTTTCATCTCAGTTCCTGGCGGCGGGAATGCGCACGGCGGTCAGTATATCGCTCACACTCCAGCCCGGCCCGCCGGGCACAATCTCCCGCCACGCTTCATCGGGGACTCTATCCTCAGCAGGAAGTAATGACCAGTTCGGAGATGGCCTCGAGGCATCGAGGTGTTTAAAGTCGTCGATTTGGTTCCATTGATTCGGCACAATGGTAGGGTCTTCTTGTATGGAGGAGATCAGATCACTCTGCCAAGACGAGTCAGCAAAGCGACACAACCACGGGGTGGGCATGTGGAACTCACATGGAATTTCGGCAATTCCGCAAACCGGATACCCTTGCAGCCTTCAATGATGGGTCGACTGGTACAGTGTAGATAGACATCCACATCTTCACACTCGTGCATGCGGAATTGGCGACACTTGATTACCAATACGGATTTCGTCACGCCTGTGATGTGCGCGGGGCCGGAAACCGAGCCACAGAGCAGCAAAGAAGAGGTGACGGATGTGATTGTTATAGACGCAAATGGAGAACTTGCTATCGTCGGCACTGAAAGGTCGACAACACAGTTAGAGAGCTTCGAAAGGGAGCACGGCGTGCGGGCGTTAGGTGCGGAGGATGGAAGAATGATATGGGTGTTGGATTGATTGGATATCGCAGTAGAGGTCGCTGTTGTGGATAAGGATGGCCGGTCGATGTTTTGTGCGGGATCTGCTGGTGGTGGTTGTCGTTTTGTTTCTGTATTGACATGCGCTTTCGATGCCCGCTCCTCGTTCTCTTCTCCGCCCTCCTCTTCTGTCGTCTGTTGCTCATCTTGGGCGACCTCATTGGCAGGCGTATTGATATAGCTAGGGGTGTTTGCGAAGGGAGTGTTCGTTGATGGCGAGCCGAAACCAGGCCCTCCCCCTTTGCGCTTCTCGGCGGCCAATTCTGCAGCGTCACTCAACGACAGTGCTGAAGGGCTCTTGGATTTGAACGAGAACTTGGGTTTCGGAGCATGTGACCTCCTCGTCTCTTCGAGCTGCTCTTGCAGAGCTTTAACAGCTTCACCGTAGGTTCTCTGATCGTACGGTGGGAGGTATCCTGCTGCGTCTTTGAGCTCGGCAGACAGGCGAGTTATGCCTGCGAGACAGTGGTCCATTGCATCAGTACGCTCGCCGCCGATGAGAGCCGTATCTGCAAGTCGACCCATTT
Organism: Phialophora verrucosa; assembly: GCA_002099365.1. Lineage (NCBI taxonomy): Eukaryota > Fungi > Ascomycota > Eurotiomycetes > Chaetothyriales > Herpotrichiellaceae > Phialophora > Phialophora verrucosa. Next base: position 2,682,271 of record MSED01000004.1, on the reverse strand, counting down.
GTTCCTGCAGGGCGGTGATTTCGTGCTGGAAGAACTGAAAGAAACGCTGCTGGTGCGAGAGTTGGGAGGCGGGTGCGGCCATACTGGGCGACGTAGAAGTTTCTGCTGCCATGTTCTTGTAACAAAAGTGCAAGGTAGGCCACGCAATGGCCGCCTTGCAAGATAGAGCCAGAAATGGAACAAACAGAGTTGGTCACACGAGTATGTCCTCACGGCTGTGAGCTGGAAGAAGCAATGACGAAGGGATCGTGAATTGAGCTTCTCACGTTTCTGTGCTGCAATGCGGGGAAGGCCGTGGGGGACACGATGGGCGATGGGCGATGGCCGAGGGGGACACCGATTGGCGGAGGGCGCCTAATGAAGCCCAAAGAGCCGCTTAAGCCAAACTGCTCGCAGCTCAGCCTTGCTTTGGGACGAGGCTGACGCCATCCTCTCAAAATCCAAGGCCGACCTGCCATATTAGGCATCCCCAAGTTTGGTACTGTAGGTGCTCGCGCCTAAACGCGACTGCGCTCTTGTAGGCCCAATTCTTCAGAACCACCATCCCCCATTTCTGCTCTTCCTTCTGTCTGTGTCAGTGCTCTCGCTTCTGCTGCGTATGATCTTTCGAGTCTTCGTTCGGCGCGCATCAACCGTTGCAAAGAGAAGTCCTCGGCGCGCTGCTGGTCGCTACGAGATCACCAGTCAGAGCCTATGTAGTGAGTACAACTTTGTTGCGTGGGCTAATCCCAGGTTGACCTTCTCTAGACGATGTTATCAACCGACTGCGTCCAAGCCTCCCCGGTCCGTCGACATGCGACGTGATCGATATAAATCCCGGTGTCGGCCTCTGGTCGAAGGCCCTGCATCAAGCCCTCCAACCTCGACGACACGTTCTGGTCGAACCCGAATTGAAACATTATACAGACAGCCTGGGGCCCCTGCTTCAGAGCCGTGGGTCGCGATATAGGCATGCCACAAACCTTGAGGAAGCATTTGATCCTGAGAGAGGACTGCTGTCCGAATATGCCACGGGGAAAGGTGCTTCACCGGGAAAACTCCCCGAATTCAATCAATCGCTGTTAATGACAGTCAACTTCTCTAGCCGGAGAGTTTCCCAAGGCGCGTACTTGGGCTCCCTTGGCAAGAAGTTCTTTGACGATCTGTTTTTCTCCCTCTTCTCAAACCAGGCTGGCCACAGTCTGTTCCGCTATGGTCTGATTCGGATCTTGGCATGGATCCCCGAAGAGATGGGCAAAGAACCCTTCGTTCCGCGCACTGTGTACCGTCGTTTCAAGCAGACCATCATACTCGAGGCAATGGCCGACATCACTGAGGTCGCCGGTGTCCCAGGCGGCTTTGGTACCACTAGGTACAGGAGATGGCCTGAGCTCGAGTTGGAAGAGTATGCTGCCATCAATGCCCGGGCAAAAGAGAATCCTGCCCATCAGGTGCCTCGCTCGAGACTGGACGAGCCCCCTGCGCCAGATCTCCGGAGCATTGACCCAACGCCGCACAATCTTAAATCCTTGCCGTTCTCGACCGATGCGCTCTGGGTCCCCGACTTTGTTCAGGTATTAGAGCGTCTGAGAAAGGAAGAGCCTTCCTTCTATCGCACCCACGCTAAAGGACGAATACCCGGTGAAATGCGCTACAAAACCCCACTTCAGAGGGAATGGGCAGCGTACCTGAGAGAAGCTAGTACCAAACATCGTACTCACATGAGAGCAGTCGAGGTCGTCAATCAGGGAAGGCGGCTGATTGCCGACTGGAAGGCTGCCTTACAGGATGCCCATGGTCAACCACTGGACCCGGCTCTTGAACAACAGCTCCGACTCCGCGGCGACGAGAATCACAAGAAAATACAAGCCATGTTTGAGACGAATAGAATCTGGGCCCAGAAAGCCCTCGACGACTGCCGAGCCGTTGACATGTCGCCGCCTATACTTTTCTGGTCTCGTCGGGAAACACATCCCTTGATCGTGCATGACGGCGAGTTTGAGCCATCGAACCGACACATGGCTCTGTTGGACGTAGTTCCACACCCCGATCTGCTGAGAAAACTCAATACACATGACAAGATGGTGTGCTTCCGACACGTCATGTCCACGCTCTCCAATTGCCTCTCGTATTCGGTACCCCAGGCGGCGAAAATGCTGGTCCACGACGCAGGTGTCGAAGAGTTTCTCAAGACAATCCGTGGGATTCATGATCCTACTAAGGGAGGGTGGTATGATCTGACGCAACTGAGGTTGAGAGCTCTACCCGCAGATATGTTTGTTGAGATCGCATTGGCGTACGAGAGGTGGCCTTTCCGTCCCCGAACCGAGACTATGCTCCTGGCAGCTCCGGATTCGCAGGCAACATATAGTGCTGAAGAGGGGGATATTAGGTGAGCCATGATTGGCTTTACTTGAACTGTATACAGTAACCTCTTGATGTACTCGAATGCACTGCTACAATGAGGGCTGAGTTGAGGCTCAGTTAAGCTTCTTCCAGCTGGGTTCAGCTCTGAGATCTCCCCACAATCATTCACCAGCCCAGACTTTAGGTCGTTGGGGCATGCGCTTAATGTCTCTATGCAGAAGGCGTTCTTGCAGCGCGCCCTAGAACATTCGCATTCGTGTCGCATTTGCACTTCATTGTCCTCATTGGTGAGGATGTGGAAATGCCTGCAGCATTGCAGGCAGCAGCATATTCCACATTTCTTCATCAACGTAACTCGAGTGCGATAGGTGATACGGCGGGGATATAAATAAGGCTGGTCTCTATTTTTATTTCTGAATCCTGATACGGGTAGATGATACACGACATTCACTAAGTTTTTAGAACGCGAAAACGAAGACAAAGAAGAATCTCACGTTCTCTCCGACCACCACAGTGCTGTAAGTCAAATAAATCGCACCAATATGGACATCTCCAACCTCGTCCAAAACGGCGCGGCCAGCAAGACCGACCCCGCGGATGTCATCATGTGGTCGTCTCCATCTTCTCAAGAACAGGCCAGCATACCGGCAAGCAGCTCCAAGACACCAGCGTTCCCAGGCCCGCTACTGGTCGTGGACCACGAGCGCGATCGCCAACGCTCACAACGCTCGGCCCTCCTCCTCCCCGCCGCAAAGGCCCGCACGGCCCTTCTCCTCATCGACATCCAGCGCGGCCTCAACACGTCGCACGGCTACTTCGGCACCGAACGCTCAACGCCGATGCTGGAAGAGAATGTCGCGACCCTGCTAGGCCGGTGTCGCGAGTATAATAATGACCATACTCATAACAGTAGTGCCCGCGCGGCCGCCATGGGGGTGGGAGACCACCCGATCCAGATCATCCACGTGTTCCATCGGAGCAGCAACCCGGACAGTCCGCTGCACGAGAGCGGCAGGGCGCAAAAGGACGGCATGGCCTTCATGCCGTGCGCGGCGCCGGACGAGTCGTCGCCCCTGGAGACCGTGCTGTCCAAGAGGACCAATTCGGCGTTCGCGGACGGGAATCTCGCGAGGCTGTTGGCGGAGAAGAAGGTCGCGCAGCTTGTCGTCGTGGGGATCGCGACCGATCATTGCCTGTCCACGAGCGTGAGGTGGGCCAAGGATTTGGGGGTCGTGAAGCGCGATTGGGATGCGGAGGCGGCAGAGAATCAAGGCAAGATCGTGGTCGTCAGGGACGCGACGGCTTGTTTTGGAAAGGGCGGGGTCGGCGCCGAGATGGTCCAGAGGGTCAGTCTTGCGAGTTTGGAGGGCGAGTTTGCCGAGCTGGCGAGTACAGAGGATGTGTTGGGAGAGTTGTTCGCGTAGGGGAAGAGTACCGTGAGGGTAATTATCACAGGGGGCACGGGGGCACGAGGGAAATGAAAGAACAGTGCGATGGAGTTGGAAGATTTCAAGGGGTCTTGGAGGGTAGGCATATGCATGGGCATAGGGCATGAAGGTGAGTGTCGTCTGATAGTCCAGGGATGGAAGTGGGGATTTCGAAATTAATTGCTTGTATCCTCGTGGCAGGCGTGGCCCTGCGATTACGCCGTCTATGGCTCTAGCAGAGCTGATCGGCTGCGAAATGGGACTGGAGGATCAACAATGGCGACTCGATAATGAGTGTTGATCACATCGCGATTGATAATGAATAGGGGAGCCAGCCTTGTGTGGCAGGGTCCATAAGCTTCGACACGCCACCATTTATTGACCATTGACCATATTAGACTTCTCATCCCCTATATTGTGACTTTGGCACGCCTCTCGACCGAGGCTTCTAACTCTGTCCAAACCGCGGATGTGCAGACATCAATTGATCATATTGCTTGCCTGCCGCTCGGTTCTTATTGTGGCTGCTATCCGAGCTCAAAGCCTAAAGTTCCAAAGGGTATGAGCCGACGATTCCACCAGACAACAATTGCCAAGGACGCAATATCTCCGTTCCGGTGACGGAAGCGTCCGTTCAAGCCGGGGAGGTGCATCTACACGAATAGTGCTATGCATCCAGTAGGTGGTATTTGTTCAGTTGCTGTATCCCCCATCTCACCGTATGAGCTTCATTGATGTCGTGGTACAGTCCGAGCCTGCCCGGGGAGGAGGGAACTTCGCAGATATCGAAACCGGTAAATCGGGTCGACCGGGTCGACCGAGTGTAGCCATGGCTGAACCGAATATACCTCACCATGATGGCTATTACTTCAGACTCCAAAACGTCGTGAAGCCCAGTCGAACGGTGATGGATCACAGTGAGCGTTTCCGATGTCTTGACCAAATACGAGGTCATCTTGACACCTCTCGTTATTCAGTGAGACATGCTTATACGAGCTCTGAGTTGGAAGGCTGTACGGCCAAGCAGCTGTAAGCAGTATTTGGATCGGCTTTCGCAGCTTGTTGTAGGTGAACTGAGTTGAGGAAGAGCGACCGCGCTGGATCGAAGAGTGTCCGTCGTTGGCCAAAGCGATTGTGTTTGGAAATTTCACCTCTTTGCTGGCCTGGGCGATCTTTGACGTTCAAGACAACATTTGACCGGTGGACAGTGAACGTGACGTTCGCAGGATCAGCGGCCATCGCCCGCGGTGAGTCTCATTGAGTTCTTTTGTGTTGAGTAATGGAGCAGCGAAGATGTCGAATCTTCGGGGGTGCGCAACCTAATTATAAGTCAATAAGATGACCGGCAGAGACCCATGAGGAAATCTTTGAGGCTTTCTTATGGACAAGGAGTTCTGGACTCGGACGGCATACGAGGACCGCTGAATTGCCGCCTGTTAGAAAAGGGGCCAGCCACACCTGCCATTGAAGCCTGAGTGGCTGACGTAAGGTCAGGTCGGCCTTGTGGACGAGGCTCTCCAAAGAGGCCAATGACTGACGAGAGCAGCAAATCCTGTTACCTTGCTCCTGCTGCGTAGATTCGGAAGACATTATCGAGCTCGACTTCTGGGAAACGTATAAAGAGCCCGAAGAAGAGAACGCACCTTCTCGGGAGCAAGCCGGCTGTTCAATCTCTTCGACTATCGTTCCAGGATCAATCGTTGCTCTGCCACAATGCCGGCCTTCAAAATGCTCCTACCTGCTCTTTTCCTCATCCCCACGCTCGTCCTCGGGTACCCCTATTCAACACCACAAAGCTCAGACGACAGCGACCAAATCACCTGCTTTGAGCAAGGCAGAGGATTTGTCACCACTGCCCAGGCCAACGACCTCGTCGACGAGTTCGACCGCCTGATTTGTCAATCAAACCCCAGTGCCGGCATCTCATTGAACGGACTCGAGGGCGTCTCTGTCGATGACCCTTCCGGCACAATCATCTTCCAGAATACTTTGAACCAGGTGGCTACCCCGCCAAACTGTGGGGAGGTCGTTGGAGATTTCCAGAAGTTGTTGGCTGCATGTTTCACGAACCAGGGCAGTTACGGTGGTGTGTTGATCGAGACGGCAGGCGGCGGAGCGACAAGTTATATCATCAAGTCACCATGACTAGAGCACGGATAAAGGAAGAAGCCGAGACGGGGCAAAAACTTGCGAACTGCTTGAAGATGGACGGTGATGGTTGCGGTGGAGGATCTGGTGCTTGACAGAATTAGCACTGATATTGGGGTTGAGTTAGCTCCTGACCGTCAACGGCCAGCTTCTTCACTTGAGGCATCTCCCTCGCTCGTAAGAGGTTTCATCTCGATTTCCACGTGCATCACACATGAGCAATGCTAAAGTAGTCGGCTGGAGTCGGACTGGGTGCTGCATGCAAGGTTGGAGGCTGATTTCGCGCTCCATTGGAAACTGTTCCGCGTCTAGGGACTGTGGTGATTCGGCTCACTCGGCTTCGTGGAGAACGTTTCATAATGTAGCAATACCAGCTGATCAGACGATCATCCTGGCAAGAGAGTCCGTCGTGCATGACCGAATGACAACATGTCAGTCATACAAGGCCGGAAGGGACGCTGTCGATGGACGAGGTGGTCGACACTGAACTTCGAAGCCGAAAGGAATCAGAAATAAGTTGAAGCATCACGTGCCATTGCTGTGTCATCAACTCGCTGCGAGGTTAAACCGTATGAGGCTAGCGGCTTCCAGGTTGGGTGCCGGCAGACTTTCCCCATCTTGACACGCAGGACTGCCAACTGTCACGCTGGCGTGACTGGCTGGTTCTTTTCTCACCTTCCTCTTCCTTCGCGAGTATGCCGATAAGCATCTGCCTCGAAGCTTCGCAGCGTGCCGTTCCACGCCTACAGGGTTACCCCGCTTAGGCGTCCTATCATTCTGCTTGATTTTGATTGGCACAGGTACGAGGAGGCATGGTATCCTGCGCGCAATTGCAGCAGCTCCTCGTCGGATATGGAGCGGTCACGAAATGACTTTATCTCCTCAAGGTCTGAAGGCGTGTGTACGAGTATATCAGTGACATCTCCCCAACCACCCTCTCTTCTGTGCCATCTGTTCGATATCGTTTGCTCGTCTCTGCCTTTGATCTCCATTGTTGGCTCAATTCTCAACATGAGCAAAGTTGCCGAAGTTGCAGCACGTGGCGAAGAGGTCTCCGTGAGTGATAGCAATGATGCCGTCCTCGGTGAGAAGCTGGGGACCGTGAGAGATGTCGAAGATATGAAACGTATGGGCAAAGAACAACTATTTAGGGTAACTCAGTGTACCGTCGACTTCGTAAGAATAGGTAGGCTGACGACACGACCGCAGCGAAACTTTGGATTCTTGTCCATCTTCGGGTTTGCTATGATTCTGATGCAGACGTGGCAAGCTTTACTTGGGTAGGTCTGCAAAAGTCCCGATATGGTTTCGATTGACCGCGAGCGCTCTAGGACCATTGTCTTTGGTCTCGGTAATGGTGGTACAGCTGGCCTGATATATATGTACATCATCGTCGTTTTCTTCTTCAGCCTCGTCAACATTTCCATGGCTGAGATGGCTTCCATGGCACCGACAGCAGGTGTGTACAATATTTAGTTGTCCCTGGTCGAACGCTTCCGCGACTCATACAGCCACAGGGGGTCAGTACCACTGGATCTCTGAGTTTGCGCCTCGAAACCAGCAGAAGCTGCTATCTTTCATCGTGGGGTGGCTCTGTACACTCGGCTGGCAGAGCGGAGTCTCGATAGGATGTTTCCTCGCAGCGACTGAGATCCAAGGTCTCTTCGTCCTCAACAACGACAGTTACAGCTACGAACGGTGGCACGGAACTCTGCTCACCATTGCAATTGTCCTCTTTGTCGCGTTCTTCAACACCTTCTTTGCAAAGTATCTTCCACTCGTTGAGCGATTTGTTCTCGGCCTGCACATTGGGGGTTTCATTTGCATACTTGTTCCGTTATGGGCTCTTGGCCCGCGAGGAAACTCTCATCAGATTTGGACCGTCTTCGAAGATGGCGGCGAATGGGGTTCGAGTACGAGCCATAATGTTAACTGGTCCGAATCCTGCTAACTGTCCGCAGCCGGTCTCGCAACTCTTGTTGGCTTGATCACACCTACCACTGCTTTTCTTGGTGCCGACGCAGCTGTCCACATGGCTGAGGAGTTGAGAAACGCTTCCAAGACTCTCCCAAGAGTCATGATATGGACTTCAATCATTAATGGAGCGCTGGGCTTTGTGATGCTCATGTATGCTGTCGATCCGCGAAACTACCAACTCCCACTGACAAACCCTACAGTACCTTTTGCTGTAAGGTGACCTGATCACTTGATGAGAGCATCCGCTCTCAGCTACGCGTATTGACGTCTCTCAGACACATTGGGCGACCTAGATAGCGTCATTGCGACGCCGACCGGCTATCCCTTCATCCAAGTCTTCTACAACGCCACCGGATCGAAGGGCGGTGCTACGGCAATGTCATGCATCCTCGTTCTTTCGTCTATCGCGAACGGCATGACGAACATGGCCACTGCGTCCCGACAACTGTTCGCCTTCGCCCGTGACAAAGGCTTGCCCTTCCACACTTGGTTCGCTAAAGTCGGGAATCGCACCGAAATTCCGGCCAACGGTGAGTCGCAGGCCACGTAGCCATTTCGTCCGCTGTCTAACCTAGTATCAAGCCGTATGTTTCACCATCGGCTTCTCGGTCCTATTTTCTTTGATCAACATCGGTTCGACCGTAGCCTTCAATCAGATCTTATCGCTTGGCGTCGCGGCATTACTTTCCTCCTACCTCGTCTCGATCAGCTGCGTCGCCCTTCGTCGCATTCATAAGCAACCCCTTCTCGACCGCGCTTTCAACCTGGGTCCATTAGGACTTCCCATCAACCTAGCCTCCATCGCCTTCCTCCTCTTGGCCTTTGTCATGAGCTTCTTCCCAGGAATGGCACACCCGACTCCCCAGACCATGAATTGGTCGTGCCTGGCTTACGGTGGAGTGCTCATCATTGGGGGAGGATACTATGTGTTTTGGGCACGACATCACTATGTTGGACCTGTGGAATATGTCCGCAAGAGCGCTTGAACCTGAAAGGGACGCGGTCGGGCATTGCTGCCCCTTAGACGTGGTATCGAGGTCCTGGACATATAGCATGGCAGGAGCTTCGCGCAATATGTCACTTCGAGGGGGGCACCGGCTGTGCACGATCGCAGCAAAGCCTTAACGTTTTCCAGCGTTTCCCGGCCGCGTTTCTGAGAAGCGGACCCGGCCAAGTTTGATCGCTTTCTTTGTGAACGTCAGGCTGGGAGAAAGGGGGAGTATACGATGCCGGGGAGCACACCCGCCCACCTTTGACTTTGACTGGTGATCGAGGCATCGGCATGCTGCATATGGAGCATCTAGAGCATAGAGTAATGCGCATCCATGAAGGCCAAAACAACGATGCTGTGACTCATAATTACCCAAGCCGTCAATAAGGAGAACCGAAGTGAGGACCCGTCCGTCACGGCAGTCTGGTCGGCAAATTCCAGCGCCGAGGTCTTGGAAGTCTCTCGTTGTCTCCCGTGTTTCTGCCTGATGGTCATGTCACAGAAATGCTATCCGAAGACCCCTTCTTCTCATATGACCTTCCACTTTCCGAACCTCCTGGCCTTGAGACGTGCTTTCTCCTCGGAGGGGCGACCGTTGGCTCAGCTTCCTTATCCCATGTACGAGTGCGTGGCCATAGTCTCGAAAAGTCAATGCCTCCGAAAGTCGGAGAACGATGTACGTAGCTTGGAATTCGGCAGCAGCTGGATACGAATCCAATGGCGAGTCGGATGGATGTAACATGGACTCCGCACGTTGCTAAAGTAGTACGTACATACTTACTCTCCAGCGCCGCCATTGTCCCGCAACTCACAAGCAGGTCCACCTCTCGGTATGTATATAATGCGCTATTCGATGTAATCCATAGCTGGTCGCAAATCCTTGTCTCGATTCCAGACACAGCCATCTCAGCAAGACATACAAAGAGAGACAGCGAGAGAGAGAGAGAGACAGACAGAGAGAGACAGACAGAGAGAGACAGACAGAGAGAGACAGACAGAGAGAGACAGACAGAGAGAGACAGACAGAGAGACACAGAGAGAGTGTGTGTGAGAAATCCAATGGCGTATCAATTCCCCAACCCCGTCGAAACATCCGACCACGTCCTCGCCCTCCTCGACCGGCTGCACCGACAGTCCGAAGCCCAAGAAGCGGCGTTCGACATTTCCAAACACGCCAGCTCCTCGGCGCAGGACTTCAAGCAAGCTGTCCAGGACAAGTTCATCGCCCTCGACCAGGACAAATGCCACTGCCTGTACACGCTCTGCCGGGCGCTCAACGCCAAGAACATCGTCGAGGCGGGGACCAGCTTTGGCGTCAGCACCATGTACCTGGGCCTGGCGGTGACGCGGAACGTCGAAGCCACGGGCGGCACGGGCACGGTGATCGGCACGGAACACGAGCCCTCCAAGGCCGAGCGGGCGCGGGCATACTGGGCCGAGGCCGGCGACGAGGTGTCGCGACACATTGACCTGAGGGTCGGGGATCTGCGCGAGACGTTGAAGGCGAATCTGCCTGCCGAGGTCGACGTCTTGCTTTTGGACAGTGAGTGCCTCCCTGCTTCCCTCCCTTCCCCCCCTTTCTCCTGTACCATTTCGTTACGCGGCTCCCGGTCGCATTTCCATGCCGCGGCCCGGGTTCAGCTGGAGTACGAATACAAGTAAGAGCATCCCCTGCTGACCGATGGACGTGACTGTGGACAACAGTCTGGGCACCGATGGCGCTTCCAGCCTTGAAGCTCGTCCAGCCGAAGATGCGATATGGGGCCGTCGTCATCAGCGACAACCCCATTGCGTCGGAAGAGAGGTATAAGGAATTGTTCGCATACTTGCGGGCCCAGGACAGTGGGTTCATCAACCTGACTTTGCCGTACAACAACGGGCTGGAATTGAGTGTGTATGTGCCTTCTCGGAAATAGAATGGCTCCTCGCTCGCTCGCGACGACAAGAAGGGGATGCTAATTTGGCTAGTGGCGTCCACCACTTGTAGGTAATCATGTATGAGGAATGAGAACAACTCTGTATCAGACAGATATCCGATGCGGTTAATCATCTTTGAAACTGTCACTGCAAGGACTGGCGACTGGAAGCCTACCCACAAGGCTGGGACAAGGCTGGAGGATAAGGCTGAGCAGATGCAGGTCGTTGGGCTGCCCACGCGCCAGGCGGTGCACTGCCGACGTGGACATGTCATCTGGTCTCCTCGAAGCTGTACCCCCTGCCTCCAGAACGAGGTCATCGTTTTGACGGGCTTGCTCAACTCTAACACCGTGGATTGTTTTCAACCCTCGTAGCATCACTCGTGTCCAGGGGTTTTATTTTAGCCCCGCCCCATTCTGTCCAGAGCGGACAGCCGGACCAAGGACTCCTCCAGCGTAATATATACAAAATGGTGGGCGCGCCGTCCTGTCCCCCTCGATGAAGATGACAACCCTAACTGAGCACGACCAGGATCACCCGTATCCCAGCGGGAAGCTACCCTACGGGTGGATCAGTGTGGCAGACTACTGGCCCTCGCGCCTGCTGCACATCCCCACCATGACCTCGGTAGAGAGGGACGGAGTCAACGTGTATGCGGGTGTAGAAAGACCAAAGTACAACATCCTGACATACACATGGGGCCGGTGGAGGATCAGCACGAATCCGAAAGCTCCGGCCCTGGATGTGCGGAACACGCGATGGAACATCCCGCCTATCGAGCCAGACCACTTCACGGTCGAAGAATTCCAAAATGTTGTCAATCTCCTAGCCAATAACGGCGTTGACTGGGCGTGGATCGACGTGGCTTGCATCGACCAAGACGATCAAGAGGCCAACGCCGAGGAAGTCGGACAGCAGGCCAGCATCTTCAAAAACGCCCACCGCGTGTTCGTTTGGCTTTCACACCTTGAGCGTGACGTCCTCACCTCCGCCGTGGCGACAATCCAAGATAAGGGTCTGCAGCTGCGCGATCACGTCGACCAGCTAGCCGCACAGGTCCCTCTTCCTGACGTGGTTGCTTCGCTGCACGGGGCGTTCAAGGTCCTTTTCGCCGATCCGTGGTTCTCGTCACTATGGACTCTTCAAGAGGTGATTTTGCGGAACGATGCGCTGGTCGTCTCCAAGGAGGCCGAGCCCATTGCGTGGGACGCGGATCACCACATGTTTCTGACCATGTTCATCAACCACTGCCAGAACATGTTCCAGGACCTGGAGTGCATTGACAGGAGAATCGACGAGCCGGGACCTAGGAAATCGTCATTGTTGTCGTCATTGTCGGCACCGGCGGCGGCTTCGGGATCACAGAGTCTCGAGATGAAAGCGCAGATTTCCGAGATGAAGCAGCTGCTTCTTCAGGCTGGGTTTTATTTCCTCTTCAGCGACAATCCGAACGTGCAGTACGGGATAGCTCGCTACCGCATCACGTCCAGAGACGTCGATCGTGTGTATGCCATTATGCAGATCTACCATCTCCGCGTGGGCACGTCGATCCGGCCCAAGGAACAGCCCACCCTGCCCGAGCTGATCGATGAGTTCGCGGTGGCTATCAACAAAATGTGTCCGATCTTGGGCCAGATGTTTGTGCACACGCAGGCGCCGGAGCCGTTGAAAAGCTGGCGCATCACCGAGAAGTCTACCGTGCCGGATCCCCTCCAGATGTACAAGGAGCCGCGACCGAGGAGCGAATTGACCGTGGAGTCAGGAACGATGGTTGCCCGGGGCCCGCGTTGCCTCTTCTCCGACCTTCTCGCCCGGGTGCGAAACCAAGACTCGTACAGCTTCTTGTTCAAGATGGCGCTGGACGCCCACGTGGTTGACGCGCTGCCCTTACTTCACACTCCGCTTAGTGGCAGCCCGTCGACGTGGAGCGACATCTCCCTTGGACGGCAAGTGCTGTGGCAGTACGGACTGCAAAACGTATGGGTTCTCTGGCTGGGAGATATCCGAGCTACTTGGGACATTAAGAGACAGATATTCCTCCGCTCCCAAGTCGGGCTACTGTTGGCCCGTGTTGATCAAAATGGGGAGAAGCTCGCGTGTCAACGGTTAGGAGTATGCATCTGGACGCCACAGAGTCCCGCTGCTGAACAAGACATGGACAACCTACCTTGGGTGGACGTTGAGTTACAGCTTCAATAGAGATATATCCTCGTCTAGCTCATACCAATTTCAACACGTCAACTCTCCCTCAGCAAACTCATAGCTCCAGAGGGTGTTCCACGGAGACAGGACGATACCTCACCGGTGCTTAATCAAATCTTCCTCTTGACCCGCTCTCAGGCCTTCCGAGGATGGAAATCTAGTGTTCGTCGACTGTTGTTAAGTGCAGACAAGGGTGGACATGTGCAGGGACCGTACGCTGCACTTGCTGTTGTAAAGACCACAGGTACGGTACTGTAGCGATGTACATAGCAAAGAAGTCGAAATTCACTGCTCAAAGAATGCCCCCAAATGCATTTGGCATAAGCCCGCCGATATGGGTGCAATGAAAACCATCTCAAGTAAACACTAGAGCGGGAACGCCTCGGGCATGCTACGAGTAGTGTCAACATGTAAATTTTTGCAAGGTGAGGGCGAGGTGAATCAAGTCGACTAGAAGGTGAATGAAGCTTGAAAAACACGATTCACCAAGGTCACCCAGAGGTACATATTGTGATATCCCATCCGGAGCAGGTAACAAGTACTCATACAGGTACCGCGAGATTTAGGCGGCGCACGTGGAGCAAAGTCCGCCAAGATGACCTCACAAACAAAATCATAACATCACCGAACGGGATGCGTAGGCGACCGGGGCGACCTCCACCTCCGCACCGCGTCACCAAACCTTGTCCGCCAATTCCCACGCGTCGCCGTTTAGAGATCTTTGGAAACATCGCGTGTTATCTAGGACTCAACTGAAGATCGCCACGATCGCTTGAAGCGGCATCCGCAGCTCTTGCCGCGATATGCCACGCGCACCTCTGCGGCGTCGCCAGCTCAACCGAAACGGCCGGGCTCCGCGCAGTCCGCGCTTCCAAAAGATCCCCAGCAGCAGCCCCGCCAAAGCAGAACTAGCAAAGAAACTTGCGCATAAGCCCATCGGCCCTCGACCGAACGATAGCGATGACAGCGATAGGCTTGTAGTCAAACGCAATGGGAGGAGAGGGAGCAATGTCGCAAGTCAAGAGATTTACGCATCGGGCGCCGTCGGGAAGGGTGACAAGCCAGGCAATCATCCAACCAGGGCGCAGAGGAGGAAGAGTCTGACGGATGCGACAAGGGAGATTCTTGCGAATGGGCCGAAGGAGGTGCGGAATGGACAAGAGCCAGTGGCAGCGAACGGCGGCAGATCATATACTCATCCTCCAGAGAAGCGACAAGAGAACCGGCCGCAGATGAACGGGATCGTCAAGAAGCCCACGATGGCACTGACAAACGCACCGCCTCCTGTAGCTGTCACATCTTCAGCTGTGAAACCGCCTGGGTCTGTTCTAAGACCAGTACAACCGACACCGACACGGGAGAACTCGATTATTGGCACACTAAAACCCAGACGAAGGCAGCCTAGTATTCTGCAAAACCTTGACCAGGACTCATCTAGCTTCGACATTGAAGACGAAGAGCAATTTCTACCCGACGACGAATCGACTCCCTTCAACAAACCCGAACCTCAACGTCCAATCTCGACTTCGAACCCTTCATCACCCTTGCTCTCGTCCTCGTCACGAAAACGGAAGTTCGGTGCCTCCCATCCGCTTGATCCGGCTGAAAATGAGAAGCTTCGGATGCCGAATAGCTCGCCACTCTCCTCTGCTCGACGATCTCAAAATGCCCTTGAACCATCGCTCCCAGCAATCCCCGTCTCTGCCTTGCGGGAATCGGGTCGAAAACAGCGCAAAAACCTCCGCGAGGTAGACGATATCATGGCTCTCCCAGAAAGCAGTTCCTCGGTATCATCATCTCCGACCAAGAAGCAAACGCCTCCATCAACCGCCAAGTTGAAGAAGCAAGCTACGAAGACGGTCCCCGCCATCACGACGAAACAACTGCTCGAAGCCGCAATGCCGTCGAAGCGCCGCCGAACCGTCCGAGAACGAACACGAAATCGCGGGGATACCCATAATCCTGCTGATTCAGACTCCGAGCTGGCGGACGAGGGAGATGACTCAAATTTCCTACCCGCTAGAAATGGTCGCAAGACGCGGCGGAAAGAGCCGCTCTCCAAGCTGAGCGGCGCGCGGACAAGAACAAAAGCCAAACCCGAGTCTGGCAAAGTTGCTGCCTCTGCCAAACAAAAGCAAGCAGCCTCAAAATCAAGTACGAGCCATCTTCTCACCACTTCTGCCACTGCGCCAATCTTGACGCCCTCCACTTCCACATCGAATCGCAAAACTAAGTCTCCATCACAGCAGCATTCTACTACAAACATGTCGTCCAATACCGTCGGAGACCTCAAGGCAGGAATGTTGAAGCCGTATGGTGGCTCCCACCCACGCGGGCAGGGGCATGGACGTCGTATTACCGCGGACCGAGAGGACAAAGAGAATCAAGCCTCACCAGAGCCAGAGTCAAGCGGTGAATTTTCTGCAGATGAGCGACATATCGGAAACACACAAAGTAATCAGCGGGCGAGTAAAAGCAAGTGGGCGGATATAGACGCTTGGGATATGGATTTCGAGGATGTGGAGGTCTTGACTGGTTCGGGAGGGAGTTCGCCTTTTCTAGGATGACGACCACACTGGGCTGTTTGTCTGAAGAAGCCGTCAAGTGACCGGACAGGATAAGGGAGGACAGAACTGTCGACTCGAAAGAGACATGCCTTTTACGAGAAGATGAGATGAGATAATGCTGTTTATGATTCCTTTGCACCCGGATCATACCTAGAACGAGAATCTGTGTTCGCCACAAGCACCCTTTAGAGATGGTTTTCAAGTGTGTCGACATGACACCAGCCCCGAGTTTTGTAAAATCCTTGTACGACTCAGAGGCTGCTGTCTCCTGGTACAGTGACAGCCACGGAAGAAGTCTGTTCCAAGTGAGCTTGCCCGGCGTCAAGAGACTAGGACTGCGTACAATATCGCTATTATAAGCCTGTGATCTATCACAATCAAGTCGGAATGCGAGGCTGAATGCCAAGGCCGACAAGGCTGCCGATTCAATGACGCCGCAGTTCAAGCCTCACCTTCACTTCCGTCTCCGTTGCCAACCACTGAAATTCCCACTCCAACGATGAATGCGCATGCACACGCATTTCTTTCTTGATATTAGGACCTGGGGAGAGTCAACGGCCCGTTCGAGTCAGTGTCAAATCACTGGTTGTGATTCAATCCCTCAAATGGCAGTCTCTTGAGCCGCCTGGCATTCCCCACCACGCTTGTCTGCGATCATGGATCATTTCTTAGCGGAGAGTGCTGCTCTGCTGTCAACGCCTTTACCACAGGCTGAGAGTCATTATGACCAGACTGCAAAAGGTCTCGTCGCAGCACTGAACAAACTCTCACCATCAGACCTAGCATCCGCCCGAGGGACTCTCGATGTATGCTCTTCTCACGTCGATGTCGGCCAAAACTGACAACGACGACCAGGAATTACCTCCATCACACCACACAATCCTCTACACATACATCCTACTAGCAAACGTCGAAGCCTCCGCACCAAGCGGCAAAGCTGTCCCGAGACAAGTACCTTCAGCTGTCCTTCCTGAAGGTGCATTATGGCGCTACATTACCCATCTTCTCTTCGAGTTCGATCCGATACAAGCGCGATATTGCGGCAGTCAATTGCTGCGAATCGTCGATTACGTGTCCTTGGGCGCAGAGCAAACTACAAATTATGTCCCTGCCATCCAAATGCTCCATCATTTCATTCTCAGACTAGACAGCACATCTTCTACCCTCACCTCCACTCATCGAACATTCGTCCGGCTATGTCTGCTATCCCAAGCCTACGCTGAAGCTGCCCAGGTTCTAGACAAACCTATCTACCATATCCCTTCTCTACAGACCGACCTCAGGACGAACAGATATCTCTGTTCGAATTCAGATCGATTATACCTGTTCCTTAGCCCAGCCACTGGCCTATCGCAATCAGTGACAAGTCGAACATACCTTGAATACTTTATGTTGGGCGGCATGTGCTACATGGCCTTGAGGCGATACAACGACGCTATGCTCTTCCTTGAGGTTGTCCTTACGGCTCCCACCGTCCTCAATGTTGCAAGCGCAATCATGGTAGAGGCGTACAAGAAGTGGTTGCTCGTTGGACTGTTGAGACGTGGAGTCACACCCACGATACCAAAGAACGTCAGCCAGAATGCCATCAAGCACATTCGAGCACTGGCGAGATCGTACGAATGTGTAGCTGAGGCCTTCGAATTCGGAAATATTCAGCGGTTGCGAGCGGAAATTGAGGCGGGGAACGTCATATGGCAAGACGACAATAACTACGGTCTCATGGTTGAGGTCTACCAAGCTTTCCGAAAGTTTGCAGTTCTGAAACTGGGGCGAACCTTTGTTACGCTATCAATAGCGGAGGTTGCCAGAAGAACCTCGCCCGATGCTGGCAACCTTAATGAAACGAAGGCGTACCTCGGGGCGCTGATTGCGAGCGGAGCCTTGAACGCGGTCGTCACTGATGGAAGCAATGGTGAACAGACCTTACGCTTTGTGTCTTCGTCGACACCGGCAAAATCGGAAGCACAAGTCGAATCGGCTCTGGCAGCCCAGACGCAAGACTTGCAAATTCTTCTCAAGCACGTTCAAGACACTGAACATCGTCTGGAAGTGAGCAAAGAGTACATCGACTACCTAAGGAAACTGAAGAAACTCAAGGATGAGGAGAAGAAGAATGGTAGGACGGGCGCTGGACGGTCGGCAGCTGCTGATGATGTTGACGAGGACATGATGGAGGAATTTTAGAGGAACCCAACACCCATGGGCTGAGACGAGAACTCCGGTTGAGGGTAGTCAAGCCAATACTCGACACAGACCACGCGGCATTGATAGGTGCAGACCGGCTTTCTTCTGTTGCCCATGAGGCGAGCGACAGCGTCGATCGACCCGGGACAGCTTCGGGTGGACAACACGGTCTACTGCCCTCCCTACACTGGCAATAGGAGTGTCGCAGGGTCAAAAGTAGGTTGAATGGCAGCCACGTTCGACGAACACGCGAGAAGCGTGCCGGCCACGAACGAAAAGCACAATGAGACATGAAACGGAGTACAGCCATTGTAGACTTGGGGGTTCGTGACGTGAAAATGAGTTAGAAGCGCTAGAAGGAGACCGACAATGTGCCCTCCCTTTACTTTCGCCCCCGGAGTTGCTGTATGTGTGAGAGTGTGTGGGTGTTTCTGCGCGCTGTGAGGTAGAGTAAGAGCGAGGCATCAACTAACGGAACGAGTATCTAGTTCATCACGAGGCTGATGCTTAAGAACAGCTTCGCGCCGAATTTTATGCCTTCCATCGTCATGCTACATGTATTCAGTCAAATGACTCAATGACTCAATGACTCGATGTCGCTCAAATGACGATACCATCGGCATCAGGCGTACAATCCCTTCTGCCACCAGAGACATCTCTCATTCGCGACATTGTCCTTGATCGGCGCAATGGTCGTCAGGTTCAGATTCTGCACCGTGGCCCCTGCGCCGTATTTTGGGAAGGATGGTAATCCCGCTGCGTTCGGATTCCCGGTCATGGCAAAGCTCGTGAAATATCTCTGCATGGTGACTGCCAGGGTCTCGTTCTTGACGTTGGGACTGGGTCCGTTGTAGTACGTATAGTAGACGTCGTCGCCGTGGAGGCTCGGCGGGACGCTGAAGATGTAGTTGAAGGTGCTGTTGTTGTACGCGCGGGCTAACATGTTGGTACTGCATGTGAAGAAGGCTTCCGTGATCATCAGCGCACTTCGCCCTGTAGGCGTGGTATACCCCTCTGAACCGTCATAAACCGGCGGATAGAGCGTGTGAGAGATGTTTTTGACAGCGGCGTCGCTGATGGTGGGAAACTAGAATGTCCCAAGAGCCGTCATCAGCTGGATTTTCAGGAGTAATATCATGAGATAGCCAGCGCGCTACAGGCAGGCCATACTTTGCGTGACGGGCTCCGAGAGACAATCATTGAACGAAGCTCATGGTAAGAGAGCAGCCTTAAATCTTATCTCCGGACCGATGCGTCTCGAGCAAGATGTACTTGGAAAGAATAGGGTCACTTACGTAGAGGCGAAGGTCGGCTTCAAAGGCAGTTTCGTTCTGGGCGAAAGGGTCCATGAACCCGATGCCTTCGTTGATGTTATGGCCGGCCATAATCTTGAGGGTTTTGTCGAAAGAACCGTTGAGGAGGAGCTGGCCAGGTAAAGCTGGCGCAAATATGCCGTCTACGACAGGGTTGAAAGTAAATGTGCCGTATGGGGTCGAGCTGCCCACGAGCTTGTAGTTGGCGAATCGCAGTGCTTCTGTAGACATGTTTCGCGCCTCCTCAAGGGTGCTGACGCCTGCAGTGCCTAAGAAAGAGTGGTAGACTGCTTCCTGAAGCTTGTGGCTAGGCGTCATTTGGAATCCAGGACTCTGCACGATGGCCTGCTGGAAGGGTACCTTGCCCTTGGAGCCGCCGAATGCGGTAATTTGGTGCATGGTACTGCCACCCCCGGCCGATTCGCCCATGACTGTGACTTGATTCGGGTTTCCGCCGAATTTGGTTATGTGCTGTTGAACCCACTCGAGGGCGAGGCGCTGGTCGTAGAGACCTGCATTCGCTATTCCTCCAGATTTCTCAAACGTTGGGCCGGAGAGAAAACCCTGGTCGCAAGGATTAGAACTCATTAATGTTGAAGGCGCGGTGCCAAGGGCATACGAAGGCTCCGAGGCGATAATTCATCGCCACCCAGATGATACCTTTCCCGCCCTGACTCTGGCTAGCCTTGATGAGGCCTGCAGCAGATGGGCTGTATAGAGTCTTAGACCCGAGGGTATATCCGCCTCCATGAATCCAGACCATTCTGGTTCGCATGTCAGGTGGACGGCACAGCTTTGAAGAGCTGGTTCGCTTACACTGGTGCTCCTTTGCCTTGCCCACCGGCTTCAAAAACAGCTTGTGGTACCATCACATCGAGAAACAAACAGTCCTCGCTAGCCGTAGGATCGGGTGGTGGAGTTGCTGCCAGCTGGGGTACTTGGTAACCTGCAGAGATGTTGAAAGCAGCAGTGCCGTTGGCAAGCCAATCTGCGGAGTAAACAGTCCAGGCTGGAAGGGTTTGGAAACAGGTCACAGCTTTGGAACCATCATTGAGTGGCTTGACGCCACTAAGGACAGGAGCGACGGGAGCTGAAAAGCGCAGCTTTCCAACTGGAGGTGCGCCATAGCGCACATTTGAGAAGTTGTAGTATTGGCCGGATTCCTGAAGGTCCATCAGTATCTGTAAGTCAACGCTCCTGGAGGCTATTCTTGCTCACGTTGAACGTCGCCTGATGCAACTCGTAGCCTAGGTCAACCACAGGCAGCGAAGGTGCTGGAGCAGCCGCCCCCAGGTAGGCTCCTGCAAGCAACAGAGCTGTCACTCGCATCATGTTAGCAGTTATCGCCGTGTGTAGACTGGCAGGAAATGGAACAAAGCCAAACTGCCCACAGTCAAGATGATTTATACCATTGTTGGAGCCACATTATCCCGGCTTCGCAGTTGCTCCGCGCAAACTGCGATGCGGGGTGAAGAAGCTAGACAGAAGCGACGTGTGCCATTCTGTTTCTGTGGCCTTTAGCCGCACCCTGTAGCTGCAGAGATTGTGTAGAAGTACAAGCACAAAGGTGAACACAGAGCAGCGGAGTAGAAACCCGGCGGTGGCACACTTTCCTCATTGGATATAGACTTTGTCTAGCGTGGAACGCTGCTCCAGTAAAAGCTTGGTGGGGGCCCGCCCAATGCACGTGTTCATTTCACCTTACCTAGTATGGCTTGGTTCGCGCAGGCGCGAACTCGTGTCTTTCTGAGATCCCTCGTTATCTTCACCCAATCCGTCATTGTTCGGTATACAGGTTAGAGCCTCTGTAAATGCGGAGGTTGTGCTGTGCCGAGGAGTCCTCGCTCCACCGGCGCTGGAGATACACCCCGGGCTCCGCGTCTCCCCGGGGGAAGATGCGGCACTCGCGGGGTCAATTCCCATGTCCGGTGGACTCCGGTGGACGCAAAAGGCCAAGCAGATTGAGTCCACATGGTCGCTGTGGACCGCTTGCGCTTCCATATTCTGTTTGCCGCCGGTGAAGTATGACCTTACCCTTACCTTGAGACAGCATATCTGGGGGAACGTGTTGGGTGGTATCACGCAACCCATGATGGGGCCCACGTCGCCTTGCGACCCGCATGTATTTAAACATGATTACCCCTGCTTAAAACTCCCAAGAGCTTCCTCAAGATTGTTACTCCCTCCAGGCAAATCTGATTTCACATTGCCACCATGAGAGCTCATTCACTGGATGATTCCAAGGGCGCCGACCATGTCACGGCAGACCAGGTCGAGGCCGCCATGAAAGAGCTTTCGACCGAAGACGGAGGGGCCGGATTTACTGTTAAACAGCAGAGAAGGATTGTCCGAAGAATCGATCTGCGTCTCGCAGTGACGCTCGGATGCCTTTATTGTATCAGCCTGCTTGATAGAACGAACTTGGGTGCCGCATCCGTGGCAGGGTATGTGCACGCTTGTCTGGACTTCTGTTCGCTGACTCTGGACCAAGGATGCAGAAAAGTCTGAACATGAACGAAGACAACAACGCCTACACCATCGTGTCGCTCGTCTTTTTCATCTCGTACACGATTTTCCAGGCACCTGCTGTTGTCTTTATCCGCAAACTCGGTCCACGCAACTTCCTTGCAGCCATCGTCCTCGCTTGGGGAGCTGTCATGATTGTGAGTCGAGACCACGTTTCCAACAAGCTCTCGCCCTAACCTTGGAACAGGGATTCGGCTTCGCACCGAGCTGGGAGGTCATGTGCGTCCTTCGGGTCATACTTGGTGCACTTGAAGCAGGCTGTAAGTTGCAGGTCCTTCCTGACAGTTCCACAGACTGCGTCCCGAATCCATCTGGTCTTCTTGCTGACACCGTTGTCAGTTTATCCTGGATGCGTCTATCTCCTCAGCACGTGGTACCCTCGTTTCGACCTGCAAAAACGCAATGCCCTGTTCTATTTGATCGGGAGCATGGCCTCGGGGTTTGGTGGAATATTGGCCTACGGGCTCATGCAGATGGACGGTCTTTCGAACCTTTCAGGTTGGCGTTGGATATTCATCGTGGGTATTTGATCGATCGCATTCGAGTCTAGATACTGACCTCGTTCAGATGGAGGGCATCTTGACATGCGTCCTCGCAGTTGGTGCTTGGTTCATCATCGTCGACTTCCCAGAGGATTCGCCGAAGTCCTGGCATTTCCTCAACGAGGCTGAAGCAACTTGGGTTGTTGCACGTATCGAAAAAGACCGCTCCGACACCTTTCCTGACAAGTTTTCTGTCGGCAAATACCTCCGAAATGCCTTGGACAGCAAAGTCTGGGCGTTTGCCTGGCTCTATATGCTGACGACCACAAATTCGTACGCGATCGCCTACTTCCTGCCGATCATCCTCCGTAATGGGATGGGCTTCTCGGTGGCCGCCGCCCAATGTCTCACAGCACCTCCTTATGTTGCCGCGGCGGTTGTTATGTTCGCCGAGTCTTACTATGCGGATAAGTGGCGGGTGCGTGGTCCGGTAGTTGTCGGCAATGCTCTCATGGGTAAGGTCATTTGTTCACGCGCACCTCTGTACCGACTGACTCTTTTTCAGGCATTCTCGGTCTGGGCTTGTTGGGATACGTTCACAACAACGGTGTCCGCTATTTCGGCGTCTTCTTGGCGACGACAGCATGTAAGCGCGCTGTGGCTGAGGCCTTGGGTTGGACACTTGACTGACTAGGCAACTCTCAGGTAACGCGAATTGCCCAGCGTTGATCACTTACCAGGGGTAAGTCGGACTCGTCTTCCAGTCTGATGACGATGTGGCTTGACTGACCGTGTGTGTAGGAACAACGTCCGCGGTCAATGGAAACGAGCATTGACATCTGCCACTCTTGTCGGCGGCGGCAGCATCGGCGGTATAATTGGAACAACGGTCTTCCGGGCTCAGGACGCCCCCAACTATCGCCCGGGAATTTTGACTTGTCTGATTGCCAATGTGATGATCGTGGCGATTGTTGCCGCCTTGAGCGTCAAATTCAACCGGGCCAACAAGAGGGTGGACAATGGTGGGAAGCCGATTGAAGGGTTGGAAGGGTTCAAATACACCCTCTAGCCAGTTTCAGGGTAGTATAGCCAGGCGAAGCGGCGACAGCAAGTATTCCTGCTCGTATCAGGTGATAGCTGCATTCAGGGAACTGTTGGTAGTATCTGCTTCCGTGTTTCCCCAGAGGCTTGCGTAGGAGATAGTGGTAGAGAGTCAGTCAGTTCCAGAACGAGGCTCGCCCTCCACCGGGCATACATCCACATTTGAAGCCAACTGCTAGTCGAGCGCGATGCCTGCGCTGTCAGTTGTATGGGCAGACGTCTGACTGGTTTGAGCTGGCGACTTCGGCAGACATCTAGCAAACGGGCCGGCGCCGAAGCGTAGAGTGGTTGGTGGCCATATGCCCTGTCCGCAAAGACGGTGTTAGAAATGGGTGTGCAACTGTGCACTCTCAGTCTTGGACTCACGCTCTGCTGCCAGTCTGCATGGCGTTGATTTCTGCCACCCGCCCGAGCACCGTACTTCGTACAAGTTGGTTGTAACCAAAAGTCGTTCGGATCCGACGTCGTTAGGCGTCATTATGTACCCCACATGCCCCCCGCACTTTCTCGGCGCAGCGCAAGGCGCAGGCAAAGTCACCCCCCTCTGCCCCCTGTGCGTGCCCGTCGAATCCTCGCTTCCCCAGCGGCCGGATCACCCCGACGTGACCTCGTGCTCAAGGCGGACTGACAGCTTCAGGAATTGTCAATTACTTTGCTCACCAACCCCATCGGAACCGTCCATTCCAGCATTATTTATCCCCTGCATCCGTTCTCGGGCATGGATCACACACCGCGCTCTAGCAGACATGCATGGGCATGCGACCGCTGTCGCCGTCAAAAGCTCAGGGTATGTCCGCTTCCGAAGACTTCTCAAGGGAGGTTGACCAAATATGCAGTGTGATGTCGAGAAACCATGCATCCTGTGTGTCAGAGCCGGCGCCACGTGTGAATCGCGACTCTCGGGCCAGTCTCCTTCTCTAAAGCGCAAGAGATCCGTTCATTCAGATGCCACCGGTCGCGTAAAAGTAGCAGTGCCATCACCTACTTCAGGGTATGTCCACCATCGTGGCCCACCGGATGCGACTGCGAGTCACACTTCGGTGGACAGCGTCCCGCTTCCAGGCTCTTCCCATTTCGATTGTACCAGCCCAGATGCCACGGACGCGTCAAGGACAAGCCCCGAAGAAAGCCACCAATATGGCGTCAACGACTCCACCATGGGTTTCGCAAAAATCGTACTCGGCGAGGACGATGAAAGTGACTCTCCAGCTACCGGAACGATTCCCGGTGATGCTGGACGCTTGAACACGGACACGCAGTTCTTTCCCTGGATTTCCACGCCGTCGTCCCCGCTAAGCGTTCTCCAAGTCGCAGTCGACGCCTACTTCGACAGGGTAAACTGGTACATCATGCTGTTCCATCAGCCTTCGTTTACAATTCGTGCACAAAGCATTCTGCAGCGATCCGCATGGAGACGAGACGAGTTGGTGGATGTGCTGCTGGTGGCTACAGTCGCCAGCTTCGGGTTGCGATGTGTCCAACATGACAAGACGTGGCAGGGGCACCAGTTGTTGGAGTCATACTCGGTCACGGCTGAAGCACTTTCTTCGGACTTGCTGTCTCAAGTCGGCTCGCGCTTTTACGAAGTGATGTTGGAGTCGCGAATCGAAGCTTATCAGATCTGCATGCTACTGACCACTTACCATGTGTACTTTGGGTCTTCAAATTTTGCCTGGAACGTTTCTGGCGTCTCGACCCGGACAGCATATGCACTGGCTCTCCACTGCGATAAGACACGAAACAATGGCGAGATTGCTCGTGAAGTCAGCAACCGGTGTTGGAATCACTTGGTTGTGGCGGATCAATTTTCGTCCATGATATTCGGACGTCCAGCCGCACTCGACCCTGCCTTCGCTCAATTGAAGAAGCTCAAAGACCTGGATGATACGATGCTTCCCGAAAGTACAACAAATTTACCGATTTTCCAAGGACCTGGAGCTCACGTTTCATTTTTGACCTATCACACCTTGAAGTTTGAGCTGTACCACATCATTCGGCAGACTTTGCAGAGGTTCAGAGTCATGCAATTGCAAAGCCCAGTCTCTGTACAGGATTTGAAAGCCCTCATTCAGGTCGTCAACAGTACAGAAGTCCTGTTGAAGCAGTGGTACGACGATCTGCCGCCAGTATTCAAGCCGTCAGAGTGGCCTGCGGGTAACCCCTGGAATGTCCTTGAGCTTGGCCAATACACTCCGGAAGAACAGAGTGTTAGGAGGAAAATCGGCTTGCAAGGCGTCATCCTTCAGCTTCTATACGATGCCGCCAGAGTTTGGGCTCATCGACCTCTGCTGAAACTTCGCATATCCCTTTCACCCAAAACGGACATGACGAATATATCCCTCGACGAAGTTCCAGATTCACTAGGCATTTCAGTACAGGCTGCGCTGCGGATGTCGCGCGTGCCGGTGGACGAATTCGCCGGCCACCTCGCACAATCTTTTGCCTTGATGCATCTTTTCACGGCCGGGATTATACTGTGCATCGCACCAACTTGTCAGCCATACAGTCAGATGGCGAGCGATGCAAAGGCCGGGGTACTAAGAATTATTGCAGCAAGTCGGGCGATCGAGGACGAGAGCAAGATCGCTCGGCATACTGACGAAATGTTGACAAGACTTTACAAGAAGACAATGCAACGGGAGATGGATAATGCTTTACGAAATGTGGACAAAGGCGCAGCCAGGGATCGAAGAAGTCACACGATCTCCGTGAAGCAATCTCCAGGCAGTCGTGAGGGTCCTCAACCGCACCGACCACCCAATATCGTATCGGAAGAGACCTTGCGTACCCAAATGGATATGGTAAGCCCGACCGCGGCCGCAGGATACAGTGGAACCCTTTCAGCTTTCGACCCACACACTCGCCGTCCTGATGAACCGCCGGAAGGACCTGTGGTCTCATATCTCCAGTTTGAATCGCTTCGTCACAACGACAGCATGGAGCCCCATGATACCGAACATTTCGACGAAGGTTATGGTGCTTTTGAACAGATGTTCAATCTCGACTTTGCCGACTTTTCCTTCAATCCTGAGTAATTCCATCTACCTTCGCCATCATGTCGCGGCTGTCAGAAACCGGCCCTTGTCATCACCATCCTGCTTGTGCTAGCTGACGATTCTGTATATCAAGACCGTCATTTGCGAGACTTGTTCCGGATTTTGTGGACGAGCATGTTCACGCCAATTTAACTGGGCTCGTATGCGCCGTCTCCAAAATTGACCATGTGAGGGAGTACTGCTTGGGCCGAGATATCAATTCCGTGGATGAATTCCGTTTTACAACGAATTCTAACTCGTCGCCCTTAGGCGGCTTGTTGAAATACTATCGTGGTCCATTACTCAACATACAATTTTTGACGACCTCTGAGCGTGCTCAAATATCACTCAATTTCGAGGTCCCTTGATGCCGCAATAAGCGGCTCCATCCTGCTGTTAGAAACATCCCGGCCCATCAAAGAGATATTCCAGCCAGCATCATCCGGGCTAATGGTGCTCGTTTGCCGGGGGATGGCTCCTTTGCCCGGCGAAACGCAATCGGCGGTGGGACTTCCACCCTGGTGGAACACTTACTCTCTGTGAAGATGGCATTCAAGGAGGGAGGGAGGGAGAGAACAGGCCTCCTCCTTTTTTTCATGACTAGGCGCCCACCAAAAGCGTTGATATATTTCCTCGCTCGCTCGTTTAATTTACCTCACCAAGGCACCTCCTTGCCCGTATAAGTGTAGAATTTCCCGGTATCCTCGTCCCTCAAATTATGCACCACCTTCAACATCTACACATAGGATGGATCCGTCAGTCAGTCGATCAGTACACACTCGCACTGGCACACATTTTACGATTTCACAAAGAAGGGGGAAGGAACAGAGGACTGGAAGAACGTCAACTCACCCCACCGACACTCTCCTCCGGCGTGAGCAGTGCGCCCTCGCCGCCCATGCGCGTCTTGACCCAGCCTGTGCGGTTCCAACATGCGTTATTAGCTCGTCAGAGGTGGCAGCGAGAGGAGAGGAAGAAGAAGGAGAAGGAGAAGGAGAAAGGGAGACAAAACCCTAGCATGAACACTAAACCTGAGAGCGCGCGAAACACGTACCTGGATCCATGCATATGACTTTGATGCCCCGATCCTTTAACTGCTCGCTCTGGTGCACCGTCAACATATTCACCGCGGCCTTGGAGATCGAATATGTCGTGCACTTGGGTCTGTCCAAGAAGAAGCCGGTGATATCAGCATTGCTCCGGTCCGCTCCAATTGAATTCGCTTTCGCCTCTGACTCTTCACCTTTCACCTTCGCCAAAGCCAATGCCAGTGCCATTGCCAGGGTGACCAGTGAAGAAGATCAAGCGCTTCAAAGCAGGTCAAAAGCAAAGCAAAGCAAGCAGAGCAGAGCAAACGTAGGAACACAAGGAAAGGCGTCAACCGTACAGTTTCTTCCCACAACTGCCCAACCCGCTCGTCATGTTCAGGACGACGCACCCGGCGCCCAGGCTCTGTACCAGCACCTTGACCGTCTCGGCGGGACCCATGACGTTGACGTCAATGTGCTTCCTGAGACTCTCGGGCGTCATGTCCAAGCTGGTCTGCTCGGGCGTGGCGTTGATGCCGGCGTTGTTGAACAGGTAATCGATCTGCTTGTCGGCGCCACCACCGCCACCACCGAGGGTCTCCCTGACAGCGTCGCCGAACGCGTGGATCGACTCGATGGAGCTGGTGTTGCATTCGAGGATGTGCACTCTGTTCGAGGCGCGGGAGGCGAGGTGTTTCAGGTCGTCGAGCTCGCCTTGGAGACTGCGCACGGCGGCGATGACGGTGTTGGCGTCGGTGTTGGTGATTTGGCGGACGAACTCGAGACCCAGGCCCCGGTTTGCGCCGGTCACTACGTAGACGGGCATTGTTGGAGTGATATTGTGATTCTAGTTTAGTATCCTAATCAGACGAGGGAACGAAGGTGGAGGTGCTGTACCGTGAGGCGCGGGGGGGAAAAATGTGGCTCTTCACGAGACGGAATCTATAATAAGATAATATCGAAGGACGTGAAAGGAACAAGAACAACACAACGGCTGCATTTCTAAAAAGGATATGATGACTCTGGCACTCAACGTGATACATCTTAATACTCCCGTTCTTGCATACTCCGTAGTTCTGCCGCATTTTCTCAAATCAGCCTAAAGCACAACGCCATCACTGTGTCATTCGTTCGTCACGGAGCATGGACGAGTACTCCGTCCATCCCATGTCGGCTTCGATCCCGCCGGGGTTTCGCCGCGAGTCGAACAGGGCGGAGCCGCCTTGTGGACGAGAGCGTGTCTGGTACTGTAAGAAATCCTGACCCAGGATATGATGTGATAATACGAATACGATACGGTTCGCAACACTGGATCCTGTTATCGCATAGAGGTGTGTCGAACAGGTGTATTCGACATCGCAACACATGCCTTCCCTGAAGGTTTGAAGCGCAATGGCTGCCTGAAAACCCGCCGATCACAGAACATTTCGGCCCCGTCGGCCTCCTTGGGCAAATCGCCAAGTGCTCCTGCAGAGTCGGCGGCGGTGGACAAGCCACGTTGCTTCTTTCACTTCTCGCTTCTACCTAGAAGGCGGTGGTCCCAGGACCGCGTCAGGACTGTCGGAAGCCTGGGATCGGACCGGATCATGGCAGTATTCTGGCGTGTCTTAGCCTATTCTGAAAGAAAAGGAAACACAACTGGTCAGTTGCCTCGTCTTTTTGTGGGAGAGGGACGGAATAGGGTGCAAGAATGCAGTCTGCGAGATGGGCTTTATGGCTCCCCGTCC
Source organism: Phialophora verrucosa (assembly GCA_002099365.1). Lineage (NCBI taxonomy): Eukaryota > Fungi > Ascomycota > Eurotiomycetes > Chaetothyriales > Herpotrichiellaceae > Phialophora > Phialophora verrucosa. Next base: position 2,653,297 of record MSED01000004.1, on the reverse strand, counting down.
CTTTGTCGTCCCCGTCTTCGACGTGAGAGGTTGTCCTTCGATTCCGGCTGTCAGTGAGGACGTCTTCTTCCCACCACGAAGCAGCCTTGAGAAGCCGACTGCAGCGTCCAGATCAAGGCCATTCGCTGAAGAGGAGTCCTTACCTGGGTACAAGTAAGCTCTGTCCAATTCGACGACTTCGGTCGCTGTGCTGCGACCTCGACATGCCCGAGAAGTCGGTGCTTCGAAGAAGTCCAAGCGGATGGTATTACTCGACTGCTTCACAAGTCAGTATCGCGACTTCGGAGGTCCCATGTGGTCGCTCCAACGAAGGTTTCATGTCAACCAACGAAGCTGATTCTCGAGCGTATCGCCAGTAAAGCTCCATGCCATCCATCTGGATTCTAGGGGGGTGTCAGGAGATTTCAGCCCTAGACTGCGTCGCTCGAATCAGGTGTTGACACGCAAGGGAAGGCGTGCGAGCTCAGTTGCGCAACGTTCCATACTGGACGACTTGAGCTTATCCTGCTGCGGATGAGGAGAGATGATCCATGTCCGTTCTTCGATTCCCAGAAAGTGCGGATGTTCCTCATCACAATGTGTGTGTTATGAAGCAGTTTGGAGGAAGCCGGAAGAAAGCTGCCGGACGTGGAAGTGTGAGTTGCGAGAGAAAAGAGCACAGTCAAGGAGCGGCTGTATTATGTAGCCTGAGATTAATGCTACGGCAATGCCATCCATGGCTCTGTAAAACACGGCCAAGAGGCTGCGATCACGTTGACCGGTCGTCCACCATACATTCTACAACCTTCACCTGTGCCTGCGGCTACCGACGAGATACATAGCGATCCACAAGGTGGGCGTGAAAGAGTCACGACGCAAAGAACGTCCCGTTACACTGCTGCAGAATCGACCCCTCCTTTTGGGCAATTCAATAACCTCCGTGAGGTTGAGTGTTTGCACGGCCTACCACGCGAGATATGGAGGCAGGTTCCGGACACTTGCTTCAACGAATTTGCTGGACGAGAGATCTTTGATGTTATTGTTCCAATTGACCTATACTCCTGCAAGCTATGAAGACGGGTATTTGCCACACTGACACAATTTCATCCTCCCACTTCCTGCTTCAATGTACAATTTCAACAACGGACGTTTCATGCGGTTGCGCTGGCCCCCGTATCCGTGGTTGCAGTCACTCTTTCAATCTCGATCTTGGGCATTCCTTGCGAGGCGGCCCCCAGATCAGTCGTCTTCGCGTTCGGGTCTAATACAGCAGTCAGCTACTTCGTTCGGAATATCCTGCTCCAGCACCATGAACTTACTCTTCTTGTAGTAATCGCCAATTGCAGACTTGATGGCGTCCTCGGCGAGCATTGAACAATGTAGCTTCACTGGCGGCAGGCAGAGTTCCTTAGCAATCTCGGTGTTGCGAATCTTGCCCGCCTGCTCCAATGTCATCCCTCGCACAAGCTCCGTGAGATATGATGAGGAAGCAATTGCGGAACCGCAGCCAAAAGTCTTGAACTTGACATCGGCGATTGTCTGGGTGTTGGGGTCAACCTTGATTTGGAGTTTCATCACATCGCCGCAAGCTGGTGCACCGACGAGTCCTGTTTAACCGCAAATGCGTCAGTAATCGTGATGGGAAAATGTGATGTTGAACCAAGCTCGCTATCTCGCCCGGGGGAAAGACCGAGCTTCGGTGATTGCCCACTCGGGCGAACTCACCTGTTCCAACGTCCAGCGCCTTCTTATCCATCGAACCGACATTTCGCGGATTCGAATAGTGATCCAGCACCTTCTCATGATAACTCCGTCTCTGCTGCACGCGGGCGGCGGCAGGTCTGATGGTCGACGAAGGGGAGGCGAGACTCGGTCGGAGAGCGGAGATTTGGGCCGAGGTGCGCAATGCGCGTGGAATCGAGAGGAGAGCTCGTTGTGACATCGCGCGTGGTACGTTTGCGTGTATCTGTAATCAGTTTTGGATGGACGAGTGATTGATTGTAGGATCAAGTTCGTGTCGAGAGAGTGTAGGGTGTGAGATATTGAAATCGTAGTCTTGCCTGCGTCAAAAGTAAATTGACGAAAGATGTCGATGATCGATGGCGAGGAGGGGTCTGGCAGCCACCGCTCATTGGCTGTATTCCACGTGACTCTCGCGCTAGCCCTTTTCTGGAGATGACGTTGTGCAACTCGGTCGCTCTTTCCGTTTGTCGATTGGTGCCACTCGCCACCGAATCGAGCAAGAGCCACCGACGGACAGCGACGCGCTTTGACGTAGCGACAGGACCGCGTTCACCTTGGCCGAGATGAGGCCCAAGAATCAGAGCAAAAGCAAGGACAAGGCTGCCTCGTCGCCGAGCACCTCGACACCCAAGAAAGATCACCTGAAGAATCCCTCACATCCCTACACCTTCGAACATATCCACAACGCCTACATCACTTCTCTCTCACACGCCAATACCATGCCGTTCACGAAGAAGAGAAAGTCCGCAGCCGATTCAGATGTTGACGAGGTTCCCACCACGAAACGCGGGAAAGGTGCGTCCGGGAGTGGTTTTCGACCGTCATCCAAAGTTCAGATTGACGCGGATGGCAACAAGTACTGGGAAATCGCAAAGGCCAGACGAGTGACCATTTCCGAGTTCAAAGGACAGACTATGGTTGGGATCAGAGAGTACTACGAAAAAGACGGCCAGTGGTTGCCAGGCAAAAAGGTACTGTCACACCACTGTCCGGCTATCAGGTGACTTTGCTTACAATCAAACAGGGCATCTCTCTGAACCTCGAACAATACTCCGCTCTCATTCAAATCACGCCCCAGATTGAGGACCTGCTCAAGTCGCAAGGTGAGAAAGTGCCACGACCGAATTATAGTGGACATGCACCGACGGAGGATGACAACCAGACCGACGATGAAGGAGCGAAAAAAGACGTGAAGCCGAACATTGATGCTACGAGTGATGAAGATGAATGAGCGGAATGACGACAAAACCACGATGAGACCTTCTGATCAAAGTCCCAGCAGACACAGGCTGCTTCCCATCTGCCATACCTTGAAGACGAGGCGGAATTGAGGACCAACAGTGTACTGCGTCGATTTGTGCGTCAAGAGCTCTAAGGTACGTCCTGTCTACCCTCATTTGACATCCGAGAAGGCCGTTTACCAAATTTGTCGCAGGCATGATCATGAGCTGGACTCCCACTCTGCCAACCTGGACGCCAGGCTACCCTTCTTCCAATGCTTCTCATAGTCTTCTTTCAGTTCGACTTGAGACTTTTCCCCGGGTTTGCCATAGCCTCCACCTCCAGGCGTCATCTGGAAGGCCATGAATCAGCAGATTGTAAGAAGAACGAAAGATGAGACTTACCACAATGATTCGCTCTCCAGGCTGCATGCTGGCTGTGTTCTTCGCTCCCATGCTGATGAACCGCTTTTCATACTCATCTTCGCCTTCGTCGTCTCTTCTCTTCCCCTCGTGTTCACCGCCGGTCCCTTTGCTCTTGGCCTTCTTGATCTTCCTCACCCAGATGTTCTTCCCGCATTGTGCGTCACCGCCCCCGTGCAGACCATACGGCCTATACACCCTCCTCTCGCTCAGAATACTGACCTGCACCGGGATACGGAACTCGATGTCTCGAATGACCCCATCACCACCCCTGTGTTGCCCAACACCACCACTCCCTGCTCTGAGACTGAACTCCCTCAATATTACGGGATATCTCCTCTCAAATACCTCCGCATCCGTGATTCTGGTATTCGTCATGTGCGTATGCACACCGCTCGTGCCCTCCCAGTCCTTACCCGCGCCACTGCCTCCCGCAATTGTCTCATAATACCCAAAGCCCTTCTGTTCAGCCCCGCCCTTCAGGTTTCCTCCAAACCCAAAGGTCAAGTTGTTGCAATCACCCTGGCTCGCCGCACAAGCTTCAAAGCATTTGAACACCACGTCCGTCACCCTCTGACTGGTCAAAACGTTCCCGCCCACCACGGCAGCCTTCTCGCTCGGAGACAAGAAACTGCCGGGTGGGATACGCACATCCACAGGCTTCAAACACCCCTGGTTCAGCGGAATGTCCTGATCAATCAAACACCTCAGACAGTAAATGATGGCCGAGTACGTTACCGCCTCCGGGGCATTGATGTTGCCATAAACTTCCGGCCCAGTCCCATCAAAGTCGAACACCGCCTCTCCCTTCTCGGCGTCGATACTAATCTTCAAGGCGATGGGGGAGCCGTCGTCCATGTAGTCCACGGCCTGCAAGTCCTTGCCCTCGAACCTCTTGGACACGTCTTTCAGCAGCTCGCGCACAGACTTCTCCGCATTATTTTGAATGTTCTGCATGTAGAACTGCACAACGTCTTCGCCGTAATCTTCAATCAGTGCCGAGATCAGGTTGATGCCCTTTTGATTCGCTGCGATTTGAGCCTTCAGGTCGTTCAAGTTGTCCGCGAGACATCTGGTGCCGCTACACTCGGGGTACTGCGCTGGCTCGTCGTACAACAGTTCCGTGATCCTCTTCTCGTCGAACTTGCCCTCCGACACCAACTTCTCGGACTTTATCGCCGCACCTTCTTGGTAAAGTTCTCGGCTGTGAGGAGGCATGCTCCCCGGCAGAATCCCGCCAATATCAGCGTGATGAGCCCGACTGGCGACGTAGAAGATGATCTTGTCACCACTGAACGCCGGCGTCACGACCGTGATGTCCGGCAAGTGTGTGCCCCCGTATTCCGGGTGGTTCGAGACGATGACATCGCCTTTCTTCAGTTTCCCGCGCCAGATTTCCGCCTGTGTGCGCACGCACGTGGACATACTCCCCAGATGGACTGGCAAATGGGGTGCATTGGCAACGAGACCGCCTTGCTCGTCGAACAGCGCACAGCTGTAATCGAGACGTTCCTTGACGTTCGTGCTGACTGACGTTTTCTGCAGAGCACGACCCATCTGTTCGGCAATGGCCATGAACCGGTGGGCGAAGATGGAGAGCAGAATAGGATCGACTTCTCGGGCGTTGGCCTTCTTGCTCGTCCCCTCTTCGCCGATATTGATCACTACGTGCGTCTCGATGACGAGGGCCGACGCTCCTGGCGTGACGATGATGGTCTGCGTGCCGTCTGCGATGATTGCCGGTCCTGCTACGCGGGCGCCAACCTCCAGGTCCTCGAGCTTGTAAATCCGCGTGTCCTGCCGTCCGCCCTCGAAGTACACCTTCGCGGTGCTGTGGGCCTTTTCGGGTGCAACGTCCTTCGGTTTGATGGCTTTGAGTTGCTGGTCCGCCGTCTTGGACATCCCGCGGAAGGACTTCCCAATACCGCGCACGCGGACGTCGTCGACGATGGTATCCCGGTCGGGTAGCGTGAAGCCGAATTCCTGTTCGTGCTGGCGGACGAATGCGGCGCCAAACGCCCAGTCGTCACCGTCGTATAGCTCTTTGGATTCCGACTCCGTGGGCTTGATGACCATCAATGCGGATTCGGTCCCGCGGTACCGCATGTTCAGGTATTCCTCGTACTCGATCGCGTCGTCGGCGAAGCCCTGGTCGTTGAGCCGTTTGCGCGACCGTTCCTTCAACTCGGCCATTTTCTTCTTCAGATCGTCGTGCGACGACGCGTTGTCCCACACGTGGGACTCGGGGACTTGCGACTCGTCGACCACGTCGGCAAGTGCCATGCCGTAGGCTGATAGCACGGACGAGTACCTGTGCACGAGAATCTGTCTTATTCCCAGGGACTCAGCAATCGCGACGGCGTGTTGACCCCCGGCGCCGCCGAACGTGGCAAGGCGGTGTTGTGAGGTGTCGTGCCCTTTGGCTTCGGTGAGGGACCGGATCGGGCGGGTCATGGTCTCGTTGGCGATCTTGATGAAGCCGTAAGCAACCTCATCAGCCGTCATGTGCTTGTCTGTCTTGCTGTTGATCTCGTCGGTGAGTTGTTCGAACAGTTTCTTGCTGGCTTCCGGGTCGAGGCCCTCATCCTCGTTTTTGCCGAAGATCTTGGGGAAGAATTCTGGTAATAGGCGACCGAGGAAGAGATTCGCGTCCGTGACGGTCAGGGGGCCGCCCTTTCTGTAGCATGCCGGCCCGGGATGTGCGCCTGCGGATTCGGGACCGACGACGAAGAGGCCGTTTCTGAAGAAGAGCCGAGACCCTCCCCCAGCTGCGACGGTGTTGATGTCCAGCTGGGGTGACTGGATTGTAACTCCCGCTGTGGTAGTTTCGAAGACGTGCTCGTAGCGTCCTTGCCCGTATCGACTGACGTCTGTGCTTGTGCCGCCCATGTCAAAGCCGATGACCGGGGTTTTGGTCTCTGGGTCATAGGAGGTCAACGCATAGCCGACCACACCGCCTGCTGGCCCCGACAGGATGGCACGTAGGCCGGAGAATTTGTCAACATCAACGAGGCCGCCGTCAGATTGCATGAACTCGCATCTGGCGCCTTTCTCGCCTTCTTCCTTCTTCACGCTCTCGGTGCCAAGGCCTCCTTCGAACCCGGCTTGGAATCCCGCAATATATTTCTTGATGGCGGGAGTGAGATACGCATCCGCGCACGCCGATGTCGCTCGAGGCACCAATTTGATCATGGGCATGAGTTCGTGACTCAGACTGACGTGCTGGAAGCCAATCTCGTGCGCGAGCTTGCCGACCAAGGCTTCATGGTCGGGAAACGTGTACCCGTGCATCAGGCACACAGCAATGCTTCGGAAGCCTTCGTCGTAAAGCTGTTTTAGCTGTTCCTTGATCTTACCTTCCTCTGGCCGCCGCAATATCCGGACAGCTTCGCCAGAGAGGCCTTCCACGAGGTCGTGGTTCTTATAGTCCTCATGTTTGGCTTCCGCTTTCGTCTGCTGTCTCTGAGGATCCTCGGCATAGTCTTCAAGTGTAACTCGCTCGTCGATCTCCACGACCTTCTGGTACAGAACGTCGGGCCTCCGGATGGCAAGATCAAAGATCTTTGGTCTAGATTGATTGCCGATCTCCAAGCAGTCCTTGAACCCGCGAGTGACCACCATAGCCATCTTCTCTCCCTTCCGCTCAAGCAGTGCATTGGTAGCAACTGTCGTTCCCATACGGATACTCTCGATCTTACTCGTGTCGAGAGCCTCACCTCTGGGGATATCGCGCCCGGTGAACTTCGACATGAGCCGCCGAATACCTTCCAGCGGTGCATCTTCGTAATTCGACGGATCTTCTGAGAGCAGTTTGATGATAATGTCGTCTTCCATGCGTCCTGTGCCTGGATTACCGACACAGTCTGTGAAGGTGCCTCCGCGCTGTTCAGGTTACTGGGTGAGTAGGAGGTACGCCACGGTATGGTTGGGACTTACGTCAATGGCTATGCGAATGCCTCTTTCTGCTCGGCCGGCGTCCCCCATGGTTACAGTATTTCAGGTACACACACACAGAAAAAGAGGTATTGTTCGAGATGTAAATAAAAAAGGTGTTCCTCTCCAGGTCTCATATGCAGTCCGCCAGCCTTGAAAGCGCCCTTGCTCGGACAGTGTCGCGAGAGCCTTACGGATTGCTCAAGGAGGAGAAGTCCGCATCAGTAATTCATCGGCCTCCACTTGCCGACAATCCAGTAGAAATGCTACACAGTAGACGTTGTACCAGTGGCACTTTACAGTCTGATGTCTGTGGAATGTATTGGGTTTCTCTGTGATCGAAGATGGCGCAAGTCGATGGCAAACCGAAGAAAGAGGCAAAATCTGGGAATCAATCAGATCTGCTTCAGCGCATGGGCAGAAATAGTTCGTGAGATAGAGGCACAGAGGTCACAATTTCGTCACTGCTGTCGCGGCTTGCTGTTGGTGCGCTTCACCGTAATATTACGGCGGGGATTTAGGAGCTAACAGCACCATCATTGTAACATACTCCCTACGGGGTAGATGTGTCTGATTTCTCTACGAACACACAGGCGCTGGCAGCATGAAGTAGCCCTTTCAGCGTTCTCTTCTGTCAATAAAACATCATCAGCCATTCATTTCCAAGATGAACGCCATATCTGTTGCCCTTCCAAACCAACCCAAGTGCGTCGCTCATGCTCAGTGAAAAGAAAACTCCATAAATTTCATGACCATCAGTGGCCCTCAATGCTGAAATGTCCACCAGGGTCGTCAGGTCCTTCTCACCTCGTGTGACTTAAGGACCGGCCGTCACTCTGAGCTCGAGCCTTTGCTGCTGCTACTGGATGCTCTCTCAAAAGCACGTTCGCCACCTTTGGTCACGCAGTGCTTCACTACCCAAGGATGCTGGAGGACATCTTCTAGTGGAATACGCTTTTCAGGATCCAATACTAAGAGCTGTGAAAATATCAGCGACCTCAATTCGGAGCACTTAAACAATAAGAGAAGACTTACCCGCATGATTAGGTCCCTGGCCTCAGAGCTCACGAAGCTTGGAACTTTCATGTCACACCGCGCAATTCTCCGCTGTGTCATGATGGTTGTGTCCTCGAAGGGCGCTTCGCCAACAAGAAACTCGTATGTAAGTACACCCAGACTCCACAGGTCGACCTTTTCGTTGTAGAAATTGTCTGAGCTGCCTGGCTTGAGCATCTCAGGCGGAAGGTAATCCAGGGTGCCACACATAGTTTGTCTCCTGTTGTTGGGAGCGTGCACTGACCAGCCAAAGTCGGAGATCTTGATTTCGCCGTGGATACCGACGAGGATATTTTCAGGCTTGATGTCTCGGTGCATGACATGCTTCTTGTGCAGGTATTTGAGGGCTGCAGCCATCTGGGCAATATATTGTGCCGCCTTCCATTCTGGGAAACGACCTTCCTTGCGGAGATGCTTGTACAGCTCCCCCTTACCGGCGAACTCGAGGATCAGAAATACGCGCTTGCTGTCATGGAAATGGCCGAATAGTCTGAGGATGTTGGGGTGCCTCAGGTTGGACTGGATCTCGATTTCTCGTCGGACTTGCTTCTCGACTTTGCCCTGCTGCAGTTCCGACTTATGGAGGACCTTGAGGGCGCACACAAATCCCGACGATCTTTCGCGGGCCAGGTAGACTCGTCCGAACTTTCCTTTTCCAAGAGGCTTCCCAATCTCAAACATGCCGAGGTGGAATTGTTTGGGTGCTTGTGGTTGATCGAAGAAGAACTTGGGAGTGGCTCTGCCCCGGATTGAGTCATCGCTCTCTCCCGACTCTCTGGCTGCCTGAAGAGCTACTCGGACCGGCGAAGGGGGGTGGGTAGGAACCGTTGTAGTTGTTGTGATGGTCGCAATGGAGGCTACGTTCTGTTTAGAGTCCCCAGTCACTTGGAGAGGGTATTTGACGAGGTTCGATCGAGCTTGTGTTGATGATAATGTTGGCATGACACCCGCAGACGCGGTCTGCATTTATACGGTCAGTATTGCAAGAGCGCGCTGTGCGCACAGGGTGATTCTACCTTGGACTTGAGCCCAGTCGCCGCTGGTGCTTCATTCTCATCATTGACGGTAAGGTGCTCAAATCGTGACTCCAGTGTCTTTGTCGCCATGATGCAGAAGGTGGAGGAGGATGAGAGTATGGAACAGGTGTTAGCAGAGACCGATCTGATCCAACAATGACAACTAAGAGAAGAGAAGGTTGTTCGTTATGTCCCAGTCGGTGGATTTTGGCGTTCTGTGATCGAGGGAAGAAGGTCTCATACACAGCAGTAAACAATGCTGGGCGCCATAGCAACCACAGCCTCGCGCCGCCGCTTTTGCAACGAGGCTGCGTTCTTCCCCGCACTTCACTTTTAACACAGTATGATACGGATAAGTACCACCATGCTTTCTTCTCATTTTGTTTATCTGCTCAACGCCCACGCCAAATCAGCTTCTTCCATCGGCATTGTGTCGCTTTAGAAGACCTCTCGGCTCTGGGCGACCTCATAATTCGCCTAGTCATCATGGCGGTCAATGGCCACCGGCCGCCTAATGGCGTCGACACGACCTTTCCTTTGCCTTCCGCCGCTCCCCCACGGGCGTTCTCGATCGAGGGATTCCGTGTCCAGACCCAGAAGCTACCAATTTTGAAAGCCGGGCCTATCGAAGAGATGACCAAAAAGCTGGGGATTGCTCCGCCCGAGATGATCTTCGGCGACAATCTCGTCACGATCGAGCATCCGGGGTCCCGATGGGGAATCAAGTTTGACGCATTTGGGGCTTTGGATCGTGTTGACAAAACCGGTGAGCGACGGTTGAAGGTGGCCTACTCCAAGGAATGGCAACAGAGCAGGGAAGATCAACATGACATCAAAGAAGTCGTCAAGCCGTTCGATTGGTCCTATACCACTGACTACAAAGGCGACCTTGCACCGGGAAGCCGAGAATTCCAGCCTTCTGAGGATCCGATTCCGCTCGAACTACTCAAGCGTCCAGACCCCATTTTGTTCTTCGACGACGTGGTGCTTTATGAGGACGAGCTCGCTGATAACGGCATCACAATGCTCTCCTGCAAAATCCGAGTCATGCCTGCACGATTACTTCTCCTCTGCCGGTTTTTTATGAGGCTCGACAATGTCCTTGTCAGATTGCGGGATACCAGAGTATACGTCGACTTTGGGAAGAAAGAGATAATCAGAGAATACATCGCGAAGGAAGAGGCATACAGCAAAATCTGTGACCGTCTGGCAGGCAGAAGAGACGATGTCACCGCCGTGCTCCGCGACCCAAATCAGATGGCTGACCTCTTACCCGTAATGGAGAAAACGCTGGAGCGAGTGGCATTGGGAGGATGAGGCGCGGCACAGCTCCCCGGGGCGTGCACTGTGCTTGACCGGGATTGTCTTGTCCAAAAGAGCTGTCTAGTGAGTTGTATGGCGACTTAACCATCTCAAGTGGTCGATACCGCAGGCAGACACGCATCGATTCGACCAAGGGATCGCGCAACATCTCATGAGTCATGTATCTGGCAGCCAGTATCGAAGGACGCCTACAACTACAACCCAGCCAGCGAAATACGCCAGACGCCTACAGTTAGTGTGCCCACGAATTGCTAACCCGGCCATGGACTGAGTATTGGGCTCTTGGTCAGATCACGGCACGTGAAACAGTACCTCAGCTTCGGACTGGGAGGCGTGCAAAGATACCGGGAGCTATGCTCGGGCTGCGCGGCATCTCTGTGCATGGATGCTCCATTTACATACCCATGCCTCCCTTCATTGGGTGAGGCGTCCACAGGACCGCGAGTGATTGAGAGCGGAGTAATGACCATGCTTGCGTTCAGGTGTCAGATCGCGTTGTCTCTCGGCTATCAGCCAAGGTTATCTATGTACTGCCTGAGAACGCGCTCGACGCCTGACACGCGTCTTCAGGCTGTCAACCCCGGAAGCTCTTCCGACTCTGGAAGAAACGAAGCGAACGATGGTGGATGAAACCAATTTCCCCCGTCTGAAAGAGGCTTAACGTCAACTTGGAGCCTGGCCAATAAGATCGCGTAGTCTTCAGCCTTCCTCGACGTCTTATCCACGCACCGCTCAAAGAACTGTGGTGGCCCTGAATCTAGCCAGATTTTAGTACGAAGCCACAAACGCTGCATACGGAAGATGACTTCTGACTTGTCCCTGAGCGATGGACTTCTCGACAAGGCGCTCGCAAATCTCCCAGGGCAGCAGCTGACAAGGTTGACAACCCCCCCCACAAACTACTCCATGACCTCTGCACGACCTTCCATCACTTTTCGACGCAGATCTCGCCATTGAGTCTCTTCATCTTCAGTGCCGTGGCACGATGTGCCAGAGTCGTGGTTTCCGTGCTTTGGTTCTGGCTGTCATTCCTTTCTTCGCCAATGCACTGCCTTCAGTTCCCGTTGCAACTGACCCGATCCTGGTGACGGCAACGGTGCCAACAGTACTACCATCTTTGGTGACAATCTATTCTGTCGTACCTGCAAGCGATGCGGCGCCAAACCAAGAGACGATAGTCACGACGACGATCGATGGCACAGCGACAACCATAACCTCAACGGCAGTTGTTGCCGGCTCCGTCACTAGTACTATCATCTCGACCATCACTTTCGCAACGAGTCAAGTCGTTGTTAGTACCGTTGGCTACTCAACAATCTTTGGTCCAGATCCAACCACACCGGCTGTTCCTGCCATATCTGAGACAGCCGTATCTACGTCGGCAACATCTCCGTCGACGGCACTGCCTACTTCAGAGCCGGTGTTGACAACATCATCCGAACAAACCACTAGCCTTGCAGCTCTTTCTACTTCCTCATCCGTGGTGACTTCATCGAGAAGTCCATCCAGTACCTCAACCGCCGTTGGCCCCAACAATTCGTCATCAGCATCGACCTCGTCGTCTCATTCTAAAGGGCTCTCCACTGGTGCTAAAGCTGGGATTGGCGTGGGCGTTGCCCTGGTCGTCATACTTTTGGTTGTTCTATCCTTCTTGCTGGGCCAACGTTATACGCGTCGTCGCAACAATCTCTCTAGGGCCGCACCCGATGAAGTTTCCGTTGACGAAAAGGACGTGTTCCAAGCTGGACGTCCTTACGAGACCACTAGCCCACAAGGCGCTTCGCCTGCACTCACGACAGGTAAAACTCATGCCTATTCCACAAATACTACGGCGATCGGGAGCGGCTCCCCAACCGTAAGCGGGCGTTCTTATGACATCCCGGGTTCACCTCCAGCAGACAGACGGCACGAAAATTCAGAACTATCAGCTCTGCCGCCAATCATCAAAGAAGACAGCCCGATGTACGTCGGTGTTCCTACCCATATGTCAGGCTCGAAGCGTTGGAGTATGAAAGAATTCATGAAATGAGAAGTCCGGCGGGTATTACGATGATCAAGTGAATCCACGGTCTCCTACTACAGCTCAATTCCGTGCCGCCAACCGAATATCTTCCAAGAATGCCCAAAGCTCAACGATGTGTCTCGGGGAGAAATGGCTTCGCAACTGATATTTAAACTGGTCCTGGAATTCAGACACGCGCACCAGAGCCGAAACCTCCCGGCCTGAAAAGTCTTGCTGGGGGGAGAATAAAGTGCGGAGCTGCATGCAGCCGTTTCGCCAGCGTGAGGCATCGATATCCGTAATGAGTCTCAAACCTAGAGCAGCGCCTCAGCCTGGTTTTGCTCATGCTTCCTACCAAGATCGGCCATGAGCCGCCCTCCACAACCCCGGACTCGGTTCAATACATTTCGCTCTGAATGCTCATACGCGTCAACACTCACATGTCACCGCAACACCTCAATTTCGATCAATGCAATGGGCCGGGCCTTCTTTGGGAATGGAAATCAGCAACTCGAATACGCGGAATTTCTTTCCTTTGTCGGAACTACCCCTCGAGGGGCACGGATAACAGAACATACATATGGGTGTCTACCCAAGATCCGTAATATGTAGTGTGTAATCCTATTCTGCAGCTCCACAGCTTCACTCTGTTGCAGGCTTCACTTTCTCGTCTCTTGCTGGCGCCCAGAAGCATAACAACGTTTATGTAATCAGTGCCAAGGCTGAAGTCACGCTACCTGCCAAGTCTAATCACGTGACGTGAGCTGGCGTCAAAATGGGGCGAGGCGCTCCGACTGTCACCCCGAGTTTTCTCTCTTCTTCAATTCCCCGACCGTGTATATCCAGTGAAGTCCGCGCTCTGATTTCCACTTGCTCAGACACAGTTGCGACTCGCTCTCTGACTAGCTCTGCGACATTTGCGCTCCTGATGGTCCATGATGCCGGCTCTACTAGAGGATCCCGAAGCGCCTGTGATCTACCGGGCCTCGGGACAAGAGCCGTATCCAACCTCAGATAACCCGCAAATACCGTCCTCGATATTCCCTAGGCCTGTCACCCTTCGGGATCGTGTCACAGTCGCAACTTTAATACCGTTCTTCTCTCCAGACGCCGTGCCCAAGCGGCTTCTGGCGTATCTGTCAGAGCAGTTGAATAAGGAAATTGAAGGCGGAGACACGTATCCAATGATCGACCCGCTGCCACTGGAGACCTTTGGCCCGTACTGGTTCGGAAACTTTGGCGCTGTCATGGTTCTCGGTGATATTGGAGGAATCGAGGCGGTGGCTGAGATGGATGCCAACGGTGTTGACTGGAACAAGAAATGCCTGGGCAGCTTTTATATCAAGCCAAACTACCCTGGTCGAAGTAGCCATGTTTGCAACGGTGGGTTTCTGGTGACGCCTGCGGCTCGCAACAAGGGCGTTGGAAAGTCTATGGGGCAATGCTACCTGGACTGGGCACCCGGGCTGGTAGGTTTGGCGTCGACGGAGATAGCCTAGAGCTGATGAAGCTGATGATCACCAGGGGTATACGTATTCGGTCTTCAATCTGGTCTACGAATCCAACACGGCTTCTACAAAGATATGGGACTCGCTCGGTTTCAAACGCATTGGCCGAGTACCTGGGTGTGGCAACTTGAAATCCTCGGAAGAGCCCGTTGACGCCATCATATATGGCAGAGACCTCAAATCAGAGGGCGAGAGCGACGTTTCGGAAGAACGCTTCGATAAAATCCGCTACTATCTGAGACATCTCCTGTACCCTCAGGGCGCCGATCGGTCCGAGAAAAGTCGTCTTCGAAGTGCGGCCACCCACTACAAACTGGTGCCCGCTGAAGACGGTGGCGCCGAGAAGCTCTTTTTGAAGGACAAGGAAGTCATTTCCGACTCAAACGCCCAGTACGAGATTGCCAAGCGGATTCATCTCCAGTCGCACGCAGGTATCAATAAGACGACGGCTATCATTGCGACCAAATACCATTGGATTCGGATCAAGGAGACAGTCAGCCACGTGATCAAGAATTGCCCGGAGTGTAAAGACGTGAACAAGCCTCCGATTCTGCGCTCGGAGAACCGGCCTGGTCGGAGCAAGACGATCGATGAAGCTCCGCCAAATCTACCCAAACCACAAGCACAAGCACCTATACCCGCAGCACCGCCACAGCCAAACTTGCAGCACTTGTCGCAGGAGGCCCGAGATCTCACAACTACTCACATCTCAGATCACGATTTCGCAGCAATACAGCAGCCCATGGACTTATCTAACGATCATGACCACCTGGTGGCAGACCATGATCATCACCTGGATCCGTATGACGAAATGGCCATTGACCCGCAAATCATGGAACAAATACAGGCACAGCTAGCCGGAGCGTACGATCCCAACGGCCACCCGTATGATCCAGCTGGTCTGTCTTCCTTCGCAAGCACCCCGCATTTACCACCACACCATGATCCAAGTGACTTCGATCGGCCACCAGAGCATCACTTCATTCCCGATGCTGATCAGCAACTGATGACACACGATCACGTTATGGACGATGGCGGCGGGCCAGGTACTGGACTGGATGACATGCAGCCAATGCAACATGTCCTGCCCATGGATTACATCGAGCCTGGAAATCAAACACGATTCAAACTTGAGCAATAAGTTGGGCGCTGGCGTTCGGTGCGTGCGGAGTAAGGTCGACGAGACAACGACGTCGACACAAAGACAAAGCAGGACTACTGACTCTTGCTAGCAATCGCTAGGTCTGGCAATTAAGGTGAGGAATTTGGAGGTCACGGTCAGGATCAGGGACATGCATTTGAGGGCTAGCCAAGGTGCTTGGATTCATAGAAAGGGTTGCCAGTGATAGATAAAATATAAGAAGCTGGAGACAACATGCCCGAGAACGAGAACGACTTGATGTCCGTTGATGAAATGGATAGACCGGAGACTGATTAACAGTCGTCTAACTGATCTTCTGTGTACTCGGCATTTCGTGTGATTCTGTTGTCAGGGTTGAGAGGGCAAAAAAGCCCTGCGTCTGACAAGTCGTGTCTCCATCATGCGCCTAGAATTTCGGCGCCCTATTTCGTTGTCAGACCGTCAGCATTCCGTCACTTCTCGATTATTAAACTCACTCGCGGCCTTCTCTCCCCATCCAGCAGTGACCCATCTTCGAAAATGCAGTGACGACGTATCTCGATAGTTTAAATGCGGACATGAGCATGGCCCAGCCTCAGCGGTCGACGCGCCCGCCGCCTCGATTGCGCGTCAAGACAGGTTGCCAAACGTGCCTGAAGCGCCGCAAGAAATGCCCCGAGAACCGGCCAGTATGCGCACCTTGTGAACGGCTCCATCTCGTCTGTGCCTACCGGGACTCACCATCACCTGCGGCTTCTGAAGTCGTGCTAGCAAGGCCTCAAGCCGGATCCACTGCTGTCGAGAGTGCCCCAGGGCTCTTACCTCTGACAGCGCCATTAAGCATCCGACCTGAGGGGCTCAGAACCGAGCGCGACTGGAACGTATTCAACTACTGTGCGACCAAGTACATGAGCGTCATAACATCACCGGAGTCACTTGCCAAGTACCGAGACTTGTCATTCATCTTCGCCGTCGGGTACGACAAGCCATGGGTCGTGCACGCTGCTCTTGCCCCGGCCGCGCTCCACGCCTCATTCTCGTCCTTGATCACCAAGGAGGACGCCGTGCTCTACACCCAAAGTGCCCTCCGAGGACTGCGACAATCTCTTGTGCCGTCAAGGCCTGCAACGCTTCGTCGAGACCCATGCCTTGCAACCTCATTATTCCTCGGTGTCTTTGAGGGAGGTCCCGGCCATCGTCTTCAGGATTGTTCGATTGCTGACTTCGGACAGGATTTCTATTTGTCGCCCTTTAATGCAGGCCTGACGCACCACCAAGCCATAGCGCAAATACTGGAGGCCCAGTTTGCCGCTTCCTCTCGTCTGGATATCAAGTCGTTGTCGATCCTGCACTTGACTTTACTCGATGCGGCCCTGTATCACCTCTCCACGAGATTGATACTCGAAAAAGACATCAATGGTCTCTCGGAGGCCTTCCCTTCAGCAACGTTCAGCAAATACATCGAGGCGCTTGAATGCGAAGCGAGAGAATTCCACGGCCAGCGACCAATCTTGCCCGTGCTGGGTAGGACACCGCCGGCCTTATTCGTCCTAATCTTCCACATCACCTGCCTGAGCCGACAAGTTCCCGCTCCTCCGGGTGAGCACTACGGGCACGCTTTCCAATACTTGATTGAACTGGACCGCATCGAGGATAATTATCCGGTCGTCCGCACCGATGGACATGCAGATCTTGAGGCTAAGGGGACCGCCACTTCGAATAATTCCGGGCTTGCGGCGAAGCTTTACTTCCTCGCCGCCCAAATATTCGTGGCCAAGGTCGTCGATCCAGAGCGAGTCACCTCCACGTCGCCCCAAGTGCAGGCTTGGGTTACGAAGGGAATAGCCTTGCTGGAATTGTTCGATCCAACTGTCCCGTGTGGACAATTCATCTGCTGGCCTCTATTGATTCTGGGCTGTGCAGCATGTCCAACAACCGGTTCGGAAACTGCACGATGCGGCGATGAGCTTGAGCTCCACCGAAGGCAGATGCGCCGTCTTATTCAGGACCGACTCGTGCAGATCTGGAATGTCTCATATTCGGGCTATGTGCAGAGAACCTTGGGTGCTCTCGAAAAAGTCTGGAAGCTACCCAGTATTATTGCACAGAATCCTACAGCAGCGTCCCATCTCCTCAGAGTTGAGGCTGAATACGACGGACTCAATGCACTGCTTTCTAAAAGCGGCCTTGGAGCGGCCTTTCCACTCGCAGGCAATGGCTAGGATGAAGAATCTAGTCGTGCTGGAAACTGTTATACGAAGAAGTTATTGCCTGAACTCAAGCTTTCAAGCATTTGTCAACGATTCGAGCCACTCTTATGCATTCCTCGTCACGCATACGGCTTGTGAAGACCTGGATTGAGCATGGCGCGTCATCCTGCACTTCGGGGTCATCTAGCACATCCGGTTAGCAAATAGTCGTTGTTGAAGATGAGTCACCCACAAGAAGGGCCAGCCTGATGTGGATGTATTGTGAATGGCCCATGATCAAGCTGCTTCGAAGTCTTGGAGAATGGTATGACACAGGCCGGATACTGTCAATGTCAGCACTTGCCCCTCTATTAATCATACGGCAGAGACCCACGTCGAGTAAGTTGAGGTGAGCAGTATATGGAGGCCAACCGAATGTGTCATGTGGCACTGCAGTGTTTTGTGCTGGAGGTCCAACGACCGCATCTAATTTCAAGTCTGACCATAACCTTCGCCAATCCTCTGACAATTCCTGGCGTTTGACGGTCAAAGCTGCGTACTGCTGCAGTTTGCTAAGCTTGCTGATATCCGGAACAAAGCTCTTCTCACCACGGTTGGCGGGCTGGGGCTGGGCCGCGACTGAGGGAACAGGAGGCTCCCCGCTCGCTTTGATATGTCCAACGGGTGTCTCTGTTTCGAGGGTGAAGAGTTGGGCTGCTACTTCGGTAGCATCAGCAACATGGCCTTGTTCGGCGCTCAGCTGTATCACTTGGTGACCACCAGCCTGGATTCTCTCCACAGCCTCAGCAAGCGCTCGCTTAACCGGTGGGTGGAGTGGGTAGGAGGGATCCTCAGCAAGAACTCCAATCCTCAGTTTGGAGTTCGTGATTGGGCCCAGTTGTCGCCAGGGTACATCTATTGCTGTTGAGTCCAAGGCCCCGGGGATTGAGTCGATGACTGCCTTGGTGAAAATTTCCAAAGCCTCAAAATCATTGGCAAGTGGTCCAGCGCATGCAGTGATGGGTTTCCACCCCGGTAATCCTGGGGTTGCTTGGCCCCCATACGGAATCCGGGAAGACGTTGGCTTGAATCCATATGTGCCGCAGCACAATGCTGGGATACGTATCGATCCAGCGACGTCCGTTCCGACGCCCAGTGGAGAGCCTCGGAGCGCAACTAGTGCTCCTTCACCTCCACTCGACCCTCCAGCATTCAAAGCGGTGTTGTGAGGGTTCAGGGTTCGGCCGAAGATGTTATTGTCCGAGTCCGCTGTCATGAGCGTCATTGGAATGTTCGTCTTCACGTAGGGTACAGCACCAAGGCTCAGCAAAATGTCAACAATTGGCGAATTCTCGGTGGACTTCTTTCCCAAGAATGAGACGAACCCAATTGATGCATCGGTGCCAGCAACCTGGAACGAGTCCTTGAGGCTGACTGGAAGACCATGCAGAGGCCCAACCAGTTTTCCCTCGCTTCTGTTTTGATCGAGATATCTCGCTCGTTCGAGAGCCTGGTCGAAGAATGTCTCTGTGAGGCAGGAAGTCAGCTGCTGAGCGATCGCAGCCCTCTTTGAGAATGCTGTTGTGACCTCGACAGAGGTGAGGTGGCCCGAAGCAAGTTCTGCCAGCAGTTCTTGGACGCTATAGTTTTCGGTGATTGCAAGTTCGCGGTCAGACAGGATGCCCGTCTTCCTGACCACGTCGAGGTCGATGAGTCTGTTCGGTTTCTTATCGAGCGGGAATTCCAAGAGCTTCAGCACCTGGGGAGGCACCTGCCATTCCCGCGGGATAGCATCTCGGCATTGTTGCTGCTTGTATGCGACTTTTGCCTGCCAGTTCACCGGGCTGTCGCTCGTTTCAGTGTTTGGACCTAAGCTCCCCATGGTGGCTTGCTGGGCTTGCAGGTGGGGGTATATGACTGAGCGCCCCTTCTCAGCCGTGCTTGTGCTTCAGCCAGCGAAGAAAAGCACAGGCTTGCACTGATTTATATTCAGTTGTTGTCGCTATATTTCGGATTTGTCAACGAAGGACAGGCACCGATCCATCTTTTTCGGCAATGAGATGGTTAAGCGAGACTTTCGTCCATTGGCCGATCAGGCCCTTGGCTTGTACAATCATGCCATATTAGAGCAGCCCGTCCGAAGGACCATCTGCCCATCGCTGTTGTCCGCACACCCTCCGGGAGCCCAATCACAGATCTTTGCGCCTTGCATCTTTCGCGCACCAATCGCATATCTATCCGCCTTGACTGTCATCAACCCCGGATTTTCGTCCTCTCTCACAAGGAACCCACATACTCCCTGACTTCCGGCACAGGCTCACTGACTAACGTACATTGCCACCGTAGAAAGAAACCCAGGTTTACACAGATTACTCTTCCTATTTCGGCATTCTGATTCGGTGTCCCGGACGCATCGACTCCGATCTCTCAAGATTGTTTAATTCAGGATCCCTTCCATAAACCCAGGTTCCGGCCGACAATAGTTACATCGGGGTTGACTGCTTCTGAGGCTGCCACGTCACCTTTATCTTTGACTTCAGCTGAAACGAAATTTCCCAGCTCTTCCGAACACCAGACATGGGCGACCTCGCTGGTGGTGCAATGCTGCACAAGTTGGCCGCAAGGCTTGATCGTGATCCAGGAACTCCAGTCGACAGTCCGACCGAGTCATTCTGGCAAGTACCCCGACACTCGTTCGCGGACCAGCGGTCAGAGACTCTACCCAAGCAGACCGATGTAGTGATTATCGGCTCAGGGATCACGGGTATAAGTATAGCACAGCATCTGCTCCGCCTCCTGCCCTCGCTCAAGATCACCATGCTTGAAGCTCGCTCGGCAATATCTGGAGCGACGGGTCGTAACGGGGGACATATCAAGGCTGTTCCCTGGGCAGATTATTACGCCCTCAAGAAAGTGATGGGGCCAGAAAGTGCGGCGAAGATCACGAAGTTTCGATTAGCACATCTGGATGCTTTTGCCAGTGAGGCGGCCGCGCTGGGTGAGGCTGGCAGGGCGGGCTTGGTCCGCCGCGTGGAAGGAGTGAGCGCTGTTTTCGATCTCGAAGCGTGGCAAGCGGCCAAGCTCAAGCTGGAAGCATGGCTTGAAGACTTCCCTGAGGAGCGCGGGCGGTGGACTGTTCACGAAGGAGAAGAGGAACTGAAGGTAGGACCGGAATTGGGGCCATTTCGTGACTTTGCTGATTTGAGTCAGAAACTCGGCATCGTCAATGCTCACGGGTGCATCAAAGGCCCTGCCGGTGCCGCATGGCCATATCGATTTCTAGGGGTGGTGTTGTCCAAATTACTCGAGACTGAACAGCTGACGCTCGAAACCCACACGCCTGCAACAGAAGTACGTCGGAGCCAATCTTCCAGCCACCCATATGAGGTGGCCACAGCGAGAGGCACGATATCCACAAAGCAAGTCATCCACTGTACGAACGCGCACGCCGCACACCTGCTCCCCTATCTGAAAGGGAGGCTCTGGCCACTGAGGGGCCAGATGACAGTCCAATCGGTGCCGCAGGACTTTCCACGACTAGGCACCACCAGATCGTGGAGCACGATGTGGGCGAGAGGCTTCGACTATATCACGCAATCTCCTGGCGATGATGGCTCGCTGTACCTTGGTGGCGGCTTCTTCCAAGGTGGTCCAGAAAAGGACGAGGATTTGGGCAACACCGACGATAGCCAGTTGAGCGCTGTATGCCTGGAGCATCTCGAGACGGTTGCACGAAAAGCGTTTGTCGACGGCACAGATGTCAAGATTGACAAGAAGTGGACCGGCATCATGGGGTTTACGGGGGATGGCCTCCCCCTGGTTGACCGTGTCCGCAGCTTCATGTCCGGACGAGAAGAATGCGATCCCCAGGCCGGTGGTGGTGAATGGATCGCCGCCGGCTGGGACGGATACGGCATGGTCCATTGCTGGCTTGCGGGCAAGGCTCTCGCATACATGGCCTCGGGGCGCGAGGAGGAAGTTCTCGACTGGTTTCCAAAGCACGAGTTCCGTTGTACGCAGGATCGGCTAGAGAAGATGAACCCGGAAAGTGCACTCGGCCGGTTTCTCGGATTGCTCAGTTAGTATTAAGGAGGGAAGCATGACAATGACAAGAGATACAGGATGAAATCTGTGTGGATGCCAGGTCCTCGACAACTCGCAAGCAAAGTAACCGAAACGGAAAATGCGCCTCAACGACCAAGATAGGCAATTCCAGCCCGACACTCACACGACTGTTTGATATGATGCAGCATGATAAGCGGCCTTGTCCATTTCGCTGCATTCGATTCGACGCATCGACTAACCACGGCTAGTTAACCAACCGCCTCGCGACCGTCTGTCCTGCGCATATCGATATGATTCGACGCCGCGGCATCGGCCTTCAGCGCCAGACCTGCGGATATGGCCTCTGATCGACCTTCCTCTTCTCCGCATACGAGTCCTCACTCTCTCAAGCCCAGGCGTGCTAAGCACAGGGATCTGCTGGGCCGTCCTGGCTGGTGCCCGACTAAAGGTAGGCGGGTGGCAAATGCCATGCACGCACTCTAGCACTTTGGCACATGAGCACGCCGGCGCTTTTATTGATAACGGCTCGATACTGCGACATGGCTGGATGGCTGGCTTGCCCTCGTATCGAGTCCAACTCTGAATCTCGCGAGCTACAAAAGTTGTCGTTCCCTCCTCTGCAGAGCTTGCGATAGCATTGACGGACTGATTTACTGACCGACTGTTTGATCGAGTTGGTTGTGCAGTCCCCAGTTTGAATCGTGTATTTGTTTCGGGCACTGTACTGTGCTTTGCATTCATCCTGTCCTTCGAGACTTCGAGACTTCTACACCCTAACACTCCAAGACTCCTCACCAGTATTCATCCTCGCCTCGCACGGCACAGTGCGCGACCAGATCAAAATGACCTACGACAGGCTCCCGCCGGGGACGCAGAGAATCGAGGATATAACCGGGCAGAAGATTCTCCTTGCGCCTCAGCCGAATGCGGATCCTAACCAGCCTTTGGTACGTGCGATGCAGTATATTCGAGTCCATAGTGCGCATGTTCGAGTCCGGATTTACCCTTTCTTGTCCTGTCTTTGCCCTGCCTCATCTAGTCGCATCCATTTATTGAGTCACTCATTCCTTCATTGATACTGTCAAGGCAACGTACTGATCGACGGTCGGCAGAACTGGTCACCCTTCCGCAAATCACTACAGATGACGATCCTGTGTTTCTACGCCCTGATGGTCTTTGCAATGTAAGTACCCACACCCGCGGCGGTCTGAGCTTGAATGAGTAGGAGTAAAGAAGTGTACTTGAAGGCTCTATGACGAGCCTTTATCACGCACGCTACATCTACGTCTGGCTAAACCCACCCCTTCTCCGTATCTGGTCGTCTAGCTGGCTAACCCCCTCCTTTGCATCTAGTCTCTGCGTCGCCGTCCCGCTGTGGCAGGACTTCAACACAGAGCTCGGGATGACCTACTCCGTCCTGAACGACGGGTACGCCACGAACATGGCCGCCCTGTCCGTTGGGTGTATCATCTTCGTGCCGGTCGCGCTGCGCATCGGGCGCCGGCCCGTCTATATCGCCACGGCGCTGATCATGCTGGCCGCGGCGATTTGGCAGGCGAAGATGCGCACGGTCGGCGACATGATTGGGGCGAATGTCATTTCGGGGCTCGCGGGCGCCGTTAACGAGGCCGTCTTTCAAGTTACGGTAGGTTCAGGCCTGAAAAATAGTGTGATCTAGTTTCATTTCGCCCACCCCCCACAAAAAAACACAGCCTGACTTCCTGGCTGATTCCGTGCTCTACTTAGGTCTCCGATCTCTTCTTCGTGCACCAGCGAGGGACGATGAATGGGATATACCTCGCCATTGTCATCATTGGCAACTACCTCGGTCCCGTTGCAGCGGGATACGTGGCAGTCTCTCAACAGTGGAGATGGGTCTTCTGGTACTGCACCATCTTCATGGCCATCGTTGCGCTGGCCATGGTCTTCTTCCTCGAAGAGACAAAGTACACTCCGCTGGCAACGGACGGGCGCGAGGTCGTCCTCTCCACGACCATCGAGCAAGGCGACTCCCTGTGCAAAGTCAACAGCACCACCAAGGCCCCCACTGCCACGCGCTTGGGCTCCATCTCCGTCGATGCGACGGAAGCGGCCCAGAACACCGAACGCCGCCGCCTGGTGGAGATCGACCACTCCATTCCGCTGAAGTCATACCGAAAACGCCACGCTCTCTGGTCTCTTGAAAAGCAAGTGACTTCCGTGGACCGGGCGCCCTGGATGCACTTCTTCCAACCATTCCAGATCTTGGTGACGTTTCCGGCCGTCATGTTCACGGCGCTGCAGTATGGGTTTCTTATTGCCATGCTGGCGATCCTCGCGGTCACGCAGGCGACCTTGTATCCGTTTCCGCCGTATAACTTTACGCCGATTGGAGTGGGGAACATGAATTTGCCGCCTGGTAAGTTTTTCGCGCCCGTCCGAGATGGGACAAATGGAATTTTTTTGTAGGAAAGCGCGCGCCGGTCAAAAGTGCTAACACGGACGTTCGTCACATAGCCATCGGTGCCATTCTCGGATCTCTTTTCGGCGGGCCCCTGAACGATTATTTCATCCTACAAGTAGCCAAGCGACGAGGCGGCATCTACGAACCCGAGACTCGTCTGTGGCTGTTCCTCATCCCCGGCGCGTGTATGCCGATTGGACTGTTCATGTACGGCTTGACCATCTCCAAGGGCATGGCGTGGCCGATCAACGCCGTCGGAGCTGGATTCATCGGCGCGGCCATTGGAGGTTGCGGCGACATCAGCTTGACGTATTGCCAGGACTGTTATCAATACGTGAGTATTACAGTGTACCAACTCCCCGATCCGGGATCCCGAATCGCGGGAGAAATCAATTGCTGACCTGGCCTGTCTGCATTCGAATAGGTCCTTGGTGACGCACTCACGGGCGTCGTCTTTGTGCGCAACATCATCTCCACGGGCCTCGTCTTCGCCGTGACCCCCTGGATGGCCGGCATGGGCGTGTACAACATGTTTGTCCTGCTGGGGTGTCTGAGCATCGCCGTTGCCTTGACCTGTGTCCCCTTGATCATCTGGGGACGGACATGGAGGGCGAAGTTGGCCGGACGGTACGAGCATTTTGCGGCCAAGCAGTACTGAAAGGAGGGTCCGCCTGCTGGGGGGGTTTATACGTATTACTGTATCTTCGTTTCGACTCTGGCAGGGAGTAAATATTTACAGCCTGTGAATAGTGAAGCATGGCCAATGAGTGTTTGTACGGTGCTCAGCATGGTCAATGAGGTTTTGTACGGTGCTCAGCCTTTTGCGATGTCTATCTTTGAACATCGAGGTGACATCTCGTGCCACACAAGAGGGTCCAGCAAATAAACTCTTTCAAAGCATTCGGCCCGGGCGCTCATGTTCACATTTGGGGAGGGGGTGAATCTTGAACCTTGGATCTTGAATGTTGCGATCACGACACTCACGTCGAGACCACACCAGTTCATTAACAGTAAGCTTCCACGCACTTTTTTTTAGAAAAGCTTACTGAGAGGGCGAGAGGGAGAGGGCGAGGCCGAGTGTTTCGACCGCCAGGCTTCTGGCGCGGAGAAGAAGGTTTATTTCAGGATCGCCTGATGGGACTAGAACTCCTGCGGCGCCAGTCGACGGAGCGGGCAGAAGGTAGCAGGAGCACAGGATGGTTATGTATATGCCGGAGTATTATAACAGGTATGATAATTCGTCGTCTCACTCTAAAGTCATGTAAGGACAAAGACACAATCGAGAAGCTCCATACTTCCAATGCGCCCATGCTCAAGAATCAAGGGTATAGATAGCCCTTTTCGAAATAATTGCCATACATGTCCACCACCCCGGTCCGGCCTTTGGGTATGGCATTGCGGACGACCTTGATCTCGCCTTCCCAGTGGCCCTCGACGAATCGCATATCAATGTCATTGACATCGCCGACTGGTCCAGAGGGTGTTTGGACCGGTTTATTCGCTGAAGTATTCGCGTATCCGTTCCCATTCATATGGGCGTGTGTGTATGATAGAGAGCCTGGCCCAGCTCCGTGGTCGAACCCGTAACCGTAACCTCTCGGTCCGGAGCTGTGGCCTTGAGTCTGGCCGTCGAGACCCCTATAGGAATTTCCGTGACCTGCACGGCTCATCCTGTAACGCACCAATTCTTCCTCGTAGGCCTTCTTCCTCTCTTTCCTCCACGCTGCCACTTCGGCAATGACATCCACTTTTGGTTCTTCCTCCTGTTGCTGTTGCTGGATGGGATTCGATGTCGGCGCAAGCATGGAATCCCGCGATCGCGGCCGATACTGGCCGTTCATGAATTTCGGCGAGACTGGGCCGCCTTGGATTTCAGCCAGGACACTTCTATGGGCGCCAGTACGTTGAGATTCATTCGAACTTCGCCTGTTTCGTCCCAAAGGCAGGTTCCTCGGACTTCTCAGGGTGCCGTTCGAGTAGTTCATCGAAAAGGGCGACAGGGTACCCTGGCCGTGGAAGCTGCCGTGCGGACTGTTGGAACCGCTTTCAGGTTGGTTATCTTCCGGGTTTAAGAAAATCTTGTCGTCGAAATGTGCGGTTGGGAAGTACTTTTCTGGATCATGTTGATATATTCCACACTCGTCTTGCTCTTCACCTTCCTCCCCGAAGAAGCTGAAGTCGTTCTCCGCGGCCGACCATAAGTTCTCGCTATCCCGGTCCCCGGTTGATGACTTGCTCATGCTGATGCGCTGCCGAGAATGTTGCCAACCGCGCTGCACAACAGTGTTCTCGGAGACGGGCTGTGCCATCTCAAGCACAATTGTGCGAAGCGCAAAGAGTGATCGCGCGTGTTCGAGCTCGGCAACGTGTCGAGTTCGACCAGGTGGAAGCGAGTAGTCCGTTCGTGCAAGGAGACGAGCGAGTGCAGCTTCATCAGCACAGGCCGAGATGAAGGACTTGAGCGCAGGCACAACTGGCGAGGATTTGGGGACTGTGGTGGGCACATCGGTGAGGACAAGCGTTCGCAGGTTGGGAAGCACGGCAGGGTGTAAACATGTCAGGTTTTGAGCAGTGATCTTTGGCACGGTTGAGTTTGGTTGTCCCCCTCTGGAGGATAGTCCAGGAGGCCTTTTGGCCAACAGGGCATCTATTCGAGCCTGGCGATGCTGCGATGCAGCAGACGGTAGCAACGGTGATAGATTCTTCGGGGGTGCGGAAGCCGGAGCTGCCGTCTTCATTATCGCCGCCGTCTCGTTTGACGTCTTCGGAGCAGAGACTGTCCCGTTCGTCCTTTGTGGCACAGAGGTTGGTGGCGGTTGAGTCTTCGGCGGAGGCGGTGCGACCAGCGGCTGGAATGTCATGTTGGCGGGATGAGGCGACATTGGAGATACCGGCGACAGGATCGATCTCGTGGTACTGTGAGTGCCTGTCTCATCGGAGATCTCTGACTCTACAACGGTTGCCCGATCGTCGTGCTCGGCGTCGTTGGAGTCGTCGTTCGCTACTACCTCCGGTGCGTAAGGTCCCTCACCACGAATCGGACTGTGTGATTCGACGATCGGACTCGATTCTTCGGGTTTCTCTCCAACCGGCGGACTGAGGGCAAAGTATATCAAATCACCTACCAGTTCAACCCTCGGCTGAGCAGGGGTAGCATCCAGTTCAAAGATCTCCTCGTTGGCCGGCAGCTCTGTTGCGTAATGAGCAGGGGCCGGCGCCTCGGCCAACTGTCTTCCCTCTGGAGGTAGCTCCGCCGCAAGAGGCTCAGACCCGGCGAGCTCGACAGAAGCCGCTTTCGGCTTGACGACCGCAGGAGGCGTGTCCAGCTTTGCTGTGATCAGCGCGTGATCGACACGAAGGTAGGTTAGATTCTTGCTGGCTGAGCTAGCCAGCACAGGAATCAGCTTTTCGGCGCCTGGAAATCGAACTTCGTCGATGTAGCCTGTAGGCGAGGCAAGGGACTGGGTCCTTGCAATGGTTTTGACCGTGTCGACCGATCCGCCATCGAGGATATGGAGCCTTTCCGACTTGAGTAGACTTGACAATCCTTCGACAGATAGACGGTTTCCGGAAATGTAGAGGTGGGTAAGACCGCGGTGGGGAATGTCTTCGAATGCTAGCCTGCCTGTGAGTGGTTTCGTCAGCTGTTTGAGGAGCTCGTGATCGAGTTCTTCACTCCGTAGAGTGTCCAGGCTGAAGAAATCGGGGCCTGGGGCCATGCCCACAGGCCAATCCTCGACGTTGAGGGTGCCTCGTTGTGCCACGTCTGAAGGCAAGAAGCACGCTTGCATCAGCGATCGCACGGCCATGTCAGTCAGAAGATTGTCGCTCAGGTCCAACAGCCGCACTCGTATGCTGATCGCATTGGCCAACACCTCCGCCTCTCCGTCTTTAAGACCGACACCGCGTAACTTGAGCACCTGAAGATCATGCAGATACGAAAGGGCTGCTAGGACTGCCGCGTCCCGAGCAGGTGAAGTATACGACAAGTCCAGGTAGACCAGACTGGAAAATCTCGGTAAGGCGCCTGCCAGCGCAGAAGATGTGGTATTCGGCTCACTGGAAGCCAGAAGCAACTTCAACCCAAATGCTGGCAATCTCTCCACCTCTTCGCTCGACAATCTTCTTCCCGCGCTCGTGGTGCGCAGCGCATTGAGACTGTGATGGTCGAAGAACGGTAACTTGGTGACAATTAGGCTTTGGAGGTTGGGGAGATATTCGAGAACATCGCGCAACCAGGTCGGGTTGGGACCGCCGTAGATTTCACTCAGAGCGGGCGGGAGATGTAGGGTATGCGTGAGGCTCCTCACGCTCAATCTTGCTTTGCGCAGGATTCGCTTAAACCGGGTCAGGGCGACATAGACGGCGTCATTCTGAATGCCAAAGTGCGAAGCAGGGTCGCCCCAAAGGAACGGTACAAAGATTGAGTACCATTTCTGAGAGACGAGGCAGGCAGCGCACAGATCCCGGGAGGAGATCCAGGGCGCAATGATGGTCCATGCTTCACGACTGACGGCGCTTTCGTATGATGGGGGGACATCAGGCTTCATGACGACGTGGAAAGGTCAGTGTAGGACATGATGCAGTGCGGGTGAGTCAACAAGAGAGCGCGACAATGGAAAGTCCCGGCAATTGCATGTGGTGAGAGAGCAGCATGCCAGCATGGCGGCGGCGGCGGGCGCAGTTGACTTGGCTCTGGCATTCCAAGTTAGAAGTCACATATGCCTGCCGCCGCATGCGCCCACGTGACTGTTTCGCTACCGTTCCGCGGGGATAAAGTCACGTGCTCGCTCTTACACGTCATGTTACTCCATTAGCCGTCACCCAGCGGTCCTAACCGAGTCCGTACTCGTACGGGGCTTGGGGGGTATACGTATGTCCACTCCCCAGCTGTCCGACTGCTAAATTTCGTCCCGCTGACCACGCAGGTTTGGCCCCTAGACGCCGGGTACCAACAGGCGCGTGATGTTGTAACATGCTTGGCTACTATGTAGGACGCGGTTCGCAGCAGATTTTCGACTGCGTGCGACTCCAACGAACAGGCACTGCTGATCATAGCGAGGGGAGAAAATACGTTGAACGAGGCTTTTCCTCCGTATCCTATGTAACCGGCCCGCTGCGTGGGGCGCTCCGCTATAGAATCAGTCGCTTCGACTGTACATGAGAGTGCCTTGAAGCCACAGGAAAACAGCGTCTCTGAAAATGTTGGTGTCAAGCCCTCCTTGGGTATCATTATCATCTTCTCATTGCCTTGCTTACATCACGTACAACAAATCAGTGTCTGGAGTCACCAGATTAGCGTCAGTCCCAGAGAGGAAGAAGGCGAAGAACTTACTCAGCGGGTGTGAGCAACTCAGTTGAGGCTTCTGCGTATATTTCGAGGCCAATTCATCGCGAATGCTGTTCAACAGTTGCACGTAGCTCTGATGCGGGTTCTTCTTCAGGGAGGTCACAAAGGCCCAGCTCATTGCTCCGGTCGCTTCTCCTCCGATGTTGGCATCTTGACTGGTCTGTTCATCTTTGCTGCCGGACCACATGATCACATCGGCGGGGCTTGTCTTGGTCTGCTTGTTGCGTTCGTATGTGGAGCTTCCACCTCCGACCTTCTTGAACAGTCCCATTGCCTGGTTCGCCATGCCGCTCAAATCACCACGAGCATATGACGAAACAATGGACAGCAAACCTTGGCCAGCTTCCTTTGCCAAGTTGGGCTCCTTGAGTACACCTTGGGTGGAGTAGATGTACGGCAAATCGAGGGCGGACCCGGAGTGACACGAGTCGAAAATGGCCGTCAGTCGGACTCCTGGCTTCAGGGGCTTGACCATGATTCGGTGCATCTCGTCGTCTACAATATGACCGGCCGATCGGAAATCGACCGGGTAAATGACTTCGTCATAGCCGTCTTCTTCATCTCCGTCCAGATCCGGCGTCTGCCCACCATGACCACTATAGTGGAAGAAGAGGGAGTCGTTGGGTTGCGCATCCTTGACCAGCCAGTGCATGGCTCGAAGGATGTTGGCCTTTGTGGGTTGTGACATTGGGTTCTGCTGATCGTCTGTCAAAATAACCATGTCTTCTCGTGCATACCCAAAGTTCTGGTTCAGGTAGGTCGACATGTTCTTTACATCGTTGATACAACCCCGAAGTTGCCCCCTCTGACCAAAGTAGTTGATGCCAATCAACAAGGCCTTACGCTTTCCGGTACAGTTGGAGTACTGGAATGCGTAACCGGATGGCGCGCCGTGGCCAAACTGCTGTGGTGCGGTAGGAGGCGGAGGAGGCACTTGGGAGCCATATGGACTGGTATTATTGTACGCTGGCATTCCCGGTCGCGGGCCCGGGTAACCATTCGGTTGTGGTGGCGGCGAGTGCCATTGACCATAGCCGCCTTGGGATGGAGGAGGAGGGTTATTCTGTATAAATCTGTCAGCCTGTGCGCACGCTGGGAGCGTCCTGCCGAGGACAGATTAACTTACATATCCGTACGGTGCAACGTTTTGTGGAGGCGGCTGCCAGCCTCCTTGCGGTGCGTAGCCCTGCTGACTGTAGGGTTGTTGGTTGTATCCTTGGGAGGGATACGGCTGCGGCTGCGGCGAGGTCGATGGCGGATAGCCGTAGCCATTGTGTTGCTGCCTGCTATTAACCTCTCACTCTCTCATCAAGTTCGTATGCTCACCTGCGCCCCGCCGTACCCTTGACCGGGATAGTACGACATCTCTTCAGTCCGTTGTGCTGGTTGCCTGACACCGAGGTAGTGCGAAGGGCACAAACGACCGGAACCGCGCTGGCGGGGTGGTGAGCACCACTGAAAGAATCCCGGGCGTCGAGGAGTATCTCCCAGCTTCTCAAAGGGTTGTTCCCAGTTGTACGTAGGAAGAGAGTGTGTGGGAGGTAGCTGGTAAGACGAGGTTGAAGTCGAGAACAAGTTGGGCCGCGCCGGTGGTCGGGACTGTTGTTTCGGCCAGAGGAGCAAGGATCTGTTAGCCTCTCCAAGTCTACGGAGTATCCAAGGTGGAGAAATGCAGTTGACGTGTTTTAGGCGAGTCGACACGCGAGAATCTTGTCTCGCTGGGGAAGATATAGGCAAGATAACAATGATCTTCTCGGCAACGAGTGAAGGTCGAATGTGGCAGTGACAAGCTCAAATGGTGCAGCTGTCTCGAAACCCGACTGACTGTTTCCTGTCTTATTCTTGACCGACGGCAGACGCAAGCAGCAGAAGCTGCAGGAAGAGCTGACGAATGCGACGGCTCAGGCTTTTCCTCCGGCACTTTAGCTTCGTGATCAGTCATCGCAGGTGATTCGCGCATCTCTCGTGCCAACTCACTCGGTTAGCGGGGGTTTTGGCATCTGGCTTTCCAAGGGTCTGTGGCCCATGGACAAATCCAGCCCTTCCTGTGGCTTGGACATCGCATTTTGTCGAAAGAAGCAGGAGCCCCGGACGCTGCCAGCGCCTAATCGAGCAACCGTTCGCCTAAATAGCTTTCTGGAAACATAGCCATCCTCTCACAATGATGGTGTTCATGTTGCTGCAAGCTCGTCTTGCTTCTGAACCTTACCATGACGAAGTTGGAGTGCCAAAGTGTGAGCTATGGGCTGAATGTTGGCGCTCCAGCGGGCACGGTCTCGACCACTCATCATCACCAAGTTCAGGAGAAATGGAACTGGACACAGCGACGACCTCTGCTTCGCGCAGTACCATACGGAGTGTCTGGACAGGGGACATGGTTCTATCGCGCCCACGTGGCATTCCTTGCCATGCTGGAAGACTTTCCTGCTTTCTACCCCGTAACTAGCTTCCGGATTCATCGACAGTGATCTCTTGATCAGCGACTACTTGTAGAACAGCTCTGTCACACCTTTCAAGCGCCTTCTCGCTTCATTGGCTCGACGGTCCAGAGCTGAAGTACGGGACACCAGCTGTCCTGCGGCGTCCATCAATCATCGACCTCCAGTATCTGCACGACGGCGTCTGGCCCAATCGAGGTTCCGCCGCGTGCATCTTCCCGTAAACAGCAGTTCCCGGCATGCAAGAGTCGTCAGGGGTGGTCTTGATTGGGAAACTACAGCCTTCACCGATCACTCCCTGCAGCCACTTCGGTGACTTGGGCCAAACGACTTCCTCGTAGGGCGGTCTCAAGGCTGCTTGTTGTCGATGATGGCATTTCATTCAAAGTCAGATTTTGATCTTTCAGAGCCTCAATAGCCATGCAGAAGATCCGCTGGATCTGCCAACCCCCCACACAATCATGTTGAGTGCTCATTTTCGTCTTGGAAGCGCTCAGCCAGTTAGAGCTGAACGCTTTGCCCCTGAGACTCATGGCATTCAATGTCACCTTCGTGTCAATTAGACGCCAACATCAGACTTATGTCCTGGCTCCCTGCGGCGCCAGACCAAAGCTCCGATTCACTGGCTGCCGATACGATTCGGGGGACAAAAGGACAGGTGCACCCCCTGCAGATAGCTTCCCACGGTGGGACAGACAGAAAGGGCGTTCCGGGAAGGCTCTCTGGTGACGGATGGCCCACTACAGGCTAGGGGGTTCTCGGCTCACCCTGAGGCTCGCATAGGATGTTGCAAATCTACGAGATTGAATCATTGAGACACGGGCGGCCCTGGGCCTTGGTCTATTCTTCTGCAAAGGTAGATAGAGGCGCTGTGGCTCAGGGCTCTTCTCCGATCAGCAAGTCTTCTATAGCAACCTCGGAAATCCCGTTCTGAGGGCTATGCTCTCCATCTCAGTGAGCGGATCGACTCCGAAAGCCACTCTTCCCCTTGCTCGAATCTCTTACAGACTGCTCTACACTCACATATCCATTGACATTAGCCACAGGATTTCTTGCGCGTAGCCAGAGCCCGGCAGAGCCACGATGGCGCCACCCGTTCATCGATTTGAGAGGTCTTCGCGTCTCGCCTCGTCACCTTGTCTTCTTCCTCGATCATTAGTCCAATCTGGCTAGTGAAGGGGTTATTCATCACATCCTCCGTCATCATGGGTATTCATAGCCTGCGCTGCAGACTGCCGTCCAAGAACTTTTGTATGCTGGCCGAGATAACAAGCAGAGCGGGCCATATCGTATCTGGTCCTATCTTCTTCACCGTCTCGGCATTCCCCTGCCTCTTCCCCTCAATGCCCGCTGAGCGGCACCTGGTGGCAAGCCCCTGGCCGGTGCCTGGGGACCTTGGCTTTCCTCGTTCTTGATCGTTTCGTCGACACTTAGAATCAAACACGCTGCCTCGACAGCTGCAGAGATGGCATTGACCTTGACCAGCGCTGGCTCCCATACGAACGCATCCATGTTGTTCCGCACACCTTCGTGGTCAAAGTCGACGCCGGCCCAGATTTGTCCCTTTCGATGCTCCACTCGCAGACGGTTGAGGATGTCTGTTGCATCGAAACCGGCATTATCGCATAGTTGGCGTGGTATGACCTCCAGAGCCTTTGCAAAAGCTTTCACAACTGCTTGCTGCTTGTGTGGGACATTCTTGTCGGCGAATCGGTGAAGATACCCAGAGATCTCCATCTCGATTGCGCCTCCTCCGGCCACGATGGTGTGGTTAGTCAATGCCCGCTTGACAATCATGATGGCGTCGTGTAACGACCGCTCAACTTCGGCAATGAATTGCTCGGCTCCACCTCTCAGCACCAGTGTACAAGTTTTCGCTTCTGGGCACTGACTGAACAGGTTATACCGCTCACCACCAATCTGGCGCTCTTCGAACAATCCACACGTTCCGAGGTGTTGGGGGAGAATGTCGCTGCATGTGCTCTGGGTGACGGCGCCGGTAGCCTGGCACACCCTCTCCAGGTCATCGCTTGAAACACGACCGGCGCAGAAAATATCCCGGTCTGCGAAATACTGCGTCGCCAGGTCGCCGATGGGCAGTTTGCTGAGCACCACCTTGGCGCCCGTCTTGAACAGTGCCTCCATCTTGTCATAGATGATCTGCCACTCCGCATCCACGATTGCCTGGTATTCAGATACCTGGTCAATGCGCACCTCGGCATTGTCTTTCTCTGCCTTCAACTCCAATTCCACATTTAGACATACGATTTTGGGATTTTTGAACGATTTCGGCTGTTGCTCGAATCCAGCGTAGGAGAACGTCTTCTTGAACGCAACACCATCGACGAAGAGTGAATCTTCAAGCGCACCGCCTGTGATCTTCTTGATCCCGATGAGTTTCTCGTTCAGGTCTTCCTGGTCGAGGGAAAGGACTGCGTCGACAACCACTACATTCCTCACAGTCAGTTCAATCCCAACCCACCCCAAGGAATTGTGTAGATAAAACAAAACATACTCTTGGTAAAGAACCCGGCATTGCGATGAATCAGTTTGCTGCTCATCGCCGTGGCGGCCAACTTCCGTAGCGTCTCCCTCTTCTCCTTTGTGTCATCCACAGTCACGGCAATCTCCTTGATCTTGTTGATTGCCATCTGACTGGAGCGTCTCAATCCCTTCACAATCGTCTGCGAACTCACGCCCTGCTCGACCAGTTCTTTGACCTCCTTGAGGATTTCCCCCGCGAGTACAACCACGGAGGTCGTTCCATCGCCGACCTCAGCGTCCTGCGACCTAGCAATGTCCGTGAGGATGCGCGCCGCGGGGTGGACGATGTCCAGCAGCCGCATGACGGTGGCGCCGTCGTTTGTGATCGTCTGCTTCCCATTGGCATCGACGAGTAACAGGTCGCCACCGTAGGGACCCAGTGTGGATTTTATCGTAGATTGCACGGCGAGGCAGGCCGAGATGTTGGAGAGAATTTGGCCCTTTCCTTGCGAAGCGTCGGTTCCTACATTAAGCGAGTCAGTCAGTAAATCAATCAGTCAGTCACTTATACGCAGTCTCAGCGAGTCAGTCAATGGGTGGTGGTTCTCGATTCTTGCGGGGGACAACATTCGACGGTAGCAGACGCAATGAATGAAGGACTGACCTTCTTTCAACACGATGATCGTGGGAGTTTGGCCCCCAAATGCCGCCATCTTGACAGCAACAACAATATCGACCTAGACAGAATATGAATCGTCGTGCAGAGGGAGAGGGAAGGAGGACGGGTTCGTTGCGGTGCGGCCTGCGAAATTTGGGCCCGCGATACTTGGGACTTGTGAATTTTGAGAACGGAGCATAGAGACTTGATGTGCAATTCCGAGTGCTCCCACGTACTAACTCCGCAGTGCCACAGTTGCCCTGAGTTGCCCATAGCTGCCCACGGTGCCCGCGCGGTGCCATAGTTAGGTGATGGTACGGTGGATCTTACGGGGGACTTGCTGCAGAGCGGCGTGACGTATCTGCTACCGTGGCTCTTGTAGGTACCGATCTTGACTTTCAACCAACCTACAGCAGCTGGCACTGCTTGCATGTAATGGGATGAAACGGGATGAAATGGAAGGACTGGCTCTGCGCCGCTCGTTCAATGACGCAGCGCGATGCGATTTGAGCAGAATTAGGTGCGCCAGAAGGGCTGAATTGGGCTTGCAGACGAGTTGAGCTTGAAGACGAGTTGAGCTTGAAGACGAGTTGAGCTTGAGGACGAGTTGAGCTTGAAGACGAGTTGAGCTATTAAGATAACAGTACTTGTACTGTCGTCGAGATCCGTATGAAATTACAGCGCTTCACGACGAGAGTCACCCTTCCGGGCCTCTTGACGGCCTTCGCCATTCTTGAAGCGTAGTGACGCTGACAGGCCCTTCACTGAGATGGCCTGCAAAAAAGGCCACGCCTTTCGATTCCATCCCGCTATTACTGTACATGAGCATCTGACGTGGGCATGATCTCCACCGCCGGCGTTTCAGCCTTGCGCAAAATCTCCTCCTCTTTGTCCTTCGGCCTCGGGGCCAGCAGAAACTGAACGACCCCGGCCATGGCCACAACCGCGCAACTCCACCACGCGCCTGCTGATCCCAAGCTGCTGTAGAAGATGCCGACAAGCGGTGGCGCCACTGTGCGGGCGGCTGAACAAGCCGACATTGCCAGCCCGTTCACTTCGCCCAGCACCAACGGTGAGGGCGTTTCATTCTTCAGCAGGATTAGGAATGCCGGGAATGAAACGACGCCGGTAAAACTCGTCAGTGCGAGGATGCCATAGACGCCTGCCCCCGGATTAGGCAGAAGGGAGAGGAACGGCACAATGGTGTAGATGAAAGGGGCCACAATCGTGACCGACAACACGGCCTTCCAGACACCCAATCTCGCTACGAAGATGGTGAAGACCACGCCTTGGAAAAACAGCGACATAAGGCTGCCGACTGCGAGGTAGCCTCCTACATCGTGCAAAGTCATGCCGAGACCGCCCTTTAGATCGAGCTCGCGTGAGCCGCGTCGTGCGTCGTCGAGAAGATAGACGGGCAGCAGAGAGTAGAACCCCATTGAATGATACGACTGGAATACCAGCGCAATGGTCCACATGATGACGCCTCTGTTGAACGCTTTGACCTTTTCCGGCTTCGTCGTGTGCTCCGTAGTGTCGTCTTCCAGAACTGCCGATTCGAATCCGGTTTCGACTCCCGTCTCGACACGTGGGAGGGCAGGTCGCGCCAATGTGCTGGGCTTGCGCTGGAGCCGGATCGAGCCAAGAGAAGACAAAGAGCCACGTCGAAGATCGAACGACGGGTCAACAGGCAGGGGCATTGATTCCGCCACATAACTCACCCCCCCGGGCGTGGTCGAAAAGGCGCTGACTGCCGATGCCCTCCTCCGCCTCGGTGGCAGCAAAGATGTCGTCTCATTAGCGGTTTCGACGCCGTTCGATTGAATGTGCACGTGGCTTGGGACTCGGCTTGGGGAGGGCGACCTCGGATTCGTCTCTTCAAGGAATATGATGCCTTGGATGATGGCGATGACGATGACGGCCACGGATACAAGATTCGGCAGCAGGTAGGGGTATTGGCCGAATATGCCGTCCGGCGAGAATATGTGGGGGTAGAACCGCGCAGGTTGTGCCAGGAAGCCGCCTAGGGCGGAACCGGCAATTGAGCCCAAGCTCCAGACGAAGGGCTGCACTGCATATGCGGATGCTAGAATCCAAGGAGGTCAGCCATAGCACGCACGTATACGCACGTATGCACACCCGATCATGCGTGAGAAGACTTACGTTCGTGCTCGGGCCTCTTAACCATCTCAGCAACCATGGTCTGCATGACAGCAACATTCCCGTTCAGGAGTCCGCCGACCACCCTCGCCAGCAACGCTATCCAATATCTCTTGGCGAAGCCGAAGATCAAGCTCGAAAGAGCAACTCCCACGAGACCAAACAGTACGATCGGTTTCCTGCCATATCGATCTGAAATGCGGCCCCAGATCATCGCGGTAGATGCCTCGGCCATGGCGAACGCCGAAACCAAGAGCCCGGCGTAAAAGGATGCATCTTTCTCGCCTTTGATGTCCTCGACCATCACGAAGGTATAGGCCGTGATTGAGCAGAAGGCGATAGGCTCCGCAAGCCGACATAGTGCTACGCATGGTGCTGGTCAGTAATTTGAGCGGAAGATGATGAGATGGAATCGAATAATCCGAAGACTGGCAACAACGTACCCAGGACGGCGAGTTGTTTGTAAGGATAGGCATCGTCACCAACTCGTGGTGGCGGGACGTATCGTTCATGTTGTTCCGGCATGACCATGAGCTCCGAAGTCTGGAATGGCTGGTCTGGATCAGGTCAATTGGCTACCGGTAAAGGGTCACCGACAACAGACTCCCGCAACTCAAATTTCGATATCTCTCCAAAAAAAAAGTCTATATGAAGGAGAAAAGCCGAATAAAACTTACCACGGAAAAAGAGGAACGCACTCCCACACCTCTTGACGAGTCTTTGCGTCAACAAATGGCGGGGATCAGCGACGCTCCCGGCCTCAGAAATGTGATGCCTCCCATGTCCACGTCCAGCTCCATCCTTGCAATTGAGGGGAACCTAAATGACTTCTTGTACCGCCTTCATGCAGGGTTCATTCCTGAGGTTGCCAGTCAAATTTCAGAGAGCACTCCAAATCGGTTAGATCTCGGATCGACGTCTGTCCACAAATCTGATCCGACTATCACATCCTTTCCGGAACTAACCGTCGCTGCTCGATCAAAGCGCACCCCACGCCTCAGGTGGCTCCTTAAGCAGCTGAGTTTGTGGTGTTAAGAATCTTGTTTCCTCGACGCCCTCGAACATCCTCAAGCTTGAGATTGAGCTTGGCAGCTCGGCTTTCAGCGACTGTGCGGACTTGATCCTTTCCCAACCTAATGGACAGTCTTAAATTGAACAAGTATTGTCAGTCCAGAGATCTATACACGGAGCATTGGAGGTAGCTACAGCCATAATTTAATCAGGTGATCCTATATGAGATCAGTAACTTGCGTGCCCGAGACAGCTGCTGTGCTTTGACAGACTTTGGGACTGTTGCTCATCGCACGGCCACTGTCAATCTTGGCGAGGGTATATACTCGGTACCTGGTAGTGCCATCTGCGGGGAACGATGCTGAGAGTTGTCAATGGGTTGGTGCATATGCATGTTCCGGATGCACTTGACCGCC
The DNA here is from genome assembly GCA_002099365.1 of Phialophora verrucosa. NCBI lineage: Eukaryota > Fungi > Ascomycota > Eurotiomycetes > Chaetothyriales > Herpotrichiellaceae > Phialophora > Phialophora verrucosa. The sequence continues at coordinate 2,614,760 of MSED01000004.1, read as the reverse complement.
TGTTAAGTGGTGAATTAGGCTGTTCTTCGGTTGAATCCCAAGGGCATTCACGGCATTTTCCCGCCTCGACTCCGAGTTAATCGTAACGAGTAATACGAGTATCTTATTGTGGAGTGAACCTTGCGGAGTTCCGGAGGCAAGCTAAAAAGTAACATCACCTGAACACTTGCGTTGCGGGAGGAATCCTGCCTGGATACAGATTGTAGGATTTCGTAGACCGGAGAAGGCAACCTCGACAGGAAAGCGGCCGTCACCTGTGCGTTCGCCGCTGTGCTTTCTGAATAGTCTGCCGACACCCGCGAGGACAGAAACCACGCTACTTCTCGTGGTGCCATGCACGTCATTATGCAGATATTGAAATTTGTGCAACCTGGCCACTTTCGACGACTCATCGATTGTGCACGGGCCTGTGATTCGACATGCTTCCACTGGCCTGTCAAGCAAAGCGATCGCTTTCGAGTCGCACAGGTCAACTTTGCATTACCACACCGCCGTGTCACAGAATCGTGGTCGAAGCTGCCACGCGGATGGCTCTGACGTGTCCAAGAATGCACCACTTAGACTCGAGAGGCTGTAACGTCATGTACAAGTGGACATTGAAATCGGAAAAATGTAAGGAGGAAGGCAAAGACTGATTGCAAGAGGCCAAGGCCCAAAGAATGAACAGCGTTGGCCTTGGGCAGCAATAGATGAGTACATAAAAGCTGCTTGGAGCTCACTTTATAACGACCACATCTTCCCTCACTGGCTCACTCACCTCGCTCACCTTCACACTCTCTCTCTGTTCTGACCTACTATACTAATCGCGTATGGCGCCGGCCAGGACTGGGTCTAGACCTACGCGCCGACCATTCCCTCCTTTACGCCTACAGACCATCGACTACCTTCTTGTCCCCTCGGCACGAGTCAGTCGGGCTGAGCATGAAGACTATGGCGCCTTCAAATGCTGCAGATGCTCGGGCCAGCACAATGCACAAGATGTTCGAGGCAGTCTTCTATTCTTAGAGTCTACTTGCCAGGGCCGTACTGAACAGATGGCAACACCTACGACATGCTGCCAACACTAAGTTATGTACATGACCTGCACCGTGAACCGGCCAACATGGTTCCCCATCCTTACACCACGCGCTAATTCAGGGAATGATTGTCGCTGCTCTCGGGGCAGGTCGAATACGGAGAGCAGAGGCCAAATCACGGCGTAATGCCGACCCATTGTCAAGTGAGGAGCGTCAAAATGCATTTATGGGCCTCAAGGTGAGAGATGGTGCCACGGGACACCGAAAAAGAGGAAGCGCATTGTGGACGACATGTTGAAGGATAATATATGCCTTATCATTGTCAAAATGGCCATGGAAGGAGAGATGGCGGAGGTTGCGAGCATGATAAACGAAGCATGATACAATGATCCAATGTACTTAATGTAACGATGTGACATGGGTTGTTTGATGCTGGCATTACATAGGAAGATATGTATCCAGGACTGTACAATGTAGAGCAGTATCTTCTTGGCAAACACTTTAACCGGAGAGTTGCTCAAGGTGAAGGAAGACATTTGCATTTTGCTTTGATCCGCCGTGGCGGCACTGAGAACGTTCCGTCTCATGCCATAGGCGACTCATATTCATAGCGGTTGCTGGACTGATAGAGCTAGTCCGAGCTTGATTTTGAAAGCCGACCCAGGTTGCGCATTTTGTTGATAATAGAAGTATCAAAGGAATGTTGAAGTCTTGCAATCAGGCCACTGTATCGGAGCATGGAGGTAGCTGTTTAGACTTGTCCATCGCGAGACAAAACCGGAACGAGGTCGTCAAAGCTCTTCCGCGACCGAGGTCTTTGTAATGTGAAGTACGAAAGCCTCACCAGGTCGAATTCTTCTCCGAAGCTTTCCTCCATGACGATGCTCATATCTGATCACAGCATCAAGTGGCAGAAGAAGACGGCCGCTACAACTGCAGTAGCCTTCCACGGAACGGAAACAGGAGCAGCCGTCGAGGCTCTCCTCTCGCCGGCAATGTGCATCGGTGGTGATGACCTCTTTTGCTTGAACTTCGTGCCACTCGCAGGGACGGGCAGGCTGCCGTCGCAAGTGAATGCTTCCGCAGTGCAGGCACCGTTGCATTTCCCATATGCCTGCACAAAATCCCAGTTGTCATTCGCATCCAGATTGTATCGGCAGACACATCCATCCTCGCCGCCCTCGCGAAGTCGGGGCACGAAAAGATCTCCAATATCCCAACCTAGGCAGATGAATAAGGGAGGGCCTGATGTGCTCCAATTGTCCGAATTGAGGAGGAGATCAGTACGGCACGCCTCGTCGTAGAACTTGAGCCTGGCGTCATTGTAGCAGAGCGCCGCGCCACGGTGTGGTGGTACTGAAGTCATTGTCCTGTCGTGAAAGTCGATGCCGTAGAATAGCAAGAGCTCTCTCAAAAAGATGGAGAAACAATGCGGATTGTGAGCGAGCAGCCGCCCTTTCGTACTTTCAGTGCAATTGACCTTTCAGCCTGATGCTGTTTTCGGGTCGCAGCTACGCCTCCTCGGAAACATCTCTAGCTGAACTTACCAATCCCATAAGGCCTCAGCGGAAAGTGTCTGCTTTCGTCTCATGCATGCTGCCGTGTCGGTTCGCGAGTGCCCTGTCAAGCTCAGCTAGTCTGGCGGCTAAGCATTTACTTGAGCAGCCAAAGCAATTCGACAGGTCTCTCTGCCGACTTTCGACCCGATGCTGGCGAGATTCTCGGCCTAACACGTCAAACTCAGCCGCAATATTTGCTGCGCGCCGCTAGGGCTGCAGCGTCCTGCCGCATTCGTGCACAACCCTGACGCAAGAAGCCTAAGCACAGCTATGGCCAGAGAAGGGTGAATACTTGGAGTATGGTCGCAACTTTACTTTGGTGGCATCGTCCTTTCAAGTGGGAACAGAAGCGTCGATGGTCTGTAGACCGTTTCATCCTGAAGGGAGGAAAAGTGAACTCAGCCTCTGCGACGTACGTTCAGCGGACGATAAACTTTGGGCCGTTGGAAGAAGCCTCATGCCAAAGAGGCTTAGCAGAAGCTTTTGCGGTGGAAGCGCGTGTCGAGCTGAGGGCTTTAGCGAACCGAAGCGACGTGAATACGAGATATTATCAAGCTCGTAGGCTAGCTCATCTCGAGTTGCATGATGGACAGGCCCAGATCCTGTGCCCCGGAAGAGGTTTGCTCCTTCACTTACCGAATTGCCTGTCCAGCCGAGGTGAAAGCGTGTCCTCGTTAATACAAGGCGCATTTTGCCTCCTCGTGCGCAAAACGGTGCGGAGCTGCGGCGCGCGGGCGCTCCCAGACATATCCATTTACTACCATGCAACTGACTGGTGCTGGCTGTGCAATTTAGTGTCACTTGGTTAAAGGTGTGTAGCTTCTAACTTTCATTTCAGCTGGCCTGCAACGGGCTGTCTGTTCCGAGTCAGCGTCGAGCATCTCTCGCTTCTTTGCATATCACTTCTGCCTAATTTCCAAAGGGAGCGGCGAAAGTTATGGTATTGCACGTCGTTTGGGTAGCTTGCTAATGTATTGCTCTTCCTGGGATTGCAGGCTGAGTACCACACGCCAAGTATGAAAAGCAACCTCCGATCATGGCGACTTGGTCACAGTTAGAAAGAGGCCGACAAGGCTGGGATACTATCCATCGCAGAAGTCGATCTCCTCCTACGCCACACTGTACATTCAGGCCCGTCATTCTCGCTAATTAGGGTAGATCAACCCAGGTCCGAAGAGTGTTTTGTTCGCAACATCGTTGGCGGTGGTGAACGGTCCACTGGAATTCGTCACCGCTGCAATTGTAAGCCCAAACAAGTTGTTGTTCGTGAAAGGAAAGTCGGCTTGAAATGTGATCACCCCGTTCCTTGAAGTAGCGTTACTGATTGTCTGTACGATGGGCAAATTCTGCTGGTTGATATACACCAAGTTCAATCCCCGTGTCGAATTCGCCTGGATGCTGAAGGTAAGGGTTTGATCCACCGCTTGGATATTCTTCGTCAAGACGTTCAGCGTGCCAAAAATGGGGACATCAATCGTGTTGTCATTCGGACAGGTGCCGGGGACGATAAAGTTTTGCTGGAGTGAGGAATAGGCGAATTCGCGTGTTGACTGCGTCAGGAACGGGTTGTCAGCTGGGACGAGGTCTTGGAAGACCGTGCGATAAACGCCTTGTTGCTCTCCCTCTTGGCTAACAGTGGACACGATCCCACGGACCACTCCCGAGTCGCCGTTCTGAGCAAGTCTCACTGCTACATCTTGGAGGGTACTGATAACGACAGCTGTGAAGTTCGAAGCTAACGAGATGGCGCTCGCGAGGTCGGTGGCTGAAGATTTGAAGAGACAAGGTTGAATCTGGGAAACATTGAAGTGTTTCAAGACTCCCCCTGCCTGAAGGGCATGCCACTGCTCTTGACCTTGGATGACGGTCAACTTTGCGATGATGTCAGCCTTCGTCGCCGGGTCAGGAATCTCGAAACCGGGGACATTGTTTGTGATGTTCAGTAAAAGTTGCGTGAAATAGTACACCTCGAAGGTCTCTTGGAGCTGGACGACCTTAAGACTTCGAAGATCATCAGGCGCAAATTTTGGCGGCGGCGGCGCGTTTGATATGGAGCCATGGGCCTGCACCGTCAGTGCCTGGAAGGCGGGCGTGTTGTTGGCAATATTTGGAAAGCCATTCGACAACGGGAACACCACTGGCGCATTAGGGCCATTCGCCCCGACGGGGAATAGGAAAGATGGGGACGAAGGTGTCGCAGGTGTCGTGTTATTGGAGGCACCAACCTGCGGAGCAGCTTTGGCTAAGAGAGTGAAAGCCGCGACTGCAGTGAGTGGGCAGATGATGTGCTGGGTGAAATGCATGTTTGCAGCCTGGATGGTAGAACAAGAGCTTCCTCAAGGGGTTGAACGCGGACTTCTGTCGAGGATGAAAAGACATCTGGCTTTGCGGGCAGAGCCGTTCCTTTATAGAGGACTGATAGAAGCAGACTATTGCAGCCTCGTCTTTCTTCGTATAGACGGACGTATAGCCCATGTTTGTCTCGTATGTGATGAGGCTGTGCTCTCTCACAACGTGGATGAGCAAGTTCTTCAATACCATCGGAAAGTATGCGCTCAGCACTCTATCCAGCTCATCGAACCTTCGCGGAGGCTGGCCGCACCTGAAGTCGACATACGTACCCGTATTGATGCTGGTATAGTTTCTCTAGATACGTTCCATGGCAAACCATTGTCCGAAATGTTTCGCTGCTCCTGGTTAGCTCTGAGATCCCGAGATGCACAAGAGGATTTTTGCGGGTCTGCTGTGCATGCGTCAACCGACTGCACCTCCGGACGAGGTACATCATGGCGGCCGGATATCCTCGAAATAGGTCGCCATGCCGTCGATACTAGTCGTATAGGAAGTACTCATGCGATGTAACGCGCCCGACACCTGTGATGTCAACTGATGCATTTTCCAGGGAGATGTACAACCCGCCATGTGACTTTTGTCCCTATGCAATTGACGGAGTGACGGCTCATCGAAGCGTATTACAAGTAGACAAGCAAACGCAAAGATTCACCGAGCCACCTAGCAGCTTCTGACCGTCGTTGCGGAGAGTCGGTGGACCAGACCAAACTCTCAATGTGGTATGGGATACGAGGGACAGCGAGAGAGCGGAGGTGCTCCGGGCTGGCTCCGGGCTCACTCCGTGACAAAGTCGAAGCTCCGCCATGAGGCTTGGCATGTTTGTTTGATTTTGAGCAACTTCGAGCTGCGATTCTTTTCGAGCTTGGGGGGACGCGGTCATTCAGCCAGGAGCCATGTCAACGCACCATCAGCTGTCCTCTTGTCTTTCCGTAGCTTTCCAGTCTGATCAGCAGTAGGCAGCAAGATGCCTCTGGTTGCGGCCCAGAGCTTGCGAAGGCTGACGTGCCTGCCTACCAAATGGGCGTATCCCGCTCACTTGGTTGCGGGACGGAGAGTCGGCGGATACAGGTACATCACGGTCCAAGCCACGCCCGCAACGGACACAAGCACAATCAATATCGCCGGTAGATCAGCGTCTGCGACGTCCCCAGGTTAGAATGGATCTTGGTCTCCCGAATGCATCTGCTGACCGCTCTAGACGCCACGTTCGAGGTCATTGGAAGCCCCAACTCACTCTTGTCCGTCACTCTTTCTCCCTCTCAAGATCTATATGCACGGCGAGGGACATTGGTGGCCTTCGCTGGCGATCCCAATGGAACGGTCTCAACCCTACGAATCCTCAATCCAGTCCGGCGCGCGTTAGTCGGCATCCCATTCCTGTACCAGAAAATTACATCGACCTCATCGGTCAATGCTCTAATATCGACCCGATCACCTTTGACCACCTTTGCTATCCTCCAACTAGACGGAACTACGGACTGGAAGCTAGCCCAGAGAAAAGCACTGTTGGCATGGACCGGGAGCACGCTTTCTGTGAAGCCGAGCATCAGCGCGCGGTTTTCGCTGGCATATTGGGGAACTTCCGATGTGACGGGGAGAGGACTGCTGGCTCTTGCGGGTCAAGGGCAGGTGTACTCGGTTGAACTCGCCGCAGGGGAGACATATATTGTCCATCCGTCTCATATACTGGCTTACACCGCTTCATCGCCCTCGCCTGCACCACAACCATTTCGGTTCAAGTCGACCAACATCCGATTTCAGATACCCCTTCAGCTTGGAAACTTCTTCCCATCTTCCAGATTTGTCGAAACTCTCAAGACAAGCAGCACCTACAAATTCGTCGCAAACGCGTTGTACAGCATACGCACATGGAGTCGGCGAACTATCTGGGGAGATCGACTGTTTCTACAGTTCCATGGCCCAGTCACCCTCTTGATTCAGAGCAGGGCGGCGAGAGTCAACGATGTCTTGACCGCTCAAGATGTGAACGAGATCGCCGATACACCAGCAGGTGCTGTACAGGAGGCTATTTCCAATGTTCGCTCTGCAAGATCCGAGTCCAAACCAGGAGTTGCAGCACCCTTGCCGGCATCATCTTCGCAACCAAGGCTGTCGACAGCAACCATCAGTCGCGATGGAAAGGTCTCGTTTGAAGCGTCACAGAGCCCTGAGTCGAAGAAGACATAGGTCTTGCTTCTTCGAAATTATGTACAATGCTGGTTTCAAGTTGGCCCGGCCAGATCCTGCGTAGAATGGCAACGCTAGTGACAGTGACACGTTTCTGCAGAATGGCTGCTGGTCAGCACCTCTGGCGTCGCGAATACTTCTCTCCAGACCTTGAGATACCAATACTACGGCTAAGGATAGGGAAGTGGACATCAACTCTGTCCAACAACTCTCTTTCTGTAATCCACTTGAGCACGAAAGGATCATCTGTCATTAGAGGACTTGTCCTGTGCAAATTAACCCTTGGCTCGATTTCTCATGAACCGTCGAGTGGTAAATTCATCATCTCCCGCGGTACATCTATCTTCAATTTTCACCTCCCACGAGCTTCAAGACGAGTCTAAGAGACGTTCTGTATCTTGGAAGTGCTCCGTACAGAGAGAGGACGTGGCTGGCCTACAAACCCCAACAGTAAACATTGACCAAAAGCAAACGAAGAGATTATCGGCATTGCAAAGATGGAGTTGCCAAATAACCCCAACTTCTCCGATGTGCCTGCTATGTATTGCTTATTGCTTGCATAGGCTTACATACCCCCCCTTTTCCAAAGGCTGTCGGCCTCAGCCTTGCGTCCTTCTGTACGAGGTATGTACTCCCAACCACTCCGGACTACAGTACGTGCATAATCTGGCACGCACGCTGGGTACGGGAGTTACAGTAGCTCCTTATGTTCCATCCATCCACAGTAGTCGACTCTGTCTATTCCCTACTCTGTCTACTGTAGTTATAAAGCAGTGCGATCAGAGCATCAGGACTCGACAACATTGCGCTCAAGAGATCCAACTGTACGGAGTAATTATCCACTCTGTTGTCCGCTTCCTGTCCCCTCAAAGACTATGATACCATGTTCCGAGTACAGGACATTTGTGAGCGTTGAGCCTTCCTACCACGGCATCGCAGGTTTTCCGATCCAAGTCGGGGTACAATAGTCCTGGCGGTGGCATTCGAACTTTAGCCAAGCCCATCAAGCTCGTTCGCATAGCATTCAATGCCTTCTGGTACATATCCATCGTAATAAAGTAGGAGTACTAACTTCATTACGAAAAGATGTGTTAGGGTGATTACGGCTTCACGAGCTAATAATCCTATCTTTCAGTCGGCGGCCATCCGATCAGTCGACGTAAGTGTCGAATTACTATACAATGTCATGGTCGCGGCTTAACCGATGACATGGATTGAATCCGAGTCGGAATCCACGCTCGCTGCCTCGGAGTTGTCAAGGACGTGCCACGCGACATCAGGGAAACTCGTAGGGTTTTGTACCCGACATGCTCCTTGGTACGCGAACCTCCACAGCAACTCGAGGGCAATTTCTCGATCATTCATCAATTCCTGGAGCTCCGCTTCTAAGATCTTCCCTTCCGGGTGACAGGGCATTTCATACCGGGATGGGTTCCTCGCAAGTGAATAGTGCAGGTGATCCATCGCAAATTCGCGAAGTATACATCCTTTTAGCGTCTTCTTCCATATCATCTGGACCCAGGCTGGTGATGTGAGCAGGAAGCCACCCTCGGATTGCCGGAAAATTTGAAGGATCCGGTCCATGATGGCATTTTGCAGGTCAGGAATCGAGTACTTATCTGCTGCGAAGTAACCTTTGGCCAACCGCCAGATTGAATGATCAGATGAGACCGTACTGGCGTACATCCATTCCACGACAAGGGCCATGGCCTCGGGATTGTCCTCGGGGAGATTGATTTCTTTCTCTCCCTGCTCCTTCATCCCGGAACTGAGGCATTTTTCGAACCACACAAAGCGCGACAGGATGCTTTCGTGCACGAGAAAGTTGACCTTGGCATCACCAACAATCACGGATATGATAGGGCATCCTACCGCAAAGCTAGCCCCATCACTGTTAGTAGAAGTCCTTCGACGAAGGTTTCGTAGAGAAACGCTTACCATATCTTCTTATTACTGTCAGTCAGTGCATCGTCGGGAATGCCACTATTGCGACGTTTGCGAGTCATCGGAGATTAAGTGGGAGAGGGTGTGGGTAGTTGGGCCACAGATAAAATATACTGGTTATCAGAATGGGTGACACGGTCTTCAGGGACATGGCCAGAGATTTAATGAGGGAGGCCAGAGAGCCAAAAGAGGATCCAAGTGATAAAATTAGTGTCTCTTTGTGTTCCCCGGTATCGCGGTTCTTGATTTCTGGCAGAGCATAGCTCGTCTTTGTGGCCGGCCTAAACTTGCTGTCAGTCGCCTTGTCTCTTTGTCACATTCTCCCGATTGAGTTTTCTTTTCTGTTGACAACGCACCTTGCGATGCAATGAGTCGCGCATTCCGAGCAGACGAACTGTCATACATGCTAATGGAATGAAAGATCGTGAGGATTCCAGCATTGGTCGCCTGATATCTTCCAGTCTTTCAGGTTAAACTTGGATGCACTAGACATTAGCCAGTCGCTGATACGTTCACACTCCTCTGAGAGACCACGTACTCGATTGCCAAAGGGATTTCTTCCATCTGTGGGAACATGGTATAAGTTGCCCGCTGTGGCCGGGTGCATGGGCTGCGGCCGGTATAGAGCCCCGTTAGCAGCGGCATATTTGCCATTGCATTTCTCAATACAGGAGCATGCCAATCCCGCACTTTCCATGGGGAGTGTCCACATTTCGCAGCTGTAAGGCCCATTTGTCACACCCTGCCTGCCGTATTCATCCGGCCATTTACAGATCTAGTGGTGCATGTGGTCAACGATAAAATCTCGAAGTTTGCAATCGTCAGGGCTCTGTCGGTAGATCTGTGCGGCGTCGAAGAGCCTCAGTCGGGTTGTTGCGCATATCTTCCGAATGGCATCGACAAGAGCGTTCTGAAGGTCGGGAAGACAGTATTTGTACGTGGTATTGTAAGTCGCGGCTATGCGCAAGATGTTCTCTTGCTGGACGTCCTTGCTCCCGTAGAACCATCTGAAGATGACGTCGAAGTCGTCGTGGCCGTCCTCGGGAAGATTGATGGTTTTGTCAATTTGCCCGCACATGCTAGAGCTGAGGTATTGCTCGCACCAGGCGTACGTACTGCAGGAGTACACTCTCATGCACCTGATACCGGCTTTGGTTTTGCCCACGTTCACTGTGATGATGTCCAGGTGAAGCTTTAGTTTATGTCAGTTTGACAGCTCCTCTAAAGACCGTGTAACTTGGGACTGACCGACGCTTCTTTAATTCGCGTCCTCTGCTCCGCCTTCGGAGGAACATCTCTTCCACATTTTGGGGTGGCCAACTGAAATTGGCAAGGTTGAATAGGAATCGGCTAGTCTGCTGCGGAAGTGAGAGGGGCATATGAGTGTGGCTGTCAAGGTGCACCTAGGCGTAGTTTAGATGGACAAGTCGAAGAGAGGGCGGCTAAATTGTGAGAGGTGGAAAAGTCATGAAATTGAGAGACATGGACAAGTCAAGGAATTGTGAGTCGAGGAGAGGGGGAAACTAAGTCTGACTGTGCCAGTGAAGCGTAGGATGTCGCGCCCTCCGAAAACACTCGAGTCATGTCCACGCACATGTATGGAAGGTAAACACTGCAGAATCTTGTGTGGTCGAGCTGGCATGTCTAGATTCGCCATTGATATGGCGATTGATGCGATACATATCAAGGCCGAGCCAGCTAACCGCTGGTATCATGTCGAGTATCTCCCGAGATATCTACTCCCCTGGAAGTCGAGGTCCTCCTCAGCTCGCAAGATTGCTTAATCCTCAAGCTCATCGCGATCATTGATATCCTCGTCGTCGAGCTCCACTTGACCTCTCGAGTGAGGGCAAGAACGGTCGTGGGCGGAGTTATTGGTTTCCAGAATGGCTTGATAATCTGCACCGCAGATGTAGCAAAAATCCATCTTGCATCTCACTGTGTAGAATCAGTCAGAGAACGACCTTTCTGGAAGGATAGGGTGTCCATACCGCAATGCATGTGATCACACCCTCCACTCTTTTCGAATGGGGCTCTGCACCCAGGACATGATCTCGTTCTTGTTTGTTTGTACCGATTCGACGCATCCTCCTCCCCGGCGCGCCTTTCTTCGGCCTCTGCTTCTTCTGCGAGCCTCTCGTCCTCCCTAGCTTGCTCTTCGGCCCTTTCAGCAAGCTCAGCCTGATATTGCTCACAAGAAATACCACTATGCCATTCAATACGGCAACTGACGCAAATCTGTCTGTGACAACCTCCACACGTCACAAAGCTCAGTTCCTCGCCCTCTGAAATGGCAGTACCGCAGCCCCGGACCGGACACAGGAAGCCTCCAAACAGGGTAGCGAGATATCGCATCCGTGAATGCTCAAATTCCTCTGGAGAAAGATAACCCTCCATGTCTTCCGGCGCTAGCATAGCCTCGCACTCTTCATTGAGGCATGGAATGGCATTTGGCGGAAAAGTCTCTAGCTGAGAAGAAAGCCACTGGTCTATGCATGCTGCGCAATAATCGACGACATGTCCACAATGAGTTTCGAGTCTCTCGCTCAGGGAGAATTGCTTGTCGCACACCAGACATAGAGTCATCTGAGCAGCCTCGCCGCTCCTCAAATCATTGAGCGTACTGCTGAGGGCTGCCGCGGAAAAATGAGAACCTGTGCGAGCATGTAGACTTTGGCATATCCTGTTGAGCTCCCAATCCCTCCAATCCGTGCGCCTCAGTTCTTTCCCGTCCAGAAAATCATCCAAGATGTCGCACATCTGTTGTCGGTTCGCACGCTTCCGAACTTTCAGATCGAACCGCTCGCATAGTGTGGAGAGTTGATGGCGCGACCAGAGGCGGGCATTTGGAAACAGGCGCATGCTGTTTCCAGAGTCTTTGGAGACGTCTAGCTTGTTAAACAAGTGTCGATGTAATGTAGAAACGGATTTGAGGAGTTGCTGATCGACAAGCGATTAGGGGGGCGACTTGTTTGTAGAGAAAGTCCATGCAAATGTATTGAGAGCGAGCGAAATTGCTTCACTAAATCGGGCCTTTGCCTGGCCGTGGCCGTCGGTAGCCCGAGATGAGCGTTGGGTATATGAGAGATCTCTCAGGTCAGCAAGACGAACTGAAGATTGGAGTACCCGTGGAACTGATGTTCAGCCTGAAGTCCGAGTGAATTCATACCCAAATGACCCGAGAAATGCAATCGTAGAGTGGAGGAAGGGAGTTTCACATCCCTGAGTTCTGTACTTATGGCCCGGAATTGTGCCTTCGAGGTCAAATGAGACTCGATTCATTGGCAGTGATGTCGCAAGCATTCCTCAGTCGAATCTTCTTTCTACCGAGATCTCATCATTTCCAAGCCCTGTCGTCCACGTAGTATTCAAATTCAGTCGCCAAGAGAGCAGGCCGTTGTCCATTCCAAGCCCGTGTTCATGGATGTGATGAGAGGGTAAGCTTTGAGGACAAGTCAATACGTTTCCGGGTCTTCGATATGATATTTGTGAGGATTCGCATATGCGTTTCTGATTGCTTGAACGTCGTCACACGGGCTTTGGGACAATCGATGACTTTCGAGTAAAGCTTATACCCCAATGCACCGTTCTCCATCATGAGCGTTTTCAGCTGAGACACCGTGTCGCTGTTCAAACCGTCCGTGCCATCCTCGCGGTATTCCCGATATTTATGTCGTACGCATCGATTCCCACTCATTATGTCATTGTGCAAAGCGTCAACCATGAATTGACGTAGCTTGCTGTCCTCAGGTGTGCTCTTCCAAACCCAGCTGAAGTCTTCTAGGTTGACCCTAACCTCCAGACAAAGCCTTTCGCTTACCCTGTCCATCAACATGTCCTGAAGACGCGGCATGAGTAGCTTCTCAGCAAGCACGTAGGCCGACATGAGCGTTCGTGTTTCATCATCGAGAGGGACTCGGCTAGTGTAGAGGATATCTACAAGGATGCTGAACGACTTCGAATCGTCTTCCGGAAGTATGACAGTCTTTTTTCTCTGCTCCCTCATTCCAGACTGGAGGCACCTCCTGAAAACGACAGATGTCGAGACTAGAAGGCTTCTGTGCAACTGATATTTCCTCGCTTCGGGACCGACAACAACGGTGATGATGTCAGACAGGGTGAAGCTGTGAGGTTGCGTGAGCCGATAAAGCACTCTGGGCCTACAATTGTCACGAAATGCGACTGACGACTCGCTTCCATCATCAGTTCGCTGTTTCTTGTTGGCACGTGCCGTATAGGCCACGTCGACCACGTCGACGTGGCTGAGTTAAGCAGGTCGATTCCGCAATTGAAGTTGTTGTGGTCCGATGATCCATAGTGTCACTGCATTTCTTCCCATCTTCGTGCACGTGTTAGTTGCAACCAAGAAATGTTCGAGGGTCCCAATGGCCTGCACCCGTTGTACCTTTCTTGAGGCTGTAGTCGACAGTCTTCCACGATAGGGCCGTCGCCGGGCCAGCATCTTTCTCGATCACCTCTTTTAGTTCCACCGCAGATTTGACATCCGCGGCGGCCGTGCTCAGCTTGGACTCGCCCAGCGATGCCATCATCCGAAAATGCAGCTGGTCTAGTACCAGTTCGCGAAGCGGGCAGCCTTCCGGAAGGATGTGCCATGCACGGCTTGCTTGGTCTGGGTCAAGCACTCCGCATGTGAGTCTGATTGTATCGGTGATCGCGTTCTGGAGATCTGGCATGCATAGTTTGTCGGCGAGAACGTAGGCTTCGACAAGTGTCAGTGCGTGCGTGCTGGTCCGAACCCGGTCCGCGTACACCCACTCGACCACAACCTCGAAGGCACTTGGTTCATCTTCGTAGAGGTATACCGCGTTGTCGTTCGCTTCCTTCATACCAACACCAAAACACTTCTCAAAGAATGGACTCTTTGCGACCAAGATCCCTTTGTGAATGCCAAATTCCACCTTCTGCCCACGAAGACCGAGAGAATATCTGACCGCGCAAATGATGTGACGCTGAGAAGTCAGACCACAAACCAATAAATATGATGCTAAGCGGCTGAATCTACTTGGAAACTGTGGTTTTGGCTTCTCCTCGACTCCCACTGAGGTTTTTGTCTGTCGCTGTCCCTGCGTCGGCTTGTTGGATAGTCTCGCCGACATTTTGTCTTGTTATCCTGAGAGAAGTGTCGATGAACAGAGAGACCAGGATTAGCCCCGTCCGAGACCGAAGCTTGAGAACGATGTGGAATCTGTACTGATCGAAGAAGGGAGAAGTTGCTCAGAAAATGCAGGCAGTCTGCGTGCTACAAGGGTCCGGCAGTCGAGTCTGCTGGTCATCGCCCCGGGTCGTTCACTGCGAAGCATAAAGCAGTGTTACTCCGCGAAAGTCAGCCTTCACATAGAGAACGAAAGACCTAAGTCGTCTTGGCAGGTGCAACATGAGCATAGACAACGGCAAATAATACTTATAGCGCACCTCTTCGGCTCACAAGGTCATTTTTCTAGGTATATCCACAGAGGCGTCTTTTGTCAAGAGAGCCAGGGGAAGCCGGCAGGCAATGAATATGCTTCGGCCTCTGTTGCACACAGCAGATATTAGCCATGCGCATTTGGTGGTTACCAAGCACATCTTCTCGACTAGATGGCAACGGCGATCACGACCTTTGGTGGTCCGTGGATGGGTCATTCCAGCAAAGGTTGTATTGCCACTTCAATTCGTATGTGCTGTTTTGTTTTCGCTCGCAGATAATCCTCCAAGGGCACCTCCAGAGAAACTGTCTCGTGACCGGTTCGGGTGGCCCTTGTACTTTCATTGTTTCCCATGCTGATGTCTGATTCATGTGATGCGATCCACGCGATGCTGATGAGATGTGTCCCTTCCGTTCCAGGCGAACAGCACTAGATGAGATGCTTCGACCTGCACAATCGCCGCATTAGCATACTCCTAACCAACGCGAAACAGGAAAAGGAGGAAACAAATACCTGAAGTAAGCCCTCAAATAAACGACTTGCCAGGCGCCCAACCCAACCAGCATGCCCATCGTCCCAAAAGCAAACCACTTGACCCGCTCATTCGTGCTCTCATTCGTATCCCGCAGCTTCTGCTCCCGTATCCTCAGATACTCCATTTCCTGTACGATCTCGTTGACGGTCTCTTCTATCCGCCGCAGGTCGGCTTCGACGGGCTTGAGTTTTTCGTTCGCTTGAATTGCGGACCAGTCGCGCGCGTCGGCGCCGATGTCGATGTCCAGTTCGATCTGCCGGGTGGGGTTGGGGATGTGTGCTGTAGAAATTGGTCAGTTATGCGCAGCCATACGGTAGAGATAGAAAGGGCCACAATACATCTTCCAGTCAACGTATTCTCAAAGCAGACGTCGAAGGCGGTGTCTGCCAGACTTGTGAACGCCATTCTCTTCTCGCCGGCGACATCCTTCGGTCGTCCGTAGTCGTTGCCAACCGCATCTTTGATGTGCATGTTAACCATCATCCCGTCCCCCCTGTTCCCCGAAACGATGGCCGTGACAACGACCAACGTATCCTGAGTAACGAAGTTCCGAATGCATCGCTCGTTCTTCGCGCTGTGGCCTGGTTGGGCGACCAGTTCGAATTTCAGCGCGGAGGAGAGAAGGGGAAGGAGGGCCAGCGCCCCAAGGAATTTCATCGCGCTGCGGAGGATGAATGAGTTGGGGGAAAGAAGGGGAGGGAAAGAAAGAGCCGAAAGAGCCGGTCACCAGCTCATCCACGAAAGGGTGTGGTAACAGGGACGTGGAATGAAGCGTACGAGATGGAGGATGTCGAAGTCGCGGCCGCGGATTGAGGCCAGAAATGTTCGTGTTCGATGATCAGGAGTGGCAGAAAGTTCAATATCACGTGGGCGGTGAAGTCGACAACCCCTTTTCTAAAGCCCCTGAAATCCCCCCAGGGGGCGGCGGTGGGGAGGGGGGCACACACAGCACGCAATAATCCAAGTACTGCAAAACCAAGTCTTCTCATGCAGATCTGCATCTGCAGAAACCGGTACGAGGTAGCTAGCACGGAAAGAGATGTCCATGGCTTCCACCTAGCCAAGTCGTCGCTCATCTACGGTACAACAGCTTCACCGCGCAGGATAGCCACTATGTAATTGGTGTTTGAACTGAGGTTGCCGCCCAGCATCATGATCCTTTTCCACGTCTCCCAGCACCGACGTTTCAGGATATCAGTCAATGCTCACATTTCAGCACATGAAAAAGAAACAACTCAAAATATCCCATCTCTCCTGCGTCTGGTCATTTTCTCACACTTCCTCTCCTCTGAAAGAACTTCATAAACCCAGCCTGGTCCTTCTGCACGGAAGTATTGAACTTCTGGACTGGCTTCTCATTCATCCCCGGCGGCGGCGCCGAGTCTTTGAGGAACGCTGCAAGGTCTGCCGTACCGCTACCGTTCGTGGTGCTCGACGCGCCTCTTGGCTCGACCCGAGCTTTGCTCTGCGTGCGGTTTCGGTCGACGTGTGCTGCATGTGTTGGAGTTGTTGGTTTGTATTTGTCCAGCTTCGATCCCGCTTGTGTGAGATGTGGGGAGGAGGCTCGTGCTATGTTGACAGGCCGTGAAGGTGTTGCTCCGTTGGCGTTGGCGTTGGCGTTTGCAGTGGTGTTGTTTTTGTTCGCAGATGCGCCACCCGGTAAGAAATCTCTCAACTTAGAGCCGCTGGCCGATCGTTTCACCATATTTGACGCGTCTGGTTGCGTTGGACCAGGCAGTGCAGCGAGGATTGGCAGCGTGGCCATCCCTGGAGGCGGCGCGGTATTCCTCAAAAAGTCTACGAGTGATTCTTCATCGGTCCTCCTCTTTGGTGGAGCCTCGAATTGCTCCACTTCATCCTCTTCATCGCTGTAATCAATCGCATATGGATCCCGCACTCGTGTCCGCGTTCTTCTGGGCATACCATCTGCCTCGGGGATGACCGGTTGTTTCGAAACAGCATTTACACCATTCATGGGCTTGCTAGCTGCACGATTTGTCGAGTCAAGGAGGCCAGTCCGCGAATTCATTGACGATGGCATCGATTTGGCCGTTATTGCACTTTCTGGAACGCTCGCCTCCGAATTACGTGGCCTGGCATCAAGCTCCGGAGGAGGTGCTAGCGCATTTAGATCGTCAGAATCCATTGTCGTTCGGAAAGGTGCCACATGGCGATCGATACGATGTTCTCCAGGAGCTCGTGGAGGGCCTTCCCTGATAAAGTCGATTAGGTCCGAACTATCGGCAGTTCTGGGCACTTTCGCGTCTCGTGCCTGATATCTCAAGCGATTGGCTGTCTTGGCTGTATCGGGGCGACTGTCCTCACCAAGAGCCTTTTCTCTCAATGAAAAGTCCGCCTTGGGCCCCTGGGCGGTGGAGGGCCGGGGGCCAAGCGATTTGGGAAGCTGTGCCTCATTTTCAGGGCCGGTTGACCGCGCATAGTCGGCAAGGTCTCGAGTGTTATTGCGCACCATCCTGGCCTCACGTGGCTCGCCTACAGGATTCTTAGGCCTGGAAGGTGAGGACAGTGGTGGCTGACTGGGTGGTGCTTTTGCTGTGACGGGGGTCGGAGGATTCGCTCGAAGACCGTTCAGCCCATCCTTTGTGGAACGAGAGGACTTCGGCCGCACTTCCTGTCCGGGGGGTGCGGTCTCTCTGAAGAAGTCTGCTAATTCCTGAGTTCGACTTCTGGCCTTTAGCTTGCCTCCCTGGGGAAAAAGTTAGCCTCTTTGCGATGGTCAGAGAGAAGCGCACTTACCACTGTAGCGGATGCGGGCGTGAGCGTATAATGCAGTGTCTCGTCGCTGTCAATCAGAAGATCGAGACTCTTCTTTGCTCTGTCTAGATCCTCGCGCGGTCGTGCCTCGGCATCTTCTGATCGAAGTCGAATGTGCTGTCGTCGAGTTGCAGATCCGGATGTTGAAGGTCTTCCCTGGTTCGCGCTTGCACTTCTAGAACGAGCATATGCAGAAGTTGCGAAGCGAGGGACTGGTTGCTCCACCACTTGTTGGTGTGACTGGGACGAGGTAAACTGGTGAGGAAAGCGAGGGTTTGTCTGATCTGGTTCCTTTTGCTCCAATGAGGATCTACGATTCGGAATCACGGCAGGCCATGCAGACGTTACAGGCCCACCTGCTGTTGTGCTCGCTTTCGTCGCAGCAACGGGCTCTTCGGAACGAGCCATTCCTGGGCCGGAGGTGCGAGTCGAGTTAGAACTACTGTAGCCGGCATTTGTTTCAGGCGTCTGAAAGATCGTCGCATATCCAACATTCGAAGATCTGGTGCTTGGGGCAAACGCATCCTCATGTGCTCCGGTTTCATCGTTAGGTGTGTCGTTGATTGTTGATGGCTCATGGCCAGCATTAGCTGCGTCGGCGTTCTGGGGCACCTCTTCCTCAAGCTCAGCAACCCCAAATCCAGAATCCCTAGGATTTACTTGCTCGGTGTCCACATCGGTCCCCTCCTCATCACTCGAGCCCAATGCCGGATCTTCCGCGTCGGGCACACCCTCCTGGGTTTCTCTGCCTGTCGCATCGATGGCCGCAGTGGATGCTCGTAAGGGGATATGCATTCGTTCGAAGTCATTTGCTGTGCTAATGGACGAGTGGGGTTCTACGGCAGACTCGGGTGACACTGGAAAAGCCGAGTCTGCTGGATGATCCCTGCGGAATGCCTTAGCCGCTTCCACGCTGAGGGCACCGGCAATTGTGGCAACAGTAGCACCGATTGCAGTTGAGACCGGACCGGATGAGCCCTCCTCGTTATGCTGCTGAGAATCACCATGGGGCAAGCCTGCGTCACTTGAGCTTGCAGCGCCGGTAGGGCTGGGGGCTTTTCGTTGGCGCTCAAACATTGTGCTCGAAGAAAGTTCAGGAGACGTTGGTACTGATCGCGATCTTCTTCTGCCCACCTGCGGCCTCTCAGTGCTGTCATTCGCGGTTGTGGGATTCGGATATTGGCCAGGCATGAGCAGCATACTTGTGGATTTCCGGTTTCCAATTGCTGGGCGCAGAGTGTTGCTCTCAGCTTTAGCAGCAAGTCCAGATTCGGGCGCCTCAATCTCCTCGATATCATCGTTAGCAACTGGGAGCGGGATGTGGGCTGGAGTGACAGATCGGCTCTCTTCCTTTATTGGTGGGATTCCTGGAGCAGAGGGGAATCTCCATTCTTGGGTGGGCGAATCGGGGCTTATGGGCGACATGATGTTGGGCGTGGTAGGGCGGGAATGTGTATTGCCACCAGTGCGAACGCTACCCTTCCACGACCGCCAAAGCCGGATCAGAGGTCCTTCTTTGCCAATGCCCGACATGTCTATCTCTTCCAAGTAAATGGTTACCTCTGCTCGTCCCAGCGGCGCTGTCCGAGCTGCATCATTCAGATACGCATGTCGTTTCCGCGCGTGCTGAGCCGCTATGCACACGGCTTGCTCGGCAATGAACTCAAGTACCGTGGTAAGGAAGATGGCAGTGGGTGGTAAGATCCGATCAACAACTTTGTTCGCATCCCTCAACTGATTTAGATGTTCCCTTATGTCGTCGCCTTCGAGGTAGTCCTCTTCATCTTCTTCTTCCATGTCCCCAAGCTTAGCATAAACCATACATCGTAGTCTAGTGAGTTTCCAGGCGAGGTCGACGTCGAACTCAGCTTTGGGATCAAGGACTGGTGGGGTGTTTTGGATCTCTTCCAGCTCATCCTCTTCCAAGTAGTCCTGCAGTTCGTCATCTCCGGCCTTTATTGCAGCGCGTCCCAACCTCTGTTTCAATACCAGCGGGATCGCAGCTCGGATTGCGGTCAGGCTGATCGACTGCGATTTGGACAAAATGTCGTAGAGTATTTGGTCGAGGAACCCATTGAGCAATTGCAATGCGCCGTTCGAGATCTTTACCACCTGCTCAATCTCTGCGTAGACCAAGTTCTCGGCTTCGGCGATTGAGACGTAGGAGGGCGGTGCAGCTACTTGGGGGAGCGTGGCTCTAGTCGATCTTGCGGACATGGAAAGGACGTCCGTTCCCGAACTCACGCTTCGCAGTTGCGCCATCTTGTCGAGGTGTGAAGAAGCGGGGAGGATGAAGGTGCTGAACGATGACGGCAAAGCGAGTGGCACCAGCGGTCGAGCAATCAGCGCTCCATGAGGCTGTCTCGACGTCCAGCTGAGGTTGAAGTGAGTGCTGCCACTAATATCGCGAGAACAAAGGTTGGATCCTGAGGCCGACCCGAGCTACTTGCGACGGCGGTGTGAGCCTCTTCGATTGTCCGAGTTTCGGGCTCGGCTTAGGGCTACTTCTTGCGACTTTGAAGTAGCGGGTCGTAGTTCGAGGGCACTGAAGTGACGATCAATCGGCTCCGCTCCACAGTCGGAAAATTGGAGAAAGTCTAAGGCGGACAGGATCAATGCGGTCCTCACACGAGCCGCAGGTTGCGTCCGTGCCCTCAACAGGGTTTCTATATCAAAGTGACAAGTAATGGAAAATCGCAAGCGGGAGAGGTAAGGCGTAGCTGAGATGTCAAACAATGATGGTGACGGGTGAACCGATCAGATCAGTGAAGCTGGGCATTTCGGGGCTGGGTGTTTCAACTGGGTGCTCCCTCCTACTCCTATTTTAACACCCATCGCGACTTAGATATGCCCAATTGCGGATCACTGTCCCTGAGCTATGGGTGTGCTATGCTCAGTAGCGGCATTTTGATTAGGACAAGCCGTCCCTAATGCACAGGTTTGCAGATGCTCCAGTCGGGCTGCGGGTATGCAGGAAGACGCTCTTTGCCATTGGCCTCTGTCACTGGCGGCGACTTGCATCCATGCTTAACTAACTACCAGACCTCCAAACGTCTGGAGTGCAAGCCACCTAACCCGATTCACTACCACCTCTTACACACAAGGCGCACCCCTAAACAATGCGTCCAGCGATGGTATTCAGACGACACTCTGATATCGTATTTTCCACGACAGTTTGATGGGCTATCCTGCAATTTATATCAGCAGCCTCCAATATGGGCAGCGTCATCGCCATGGCTTATTGACTTCCACGCACCTACTTAGAGCCTTTGGGTTAGACATTCGGATAGAAGAGTAATATCGTGAAGCCCCACCAAAGGAACGTGGCTTTGGTAGCTCCTCATAGCTGCATATCAGCCTCCAGGCGAGGGTAACGCTCACTGCCAGTGGGGATCTCCTTTTGATTACTCCGTACCGAGTGTAATGAATAGAATGGCGGGCCATGGCCGTAGCCGAGCAGATTTTTCTGGTCTTGTATGTTCGAGCATTTCCCCTGGCGAATGAGTCCTTGGGCGTCGTGTCGGCGAGTCGATACAGACCCTGATGTTCTTGAGAGAGCGATACTGGTAAGATCAATGGCATCACACTCGCGCCAAGTCTACGGTCCAGATGTGGTTTCGCAACTGGCGACATATGCCCGGTCGCAGCCGGGTGGTGATACAGCGCCCTTCTGACAACCGCCGGTCTGGTGACCAACCCCGTCGGCGACACTTTGTGCCACTGACAGCTCACACATTCGAAGATGCGCCGCGGTATCGGGGAATACGTCCGAACTGACAGGTCCTCAACATGATCGAGTCGCCGATCGTGCGCACTGCGCTAAGTCCATCCTTTCTCGAGATCATCGGTGCTCAGCAAGTGATTTCATTTCAGGAGTCCACCAAGGTCTCTTTCCATGCCCGAGACACGATCCTCCAAAGCTTTCTTCCTCGCTTCTAATTCTCGGATCTCGTCTTCTTCAAGCCGGAAATCGTCCTCAGTAAACACAGCATGCTTATCATCGTTCATCAAGTCTTGCTCCACGTCGTTCTCGGCATCGTCGGGGTTCAATGTGGGATTCTTGCGATCCAGGAGTGACTGTTGTTTGAGGACCTTCTTTTCAAGCGCGGTGATAGACGCAGCCACTTCTCTATGGCGATTGCGGAGTGCGCGACATTTGTCCGAGGCTCCTGCGACGCTGTAGACCTCACAAAGCTTCTCTGCGCCACGGAGAAGGACTTCAACGTTGACTACGCCATGAGCCCGCGTATTAGTCGACTGTCTTATTTCTCGCAGCATATCATTTCCTAGTACTCTCGTGACTGCCGACTGTTTCAGCGGGTGGGAGGGAGTGAAACCACTCTTGCGGCCATTCGAGCCAGTGTCTGGGTTGTTTGTTTGCTGACGACTTCTAGTGACAGCATTGTAATCAAACGAAAAGAGTGCGCGCTCATGAGGTTCGGTGTCGCGAATCAAGGCGGTGATTTCAGTATTGTTTAGTAAGGCGTTGGTGAATCTCTTCGGTGGAGGGAAACTGGGAAGATGTCAATGTATGCTTGGGAGCACCCAAACCTTTAGGACCTACTCCAACTCGGCGATGGCTTTCGCAGATGCAGAGATCTGCTCCAGATGACTTGCAAGGAGAGTCATGTTGGGCGAGCACGTGTCCTGGTCGCAACTCTCTCATCTGCAGCTGACTTCAGCCGAACACGCTCAATGGTGCATGGTCCCTAGTCATGCCGGATGCAGGCTTCTTCATCTGTGTACTTCCGTAGGCACATCGACATGTTCGATATCTACTCTGTAGACGTAGTGATGGTTTGTTGATGATTAGCTGGCCGAGTGGAGTCAGTGACGGGAACGCGTCTTTGTGCTTGTGCCTGGCCGGGCCTTGCAGTGCGGCTGCGCTACGCTACGGAATCTGCGACCGGCCCAAGGAGAAAGTGACTGCATCTCCAGCTGCATTTCCATCTCCATCTCCATCCAAAATACCATTGCTTCGACCTTGCCTTACTCCATCGCATACTACTGGACCTGTCGTCCCTTCTAATCTTTGTACGTGGACCGTGAAGGGCGACCAACGTCTCCGAGAAACGCCTCTTCGAGCGCAGGCACGTCAATTAGCTCAGCGAGATACAACCACGTCGACAAAAGGCCGCCTATCAATTCCGAGCATAGGGAACAAGTTAACATTCGCGCATTCCCGCCTGACATTGAGATTGTATTCCCTTCCGTACCATTAGCCCAGCTCTGCCGAAGCCATGAGTGGCGATAAGCAAAACCTCAACGGCTCCGGTCCGACTCGAAATGGCGTCGACGGTGCGGATGATGTTGAAATGAAGGATGGCTCCCAAAATGCAAAGAAGGGAACCAAAGGGTCGAAGGATAAAGAGGGGGACAGCGATATGACCGTTGTCGTTCCACCTTCGAAAGGCTTAAACACCCCGAGCGCTCCTTCAAAAGCGACTGAGGCTGATCTGACGAATGGCGACGTTGATGGCAACGTCGAAGAACTGGCCGAAGAACCAGTCGATCCTCAAGAAAAGGCCATTGAAGGTAAAGCGACCTGCTTCCAAGATTATGTGTGGGAGCTGCTTTACTGACTTGCTCCCAGAAATTAAAGCAAATCTGCCCCTACTTGAACGTGCCGTCAGTCAATTTGATCCTCGATTCAGCTTGAGAGTCCTCCGATCCATACCCTCTATCCGTAAGCATCTGACCGCCTACGTTTTGGCCACCGTCGTCACCGATACATATTCCAGCCCTACCGCAACCGCTATCTCGCTCCTCAGTGCCGTCAAAGACGACCCGACCTTTCCCTCTCAAAAGGTGGAAGAATGGCATAGCAAGAAAGATGCGTCGCACCAAAAGAGCCCGCAGAAAGAAATATTACCGGAAATCGACGTCTACCTCTCCATCTTAGTCCAGGTGCATCTCTACGATAAGAAATCAATCAACGCCGGCGCCCAATTCTCAAGCGCCCTGGTCGAGCATCTGCGCACCTTGAATCGTCGAACCTTGGACTCTCTGTCTGCACGGGTGTACTTCTACTATGCTCTCTTCTACGAGGAGCTTGCGCCGCAGCCACCTTCACCTGCCGCCGCAGTTATCTCCATTCGGAAAACACTACTCGATGCGCTGAGGACTGGGACGCTACGGAAAGATCAAGATATACAAGCCTCGGTGACGACGCTACTTCTGCGGAACTATCTCTCCACCTCCCATATCACTCAAGCTGACTTGCTGATATCACACACCAAATTCCCGGATACTGCTGCCAACAACCAAGTCGCCCGTTATTTGTACTACCTTGGTCGCATCCGAGCGATCCAGCTGCAGTATACGGAAGCTCACGACCACCTGACCGGAGCAACACGGAAGTCGCCAACGGCATACAAGGCCAGCGGCTTTTACCAAGCTTCGACAAAATTGCTCATTGTAGTCGAGCTTCTGATGGGAGATATTCCCGACCGCGCAATCTTTCGCCAGCCGAGCCTCGAAAAAGCGCTGCAACCATATCTTCAACTCGTCCAAGCCGTCAGCTCGGGGGATGTGATTGGCTTCCAGAACCTGGTTCAGCGATACAGCGCAACCTTCAGAAAGGATGATACCTACACGCTTATTCTGAGACTACGGCAAAACGTCATCCGGACAGGTATCCGAATGATGTCTCTTTCATATGCCAGAATCTCTCTGCGAGACATGTGTCTACGATTGGGACTGGACAGTGAAGAGTCCGCAGAGTACATTGTCGCAAAGGCTATTCGCGATGGAGTCATTGAAGCCAGCCTTGACCATGAGCGTGGGTACATGAAGAGCAAGGAGACGGGCGACGTCTACGCCACGGCAGAACCTGGCGACGCTTTCCACGATCGGATTCAAGCTTGCCTAGCTCTGCACGACGAGAGCGTCAAGGTACGTAAATCCCACTATTTATCTGATTACTGTGCTGACCTTGTCACAGGCGATGCGTTTCCCCATGAACCAGCACCGATTAGAGCTCAAGAATGCTCAAGAGGCTCGGGAGCGCGAACGTGAGCTAGCGAAGGAGATTGTAGAAGGAGAAATGGACGAAGACGACGCGCCCGGCGGCGATTTCGACGGGATCTGATTGAGAAGAACATATTGTATTACATACGGATTGGTAGCCGATCGATCACAAAAGGGTCCTGCAAGCGCGTCACACGCAGAATCTTAGCAGTGTCTCCAGTCTTGCTTCCTTCAGGTAACAGAAAGGGTTATCCCTAGAGTTTGAGGATCAGCCGATGGTTGATCGCTCCCTGCCTCGCTGGAATTTTAGAGGCTATGGCCGGCAAGTCGGCTTGAATAGCTAGGTTCAATGGTAATAGTCGCAAA
Organism: Phialophora verrucosa; assembly: GCA_002099365.1. Lineage (NCBI taxonomy): Eukaryota > Fungi > Ascomycota > Eurotiomycetes > Chaetothyriales > Herpotrichiellaceae > Phialophora > Phialophora verrucosa. The sequence continues at coordinate 2,589,631 of MSED01000004.1, read as the reverse complement.
CTTCTACTTGCCACAGTTTCATCATACTGTGACTTCTGCCACAATGCTACCGAGGACCCGATGCAATACCACATCTTTCGAGTACAATCGTTGTCGAGCCTTGCCAAGCCAGCCTCGCCGGAGAAAGTCGTTTATCCCGTGCCGAGACTCAACATGTGCGCGTCCTGATTGGCTGAAACCGACACGTCTTGATCACTCGCTGTATTTGATGTCAACCATCGACCTCACATTTACCTCGCTTCAGACGTCTTACAACTCTCCAAACATGGCCCAACCACGCCCAACATCGCTGCATCCTTCTCGGACACGCTCCCGCTCACCCATATCTCGACCAACAACACCTCTCCGCGCCTCCTCCCGCTCCTCATTCCGCGTCTCAACAGCCCATCCAAATGAAACCATCCCAACCGGCTTGGACCACCTCGAACCCCAATTTGCAGAATTTAGCGACTCGATGGCTGACCTGGAGGCGAATCTCATGCACTTACAACTCATGCATGAGAGCCTGAGTAGGTTTGGCGAGAGTTTCGCCAGTTTCCTGTACGGGCTCAATATGAATGCTTTTGTGGTGGATTTCCCAGAGGTAAGCGCCGCACTACAGCAGACTGTTGCCCCGTCATCTTACGCTTCTCACGTCCTCCCCTGGAGATAAAGAGTGCGGGGAGAGGGTCCGACAATGATGTTGTTCAATGGTGTGTCGATTGTTAATATTGACGTGTGCACGCACATGGGCATATCAGGCTCCCATTCCAGAATCGATTAAGCGGTGGCAGAGACGCCAACAGGGCCTCGACGAGCATTCAACGACCATGCCTGACTCCTCCACCACCGGGACGACCCAGGCCGAGGGAAACGCCGGGGATGCAACGTTCATGACCAATGCGGATGTCAGCTTCGCTAGCTTGAAAGCCACGCCTAGGAGGAAGACTGTGGCGCCGCCGGTCACTCCAGGGACTACGTCGACGGTTCAGCAAAGTAGGCTCCCCGGAGTTAGGCGCGGAGGGGCGCCCGCTGGGAGAGGTGGGAGGGGTGATGGCGGTGGGAGGGGTGCGAGAGGGACTGGTCTACCGAGAGGGAGAGGTAGGGGAGCAAAGTGAACTTGGAGCTGCTGAGAGATGGCAGCGGGGCGGCGCCGTCGACCATACCCTCCTCTGACACTTATGATACCAAGGGTGGTATGATTCAACGATGAAGTAAGATTTCCAATCAATAAGATACCCACGTTACGCTAACAGTTACATACCGTCACGTCTCTCCTCTTCCTCCATTGTCTTCCCTTTCATCTTTACCAGACAGACCCGTTACAGCAGGTCTCATCCAGGTCTGTGGGCTTCGTGACCTGAGCGGGTGGAGGGTGAGTGGCGTTGGTAAGTAATGGTAATGACAGGCATGGATAGCAGGAAAGAAAAGCAGGAAGAGGAAAAGGAAAGAAGGTCAGATAGAGTCGCACGGGAATAGATGCGAGGGTCTCTTTGCGCTACGAATGCCTCGACATTTGCCCCTCCGCCATCTAGGCGATTCAGATAGTTAAGGCTTTACCGCGGACGGTCGCCGCCACTATCGGGCAGTATATGTGCTTGATCGTTGAGAGATCCCAACCCTGTGAAGATGACTCAATCAAATCCATCTGCACCGGCCTTCTTGTCTTCATCAGCATAGTCTCATCATAATTCGTATCGTCATCAGCGGCAGCTTCATTGCTTCCTCTGCTTCGGCTTCCACCGCGCCGTCGAATCATCCTCAGGAAACGGACGCACCAGCACTGCTGGCGAACCTGGAACCCTGTGCCGATGAGCCGAATGCCGCGGGACGAAGATTCTTACCCCGTTCTGCGACCAGCCCATTCCGTCAGCGCTGGTGATTGCTGCGTTGAGAGATGGGGTCGCTCTGCGGTAGCTGGGGGTTAGCTAGCCCACGTGAGACTCGGTCCGTACTCCTCCTCCGTGGGCCAGCTGCCGACTCAATACTTGCAATCCTGCCGGAAGTCATCTTCGGGTACATCCTCCATGGAATTAATATCCAGTTTGCAATGATCCCACACGACCTTCTCTTGCGCTTGCAATGCGATTACAGAGAGAAGTTGTATGATGTTGCGGATGGACGATGGGTAGCGTGAAACCGGATTTGAGGAGGAGCCACTTTCGGTGGAGAGGGACAACAAGAGATTCTCTGGTCCGGAGAGGTGGAATGCTAGAGTCTGCCGATCGTCGTGGTTTCTTGAGGCTGTCTCTAGAAAGATCCGGCCAGTCAACTGTTCTCGTCCCAGCATTGCGTTCAGCCGAAACACTCGGACATGGATGGAAGCAGTCTGTCCTATTAATGATTTTCTGTCTTGTTCCATCTGCTGTTTGGAAGGCGCTCTCCCTTCCTGAAGTGCTCTGCAACGTGCTCGACACGTTCTTGCCACGTCGCATTGGCGGTGTCGCAAAACGGACATATCAAAAGTCCCGCATGCACATCAACCTCGCGGCCAGTATATCCCACTGGAAAACATGAAGAGGAATCATGCATGAGACGTAGGTGCTGTACCAAGGCATCTTTGCGGAAGTACGTCCTGTCTTTCTCTGGCCGCTCCCAGCATTCTTTGAAACGATGACCACACTGGAGGGGGCCGAAGCTTATTGGGCAGAGGGGACATCCACCATGATGAGAGAGAAAGATACCACCATACATGCGGAATGCCGACGGCTCACACACCCACACCTTAGGCGGAGCATGAAGAGCCTCTTCATGTCGTTGCCATGCATACTTTTTGTTGAAAGCGCGCCCGCAGAATGTGCATTGAAAGGCGCCATCGCAAGAAGATTGGACGTAGGCATTGGCTGCTGAAATTTCCGGGGACTCGGCATCTCCTGGTTCGCACGTATCTGTATCTCCAGAAATCTCGAAGTTGGGGAAAACATCATTAAGAGCTTGCATATACCAGGACGGATAAGCGGCGCCCTTGAAAGCAGGCTGAGCATCAGGTGTCACGACTGGGTGGCCCGAAGAATCAAATGCTGGAGCACTACAAGGCGTAGTGGGCCGACCCCAGCTCCAGGAATCAGTCGGCGGAGAAGTGGATGCGACTCCTGGTGATGCGCCTCCATAGGCGACTCTCCGTCCCTTCCGAGGTCCAAAAGCCATGTAGCTGGAGCAGGAGGCTACTGATACCGCACCACTTGAACCTCCATGTGATTGTGCGTAGTGGTAAGGGCTTCCGACTTCGTGGGAGGTACTTGGAGCTGCATTGACCCAGCTGAAGTCTTGATTCATGGTGTCCAGCGACAGGTACGACTGCATTTCAATTCCCGGATTGGACCATGAAGGCTGCTGAAAGGTTGGTAGCCGACTGGGCGGGTATGGGTTTAAATTTTGTGTACTTGCACTCCGTCTGAGCGTCGCCCCGGCGCTTTCCCCAAATTTGCGTTGCTGCTGAGATCTGTCGACCGCTCCAACACTCTTCCTGCGCCCCAATGAAGGCTGTGCCACGGGTGTCGTTGTTGAGTGAAGTTTTCGCTGGTGCCGGAGCAGAAGATCAGGTCTTGCGAAGCTGCGACGGCAATCGGGGCACTCATAAGGCTTCTCTCTTTGATGAGACCGCTCATGCCGTTTCATATGCTCGATTCGTGCAAACGAGCGCATACAGGTACTGCAAACATGAGGCCTCGCCTTGTTGGGGTTGGGTGGTGCTTGGCTAGCAGCAACTCCTCCATGGCCTTTGGAGCTGATATCTTTCTGAGCTGCACCGGATTCGGGGAAAGATAGTTTTTCCAGAGCAACAGGTTCCGCAGACCGATCACATACGTCAAGAGAAGTGACAGGATCAGCAGTCTCAGGCGAGGCTAGACCCATGGGGGCATCGCAGTCACCGCGTCCCGTTGGAGCTCTTTTTTCCCCGCTGACCTCAGCAGCTCCTCTTTCTGTAGACGGTTCACGGGTCCGCTCATTTAAGCCGAGCGTCTCGAAACCGCCAGGCTCAGGGGGCAGAAGCTCCAGCCATCGTTCGATACCCCAATCTTGGAGATACGACGTAGGCTCAAGACATGGCATCACCCCACGGCGGCTGTTGCTGCTATTGGACTTGGGGACAGACCAGTGACTGCCGGGATGACTTGGCAGACCGACCTGCAGTGAGTATTTTCCGTTGGTAGCGGACTGACCATCACAACTTCGTGAAAGAAAGAGGCGTAGAAAGCCAGCCATGTTGGAGGGTGGAGGACAGCTATTAGGTCTCTTCAGATTTGCTGCAGCGGTGTTGGCTGCACACCGATTAGGCCCGAGAGCGTAGACATCTCTTAGACTGCTGTAGCGTTTTGCAAAACCATCTAAGGACCTCACTTTGCCCGTCCTTGTGCCGATCAGTGAACGACCAGCCGTCCCAGGCATCTTAATGTCATGATGGATGGAAATGTACTCCGGAGGCAAACAATGTCTCAGCCCCGGTGCTCGCCAGAGACTGACCTGATCGATGGACATGGCGTCTTCGCCGCGGACGCTGCCCGCTAGATCCAGCGTAAGCCTTGCAAGCTTCCTTTGGCGTGTCCTCGCGAACCACCTCTCAACTTGGCGGATCGATAATCCGGTCGAACTTGCCAGACTCGCTTTTGTTGTGGGGTCTGGAAATGGGTCGGCCAAATTGCGAGACAACCAGTCTTCAAGCACTCCCGTCTGGAACTGGGTAAAGGTGGTCTTCTTCGCCACAGTTTCCCTCCCGCTCTTAGACGGGCCGGTATCATGCGACGCGGAAGAAGCAGGTCTTGATCTCTTCCTATGTGGGAGGTTATTTTGCGGTCCCGACGACCAAAGCCCAGGCTGGGGGATTCCTGGCGCCGAAGAGTCGTCGAATGTCATCTGGGTAAAGAACTCGTCTTGTTGGTCATTTGTGTCATTCATGAAGACATCGCTGTATGGCATCAGGATATCGTTGTCGCAGATGTTGTTCTCGAGCGGTCGCTGGAAAACTGGCGGAAGAGACGGATGTGCGGCTGACATGTCAGTCGAGGAGAATTGATTGAAGCATCCATGGCGAAATCCATTGACATATGCACTCGCGGCATGATTGAACACACCCACATCACCCACAGTCGCCGGAGATTTGTCAAAAGAGGCATTCGCCTGCGACTCCAAGTTGAGGAGGACATTATCCCATAAAGTCCATGGCGAGTCATCATTGTTGTTCATCTTGCTAAGGCTGGGTAATCTTGACCATTGACTGTCGCCGCAAGAGCGGATGGCTATCTCTAGCAGCCACAATGCTACATATTCACCTTAGTCTGCTTGATATCAATAGTGGTAGAGCGTCCTTTATGGCGACAGGAAAAGAAGGGTCGAAGAACCAACTGAAGAGTTTATGAGCCTCTCGTCGCATGGCGAGCTCTGGGTTTCAAGGTGGCCAATCAGAAAGAGCAAGCCCCGGGTCGGGCGCTGCCTGGCATTCAAGGTGCTCGCTTAGTTAGGCCAATCATCGTCGGCACCATGCTTGTAGGAGGCGTTGGGAGGTGGGGAGGTGGTTATCGACGAGGCTGTGTTTGCATGCAAGGTACTGTAGCCCGCCATAATCTCAGCCTCGCTGTCCGGCGGAGCATAGATACCGGCCAAAAATAACCAGCACAATCTTCACCTTTTGAGCCTCATTTTCTGCCGCTCCCTCGATTCAAGAGCGCGGCTGTTCTCTATTGTACTTACGCTTATGTATGAATAGACTTGTATTGTCCGGGCTAGGTGGAATAGGAAATATTCGACAAGGAAGCCCGATCTGCGATCTGGGAGCTCACTTCGAAAGTCGCATCTCCTGAAGCGGCTCACACCATCGACTTTCCGGTCCTCGCGTTATCGACAGGGATCTCGATCATCATCATCGCTGTCCGACGCTATTTCAAGTGCATAGGCCAACAACTTCGGCCATGACAGCCTCCCCGTACCATATGCCTTCGACAGGCTGCGAACATCTTAAACCCGCCACAATCAAGAAAATCACGGCCTTCCGCAACGAATCAAACGCCATTGACGCCGACTTCGCAACCTACAGCTGTATCTCGTGCGGTTTTACCGGCAGTTTCCCCATGCTGGAGAAACACTTCACCAAAACAAAGCACGAGTTTGCTGTTTCCTCACGAGCCGTCTGGTGTGGCCAATGCAACGACCTGGTCTACGACCCAGCTTTATTAGTCAGCACAGGCCGGACCGTGAGCGCGATCAGCAGTAAACCGGTCGTCAATGGCGTGAAGCGAAAACTGATAGAGTCCAATGGCGGGGAGGACGACTCTTACTTGACGACAAACACGTCCCAGCGACCGTGTGGTCGGACAGGAGTGCGTGGTCTGTACAATCTGGGGGAGACATGCTACATGAACGCAGTGCTGCAGATGATGGTGCACAATCCGCTACTGGCAAGCTACTTCTTGGGGATGGGGCATTCCATCCACACGTGTCCGATCAACCGCGAGCTGGAGGGCAAGAAGGACAAAGGCAATGAGTCGGAGGAGGAGCAGCAGGACGACGACGGTGTCAGTTCCGAAGAGAAGAAGGAATTGCCAAGTTGCGTGGCCTGTGGGATGACAGAAGTCTTCTCCGACGTGACGATGGTGGACCAGCCGATCCCTGCCCAGGCCGTCAATTTGCTCTTTGCGAGCTGGAAGAACATTCAGGTAAGTTGTACCCACCACCGCGTTTTCTCCTCCCCTACCAAACAATGTTGAATTCACCAATCCCATGATCATGCCATTCCTTTCTGTGACTAACGCACCTCACCAGCACATGTCAGGCAAAGGCCAGCAAGATGCGCAAGAGTGGTTTATGTGCATCGTCGACCGCCTGCACGAAGGCGTCGCCCAGTACGTCCCGTCCTCCGACGACACCTCCGCCACCAACACCGCCTCCACGCCCAGCAAACAATGCGTGTGTTTCTTCCACAAAGTCTTCTATGGCCGCTACAACAGCCAAATCACCTGCGACACCTGCCACACGATCTCGTCGACAGAGGACGAATTCTCCAGCATCAGTCTCGACTTTAAGAAGCAGGCCAAGAAGCGCAAAAAGGCGGCCAAGGAGGCGGCAGCGAAGGAAGCCGCCGCAAAGGAAGCGGCCAAGGACGACGCGACCTCTAAAAAGGACATCAAAAAGGACGCCGCCGCCGCCGCCGAGGACCTGCGCATCCAGATCCCCACGCTGCGTGATATGCTGCGGGCGTTCACGGCGCCGGAGCCCCTGTCGCCGGACCAGTACCACTGCACGAGCTGCAACGACAAGCGGTCCGCCAAAAAACAGACCCGCATCCGCAAGTTACCTGCCCTTCTATGCGTGCACGTCAAGCGCTTCGGCCTGACGGCCTCGTTTGTGCCCGAGAAATATGAAGGGAAGATGGATTTCAGCCTCACGCTCGATATGGCGCCGTACACGACCCGACCGCCGCCCAAGAACGGCGAGCACAAAAGGGACGCAAGGGGCAAGGATGGCGGGAAGAAGGACCATGAGTTTCTGTACGATCTTGACTGTGTGGTTGTGCATCAGGGCGAGCACGCTCAAAACGGCCATTACTTCGCGTTCTGTCGGCAGGATAACAAGTGGTTCCGGTTTGATGATGAGATTGTGAGTGCCACGACCACCGAAGACGTCATGCGCCAGGAGGCCTACCTGCTATTTTATTCCCTGCGGAGTCTCGAGAGGGTATGAGTAGTGGCGATGGATGTACTGTCATTTACAGGAGTTTGGCGAAGCATTGCATTGGTATGGCACAGCACGTCGTGAGAATGGCGCGTACCATTGCGACGGAAATGGGAGTGGGAACGGGAAACGAAACAAACATAGAGGTACGAAGCAGAAAAGAAAAGCGGAACAGGATACATACTCAGGGGTATTGGGTCCATAATATAACTGTGATATACGATTGGGTCTCCTGAACCGTCCAACCTGTACACAGTACTCGTATGGAGGACCCCGTAAGCTCATAGAGGGAGTCTTTGATTTAATCCCCGGCGCGGATCAAAGACGATTCGGCATTTTCCACAGTCGTGTGTACATACCTTATGCAGTGTTGCTTTCGAACCCTTAATGGTGGCGCACTCGACAGAGTACATCCTCCGAACGCGCACACAGTAGTACTTGTGCACGGAGTAGTCCCTTCCTTCATTGCAGGTCTGGGCGAACTCGATGCCTCCAACATGTTCTTGGGATCTTGGTCAACTATCCCGTACATAACGTAGCGCTGTTGACCGCCTCTCGGACCGCTGTCTAGGCATCCTGGGTACACGCGCGGCCTGAGGGCAGAATAACCCTCCCGCCAAGGCCTTGGTTGACGGTGCGTGTCTTGCATAGATGCGGACTTTGTGGGTGGGACGGCCGTCAAACAACGTGGATACCCAGAACAGGCACGGTACGAGTACGAGTACCATCCAGATGCACTGTGTGCATGCAGTCGGTTGTGTTAATTAGGTAATTTCAACGCCGTTTAAGGGAAATGGTTATGCTTTACTTGTTCATAAGTAATCGGTGTTCATGCCGGGGTTACAGTTAATTATGACAGTCAATTTGTCAGACGACGACCGTAAGAGTACCACGTCCTCGTAGAGCTACGAGTACGGCGTATGCTTGAGCAGTCTGAGCGGTTGGTTCATCCGGATGTGTCAGGAATCTGATCGATTTTTTGCATAAAATTGTGCATGTGATGGCTTTGCCAGCAGCGTCCTTGTGACCACCTGCAGAATGGTCAATGCATGCAATTAACTTTCTGGTTGAAGAATGCTGGGTAAGGGACGGGGGTTGGTATGAGGGGGAAAGGTGGGGGGTTCGGCGCTGGTAAGCATTTGCACATGCCGACACTGGATGCGATACTATTGTACTCAGTGCTCCGTACTGAACTACCATACGAGTAGGTAGTCATGCGTGCGACAGAGCACTGGGCAGAGCAGCTTGCCATATCGTCCTCGAGCATCGTTCCCAATGGCTGCAATGCGGTTGGCGGTCAGCTCTCGGGTTGGACGGCACTGTGATGGGGTGATACTGCAGCAAGGCTCGGAGCCTCGGACGTGTTCTCGACCGAGAGTTACATACATAGCACTAAGAAAAGTCTCTTGGCCGGTGGAGATTCGAACAACGAAGTCGAAGCTTTCTGCATCGCATCGCAGAACCGAGAACTTGTAGTCGATGGATCGAACTGTACCGTTATAGCCGCAAATCATGATCACCACAAAAACGATGGGCCCAGGAGTCTCCTCCGAAACCGTCCATTCACATTAGTGGCAACAGTGTGTACTCGTACTTAATATCGGCCACCAAGACCGGCCCGGTCTTCGTGGCTGTCATGGTCCAAGAAGATGAGCCCAGCCGCCGAGAGGTTGGCACGACTGGGTATGCAGGGATGACGCCGGGGTTCGGTCGTGCATGCTGTACGTAGCAGGACGCAGGCTATTCCACGTCCTTCGAAGCCTGGCCATTGAGGCATTTTGCTGCCAGCTAACGCAGTAGCTAAGTGTTTCAGATGCTGGACGATCGAGATGGTATCCATATAGAATTGCTTTGAGCAATATGTTTTCTACTTGAGGTTAGAGTGCGCCGGCATATACCGACGAACACACCAGGGCGGAGGTGACGCTATCTCCTCGGTTGGTAGTGAGAGCAGAGGTGTGGATTGCGGAAGGGAAGGCACGAGAATGATGGAATATGGGGGTCAGCAGGAGTCTGACAGGAACAGGCGTAATCGTGTAAGAAGCGAGGGAAGAAAACCGGTTATCCCCTGTTCCCCTGTACTTTGTTACAGGAGCTCAATGTTTATGCACCCTGGATTGTCGTCGCGAGGGCCAGAATCTTTCGAGGCACGGGCGAGGGAGGCGTCGAGCGGAAGGCTGTCAACAAGCCACGGGACGACCATAGCAGCAGGGAAGTACTTTGGGAAGGCCCATCCGTTGCTGATCCCGCCGTCGTATGGGTCGTATTTTCCCCCGCCACCGTGTCAGCATCCGTCGTTGACTGTTCTCTGCGACTCTCCTTTCCGGCCGGCTGAGTCACCGCTCTTCGCTTCTTGCTCTCTGGATGTTTTCCTAATCGAAGCTCTCCGGGCATCGAGATCTATCACAAGATCAGGCGGGCAATTGGGCCACTTGTCACACCACGGGCTCGAACCACTCGCTACTTTCAGTGATTCTTGACAACCTAATGCGGCCCCCAGCAGACGTACCGGCAAAGCTATCTACGCTACGCAGTTATTAGCCCAACAAGTGTCGATTTTACCATGCCTGTTCTCATATGTCAACGATTGAGCGTTGTCAGTCAAACTCAATCGGAGATGCCGGCCGGGCCCGGAATGCCTCGGGATGTGCTGGTTCTGTGCGAAGTACCTCGTACTCTTACCAGAACGCAATAATGAGCATCTCATGTTCCTGCCAATTTGGTTACGTCATGGACGCCTGGTCGATGACCGTAGAGTAGCAGTAGGAAGATTCGGGGACCTCGCGCCTTGAGGGTCAGAACAGCGGAGATAGGTTCATCCAGGATGGAGCCTGAGAGCGAAATGATTCTTTCAATTCCGCCATGTGCGGTTCTACAACAGGACCCGATTCAGCCGCCGAGTTTGTCAGCCGAGCAAAGTCTGTCATTGCGGCACCATACGAGTCAAAAATTGAGGTCATGGAATCCTCCGTAGGGCGGCCGCTAGCATGGTGGGACCTTTGCTCATATCACGGGCACAAGACAGTGGAGGGATTGCTGTGTACTCGGTAGACATCCTCCAAACCTCCCAGGGAGCTGCAACAACGAGAAGATGTACTCGTACTCGCACCTATCGCTGGAGTGAGTCACTGCCCGGTGGCATTCACCGGGTTAATTGAACGGTGGGTGAGCATCGATCTTACGGGGACAGCTGCGCAGCCTGGCGGTGGAAGATGAGCATCCCCCAAAGCCTACTGTGAAAGGGCCCAGAGCCCGGACCAGTGGTTAGCTTGGCGTAGTTTGCTGGCCCGGGCAGCCGCCAATCACGCTCGCTTGGTGGCCCAGTGCGTCAGGGCTCGGAGCGCTAATGCAGTAGCAGGCCTTGCCAACCCGACCTTTTGGCTTGACTGTTTGACTTCTCCTCGCCGCTCGGCGATAAGAACGACATGCAACTATTCTTTCGCGCATCCGAGAAATCCGGCGGCCCATTCCCAAGATGCTCCAATCGATGCCACCGCCGATGCCAGACCGCACGCTGCTGGGCCGTTGCTGACCTATTCGTCCGTGCTCGCGTTGCTGCCTGTGGCCCTCTGATGACTCGCGTATGAGTCCTGGCGATGAGCAGCCCTCGGTTTTCAATAATAACCCGTGACCGCTGCAAGTGGAAGTTTGTATCAGTTCCTCCTCTTCTTGCTCTCTTGCGCTCCTCACTGCTGCCTCTGTACTGCCTGACCACTCGTCATTGCGCGCAACCCTCACCCTCACAGCACTGTCGTGTCACTACCACCGTCGTCGTTCTCGCCGTGACACCCTGCCGAGACCAGTCGCATTCCGTCCGACCGCTGACCCTAACTCTCACTTCTCGGGCGACCGAAGCATCGAGCCGGGTGGCTTTAGTGGTGTAATAGAAGGAGTGCGCGGACACTATAACACGTGTGAGCCGAATGGGTCTGTCGAGATGGACCGTAGCAGCTGTGCTACTTCAACTTGCCTCGCAGACATCAGCCCACGGTCACGATGGGGCCCATGATATGGACATGAAGAAGCCTGAGGCACCTCAGCACAAGGACGGAGAGATCGATCCGTATGACATGCCCAGCTATGCCGGTCTCGGTCAACACCAGACCCAGATATTTGCGCATGTCGCCCTGATGGTGTTGGCCTGGCTTTTCATCTTGCCAATAGGTGAGTCAAGAGTAATAGCACATGAGAGGCAGTCACTAACTGCTCCAGCGTCAATGTTCAGTATTGCTCGGTCGAGATACGCTCTCCCCGTTCAATTCCTGTTCCTCGTCGTCAACGGCCTCGGGTTGCTGTTTGGGATCGTATACAACATCAATACTCCCGACCTATATGTGCACAATGCGCATCATAGGATTGGCTGGATTGCCACATGGATGGTGACGGCGCTGGTCATCACGAATTTGCTTTTCTGTTACTCGCGAAGAGCAAAGCAAACCACAGGTCCACCAGGTGAAAGGGCCGCCTTCTTGCCGGTATCCGTTGAGAACATGGCGCAGCACAACTCACAGCCATATGCTGAATACCGTTGGTCCGGGCATGGTCGGCAGGGCAGCTCAGACTCGTCGACTCTCCATAGCCGTGATGATTCCCCGACGGCTGTTGGCCGACGAGATACGTTTGACGACTTCGAGAAGCCTGCGCCTGAGCCAGAGCCAGAGGACGATGAAGAGCTGCAACTGCCGCAGCGACCTGGCCGACAATTCCAATGGTTGCGCATCCACCGCATCAAGTTTCTAGACAAATACTTGTCTGCGAGGGGCCCGAATTTGGTCTCGACCAAAGTGTCCCGGGCCATCAAACTTGCGTACAATGTACTGGATAGACTGATTCTGCTCCTCGGATTCATCACCATGGTGACGGGATTCGTGACCTACTGTGGTCTTTTCGTGAGTGTCCCTGCCTGCCGCAAACGGGCGCAGTCTCCATTTTGGCAGCGAAGTGGCTAACAAACAACACGACAGAGAGCCAACAACGTCTTCACGGGCCTCGCACACTTTATCAAGGGAGGAATCTTCTTCTGGTACGGCTTGCTAACACTTGGACGTTGGATGGGCTGCTTTGCCGATCTAGGCTGGGCTTGGAATGTCAAGCCGAGCCGCAACGACGTCGCCCAATGGAAGTCCCGGATTCCGTCGGCTGAGTTCACAGAATCCTTCGTCATTTGGCTGTACGGGGCGAGCAACGTCTTCCTCGAGCATCTGGCCGCCTGGGGACATGAATGGACCGCACAGGATTTCGAGCATGTCTCCATTGCCATCATGTTCTTTGGTGGTGGCTTGGTGAGTTCTCTTCTCCCACATTCCCCCGGGGAATTACCGTGCTAATCATCATTGTTCAGTGCGGCATGCTCGCCGAGTCTCCCACCATAAGAAGATACCTCAACACCGTCGTCGACGAGATGCGGGCGCGACCAGACGAACGCCCCAGTGAGGATTTGGAGCTGCGGGAGGCGCCAAAACAATATACCACATCTCTCAACCCGATGCCAGCACTCGTCATCATCCTCCTCGGGGTCATGATGTCCTCGCATCACCAAGACTCCATGGTCGCGACTCAGGTACACTCTCAATGGGGTATCTTACTTGTCGGATTTGGAGTGGCCCGCATTTGCACCTACCTCCTCATGTTCCTCTCACCCCCCAAGTCAGTGTACCCTGCCCGACCCCCAACTGAACTGGTGGCCTCTTTCTGCCTCATCAGCGGAGGCATCATCTTCTGCGCCAGTGCCAGAGACATCGTCCACTACATGGAGCGGACAGGGCTCATGGCCATGTTCGTCTTGACCGTCACATGCGGTTTCACGGCCTTCATCATGGCTTACGAGATTATCGTGCTGTCTCTCAAGGGTTGGGCCACCAGAAAGGAGAGCAAGGCCCTCGCGTCTCCGAAATTCTGAAGGACGAGCCACTCACTCAATCCACCCACCCAGTTCCCAATCCTGCTGATCGACTGCGTCAATCAGCAAACGTGAGAGGATTGCAAACTTCCACGCCCCCGCGTCAATTCAGCCCAGTTAATATTGAACCCCGACATGACTTATAACACTCGGATCCACCTTTGCAACTGCAATCACAACCTACCGGTGTACAGCTTCCTCTGGTCCTTAAGCCTGCTGGACGGTTTTTCGTGACGCCCCAAAAAAAACAGAGATACCCCCAGCCCCCCAGCCCTAATCGTTATACGAATTTTATCACGACGCGATGCAGCAGTAGTCTAACTGCCGGAGAAGAGACTAATGGCCGGAGCGAACGAGAGAGGAAGAGGAACGAAGTCGAGTCGAGCGCTCAGATTTATATTATACCCTTGCTTTCACTGCACGATACCCCTGAGACCAAAGACCAACCTTCACCAATGAACCACCAGATGCGGCATGCCGGTCACGTCGTTAACCCGACCACACAGACATACCAGGCCAGGCGTTTTTGTGATCCAATCCATGATACCCCAACCCATAGAACTATCGTATCTAGCTTCTTTACTTTGGCGGACCGGTGCTCCTTACGAGCCCGAATGTATCATGCATTGAATCCATGCATGTAATACACTATCTTGACTCGAGGACCAAATATATGAAAAAACCCAAACGCGAACCTGGCCTGATTTGTTGCTTTTGGGCTTTGATCTTTTAATCGCCTCACTCTCCCTCCTGCTCCTTCTATATACAGGGAGGAGGGACATGATAGCGAATGTCATCGCTCGTAACGTCATTATAACTGTACCCATAGATTCTTGGCCTTGACTTTGACCTTGTCGGGAACAGGATGTGCCATGCCGTGCAGTGCCATACCGTGACGTGCCTTGCCTTGCCTTGCCGTCTATGGTATTTGGGACCCCTGTACAAGCGCGCACCCTTATATCTCTCATGGGCACTAGGCTAGCTCGCTAAGATCTGCACGGGCCCAGTGCATCCAGGCCCGTGACTGGAAGATCGATTGCCTGCCCGCCTGGCACTCTACGACGTCGTGCTCGGAACGCGATGATCCCACATTCATAGCCGGTAGGCGTAATCGAGGGGGGTTTGTCTGTATAGGTGGTCGTGTAGTAGGACGATGCCAACGTAGGCAGAGGCGTGTCCACTCAATGTAGGACGACGAAAGGTGGCCGTCCCTCGGGCACGTGGATCTCTGTCGACTGCACGCGCGAGCTGATTTTGTTGCTGTCGGTGGCGGTGGCGGTGGAGGGTGTTTTGCTTCGTGAGGGCTCTTCGATTCCGCAACTGGTGGAGCACAGCAAGTCTGGCGCGATCGCCGCGTAGTCGCCTGGGAATCCTTCGACTGCCTGGGTGTCTGCTGCCGCTGCCGCTGCCCCTGACACCGTCGCCGTGTGGATTGATTCGGCGGGCTGTCGGGGTGCTTTTACTGCTTTTGCTTTGATGGGTGTTGAAAGCCCGGTTGGGTCCGTCCGGCTCTTACTCATGCTAGACCTGTTGGTGCTGGGCGTCTGTATACTGGCGACGCTGGCGACACTGATGCCGGAGAGACTCAGTCTCTGGAGCCAGCGGCGTTTCGAAGATTTGGCCGGAGGGGTGTACGACGACTCGTGGGATTCGGCGAAGGTGACTTTCGAAGGGCTGCGAGTATGGGACTTGGCCAGCTCGGTGGGTGACCAGGTGTAGTTAGAGCTGGCTATGTCGATGAACTCGGGGAGGGGTTGCGGATGTAATTCGGCGGCCACCTGGAGGCTGGTGGGATCGTCGTCTCTGCCCGGTTGGTCGGGGCCAAGGATCGCGGGATCGATGTATTTCCTCTCGACGTCTTCTTGCTGCAGGAAGTCACCGTCCGTGTGGAGTTTCGATGCATGGCAAATGGTCTGCTGGAGATAGTGCCACACAAATCCATGTGGCCACTGCATTATCCGATTCAGCTTGCTGAGAGCGTGGTCGGACACGGAGCGCAGTGAAGTGGGTAAAGCCTCGGGGGCACAGAAGCCGAAGATAAAGCTGGAGAGAACCCAAAAGGCATCAAATGTCATGTGAGCGTTGTCGGAGTGAGGGAACTTGGGCAGGGAGCTGGCCACGGAATCACTGGATCTTGCGGGTTGAAAGCCCAGGGACTTCCTTCGAGAGACGAAGAACCAATACAATGTCAGTCTCGCACTGTTGAGTGAATCGCGCGACACCACATGAGAAGACGGCGGTAGGTCTGGGAAGTTCCCGTTGAGAATGGTCTGTCCCTCGAAGACGGCGTTCGTACACCACTGGAGAAACGCCTTGGCTTCCCGCATGTATGCGTCGATGAGATCAGGTGGCTCCGGGGGTGGACGCTCCTTCACAAGCCGAACCCATGCTATTCGATCGTCAGCCACAGCATGTTTTGAGGAGAATACCTGGTAGAGACGTACCTTGACTCGTTTTGGAGGGAATGGCCATGTCCCTCACAAACTCCGCAAGAGGCCTCTCCCACGCCGTGGACCGCGCTGGGAGGCTTAGCCAACTCCTACGGTAGCGCGACAGATTGAGCAGATGTGTCGAGACGACGAAATATTCTCGATTGAGGATGGCCGGGTGAATGAACCAGACTAGATCATCCAACGAAAATTCTTGATCCAGTCGGGATGACTTTGGTGATACTGGCGACGACGCATGGTCGCGCTCGAGTGCCCTGGGAGTGTCTGGGGTGTTTTGCCCGTGCCACAGCTCTATCAGGGTGTTTCTGTAGACGTCGAAGAGGATCAGAAGTGCTCGGACCCGCGTGGCTGACTTCATTTGCCGAAGGACGCAGTGCGCTGCGTCAAGCATCACCCGAGCGAGCTTACTGTTGGCGGACGTCGTGCACGATCTTGCAGCCCCTATGACGGCTCTAGTCAGGAGTTGCAGAAGGACTGGCGTGCCAGCTATCACGTTGGACGCCATCTGATCTTGGCTCATTTGTCCCGCAGCTTCTGTCGGGGTGTCCCAGTGCGAAAGTCTTCGGCCCGTGTCTGTAAATATCTCCACGAAACACACGTAGTGTAAGTCAAAGGCATTGTCGAGGTATCGAGCTGTGCCGAGGGCGTCTGCGGTGTTGACCATCTTCTCCCAAAATGTCCAAGAATTGCTGTGTTCGCCGGCCTCCTGATTGTCGTCAACCATGATGCCGTTGGCACCAAACTCCAAGGCGGAGGCGGTCCAGATATCTCTTGCCACTCGGCCGGGCGTGTACTTTCTGATCGTCTCCAAGTGCTCGTGGAGGGGGCCGAGTTTCTTCAATTTACTGGACTCTATTGGACTCGGCTCAGTGGCTGCTGTGGAATAAGACGCGGATCTCGAGTGCCGAAATGCGGTTGAGCTCAAAGACGACCTGTTGCCAGGGCCGGCCGAGGACTGGGAAACCGAATCCCAGGTAGGAGCTTGTAGCCGTCGATCATCTGCTGGCAGTAGCGATTCTTCAGAAAGGGACCCATTTTCGCTAAGAGACGGATGTCGGGCATGCCCACGAGGGACGTCAAGAGTGGACGTGATTTGCAGAGGGCGTTGTCGGACGTTCATCGAGTGTGCGTGCATAGTTCTTGCACTTCCACGGCCTCGACGATATGTGCACGGCTCTAAGTGAGCTGTTTGGTCACCGTCCCGCCAAGTGCTTTGAGGTCGAGCTCATCCCGGCCTTCCAAGGCTTTGCATTGTCATAGCGCGTACCGGACAATAACCGGTTTTCCACCGTAATAGTAGACAATGGGCATATAGCTATCTCATCGGCAGAGGTGACGGGTCGAGAGCTTCCGCCACACTGGGAATGTAGAGTTGTGACCGAGTAAGGCTGAAACCAGCAGTGCCAACTGCTTGGTCGGGGATCCTGAGCACGTTGACTTGCTCTGCCCGTCGGAGAAATCGCCACGAACGCTGTCACAACCTCTGAGCTGCTAGTGTTCACTGCTTCCAGGAGTCGATTTTGTCGTTCCAGCACGGATTGCGGTGTGAAGAGCTTGTCCGCCTTGTCGTGGTGGTCACGATGTTATTCTCCCTGATAAGGTCAAGCGGCATCGTCCATTCCGCAGTCCGTCTGATTGGGAGATGTCGCTGCAGGCGCGGGAAGCGGTGGTTTGTTCGGCACCAACAATGCATCAAATGGTGTGAGTGCGGCAGACTGGATATTTTAGAATCGCCAGGCTCAGTTTAGTCCTCGGGGCCCGAAGCTGGGGCTGAAGCTTGAACACGCCAAACCCCACGCGTGATCGCCTATCCTACTCGTAGCTGTTTCCAAGAAGGACTCGCGGGGCCATTGTGTCGAAATCCACAGCCTTTGTAAAGAATAGGAAGGCGCAAGACGGCAATATGGCATACCCAGCTTCTAGCTGCAACACTTCTTACCGGGACACGGGCTTGCCGACGTGACACAGACGACGCAACGAGTATGGGCTAAGGAGAAACGGTGCCAAGCCGCAACTGGCTTCTTTCCAGGCGTCCCATGTTGCCGTGCCACATGTCAGCGTCAACGGATTTCCAAGGCCAAGTGGTTTGTGCAAGATAGACATCGGTGGAAGAATGCCTATATTCCTCTCGCCCCGAGTAGCTGTTGTCCACAAAGCCATCGGGACCTCATGTCGCGAGGACAATTACGGCTTTTAAATGCTGGTAATAACATGGACATGTCGCTCAGCCGTTCGATTGAGTGTCGGGTGGGGAGATAATGGCAGTCTATCACCACCAACGGTCGTTCACAGAAATACGGATGCCGCCGTCCGCAGGGAGGTGGTGTTGAGATGGAGATGGTCGTCCATAGTTAGGCGACGTCGGTTGATCAGGGTGATCAAACCTGGGCTTTGACCGAGCCTTTCCGGAGCATTCCCTAAGCAGTCCCTGAGCAGACACACGAGGGGCTTGATCTGGCCGAACACAATGTTTGGATCATACGCTCTTCTAGCGGTACATTGGTTCAAGCCCATGGACCGCGATGAAGAAAGTTGAGGAAATGTTTGGTTGGAGGTATTGATTGGTTTCCACGACAGCAAGGTCCTCTTGTGATCCATAGTTGCCAGAGTACTTATTTCAACACTTTCCTCTGACATCTTCGTCTTCTTCTTCCCTCAGATTATCTTGACCAACGAATACGACGATATTGCTCCTCCAGCTGCTGACTCGACGAAAGATTTCCGCTATCATTCTCACCACACGTCTCCACCAACAACCCCTTCGGAGCATTGATCGGACAACATCCTTGCATCCACTCGCATCGCCTTAGCGACCTCCTTTCTGTCAGGGCAGTTGACTCTGCGTTAGATAACAAATATTCCTCCACCATGCCAGATGGCTACTCTGGAGTACCTTCCGTCGGCGAAACACTCTTGCTTATGGGCGGATTTTGCAGCTTCATGTTCTTAGGAGTGTGTGGTTTCCCATTAATTTTTGCGTTGGCGGGTGCACTGCCGCAGGATGACGACCTCCAGGAAGAGGCATATGCCAGGTTCCATTCTGCACCACGCGTTCCCGGGCAATATCCATTGATGCCAAGTCCATATTTGGGTACTCTGGCAGGAATGGATCCGAGATATGGAAACGAAGGCATGACGATTCCACGGAGTCCATTCTTGAATTCCTCGACAGGAGCTTGGTGTTATGGTATGAGAGCCTATAAAGGTTTCGGAGCGGAAGCGAGACGCTCACAGCGGGCGAGACTGCAGGCAATGGCTGATGGCGAGCTTTTTGATTTTATGGAGGAAATTGTGCAAGAATCGAAGAGAAGACGATCCTGCGCGCAGTGATCTTGGCTGTCAATAAACAGCGTGGGAGAAAAGATGACTCGTTCACGGCAGTTAGATGATGTGGGGACAAATGTCTGCTGAGATATATGGAAAAGTTGCATCTCGCTGCGGTAAAGGCGACGAACAAGTCGCTTGCTGTTTGTCATTTAGCTGTGTACTCGAAATGACTATCACTTTCTCACCTGTGATCGCCGAACCTAACTCATCAAGAGAAAGAGGACTTCAGGGCGGGGGCAACAACAACGAGATGTTTGCAGTATTCAATCATGGCAGAGCATCGAGACTTTTCGGCGGCTTGTCTTTGTCTCTGGGCGCGTGGGACAGAACGGCGATGCGGCGCAGGGGTTCGCCATTCGCCGGGAACAAATAGGGGTTGGAGAGTCGGTTCAGCCTTGGGGCTTTCCGGGGACAAATGCCTGGCTGGGCAGAACGGTTGTTCGAACAACGTGCCATTGCGCCCCAGACTGGCAGTTTGCACGCTACGGTCCCGCTCTATCTCGGCGAGATGGATTTCGGTGGTAGCGTCCAGCCTGTGTATCCGTGAGAATTTGCATTTGCATGTGTTGGTGGATGTGGTTGAGGTACCACAGGTTGAACCCCCAGTCGAGGCCCACCGCGAGGGGCACCAAAATTGTTGTAAAGAATGTTGAAAAGGATGGAGACTGTACATCTTCGTAAGTATCTTTAAAAATTTTCGCGAAGTACGCCATACCTAGCAAAACATGAATGTTATCGCTACTATGGGGAGGACAAAAGGATGCGAGCGGAGCCAGACAGCGAGAATAATCTCCCGACAACATTTCGACCTAACACCCATCACTTTCGAAGAAGGAATCCTCCTCAGTGTTGCACAGGAGCGGTCGCCAGCTCGTCATCAGGCAAGAACACCTCAGATGTTGACGTCGGCCGCCGTTGGTCGGAACGACCAGATTGGGACTATGTGTGCAAAGTTCTCCTGCCGAACCAAGCAGACACGTAGCCTAGGAGTCTGCCTGCCGACCTTATCAATGCCAGAACCACGACGTTGCTTCTGCCGAACATCACAGTCTGCGTAAGGAGGATACTGCCGCAAAGTCAAGAAATTCAATGAAGGCAAAGCCGAGATGTCCACTGATGACGCCGGAACAAATTCGGCAGCACGGTGGCTCCTCTTCAGGAGGTATCTCCTCAAATTCCGATTTCATTGGGATCAAGGGCACGCGAGCACGTCGTCTGGACAGGCCCAGAATATCACAGGTCTTCTGGCTGTGGATGGAGAATATGAGTGATGGCTTACCGAGTTGCGCCACAGATAACGACTTGCCAGATCTCGAAAACGAAAGTCAGGACTGGATGAAAAGATTGGATCCTATTGTCATCGGTGCCGGTTATGGAGGACTCATTACGGCTACCATCCTCGCCAGACGCGGACAAAAGGTCGCCATTGTGGAAAAGACTCATCATGTTGGTGGTCGGTTGGCTGTTCCAGCTGGCATGGCTATTGGCTTGACTTCGGACACCGTGATGACAATGACTTTGAAGACAGCTGGATCATGAATTCTCAAGTCAGTCAGGACTACCGCAGGGCTGCAGAAGCTGCCGGGATTGCCAAGATGCCTTGAGTCACCATGCTGTCCTGCTTCGATAGTTCACGGACTGGACTAGGACGAAGTTGTCGAATTCTCTCCCGACGACGCGGAAGCTTCTCTCAACTTCACCTCAACCATAGTTGAGGGAACGTCCGGACAGGCTGAAGAGTGAGCTGGCGTGACAGGAGAGTCAGAGCGTCGAGATCGGAAATACACAATTGAAGTGTTGGTAGCATAAATGATTTCAGCGCAAGCCGTGGCTGGCCAAGGGGAAAAGAAAAGGATCCCAAAAGCGCAGCGACAGTTACTGGAGTACAGGTTTCAATGCTTGGAAGCCGCCTGAAGAAAGGATCTCGGGATGAAGAATTAGAGAGCACGACGCGTGACGCGCGACGCGTCACCCAGGTTTAATTACTCCACAGTATATGCCGCAAGATCGATCTGAACTTTAGGTCACCAAGCCATCAGAAGCCTCTCTCCTCTCTTGCATTCTCAAACCCCATCCGACGCCCTCGGTGGCGATCGAGAGCCTGTTCAAGTCGTCTCGTCAATGATTCGAAGTAGAGGTTTTCGGCTGCCGGGATATTGATGATGCAAAGCCGAACTCGGTGAGACCCAACTTCGTTGTCCGCGGTCACTGTCAAGCAACCGTACGAAGGAACAGCGAACAGAGTGCATTGATCCGAGAATTTCATTCGGATACCGGTTCACCGACAGAACGACAATCTGCGTCGAGTTTATGTCGGTTTATACTAACACGTTGCTTGCCAGCCTGAAGCCAGGAGACCATGAGTGAAAAGGATTATAACTCGCGAATAGTCACATTAGGGGGCCACTAGGTCTTTGGTCGCAGACAGTCAAGGTTATCATCACCCGCGGACAAGGTGTTTGGTCGCGAGTCTGGAGATGGGTAGAGATACGGTGACTTTTTGAGGAAAGTCATGGACATGATTCCACCCCGCCGCTTCAGAAACGGCATAGACTCAGTAGAAGCTCAATGACTCGGTCAGCTTGAAAATGCACCCATATTGTCCCTCCTTGACTGTAAATGAGGCTCCTGTCTTCCCCAACCAGTAATGCTGAAAGGGAGCGGACAAAGTCCTGTAAAACTCCTGTGGGACATACTCCGTAATGGGATTGTAATCATATGTCTCGAGGCAGCAGCACAGCCTGTGCCTGGTAGTCAAGTAAAAGCCCATAGGCCGACCTTCCTCAACCACACTTGAGATACGCAGTAAGTGAGTCTTTGACAAGTCGGATCATTAGGGATGTACAGCAAGAAAGACGTTGTGGCCTGGCTTGCGAAGCGAAAATTCAGTTTCATGCGACGACAGCCAGGCCTCCAAATCATCGGTGACTTGCAACCAGCACATGGGTCAAACCTTCCAGTGCCGCATTTCGCTATCTAACATGGCCACGATCGCGACAGTCTCACAAGGTTCGTTCATGACGGTAGGTGATTTGTGAATTTACTCCGTTGGGAAAAGCTCAAGGAGGAGACAACGGGTTGCAGAGCTGCTTGGCTGTAGAGCCTCGCGCAAATATTGGCATGTGAACCAAGACCGGCACAGCCAAAACCTTTCAGTAAGTAAATAAAATTGTAAACCAAGAATGGTCTGAATGCGATAGGACTGTGTTGCAATATTTGCACGCGGATCAACAATGTAATTTCTCCGCAATTTGTCGTTGGCTGCGAGGCTCCATCGGCCCCAAAATATCCCAACCCACACCTGTTCACCTTGGTTCTTTGGCACGAGACACCACGGTTCCATCGTCACAGTCGGTCCTAGGGTGATGAACTACAGCATCCAAGCAGCATATGTTCCTATGATGCTTCCATAGCCCTCCTGAACTCAATGCGCGGCGAATCCGTTTCAGCCGGCCTCTTAACATAGCATCTACCACCCTCACCACCCGTCTCAGTATGACAGCACCAGCTCGACCAGCGCCCGTGCCTCGAATCTCGACCAACAGCCTCCCTATACCTACCCGTCTGATCCAGCCCTCTCGGATCCGCTCCTATATCTTCCGCCTCCCGCTCTTCACGCGTCTGATCCTTCTTGCGATAGTAGCATTCTGGCTCCTGGAACTGCAGACAGTATGGAGCGTGACAAAATGGGGCTGGTTAGAGCCTAAAGAGGTCAACTTTGGCAGTCTTTACAGGTTAAACACGTTTGTCCTGATACATACGGGGTTCTGGCACATGTTGTTTAACACGGTCTGCCTGGTACCGTTGATGGAGAGGTTCGAGGCGGAGTTTGGCACCTTGACCAGCATCGCACTATTTATGGGCCGTGAGTCAGACAACGGCGAGAGGACAAGGAAGACTTGCTAATTTACAACAGCGCTGGGCCAAATTCCTGCAGTCATATACCTAGTACTGGATGGCGTTATCCTGAGGGATAATACACCCGTGCTGGGCGCCAGGTAAGCGATGTCAGGCTGGAGGCGCAACGAAAGACGTATTTGGCTGACATGCCCTGCAGTATATGGGTGTTTCTGCTCCTGGCCTCTGAAGCTATCAAGACGTACAAAGCGAATCCGCACTTAGAGTACACCTCCCAATGTTCCTTGCCGGTTTCACGGATACTGACACAGGGGCGACAGAATTGGTGGGCAGAAGATTCCAACATGGATATCACCTCTGGCGATTCTCGTGGTTACATCTATACTCATACCTGGAGCATCCTTTTTGGGCCATCTGAGCGGCTGTCTCACCGGCTATCTTTGTACGTCGAATCAATTTCCAGTTCCCTCCCCTGCTTGTCATCGCGCCTAATACTGGTATAGGGGGCTTGGGATATATCCGCTTCCTTGCACCTCCGGAGAAAGTCCTTCGCTGGATTGAAGGCAAGCTCAACCTTCTGGGGCGACTCCCACATTACGTGTCAGTGGACCAAAAGACTTATGGTCGCTATGGTGTACTTCCAACGAGTTCAGCAAGTGATCCCGAAGGACACATGAGCCCAATCGGGCTTGGGTGGATGGGAACAAGTGGTGGTGGTCAGAGGCTCGGACCTTGAGAAGCGTCAGCGTTTTGATGAACGAGCAGCAACGTATGGCTTCCTGATGCGATGCCTTCTCCAGCGACATGTCAAGCACTAGGCCGAACTCGGGTCTTTCTGAATAGCACAGGGCGACTCTTAATTAGACATGCTGGGTATAATGTCATGATATGATGACTAGTTTGCTGTAAAATCATCATTCAGGGGCCTGAGCAACTTGGGCGGGTAATTTTCGGGTGTTAACGAAAAGTACAGATTCTCTCGAACCACATTTCAAAGAGCAAATGTGTAGGGTCGCCTTGCAGTGAAGCTGTGATGAGCAGAGCAAGGCAAAGATGGGATTGATACGTAAGCTCTCGAGACAGCGCTTTTGTGCTTTGGATGTCTTGTGTCTAAAGAATCGCAGGGAACCTCATCTCGACCCTCCGCAAGGACGACCCGCGACTACTTCGAATCCCGCCGTACCTGTCCCTCCTCTGCATACTCGTGGGAGTCGCGTATATTCTGCCTCTACCGTTACAAGAATACTCGAGGCAAACCTACATATCGGAAAACGCGCTGCTGCCGGGTCAAGTCCACACCTACTTTGGCGGGAGCGAACAAAATGTCTTCCGAGCTTATCGACACGAACTAGCGACAACCCAGAGCCCTGATCTGACCGCCGAGGTCAATTCCACGTTGGCTATCGAGAAGCTGAAGGCGGCAGGAGACAGAAGGAGTGACAAGATAGAAGAGCTGTTCCGTAATGCGGGACTAAAGACTGCGAGACAACGGTACTCGTACACCACACCTGGCGTCACCCATGAAGGAGAGAATGTCTATGCCGTCCTCCATGCTCCAAGAGGGGACGGTACTGAAGCCGTCGTACTACTTGCACCGTTGAAAAATATTGACGGCGTCTCCAACGTTAATGGTGTACCGCTCCTAATCTCTCTCTCAAGGTACTTCAAGCGCTGGTCGCTCTGGTCCAAGGACATTATATTTCTGGTCACTCCTGATAGTAATACTGGACCACAGGCGTGGATCGATGCCTACCATTCGACTCACGACCCAGAAAAAGCCCAAGACTTGTCGTTGAAGTCCGGAGCCCTGCAAGGGGCCGTCTGCATTGATTATCCTTTCGAGCATCGTTTCGAGAACCTACACGTGTCATACGACGGAATCAATGGCGCGTTACCCAATCTCGATCTCTTCAATACAGCCGTGTCTATTGCTTCAGGACAGATGGGCATCAGCACGTCCATTCAACATCAACATACGTGGAGCAAGCATGAGCAGTACAACTCCTACCCTGTCCGTCTCCAGACGCTCCTTCGTGGCATGTTTTCCCAAGCCCTGGGCCATGCCACCGGTGCTCACAGTAGCTTCATGTCATATCATATTGATGCCATCACACTGACAGCCACGAAAGAAGGCTGGCAAGACGAGATGGCCTTTGGGAGGACGATCGAGAGCATTTGCCGGAGTCTTAACAACCTGCTGGAGAAACTGCATCAGAGTTTTTTCTTCTATCTTTTGATGCAGTCAAATCGATTTGTCAGCATTGGCACTTACCTCCCTGGCGCCATGCTTGTGGCCGCTGGATATACCATCATGGCCATTTACCTTTGGGTCCTGAGTGGTTATCAGGTTGTCGAGAAGAAAGCCGAAACCACAAATGCGAATGCCGCAAATGGGCCGACCGATGAATCGAGTGGAACAGCACAGCAACCTAGAATTTCTATTACCAAGGTCGATTTCAAACCTGTCGACAGGGCACTCATTCTCCCGATCGCCTTTGTGACAGCTGTTCACTTGGCCTCTCTCATTCCTCTTTATTTGCTCAACTCGCTGAGTTTGAAAGCCATGCCGTCGACATTCCTCCTGCTAACACTCGCCATGCTCGTCCTTCCGGTGATCCTAGCCTCTGCGCTCGCTGAAATGCCCAACAATACCACCTTACCCGCCTTCTCTGCACCAACAACCGAGCAATACGTCCTCGTCAAGTCTTTGAGTCTCCTGGTACTGGGCCTCTTCTTGACCGTCCTAGCAACGCTGAACTTCAGTCTCAGCATGTTTCTTGGCATCGTCTGCACGCCTCTGGCATTTGTAGACAGAATGCCCTCCAGCCCTGGATTAGCATTCCTCCAGTATCTCATTCTGGTCATCATGAGCCCAATGGGTGCGGCTGCCGGCTTGGGCGGATATGGCATCGCCATCGGCAAAGATGACATGATTGTGGACTGGCTCCAGCGGCTCGCATTTGGATGGAACATATGGGGTAGTTGGGGCGTACCGATTGGTGTTTTATGCATTTGGTTACCAGCTTGGGTAGTGAGTGCGACTATGGTGGCCGGTTCGTGGTTCAGCACCACCAAGACAACAGACCAGGCACCTGTTGAGAAGGAGGCAGACGCCCCGAAGGAAGCCCTGACGAAGAGAAGATAGAGCCATGAATGTCAATGAAAGTCGAAGTCTTGTCCATGACAATCTGCCTGTCCTTGCTATAAATAGCCGTTCCTACACTGATCCTCAACATCACGCAGCCTCGTGACCATACTATACTGCCTCACCTCGCTGCCAAGCGATTTTATCATTCTCACCCACGCACAACAACCCCCAGCCTAAACTGAGTGCAAATTACTCGATGCAAAAAGTCCCAAAAAAAAGGATTGCAACAATGGGTGGGGGAGCTCCCGTTCTCCTCGACCTCCACGAGCTCCTACACATTTTTGCCAACATATGACCACTATGATCCTGTACAACGTCATGAGATCAACCGAATTAGGAGGATCGCAATGAGAGCCTCTACGTTTCACCAATGCTTGTACATCCACTCCTGGCTGCGAATTAGGGAGATGTCAGTCGAGAGTACGGGAGGATTCCGACACCCATTGTTAGGAGACTTTCAGCGCACTTAAATATGTAAACTGATCAGGTAGTGACTGTTTCCTTTTCCTCGGGTGGAGAATGAACGGTGAAGAGTGAAGAGTGAAGTGAATGAAGGTGGCCGGGAGGGAGGGATGGGTGGATTGGTGCCTCGCGATGAAAAGTGAAGGGAAAGCGAAGGGAGGACTTCCTTGTCTGTCACGTAAGTACAGGTCACTTCTAGGCCACCTATACAGCACTCTCGACGGCGTGTGCCCTGCCTACCGTGATAATGTGTACATCAGGACTGCATTCGCCGTCGTCGCCGTCCCGAGAAACGGAGGATGAGAGCTGCTAATGGTGTTGTGGAACCTCAGTCGGAAGGTTGAGCACAGTTGGTATGTATTCTGATTGCCTCGAGATCTCAGGTTGGGCTGCGTTCTGCAACAAGGGTTTGAATCATCGCCTCCCTCGGCTCGATCACTTTCAATCTCGACGGATCAACTCTATCCTCGGAACAAGCGACATCGATGTATGCGGTCGCACAGGCACAGAAAGGCGGGGAACTTCTGTCTCCGCATACGCGTGTGGTGAGTGCAAGACTCAGACCCGAGGAGCCATGACCTGACCGAGCATAAATACGAGTAGACTGGACGGAAGTCAGTGTGTTGCCACTGCTGCATACAGACGCGCCCAACTCTCTCTCTCCCACCATACGCACTGTACGAGTACATACCCATTTCATACCCATTTGTTCATGATCAAGCAATGTCGCGTCCCACCACTACCCCCAAGGAATCAATTGACAACGGGTACTGTCTTTGCCGCGCCGTGACATTCACCGTGACTGGGCCCCCAATTTACAATGTAGTATGCCACTGCGAGAACTGCAAACGACACGGCGGCAGCACGTTGCACTGCGCGAGCATCTTCCCCCGCAAGCAGTACACCCTCGGCGAGGGCTGCGAGCGGTACATAACTACGTACACGGACCGGGAGACGCAGAGCGGCCAGCCGCTGTACCGCGCGTTCTGCAGCGTCTGCGGGAGTAAACTGTTTGCAAAGACTCCGTTGAACGAGCAGGTCATCTCGATCCCGGCCGGGGTTTTGGGACGGGCGGGCCGGGATTGGGCGCCGAATAAGGAACAATTCTGCGTGGATAGGTGCGGATGGGTGCCTGACTTTGGGGCCATCGTGGGGGAGAGGGATAGATTTGTGAAGGGCCCGACTGGGGATGTGGTGCAGAGGTCGGCGAAGTTGTGAAGGCACACAGCGGAGAGGTGGGGAGGTTAGGGGTTGAGGTGGCCGGGCGTGGCCACGACCCTCGCCGTCTATTTGTACGGAGGTACGAGTGAAATGAGCTGGACCGGAATGCCCTATGGGTGTGCGAGGTATGCGCTACAACTCGGTGGAAATGAAACGAGACGAGACGGGACGATGGTCCGCTTCCTGTAGCTCAGAGTCGACTCCTACTCTTGGCCGCTGCCTTCGTCTCCTTCTCAGCCTCGCGATTCCGCTCCGCCATCTTCAACAGCGCGTACAGCGTTTGCAGCCGGGGCATCTCGAACCCCCTGTCCCTCGCGATTCTCATCGGATT
This sequence comes from Phialophora verrucosa, assembly GCA_002099365.1. Classification (NCBI taxonomy): domain Eukaryota; kingdom Fungi; phylum Ascomycota; class Eurotiomycetes; order Chaetothyriales; family Herpotrichiellaceae; genus Phialophora; species Phialophora verrucosa. The sequence goes on along the minus strand of MSED01000004.1, from coordinate 2,561,291 downwards.
GCCCAATATGACCTCCAACTCCATGGCTTTGCCGGCTTCCCAATCCAGCAGCATACTCGGCTTGCTCCCGCTGGAGTTCTTCCTCGTGGACTTGAGGATCTGCTCCGAGGTAGCGAAACTGGTAGGGAAAGGCACGCCGACGACCTTGGGCGCCGTGGTGAGGACCTCGTCCATGACACCGCGAAGGTGCAGCGCGAGTTCCGCGTCGTTGGACATGGCTTCGTTGGTGGACCCGCCCGAGAGCACGGCCGAGGGGTTCATCGCGGCGTTGATGGCGATCTTGTGCCACCGGACGAGCTGCAGTTTCTCGTGCGTGTCGGCTATCGCGTCCTTGATGCCCCCTCTGGTCAAGAATTGGGCAAAAGCCGTGTTCCGAGTCGTGGCTTTCGACTTCATTTCTGCGGATGGGAGCGGTGATCGGGCAAAGTACGGGCCGACATTGATTCGTGTCCAGCGGTTGTGTTTGATGTGGCCGTTGGAGGGTTGGGCGCAGGAGGCAATGGTCACGGCACTCAGAATCGTTGCATCCGGGAAGCGCGAGGCGTAGGGTTGTTCGACGCCGAGGCCGTTTTGGATCAATACAATCGCCGTCCTCGCGGGCGTGATGAGGCCTTCGAGCAGCTTAGAGTCATCGGAGATGTTGGGCAGTGCTTTTGTGCTGACGACCACGTAGTCCCATTTGACGTTGCTCCTAACGGCAGACGAGGGTGAGTCGAAGACCCGCGTTGGTGTCCAGCTGTAGTCTCCGTATTGCGGGGATGTTATCTGGAAGCCTCTTTCCTTGACGGCCTTGTAGTTGGAGCGACATATCACTGAGACGTTGACGTCTGGGTTGAGAGCGACTCGCGAGGCATAGAATGCCCCGATGGCGCCGGCGCCGAAGAAGAGAACCTCAAGAGGCATGTCTACAGGCTGGACAGAGATGGTAAGGATTTTGGGAGAAATCCAGTCCCCAGAGGAAGTCCTTGAGAAGAAAGTCCCGAATTGTCGCGAGGTTCGAGCACTTGATATGCGATTGAAGCCGAGGTGATGCCGCTTCAACAATTTGCCGACGAGGATGACGGATGCGCGCCTCACCAGCCACGCCCCTCGCGGGCCTCCACGCCGCACAGCCACCTGGCGCTAGACTCTAAAGACTCGAGTCCCCCACTTTGCAGCCTCGTTCTCTCGTGCGTCGTCGAGGTTCGTGTTTGCTGCGTACCCCGTATCCACTTTGAGCACCACAGGCAGACGTGTTCTTGAGACAATACTGCTGAAGACCCCATAAGACCTCGTCACTCAGCCCCAGCTACCCTTGAAGGTGGTTCTGCGTTTGAGCCCTGATTGTGCCAGCCAATATATGGATTGACGTTCTTGACAGAGCATGCTTTTTCTTCTTGCCCTCTTGTTCACCTTTCTCTCCTTCTTGAATCCATCTCTTACCCAGTTCATACCTCAGCTCAACCCCGATCAACCTGATTTCGCGATGGCAGGCGGCCACGGTATCCGATCCGTCGTCTACTATGTCAACTGGGCACCGTATGGGAGAAACCATCATCCTCAAGATCTCCCGGCCGAGAACCTCACACATGTTCTCTATGCCTTTGCCAACGTCAGACCTGACAGTGGGGAAGTGTACCTGACGGATCCATGGTCAGATACTGATAAGCATTACGATGGTGATAGCTGGAACGATGTCGGAACAAACGTCTACGGCTGCGTCAAGCAATTATTTCTCCAGAAGAAGAAGAATCGGAATCTGAAGGTCCTTTTGAGTATTGGTGGCTGGACGTACTCTGCGAACTTTGCTCAGCCAGCGAGTACGCCCAATGGGAGGAAATTATTTGCGGAAAGTGCTGTCAAGCTGCTTGAAGACTTGGGCTTCGACGGCCTTGATATTGACTGGGAGTATCCCAAAAATGCAAACGAGGCCGAAGACTTTGTCAAACTGCTCCAAGAAACGAGACGAGCTCTTGATGAGGCGGCTGCCAAACGCCATCACACCAAGTTCTATTTGACAGTGGCATGCCCGGCAGGGCCGTCAAATTATGAAAAGCTGAAGATTACGGAAATGGATCGACTCCTCGACTTTTGGAACCTGATGGCATATGACTATGCGGGTTCCTGGGATCAGCGAGCCGGTCATCAAGCGAACCTGTTCCCTTCACGATCCCACCCTCAATGCACCCCGTTCAGCACTGTTGCTGCAGTCGAGCACTATACTAGGCAAGGCGTGCATCCGTCAAAGATCGTTCTGGGTATGCCGCTGTATGGTCGAGCTTTCACGTCAACCTCGGGTCCTGGACACTCGTACAATGGCGTTGGCGAGGGAAGTTGGGAACAAGGTGTCTGGGACTATAAAGCACTCCCGAAGCCCGGTGCCAGCGAGCACCACGATGGTGAAGTCGGAGCCAGCTGGAGCTTCTGCCCATCTTCAAGGACAATGATCAGTTATGACACTCCTGACCTGGTGGCTCAGAAGGCGCGCTTTGTTCGAGAATACGGCCTCGGTGGGGGGATGTGGTGGGAATCATCAGGAGACAAACCTGTCGGTGATGGTAGCCTGATTGAAACCTTTGTGAAGAGTTGTGGACACAACCGACTGGAAGAGGTCAAGAATTGCTTGGAATATCCCGAGAGCAAGTATGACAATCTCCGGAACAAGCTCGAATGATTGATGCCAAGAGGCGCCCAACCACTGGCCGCAGGGATGGAAGCGATGTGTCCTGATTTGTGGATTACAGAAGCACCGGTCGTAGCCGGGGTTACTCCAGTCAATGGCTAAGAATGAGCCACCTGGAATTGTACCTGCGAATTCAGTGATTGATACTCACCAAGTTTTGGGAGTTTTCACGTGGCAAGTTGAGTACAGGAACTTGGTCGCACCAGGCGGGGCCTGCCAGCCTGAACTTCAGTAAACCAGTTCCATGGTTTTGCCGTCGTGGACAATTCGTGAATTCTCCGTTCCAATTATTTTAATCTCTACTGCGTCCTTTGGCAGTCAGAGACTGAATCCCCGCTTTCTAATTCCCCATCTGTACCTCGTACATCCAGAAAGGCGGTAGTGCAGAGAATTTTAGGCTGACTCTCCTGTCCGACAATGGGAGAGAGGGCGGTCAGGGGTGTTTTGGTTCTTTGCCAACCTTGAGCGGTCGGTCGGTCTTTGTCAGTCGCCGCCAAAACGACGACCTTGACTTGAGCTTTCTTCAATATCGGCATCGAGATTCATTTCGCAAGGGACTGATCAAGCCCACAATCTGATGTAGGAATGCATGACAACAGGGGGCAGAGCTGAACAAGGATTTCTGTTTGCGCCTCCAGCATCGAACGCCATGACCTGTCTTACTGCAGACCAACATTACCAATCGCCTTAATCAACATGTCAAAAACGTGCTCGGCTTAGTGCAGAAGTTGACAGAAAGGGGACGCACACGCCCTCAACGGCATTCCCATGTCCGGCGTCAAAGACACCCAGCCGAAGACTCTGTTCGCATCCCGGTTGACAGTTGTCGAGTCATCTGCGTACATACTCACGAATAGAGTTTGCGGGCAGACCTGCTCCTCCTGCAGGACGCGGAAGATCTAGACCGGGACACGAACCACACGAACCTGGGGTCCGAACGATGCGAAACGCATGTGTTTGAGACGTGCTTCAGGTAGCCCTCAACGCCAACCAGAAATGCGAGGCGGTTGGCAAACCCCTGCACAAACCCGACCTCGGTCTCTGCACCCCTCCTGATGATGGGCCGTGAAACTTGCTGCAGGCACCACACGGTGGGAGGTGCTTTAGCCAATAAGGGGCAGGACAGCGCTCCGCGGCGCACCCGTCTAGTCCTCCTCCAGCCCACCTCTTGCGAGAAGGCTGATGTCTAGGCCCAATACAGAAGCAGTAATGGGTATACTTGTGGCGAAGGCATCTGCCTGGGATGTCACTGCTGCGTCGACGCCCAGGTAAATTTGTGAGCTGACAACCGTCGCCATGAGGAGTCGAACTCCAGCTCGAGCGAGCTCAGATCTCAGTTCAAGCGCGGCCCCAAGCTCGAGGGTGCCAAAGCGTCAAAAGTGACTATTGGGCCGTGCCTGGCGTAGGGCTCCCACGAGGTGATTCCCTTGCATTTTTGACACCGGTGAACATGTCCGGGATGGGACTTCAACAAATTGGATGTCGGCCAGAATGGAATGCGCAAATTTACAGTGTGAAGACTGGCAATCTATTCAAGGGATTCCGACAACATGTGTCCTTGATCGACTCGATCAAGGGTCATGGATCGTGGGTCAAGTATTTCAGACATGTCCGATCTAGTGTGTAGCATGCCTTCACCCCTCAAGGACTAAAACTAGCCAAAAAGTTGGAGTGCTGCGAGAGAGCCTTCGACGAACTCGGGCGTTCGCCGTAGCCTCGTAGGTCATCCAACGTAAGAGCATCAGTATCACAGAGTACTCGTACTCGTGGAAGCCCGAAGACAGTAGGCGGTGACCTCACCACCACAACATTCGCAGAGCTCATGCTTTTGGAAGGATGGGCGTCGTTGGCGTCGAAAACCTTCAGGGATGTTGCAACCGCTCAGCCGAACTGTCTCTTTTAGGGTTGATCAGTTGACTCTGTGTGTGTCTGTCCTCGATTGACCCCTGAACGGCTACCTGCACATCCAACCCGGCAGCGGCACGTCCTACAGCGCTGTACGAGTACTCGTATGTCAAATTGTTCGTGATCAACAGAGTAATGATCCATTTCCTTTGTTCGAATGTATCCACCCGCCTGTCTCTAATACCGAGTTGCCAGTCGAAAGCTGGGCCGGGCTCAAGCCACGTCTGATACGAGTGGAAGCGAACCCCTGTCTGTGGGAGCTCGAAAAAGAAACCGCCCTGACCATCCAATCCCGAACAGGCTTGAATGAGGGCGCCCATTGAGCCCACCAAGCCCATCAAGCCCGGGCCAGCGAGCCCACCTCCCGCGAGTCCACCCTCCTGGGCACACACCCTCTTGAGTTCCTGTGTCCTGTGTCCTGTGTCCTGTGTGCCTGTGTCCTGACCCTCTGTTCCTCTCTCCCTATCGTAGCCTGCCGTTCGGTCGCTCTTTTCATTCGCCCACACGGCTGTTCCTGGTTCCTGAAAGACTCCTCTGCAAGACCGTTCCTTGCCCTACTGTTCGCTCGCTGCCAGTTTTCTTATCTTCATTCCTTTCGCCAACCACCAAGCTCCAGGCTCCCTATCGTCCAGTCACTCTCCGTTGTCGCCCTCTGCAGTGGCATCCCTCGAGCCGTCAACCTCCAGCCCGTGCTGCCAGTCGCATTGCCTACACAGGAACCGTCGACAGCCGTGCCTAATCATCCCCCCGCCAGTTCGTCGAAGCCCTCATTCGACCACGTTTTCGTTGCTTTAATCTCTATCGGGTGGAGCTTCTGTTTGCATCTGCCGCCTTCTGCATATTGAGAGGAAAAGAGACGGGGCGATAATTTGGCATTGCTATTGCGCTGGTCGCATTGGGTCCGGGATCCCGCCCAAACCACAACACGAGGAAGACTGCAATCTGCTTCTTCAAGCCCTACATTTTCAACTCGGCCGCGTCTGCTTTTGGGAGGGAAGGATTGTACATGAGCGATCCCAGATGACCTGCGGCCCGTTCTGAAACACGACCGACGTCACAATATCATACAACCCCCGAACCGCTATACAGCTCATACCCTCCTTCACACCTGGGCCGTCCTGGCAAGCCGGTACATAAAGGTTAGATGAGCTCTTCACTCCGCTCCGACGTCCCGAGGCGTGTCTCGAGTGCAAAGGATCGCTCGAAATCGCAGCGCTCTAAGCCCGGCGAGATGTCAGTCGCAACCATGCTTCAGCCTGCCTCGCGTGCTTCAACTTCAACCAACTCCTCCTTTGAACCGGTCACTCGCACAAACACCTTCTCGAGTCACGATGGCGCTCGATCGCTCCGACAAAGCAAGCGGGTCAGCATGACCGCTCTGTACGCGAGCATGAGCGCCAAGGACAAAGACCTGGAGATCAGTGATGACCTGGCCAGAGCACAACGCGCGTTGCGAGACTTAAAGGTCAAGATCTCGAATCAGTCCAAAAAGAATTTCGTTCTGGAGAAAGATGTGCGATATCTCGATTCAAGAATTGCCCTGTTGATCCAGAATCGCATGGCCCTGGAAGAGGTAGGTCCCTATCGTACACCTGAATCAGGTCTTGGACTAACATGGTTGCAGCAAAATGAGGTTGCCAGCCACCTGGACGAGGCGGCTGAACTCCAAGAAGGCTCTTTCCCCAACGATGACAAGACCCAGAAATATGGCAACCTGTGCTTCATGCTCCAGTCAGAACCAAGGCACATCGCACATCTGTGCCGCCTAGTGACCATGGCTGAGATTGACTCCCTGCTCCAAACTGTCATGTTCACAATTTACGGGAACCAATATGAGAGCCGAGAAGAGCATCTGCTGCTGACCATGTTCCAATCCGTCCTAACCCACCAGTTCGAGACTACACCGGAGTACTCCTCCCTACTCCGCCAGAACACCCCAGTTTCACGGATGATGACTACCTATACGAGGCGAGGACCCGGTCAAAGCTTCTTGAAAGAAGTCCTCGCCGAGAAGATCAATTCCTTGACCGAACTGAGCGATGTGGACCTCGAAATCAACCCCCTGAAGGTCTACGAGGCAATGGTCAAGCAAATTGAAGATGACACAGGCGTGCTTCCGGAAGACCTGCCCAGGTCTGTGACTGCCGAATTCGCCGCGGAGAATGCGCAGGTGCAAGCCATCATTGCACCACGTCTCAAGATGCTGACGGAGATCGCGGAAGGATTTCTGTCCGCCATCATTGACTGCTTGGAGGAGACCCCGTACGGCATTCGCTGGATTTGCAAGCAGATTCGGAATCTTTCTCGGCGCAAATACCCAGACGCTCAGGATCAGGCCATTTGCACCCTCATTGGCGGCTTTTTCTTCTTGCGCTTCATCAACCCAGCCATTGTGACTCCAAAATCTTACATGCTGATCGAAAGGGTGCCTGATGAGAAGCCAAAAAGGACACTGACTTATATTGCCAAGATGCTGCAGAATTTGGCCAACAAACCATCCTACGCCAAAGAGCCGTACATGGCTAAACTGCAACCATTCATCCAACGGAACAAAGATCGCTGCAACAAGTTCATGCTGGACTTGTGTGAGGTGCAGGATTTCTACGAGAGCCTGGAAATGGACAACTATGTCGCTTTGTCCAAGCGGGATCTTGAGCTACAGATCAGTTTGAACGAAGTGTACGCCACGCACGCGTTACTGGAGAAGCACAGCACGGAATTGGCCAAGGATCCTTCTTCACACCTGGCCATCCTGTTGCAGGAACTTGGCCCGGCACCACCACAGCTGCCGCGGAAAGAAAACAGGGCCATCAACCTACCCTTGTACAGCAAGTGGGAGACATCTTTCGACGATTTGACCCATGCCCTAGACATTACCCAGGAGGAAATCTTTTTCATGGAGGCCAAGAGCACCTTTGTGCAGATCATGCGAAGCTTGCCGCAAAACGCTGTTGTCATGCGACGACCGCTTCGCCTTGATCGCATTGCAGAGGCAGCTGGAACCTTGAAAAACGACGCAGTCATGGTTCGGAAGGGTATCCGTTGCATGGAGCTTCTGACGCAGCTTTCCGAGCTGGGTGCCATCGATCGTGCCGATGACTATGCAGTACTCAGGGATGAAGTTGAGCAAGAGCTTGCTCACCTAGGCTCGTTGAAGGAGAAGGTCCTCGAGGAGACGAGCAAACTCGAGGATGTGTACAAGACAATTCGTGACCACAACGCATATCTGCTGTCACAACTTGACACGTACAAGAACTACTTGCACAACGTTCGCAGCCAGTCTGAGGGTACGCGAAGAGGCAAGGCAGAAAAGGTGCGAGAGCTTGGCCCGTACAAGTTCACGCATGCACAGCTGGAGAAGGACGGTGTGATTACGAGGAGCAATGTTCCTGAGAACAGGAGAGGGAATATCTTCTTCATGTTTCGGAGCCCGCTCGCAGGTACTTTTGTCATCAGCCTGCACTACAAGGGTCAGTTCGATCGCAGCAAGAGTTTGAGTTCCAGCTAACCGGATCCTAGGACGTGCTCGTGGCCTTCTTGAGCTGGACCTGAAACTTGATGATCTGCTCGAGATGCAAAAAGATGGACAGGACGACCTCGACCTGGAATACGTGCAGTTTGACGTCTCCAAGGTTCTTACCTTGCTCAACAAACGATTTGCGAGGAAGAAGTGAGGACGGGTTACAACCAGGTAATCTCCAAAAGGATTATTCGACGACCAGGACGAGCACACGACGCACTTGACACAACCACTCCCAGCTATGACGAGGTCGAAATTGCGAACTGGAATATTGCCATCTCGACTGCCTTCACCTTCTCCACCTGCTGTTTTACTAGGACCGAGCGCTGTATCAGCCTACTGTAATATTATTTGGGACCGACGCAAAGACCAGTGAAGGCGACTGGGAAGAGCGAGGAATGTATGGTGTAATATAGGTGAAGCCGGAGCGGCATTTTGAACGAGCGGGGATGAATTGGGATACCATTGTACTAATAGGCACAACATTTTCATACAATCTAGGGCTGGGATTTGGGTCTCTCGGAAATCGAAGTAGTATTTGTATTGGCGGGAAGCAAGCAAGGATCGCTGAACCACCGGTCGTGCCATTACGGTACGAGTACCACCTGATATGTATGACGGGTGAGAATTGGGTGAGAATTGAGTGAGAATTGAGTGAAAGCTGAGCGAAGAGTTGAGGGAGAGTCGACTCCACACGCGCCTAACACGCCGCCAATCAAATCATGACGTGAACGAGCTTCAAGTGCGGGGTTGATGCCCTCGCGCCTGTACGACAAGTTTGGCCGCTGCCTGGGCCCAGGCTGCCGCTGCACCACCTTGAACTGACGACGTGCTCACTTCCACCGCGACATACATTCTGCTCTACGCTATGCCTCTACGTGATCTTTAGCTATCGTCACCGTATCATTCGTCACCCGACCGCTCGCCATGGCTGCTTCGACTTCTCGCCCGTCGTCACCTCTGCTTCCAGCCTTTGGCATCCGCGACCTCAACAGTCCCCCAGCCTCACTGGGCGTGGTTCAGGTCAGCCGCCGTCAGTACGACAACACTATCCAAAGCCAGCCTGATGCCACACTGTCATATATCGATCTCGACGATGGAGAGGTCATCACTGTCGGAAGCTCATTCGAGTTGTCCCAGCGTCTCGAAGAGCCTGTATCACCCTCGGCCTCCAGGGGTCGCTCTCCGGTTTCCATGTGGCCGACTTTTACCAACTCAGTGGAGGAGAAACAGAATAAGATACACATCTTCGACATAAGACGCACGAGCGGAAGCCTGGCTGTATGGAGAGACCACGAAGCATATTCCAGCAAGAGCCTGAGAAAACAAGACTCCTCGGCGACCGCCTCAAGGAGCACAAGTCCACCTGCCTCTGAACCCCAGTCTACCGCCAACACTTCCACGACCCAGCCCATTCAGGGGGCTCCGGATGACACGGCTGCAACTCTGTCGAAGCTATGTAGCATTCGCGAGCCAACTGCGAGCTGCATTTCCTCCGAAACCGCGGTACTCCCACCAACACAAGATGAATCCGCCGCGCAATTGGACAAAGCTCTAAATGATGTGTTCACCGGCCTTCGATCTCACCTTGATCCCTTGGCTGACTTCCTCGAGGCGACAGCGAGCGGACTACGAAAGTTCGCAGAAAAGACGCATGAGGCGGACTCCACCCCAGTGGAGAACGTCCTGAATGGTTTCAAGAGCATTGTAACAGAAGTTGGCCAACTGGGCCTGGAATTTCTGGCGACACTCGATGAAGAGCTGGAGAAGACCGGAACCAAGAAGGCTACCAGAGACACCTCTGAGGCAGAAGAACAACAACTACCACCCAAGCCTCCGTCCCTGCATCGAACCCCCAGCCCAAGGCCAGACCCACAGCCTGATAATGACCCCGTGGCCAAGAAAGTGAGTTTTTTTGACGCGACCACGCGCGCCGTAGACCAGCTCGTGGATCAAGAAGACCCTGGCCTAGAGACACGGACCTTTGCGCCGCCACCAGGGCCGATGCCCTTTGCCCCTCTTGGCAGAGGTCTGAGGCAGAAGTGTATTGTGGAATATCCGTCGCCGTGGCCGAAGCCGTCTCTTATGACCACATTTGCACAGCCTACTAGCCATGATACTGCGAAGAACTCCATTATCGACTCGCAACCATCTGACTCTGACGTCTTGACCCGATATCCACCCCTGCCGTCTCTTCGCAAGGCTGCAAGTGTGAGTGGACTGCGAGGCCAACGAGAAGTCTCGACCCAGTATCAACCTGGCTTGAGTACGACGTCGGCTTTGTCTCGTTATCCCAGTATCGGCCAACTCGAACAGCAGTCCCGAATAGACGCCCGGAATGAACCCAACCCGAAGCCCAGAGACACCGTGGACTCTGAGCTGGACTGGACCTTTCCGCCACGGAAGCCCAAGAGGAAAGATATGTACAAAAAGCCGACAGTCGAAGATGTGGATGATGATGACGTCGTCGCCCCTGCAGTCACAACAGCAGTGAAGAGCATAGACCCAATCACACATGCCGTGGATTATCTCGCGAACATTGACGGAGTATCTGCGAAACCTAACGATGCCGCCAAAAAGAGACCAGCTAGCTGGTATCCCCCTCCGCCCCCTGGTGCTTGGCCTGAGCAAAAGTTGGATAACTGGTGTACGACTACATCGAATGTCGTCAAGTCTCCCCCAGCTGGGAGCCCTAAGGTGGTGCCTTCGACTCAGGGACAAATCTGCAGTGATCTCTCCTCACGTATCAGCAGTCCAGTCAGTGAGACCTACAATCGCGCACCTATCTTTCCCAGAAAATCACAGACTGTCAGTGGTACTAACCCGGCCGCGAGACTCAATGGGCCATTCGATCCTCTTGCTCATATCCCCGTTCTCCAACCCAGACCCCAACGCTCGCAGCCTGACCTGTCAATGCCCAAGGTACCCTCATCAAGCGATAGATACAAGCCAGCCGCCTTCTCTGGCGCCTTCCCCCGGCGGACTCAGACTGTTCACTACACCGACCGTTACAAGCCCCGTGATGGACCTTACCAACACTCCCGACCCAGTCTATGGGAGAACTACGCCAGGGACAACCACAGCACAGACGCAATCCCCACTGCACCGTCATACACACGGCCTTGGTCGTTCTATCCTGAAGCGTCCCGACCATCCCAAGGGCCACCATCTCGCGGGTTAAAACATTCCGACACTAAAATTCCCACTTTCCCTGCTATCAGACCTGTCCATTCCATGAGTGGGCTTCGGCCGGAAGCAGGGAAGGACTCGCCGTCTTTCCCTTCTCTACGTGCACCACCTCCGGCCCCAGCACTGCAGCACATTCAGGCTCCTACTCAAACGGGTACCGTCAACGCTATCTCCCTTCCGCCACTTAACTCCGTCCCTCATCCAGTCTCAGCTCCGGCACCCGTCGCATTGAGGCCGACAGTCACCACCCCCAGCCGCTCCTCCTCTATCCTTTCTCCCTGTCCCCCTGCGTTCACACATCGACATGGCCGCTCTGGCATATCTCCACCAGCTCCTTTTGCAAGCAAGGGTGTCGACGAGTGCGTCAGACAACTCAAAGCTATGGGCTTCGGTAGCGACCCGAACGAGTTGACTCGCTTGAATGTCTATGCCGGCGCGGCAGCAGGAGATGTTGAAGCCGCCATCGAGATGATCGAGGAGGATCGCGAGGCTGCGCGAGAGCTCGAGATGAGCAGTCAGGTGAGTCAAGTAGGGAGCATCAGGGATGTGGAGAGGGACTTTGATGCGGAGGAGAACCCTTGGGAGGACTAGACTTGCGGACGAAATCCCTCAGTATCAGAAAAACAGAAAGAGTGAGATCATATGCTAAGCCAACAAAAACACGTCTCGGTCATGACCACGGGGGCGCTCACTCGTCGCTATCAAGCTCGTATGTATTCGTCGAACTGAGATGGGTCATCGCATGGGGTAACGACGGAAGGTTTACAGGTTCATCAAGGAAGCGGGATATGATTGCGCTGGCGTTTTTGACCTTGATATTCGGGACACACCATCCCTAAATTGCCCACTGCGTTGAGATAACCGAGTACGATGAAATTCATGACATGAATCAACCACGATATGGACACCACACATTGGACTATGGGAGATACGTACTGTACACAGTTAGCATTCTCCCGGGACGGTCGCAGGAACCCAAATTCCTCACCATCTTCGCATAGGGCGAGACCACTTCGGCATTCCCGTTGACCACTCTCCACGACGTCCGCACAGTCCAGCTCGGCCTAGTCCCCAAGCAGAGCTACCTGCGCGACAAGTCGTGGCATGCAAGTGCGTACCGTTGACGCTTCGCACTGAATACAGGCTCGCTGAATTGACGCCCTCGACATAGCGAATAGTTGAAGCTGCCACCCCCACCGATGTACCCATTCTTGTGCCCGCCTCGAGCCAAGGCCATCCACCATCTTCATGTCCTGAACAGCGGTTGTGAAGGCACACGTGGACCCGAGCAATGCACCCTGCGGAATCCGAAATGATTGTTCATCGTCGTCGTCGTCGCCGCCGCCGCCGCCGTCGTATTCTTCGGGATTGAGCTGCCCCGGTTGTCCTCTAGGAAAGTGTTGCGGGCCGTGCCTGGCGGATGGTTCCGCTCCGCCTGAATATACATACATACTTGCTATGGAGCAGTAGATGCAGGGTTACGAGTACCTTCCGAACGCTCACCCGGCGACGATCATACGCGCTGCCGTAACTAGGTATGTATACGTACAACTGCATAACCGATCTCTGGGCCGTCATTCAACCGGTTCGTGAGACGGGAGTGATATATCTGTTGCGTTAGGAGGCCGGATAGATACCTCGTACAGTACGTCCATAGGTCGGGCTCTGGTCTGGGCTGTGGATGTATTATACACGTGCATGTCTACACCAAATGATTAGATATTTCAATGTCAAAAGGCTATCGAAAAATTTCTCCAAGTCAAGTCGCCGTGAATGTGCATGTACATATCTCGGTGGGCCGGCTCTTAGACACCGGCGACAGCTAAAGGAAGCGAACGGCAAAGATGGATCCCGGGCTTTTTCGCGACTCGGGCTCATCGCGCAGCCTCAGACCAGTGACTGACTTGCTCTCCTGCACAACTCTCCTACAAGAGGATATTTTTAAAACAGGGTGCTTCACTCGTGCATCTACACAAGCTGCAATTCTTTGCCTCTGACTCTCCCGATCCCGGTCATCGACGAGGAGGTGCTCACCCCTGCCGTGGCTTCAGCTGCATGTCCTATCCATTGCGATCGAAATAACAAAGTACGCCAGGCTGCCTGCCCGCTATGCCCACAACGCCAACGGCAGGAAATTTTTGGGTGAGGAAATATGGAAATATCAAGAAGGAACCCTGCGACTGTGCATCTCGTTTTCGAGCGACATATCCATAGTGGTGGAGGAGGAATGTCTGGACGTCTAAAGCATAGGCTTGATCTCGTCGGCAACCTTGAACGGCGCCTCGGTCTTGGCTTTGATCTCATCGACAGTGACCCCGTCGGCGAGTTCGATCAGGGTGAGGCCATGCGTGAAGTCGACGTCGAAGACGCACTGGATCGTGGAAGGTTAGCAACGCGCCCCTAGAGACGTACCACGAACGAGGCTTCAACTCACCAGTTCAGTAATGATCCTGCTGACGCACGCGCGGCCCGTCAACGGGAACTCGCACTGCTTCAAGATCTTGGGGTTCCCTTTCTTATCCGTGTGTTCCATCAACGCGACGACCTTTGTTTTCTCCGGGTTCGACACCAAATCCATGGCACCGCCGAAGCCCTTGACCTTCCCCGGCAACATCCAGTTGGCCAGGTCTCCGTGTGCGGAAACCTGCATCGCGCCGAGCATGGACATGTTGATGCGGCCCGCGCGGATCATGCCAAACGACTCCTCGGAGCCGAAGCAGCTGGCGCCCGGGTTGAGTGTGACGGTCTCTTTGCCCGCGTTGATGAGATCCGGGTCTTCCTCGCCCTTTCTCGGGTAGGGACCCAGGCCCAGGATCCCGTTCTCCGACTGCAGCTGCACTTCGACCGACGAGTCCACGAACGAAGGCGCCAGCATGGGCATGCCGATGCCCAAGTTCGCGTACATGCCGTTCTTGAACTCCTTGGCCGCTCTCTTGACGATCCGCTCGCGCTTGGACGCCGTGTCGCCCTTGCCGCCGAGCGCGGCCTTGATGTCCTCCTGCCCCTCCTCTTTGCGGTTCGTGTACTTCTCGATCTTCTTCTCGGCGGTCGCTTGGATCACCTTGGACACGTAGATGCCGGGCAGGTGGACGGCCACGGGATCGATTTCGCCCACCTCGACGATATGCTCGGCCTCGACGATCGTGACCTTGGCGTTCCGGCCCATCGCGCCGTTGAAGTTGTTCGCCGCCAGTCGAAACTGGCAGTTCCCCAGCTTGTCGGCCTTGTAGGCCTTGACAAACGCGTAGTCGCCGGCAATGGCCTCCTCCATCACGTAGGACTTGCCGTTGAAGACTTTGACGTCCCTGGGCTTGCCAAACGCCGCGATGCTGCCATCCTTGTTGTGTCGCAGGGGGATTTCGCCCGTTTGCACGACGGTGCCGAACGCTGCGGGGGTGTAAAACGCCGGTATGCCTTTGCCGCCAGCCGCGCATCGCTCAGCCAATGTCCCCTGCGGCGTGAGTTCCAGCTCGATCTCGCCCGTGAGATACTGCTGCTCGAGCACTTTGTTCTCGCCCACATAACTGGCGATCATTTTGCGGACTTGTTTCGACTCGAGCAGTTGGCCGAGCCCAGCTCCAGGGATGCCCGCGTTGTTCGACACGGCTGTGAGGCCCGTGATGGACGGCGTCTTGGCCACTTCATTGATCAGCGTGTCGGGGACACCGCACAGGCCGAACCCGCCGCACAGGAGTGTGCTGTCGGACTTCATGTCCTTGATGGCCTCGGATGCGGAACCCACGACTTTGTTGATTTCATGGCGCCGCAGTGTGGAAGAGAAGGAGCGTGCGAGGAGGAGGTTTTGCTGCACAACGGTGTCAATGCGGGACTTGGCTGGGTCTGTAGCAATGGTTTCACTCACCTTGCGCTGATCGCGCGTGAAGTATCTCGCTGTCCGCAAGCTTCTCGAAGCCGTGCGGAGAGGGGATTCGAGGAACGACATGATGGGGGATTCTCAAAATCAACTCACTCTCGACGGGTCATACAATCTGAGACGACTTTCCTCGGTAGAGAGACAATTGAAATGAGAAGGGAGCCAGTGACTGCAGCAACAACGACAAGAAGCAACAGCAACAGCAACAGTGAGAGCAGGAGGAGCAAGAGAGGTCAACCAACCTCCTGGATGAGCAGAAACTCGGCTTGTTAAAGCGGAGATGGCCCAAGTTAGCACAACCGTGGGCGGGCAGTGGGCAGTGGGCACGGTAAATACCCCGGAATCAGTCCGCATGCCCTGGCCGAGCTAGAGGAGTCGTGGTGTTGAAGCAGACCTTCATGGCGGTACGGATCCGAAGGTGGAGAGGCAGAAGAGAAGACGCACGCCTCACAGAGCTGCGGAACGACGGGTGGAGAGTGCCGAGCTGGGCGCTTGGGTGTGCCGTAGGTGAGTTTTCCGATGCCCGGATCCGGGCTGTCGCGGTTCAAAACATACCCGAGGGCTTACACGATGCGTCCCTCCGACAAGACCCGTGCCACGTCCCACCACAACGACGCCCGTGCCGGAAGTGTGCACTTAGCAGAAAATGTGGTCAGCAATGACAGGAAGAAGAAGAACTTCAGTCGCAAGTTACAGGTTGTGCAGTTTCGTCTGGGTCATATAGGGGTATCCATTGGGGTCGTCTAGGTCATCTAGGTCATCAACACTAACTAAGGGCCCCGCATCGGATAGCAAGATCAACTCCATCAACGTCCTGCTATCCAACTGCGAAGGGCCATGTCCTTGGTCAAATTATAATATCGGCAAGACCTAGCCAAATATAAACATCATAGCTTTTATTCAACGTGCATGGAATCCACGGATCCATCATCCAAGTCTTGACCTGTCTCAGCATCAGGATCACCAGCATTCGAAGCAGCACTCCAGCTCGCACCAGCAGTAGCAGCGAGACTACCACTCGTGGTCCTTTGTATCTCATGGACGGCCCCGGGTAATATTCTCGCTCGGGCGGCCTCGAGCACACCAAGTGTGGAGCTCGCCTCAGAAGCATGGTCATCGTCGCCTTGCCGTTCATTGGAGCTGGATGACCATTGCCAGAGAAATCCAGCCGGTGCTGGCGAGTACTCCGCTTCCGAGGACTCATCGCTGTCATCATCGTCGTAGAAGTGACCCTTTTCCGCCTCAGACGAGGAGCTTGTCGTGAAAAAAACATAGCTGGGTGATGGTAGACGAGAGGGCTGAAGACTCAGCATCGTGTAATCCGCCACCTGGTACGAGTACCTCGCAACGGCTTTGTCACCGATCCTCCTCTTTCCACTTTCACTGACGTTTGGATGTCGCATCCTGGCAATCTTAACGTCGATTGCAAAATTGTCTTCGGGTCGGACACCACCTACACCAGAAGCCTCTAGTTCGATCGGTAGAGTCTCGTCCTCGCCGGCACTCTTGATGGGTGTCAGGGACATCTCGACATCGGGAATATCGGGAGGCCAACTGGTACGCTCTGGAGGTCGGGAAGTTAGAAAGTAACAAGCCCTTGCATCTCGCAAAGCATCGTCGACGAGTGAGCGGTCTTTTTTGACAATCCCCAATGCATCTCGAATCACCTTTTGACTATTCCCCTTCTCGGAGATGCGCGACTTGTCGCCACTTAAATCCATGAAGAAGTACGGGTTCCTGAAGAAAGTCATGGAGCCCTCGTACGAATCCTCGTTCCCTTTGAGGCTTGACCGATTCAGGGCATGGGCGATGCCACTGGAGTCGGGTGAAAGACCGTCATCCGAGCTGGAAGAGTCGAGGTACGATTCCTTGACTTTCAAAAACGGTCTCCTTTCCTGGAGGACAACGGGCTTATAGTTGAAAGTCGAAGTCGGCGTCGACTTGGACGCCGTCGTCGATATTTGGACATTTGCTGGGTTCGAAGAACCCGTCGTAGAGTTGACCAATTTTGAGGCGTTGCTTGACTTGGCTTGCGAAACCCTATGGTCCGAAACCGAAGCTGATAAGTTGTTGGGCGTACTTGCGGCGCTCCTCCCATTCCGGCGTCCTCCATCATCGCCAGCGTCATCCGGCGTGCGGTGTGGCACAGACTCTGGGCTTTCTAGACTTGAAGATCCAGCTGGTGCAGCACAGCCCCTCCAACGGATCTTGTGTCCGTCTTTAGACAATTCGAACTTTGTACTCAACTGTCTCACCGCTTTGCGCACAAAAGCCGGAGTCACGTTGAACGTGTGCAGTTGAGCCATGCTGACTAGCAAATTAAGATACATCCAGGGTTGGTCTTTGGCCTCGGCATCGTCTTCAAACTGCGGCGATGAGAGCCCAAGATGGCGAATGTAGTCGATGTTGTCTGCAGCAACTTGGGCACGTTGAATGTCAAGGTCCAATGGTCGAGTCGGACGTTGATCTGGAGATGCGGGGCGTTCGGGCGTTTCCAGTGTGCTATTCTCGGTCGACCGTTGACCACCAACTTCAGCCGCGTCCAGGTTGACTTTGGTGTCGGGAGGAAGAATGTGAGCTTCACGCAACCCTTCTACTTTCGAAACCCTGTTGAGTCTTCGGTCTTCTTGTCGGTCAGCCTTGGCCGCGGAGCGAGATATCTGCTGCTGCTGGATAGGCAGACTGTGTTCTCCCGGTACGGCTCCCTTGCCAGTAAATAGATGCTCCAATCGCTGTACCACTAGCTGCATCTTGGCCGTCTCGCTGACAGAAGCAGTATCCCGAGGGAGCAGCGAGTCCGGAATGTCGTACAGGTAGTTCTGGATGTCCGTGTCCTTCTTGCTCTTCGACACAGGCGAACGGTCCTCGAACTTGAGACCACCGCCATGCGAAGTTGAGTTACCACCCGAAATCGACACCGAGGCATAGCCCGAGTCCGCAGGGGTGGGATCCTGATGGACTTTCCGTGTCGCTTCAGCTGCATACCCAGTACTCGAGGCCGACTTTTCAACCGGAGCAGATGAACTTGGCTGTGACGGGCTGTCCCCTAGCTGAGTTGCAAACTGCATCAGTATGTCTTCCAGTTCCCTTTTCTTTTCGGCAGGCAACCCGTGCATCCGAACTTCAATGACGCGATCAGGATTACTGCTCAGTGGGCTGGTTCGGCTGTGCCAACTTCGAATAACAGTCTTCAGCTTCTTGTTCTCCACAGTAAGATCGTCAATTACCCCTCGCAGTTCATCATTCTCGGTGTCATCTCTCGCCTTTTGACCAAAGCTCTCCCCATTGTGCGAGCGGAGATTGTTAGGCGGGTGGGAACTCGTCTGATGGGCGAGATAGAAAGGAGACTCGGCTATAGCACGTCAGCAAGGCGGGCTTGCAACGCAGACGATGACCTGCGTACTTTCATGGGTTTTTATCTTGTCCTGGGAGTCGGCCACATTCTCGTTCTTGCTCGCAAACCACTTCGCTGCGCTCTGATCACTGCTGGAGTCCCGGCTTTCGCCCAGCGGGAGATTTGGCGAAATCGGCCCCTTCCTGGAAATTGCCTGCGCTCCGGAGCCTTCAGAATTTTGCTCGATCTTGACCTTCTTATTCCTGGGGAGAGACTTGGATGGCGATGGATGAGAGCGGCGGGGATGGCTAGTGTTTATGGCAGAGAAGGGCCTCTTGGGTGATGAGGCCGAGGTTGTCTTCGAATGGACCATATTGAGGCATCGCACCTTGGGGCCTTGGTGGATGCGTCTGCGATTACTGTGAATGATGCTGGCTCTCACAGAGGTTGTTCATTAGGGTAAGTGGGTCGATCGGTGTTCTCCTGAACGGGCGGCTTTCCGTATGCGCTTGGTGGGAATATAGGGTAGCAATCGGCGGTCGACGAGGTCGTGGACGTCGCGGGCGACATTAATGTGAGGACGCTGTGAAAAGGCGTTGCGTGATCGAAGACGTTGTCGGCAAGGTTCGGTAAGATATGAGAAGCAGGATGGCATGACTCTCTCAGAGGGAGAAGCAGCTGCCATGGTTCCTGTGGACTGCGGGTAAGTGGTGCATAGGAATGGTAGCAGCGAGGTATTTTGTTTGGCCCGATCGCCAGAGCCTTGTGGGAAAGGTGGGAAAAGGTGGAAAAGGGCACGCAGATCGGACTGCGCAACGTGGAATCGCGAAGAGGCACGAGCGCTTGCCAAGGTCAGCGTTCCAGCCCCATCCCCTTCTCGGCGCTGCTTCTTTCAGGGTCTGTCGAGATCTGGCCCTTGGGGATGGATCGACCTTCTGGCAAAGAATCTGGAACCTTGCCCGGCATCCAATCGTCGATTCATGCCTCGACTTACCCAATCGTGGTCCAGTACTGTAATCAGCTGAAACACATCCGGGACCACGCCGTCGTCATGCCAGCGAGGCGAGACTTGTCCGGGCGGCTGGTCTATCTCTTCAGGCTGCCAATAAAGTAAGAGTTGTTCGATCTCAGAGCATCAACCATTTGCATGACCGTCTCCGATGTCGATTACTGCGTTGGCGGAAATCTGTTCCTGCATCTGGCGCCATCGTCGATCCCGAAGGCCAAGTTGAGGGTGGAAGTTGCACATATTTGGAAGCTGACCCTCATTTGTGTGATTGCAATTGTGGCGACTCTGTGGCACTGCCCAGACAAATGACGTGACATTGTTGCGCCTCATCGGGGCCGGATTAACATCTCGGATGCTAAATCACGTGATGATGTAGATTTGGTAAAGCTTCGATTGCAAGAAATGGGGATTCTGCATTTCGATCAGAATCTTGCCCTGTTACGATTATGAGTTTACCTTCCCAGTACTCGTACGATACAGATCTCCTCGAGCGGGCAATCCTGTCACCTACGCCCTGCTGTCGCCCAATAATGCTACGAATACGCCGCTCCCGTGAATGTGTGCACCTCGGTATGAGGATGAACGGGCTCATTAATTGCGAGATCAAACAAACATAATTGGTGCAATCTCATTTTCTGCTCTCGCCGGGCACCCAAAAGCCGATCAAGCTCTTCAAGAGATGGCCTGCGAAGCTTATCTCTGGGTGCCTTCGACAAGACCAATTGAATGTGACGCCATCTTTCCGAGTACTCGTTCTTGTGCCCGCTCTTTGCCTGCTGCGACTCTGACTGCTGAAATTTCTACCACCGACTTAACCAGAGAGGGGCAGTCTTTGCGGAGTGACCACTGACAGCCGCAGCAGCAATCTCTAAGGTCGCCTTGCCCTGCTTCTTTGGAGCTTTTCCAAGCTATTCGTCATACCTGTGCGCCCACTATGGCGATCTTAGGGTGCATCACCACTATTGACCTTCGCCGCAAAATTTTATCATATAGCTTGCACCTTTTTCGCAGTGGTGTGGTTGTGGTAAGGCTGAGACCAATCTTCAGCCTCTCCACCACTCAACATGTCGGTCGCCAATGCCGGCATTGCTGCGGCAGCTACAGGGCCACAGGCAGAAGATCCAAAGAGGGATATCGAGGTCAATCCTTCTCGCGGCAACACGTTCGACGAGGAACACCCTGTTGCGCCAGATCAATTCGATCCGAAATATGAGACCTCCAAATGGGAAGTGTGGGCATATTATGCCTACTACATTGGCAACAATGGTTTGACGTTATTCAATTTCGCGCCAACGTCTTTTCAAGACCTGCTATACGAGGCTGCTGGTGACAGCGAGAGACTGCAATTCCTGGGGGCTTACCGGACCATCAACAGTATCGTCTTGCTTGCCAATGGAATATCATTCGCGATACAAGTGGTTCTCTTTCTATTGATTGGTTCGATGGCGGACTACGGGAGATGGAGACCTTATATTTTGGTTTTCTGGTCAACTGTGGCTTTTGCGCTGGGGTTCGGCTGGTTGGGGGTCCATACGCAGGAGAAATGGCCGGCTGCAACGGGATTGTACATGGTCGGTCTGATTGCTTATCAGATGTGTATTACCTTTTGGACTGCTGGTAGGTAAGAGTTGCCAATGACCCGCTCTTCGCTACTAACGACAGGGTCAGCGTTCCCGGGCCTAGCACGGAACACACCACAGATGCGGGACAAGGCCGATCAGTATGAGAACAGCGAAATCACACGCGAAGAATACGACTTTGCAGACATGATGGAGCGTAACCGCATCTACAATGTTGCGTTCATCATGCAGAGTGCCGGAGAAATCGTGATCCTGGCCATACTTGTTGGCATACTATTTGCTCTGCACGTCAAGGACAGTGCGGCGAATAACCTTTGGGGCCTTTCGGTGCTCATCGCGTACGCCACCGGTGTTTGGATTGTGCTTTCTATCCCATGGTTCGTCCTCGAGAAGAAACGACCTGGACAACCACTTCCACCGGGGAAGAACATCGTCAGTGTTGGCTTTTGGAACATCTGGCGCGCTCTTGTACAAATATGGGAGCTTAAGCAGAGCTTGCTGTATCTTGTTGGTGAGTTTTCTTGCAGGCGAGGCGTGTAGTGCATAGTTGGCTGACGCAATCTCCAGGCTACTTTCTGCTGGGAGACTCCTTGAATACTACGGTTACGGTGATCGCCACCCTTCAGAACTCAGTTGTCGCGTACGACACCTTGACTCTCACTTACCTGCTCATCGTGGGTATCGCTGCGCAAGGCGCCGGCATCCTCGCCTACTGGAGCATACAAAAACGATTCGGACTTAGCACCAAGGTCATGTTCGACGCGGTCATGATCGGTATTGTGCTCCTCGATGGCTGGGGCATGATTGGTATCTGGACGCAAAAATTCGGCTTTCACAACGAATGGGAGTTCTGGGTGTATCAAACCTTCTATGGGCTGTTTGTGTGCCAATGGTACGCGTATTCCCAGACGATGATATCCGAGGTGACACCACGGGGGAAAGAGTGAGCGCACCCGTCCTGAAGATCTCACGACTACTGCTAACGACCCTAGATTCCTGTTCTTCAGTTTGTACTCAATCATGGGCAAGACCAGCGCATTCATTGGCCCAATCGTGAGCAGCGCCATCATCGATGCGGATCCCAAGGGGAACAATAGTCTGCCGTTCTATTTCCTCTTCGGTCTGAGCTTGTTGAGTTTCCTGTTACTTTTCTTCTTCGTGGACTTGAAGAAGAGCCGAAGGGAGCAGGAAAGGTTCTTGAAACGCGAGGAGGCTGCAAAGGAACGTCGTGCCAGCATCATCAGCCAGGGTCGGCCTCTTAATCAACCCAGAAGCCTTGATGGGAATGGCGAAGCTGTCAAGAAGGACGACAAGGTGTGAGCGACCGAGATCCCTAATCACAAGGAGCATTCTCAATGAGGGAATATCTCGCTCCGCCATGATACATAATCGTTGCAGTATAACCTGACAGAATGAAATCCGAGGCTCAAAAGCACCAGGGTTTCTAGACATTTCATCACTACATCGCCAGAGAGATTGCTTGGCAGATTTACGCCAGTAGACCGTCGCAAATCATAGGTATGCAAGCCGCCGGGTCGATGCGAGGATGGGTTCCGGCTCCCCCAGACCTCGTGTTGCGGCGTATAAATAGGCATGCATAATTCAGAGCACTGAGATACGCCATGTTTGCGACGTGCGCAACATGCGGCTGGGTTAGTGGTCATCTTGGGTTCCGGGCTGGGTCTAGGTGAGCGTTACGCGCAAATCCGGGGCAGTTTTCGAGCCCGCGAGAGTGTTCGTTTACCACCAATGACCATAACGTTAGGCAGGACCTTCCTGTTTCGTGGTAAAGAACACGAGGCGGGTGGCCATCGTACACAGCAAGAAACGAGACCAAGAGCGCACACGGTGTCATCTGACTGCACCGTGTGTTTAGCTCGGCAACAATAACGAGCGATGTGTTCTGTTTACTGTTGTGCGAGGTCGTCCTGCTTATACAGTCGGAGAGTCTGGAGCCGGGACGAGGCCAAGATCAGATATGTAATCCAGCACCCCGGACCCGAGGTCGAGGCATTGGTCCGCATCATGGATTTCGAAACACTCCGCGGCCGGCTGACTCTGTCACTCCGACGATCAAGGATCCGACGGAATGATAGAGCATCCAGACATGCTTACCCGGTGACGCCTTGACATGTCGTACAACATGCTGCGAAATGTCATGGGAAAGGCCACACAGTGGAATAGCGCAACCGGCTACGTGACCATGACAGGCCGCAACAGGAGATCAAAAAGCATTCCGTATTTCGTTTTTTCGATGTGCGTATGACTGTTCAAACTGGCATAGAAGTCCGAGAGCACACGTTCGCGAGAGGGCGCAGGGCGTCAAGTCGGTTTTAAAGTGATGCGTCGTTGCATGGCGCAACTCGGCGCCAATGGCGGTGATAAGCCATGGGTAAGCAGCAGGCCAGAGGGCGCGTATGTCGCCGGAGTCACAGGGGTGGTCGAGGTCGGCCGAAGCAACGTTCCAGCGTATCTCCGTGGCTGTCCTCGGATCCAAGACCGCTCATTCCCCCATGCGGCGAGGGTCGCGAACAGAGGCCACGGCTCCCAAAGCGCAAGGTTTCCTCAACGGCAAGTTGCTTCCGACCGGGCCAATTCAATCCCTTTTCCCTCTTCCTCCGCATAACGCAGAGGGAGGCATCAGCCAATCTTTTGCCCTGCCACGCTTGGTCTCGTTAGGCGTGAGTCAAACGGCTGACGCTGATTTGTCTGATGGACCATTACTGCCAGATCGGACAGTTCATGCTGACCACGTCCGCGCCCTACGCCCGTCTGCGTTCTTGTCTGCGGGCCCTTTGGTGTTTCCTCCGGCCGGCTCGCTCACGGGTTTAGTCAACCAAACCTTACGAATACGCACGCGCAACATGCTCCCTTTCGGTGGAGAACGAGTGTTTCCACGGGGATAATGTGAGGATGTGACTCAGGCACCCATGAAACTAATCTGCAGTGTAAGTGATATATACAATTGCAACCTCGTGCTGGCCCACAGGAAAACTTCTCTCCATCAGAGAAAATCTGTTCCACACAACAGGTCAACAAACAGCACGCAACGACTCGCTCGGAAACGTTTTGCCTTCGACCGTACATTACGAAAGCAGCCACCACATCCCTGTGGCCCGTGACGTTGAAGGTTCATCCGAGTTTCAGCCTTCACATGTCACAAAGCGAGGCTTCCACGGTTCTACAATACTGCAGCCCACCGCTATCTTACACCGAAATTTTTCTACAACCAGGATCCACCGCGAAACTTTTCCAATTGACATAGAAACACACACCTCCCACGTGTTTCTGCAGTCACAACAACAAACAACCAAATACACGAAAATTCAGCCACAAGACGCAAAACATGCCTCTCAATATCATGGCACCGCTCAGCAGACCGCCTTCACGTGATCTCACGCAGAGTCGAAGATTATCGCGCGAAGAAACATTCCACCTGGCCGAGACGGCACGAAGAAAGACCTCGGACAAGACGGTCCGCGAGGATCTCAGATTATCACTCAGCCACGGTCACCTGCTGGAACAGCTTCTCCAAGAAATCGCGCGAACAGAGCGAGAACTTCAAACATCACCGACAGAAGACAAGTACCTGCTTCCCCAGGAACGAAAATCATCACAGCAACAACGGAGGACGTCGGTGGAGGAACGGGAGCTCGTCGATGAGTACGGGTTCCCCTTGGAATCAGATGACGGGGAGGAGGAACTGACGTTGACGCGGACGCCATCGCGAAGGCCCTCGAGATGAAAGAGCCAGGGGCTATTGGATGAGGCTTTGCACTCTACTCCTTTGGTTCTCTCGTTCTCACGGACTTGACACGATTACGACTTGACTGTTAGCGGCTTTTCTTACGCGGTTCAATGATACCCCCCAGACTGAAGGACCGGACACGGTCTCAGGAATAAATAGCAGAAAGCCACGGCTTTTGCAAAGGAAACATGGATCTTCTGAGATGTCCCCATGATATGGCTGACAATTTACCTCGAAGACCATACGATGGAGAAGAATATGGAAGGAGGACTGGCGAGCGGGAGAGAACATTGACGGGCTCGACCGACTACCTTGGGCGATAGAATGGTCCACACAGGCTATTGGAGGAGCTTTGTGCTCTACACCTGTGTCCCCGTTCAGTCTGCCCACGGGAACTGGTCCAGCGCTGTTTCGTGCGATCCTGACGGTCCAGATCCTACGGAAAGAGAGAGACGGATGTAGCGGAGGAAACAGACCACAACCAGGCAAATAGTTAGCAGTCGAGCAATCGGCTTTTCATCCAAACGGAAGATCTGTTCTCAAAGCAATTCTAGTATTTCAGATTCCTGCTTTCTTCTCTTGCAGTCCACGCCATTTACTCGGTACACAGTCACGACAGCGCAGAGCACACAGCACACGTTTGAATCCGCGGATTCGCGGCTTCCAGGCATTGACCAAACTCCCATAAAGGAACCCCTTCCGGATCGGGTAACCCAGCCAACAAACAGCGCCTCAATCCTTGTACACGGGACGTCCGTACGAGTACATGCAAAGCATAATTTTCTCACATCTACTCCGTACTGTGTACACAGTCGCCGCGCGGAGGCCCGAAAAAATTAATTAGAACCTTCCACCTCGGGACCCTCTTCCAGAACGTTCAGCGGGCCGACTGCGTACATCCGTCTGTAGTTGGGCAGTGCGAGAATTTTGCGCGCAATATACTACGACGAGTACACACAATAGTACGCTGTGGATTGATCCATGGATCCATCCATCCATCGGTTAATCCACATTTGGGATTTTGAATCCCATTCGGGGATCGAAAATTATGTAACCCAGCGACTACATGGTAGCATGTATGTAGTATGGCGTGCGTGCCTTGTGAGTCATAATGGTGTACGGACTACCCAGTAGGTTGAGAAGAAATTTGGTTTGAAGGCGGGAAGGCGGGGTGGGTCGATCATTGGATCCGCACTTAAGCGAGAATTACTCGTACGGGCGAGGACAAAAAGTCCTGGCGTCGCAGCTTCACTCCCTCAGCCTGTCGTAAGGCGTGTGTGCCATTATCCATTCGATAAAGAGGCACCGCACCGTACCGCACCGTGTCGATGTACCTCGGTATTCGGGATTTTGTACCGACGAGGACGCCGTCCGCTTCGGGAAACGGACCCCGAGTATATAGTACACCGTAAGGGGTTCCTTGTCGGCGCAGTGTTCGATGGTGTCGAACTCGTCCCCAACTCCAGTATCGTTGGCCCGTCACTGGATGGCTCGCAGGGGATGGTGAAGCGGTGAAGATAAGAGTCCGTTGAGATGCAAGGGAGCACCCTTCAGAGTACAGCATATGGCGTGGGAGGACGTGGGGTGGAGAGAAAGAGGCAGGGGCATGGCACGATGGAAGGGCATTGCATCGAATTGTTGAGACATCTCACAGCGCAGGGATCCCTTCCGTCGCCGTCGTGACGTGTGCATTGGCGCAAATAGTCCTCCCATCACCACCATCTCACTTGCGCGCGATCGCAAGACCGTGCCGTCCATTCAAGTGCGTATCACGGGTGGGCGAAAACTCTTGCGCGGCGTTGCATACATAGATGCATGCATACAATAGTACGGAATACGCACCCTAGCGCCAACACGCCGTGATCGAATATTTGCGTGGGAAAAGAAATCCTCGATCGGCTTTTAGCCGTCGATACCAGCATCCCGGCCGCCGGCGGGATGCCTTTTTCGGAGACTTAGCCGAGGTGTACGGAGGACTGTACGCAGCGAACCGCGTCTCCTCGATGGATCATCCGAGTAGGATGCGTCCGCAAATTGCCCTTCTCTAGGAAATACCTTCTACGCAGTCATTTGCTCGTAAGTATGGCTCTCGCAGGAATCGCCCTGCAGAAAGCGCGCACATACACAACCTTGTGCAGCGACCAGGTCGCTCGGATTGCTCTGAATCGGAGACTTCAGCGATGAGGGGGTCCTCGGGCCAGCTCTCACTTGATGGATCTCGGATACTCGGCCTGTATGCGACATCGGCGCATAAACTATCGTGCCGTAAACAATCGTCTTGGGCTCAAGGACTTCACTCCGCGCGACGATCGGAGGTTGGCCTCGTGATCGATCTGGGGGACAGCAATGAGCTGCAAGTCTGTGTCCAGGGACCCAAGTTTGAACAACCGGAAGGAACGGCCTGTTGAGTTTGAAGTTGAGAAGCGCCCGTGGAAGGACGTACGGCCAAGATGCGGAAGAGAGTAGTCGCCGATTACATCAACATACCCGGAGAGTGACCAAGTGCGGGACGAACAAATGTAAAACGGCTTATCATTGTCGAGAGAAAGTGATGCAGAAGATGCCAACCGGGGATGGTACGAGTATTGATATTCACACTTATCCCCTCTGGGCACTCACTCGTAACACGCTCAGCCTTGCAACATCTCCACCCCACCTGACGAGGCTCCCCAGGCTAAGGTACTCGCAGAGTAGTAGATCCTCCGTAGTACTCGTACGGAGTACGCACCAGCCCGTCCTGCGGAGATGATCTTCCGGCAAATTCAAGTTGGCGTCACCAACATCTGATCATCTCTACTTGTTACCTTCCACCCTCCTCCAAGATTGATTCGCGTTCTGACAATTTCCCCCTCCTCGTCCCCTGACGATGCCCTCACCTCACACCCACCCCGACGTTCCTCCCCTGCCTTCTCCCTCTACCTTCTCCATCCTCCCCGACATCTACATCCTCCTCGCACGCTTGAACCTGCTCCACCAAACTCAACTGAACGGGCACTCGCAGCCGTCCCAGACTCAAGCCTCCTCGACACAGCATCTTCCATCCCAGACCCAATCCAGTGCCACGACGGCCTCGCAAATCCCGCCGTCGATCCTCAACGGCGCGAATCTGCTCGATCTCAAAGACCTGCCCGGCCAGATTTATCCGCTGAAACAGAAACTGGCGCGGGCGCGCGCCGCGGTGGAGGAGTTGCCGGACATGGAGAGGACGGTGGAGGAGCAGGAGGTAGAGATTCAACGTTTGGAGGCGATGGTGAAGGCGTTGAGAACGCGGTTGGCCGGGCTGGGGGATATTGCGCGCAAGAAGTCAGACGTGGAGATGACGGAGCACCAAGAAGGATGAGAACCAGAAGGGCGCGGGAGTCGGAACAGCTGCGAAGTTCAATTGACGGCCTACACCGCAGACGCGTCCTTCTCCATCGAGAGTTGCAGTGAATATCGATTGTGGTGAACCGACAACCTCGGGCTGGATGGGAACGAAGCTACGTCAACAGAGCGGCGCCTGAGGGATCTTGCCATGCGGCTTCGGATATCTACCGACTGTGTGTTTGTTACGACGCATTTGCTGGGTGCTAGAGGGTATCGTTGAAGATCCCGAGCAGACTTTTCTGATCACCACTACCCACTAGGCCGAATCGAAGTCCGACGTTTCGTTGAAATCTGGGAAAGACATGACCATATCCATCGACATAACGCCAAGTGTCCACATCATCCATATGTCGCCCGTTTCAGACCGTGGTCTACACCGGCAATGGGAAGCTAGAGGCCCAATCCGCAATCTCCTGTCTCAACTTCGGGATCTCCTCTACAGAATCGCTTGCGACTTTCTCCTTGAAGTCCTTCAGCTTGTTCGCCTCCTTGGGCAGCTCACCCTGGACCTTCTTGCATATCTTGATGCTCTGGTCAATGTATCTGGCCACTCTCTTAAAGTCCTCCTCTCCGAAGCCCCGAGAGGTCATGGCTGGGGCACCAATACGGATACCGTATGGGGTCAAAGCGGACTTGTCCCCAGGAATACTGTTCTTATTGCAAGCGATGTTGATCTGCTCGAGCACAGCCTCGAGCCGGGCACCATCGAGGGCTTGTGGGCGCAAGTCGAGCAAGACCATGTGTGAGTCGGTTCCATCTGCGACGAGCTTGTATCCCAGCTCTTTGAACTCGGACTCAAGAGCCTTCGCGTTCTTGAGCACTTGTTCCTGGTATGCCTTGAACTCCGGTGTCGCAGCCTGCTTCAACGCAACTGCCAATGCAGTGATGGTGTGGTTATGCGGACCACCCTGATGGCCTGGGAAGACGGAGAAGTTGATGGGCCCTTCGAGGTCGTAGAGGACTTGTTTGCCGGTCTTGGCGTCCGTGCTGCGAACGCCCTTGCGGAAAAAGATCATTGCTCCTCGGGGCCCGCGCAGGGATTTATGTGTGGTAGTTGTGACAACATCGGCGTGTTCGAACGGAGAAGGAATGACACCTGCGGCGATGAGGCCGGAAATGTGCGCCATGTCGACGATCAGGTATGCTCCCACCTTGTCTGCGATTTGTCGCATGCGGGCATAATCAATGAGCCGGCAGTAGGCGGATGTGCCTGCGACGATGCATTTAGGGCGGTACATGAGGGCGTTTTCTTCGAGTCGGTCGTAGTCAATTATGCCGGTCTCGAGGTTTACACGATAGGGGAAGGTTTCGAAGTAGGTTGAGACGGCGGAGATCCTGTGAACTATTGTCAATAATCTGGCTCTTTTGTGTGCTTGCGTACAGTGCTTACTTCCTCTGCGGTGTCTGATACCCGTGACTCAGATGCCCGCCATGCGGCAGATCCAAGCCCATCAAACGATCGTGCGGCCTCATCAATGCCTGGTACACCTGCAGATTCGCGGGAGAACCACTCAAGCATTGCACATTGACTCCCCACTTCTCTGGATCTAGATTGAACGCCTTCAAGGCGCGGGATTGGCAAGTAAGCTCGATAGAGTCGATATGCTGGTTTCCGCCATAGTAGCGGGCTCCGGGGTAGCCTTCGCTGTACTTGTTGGACATAGGGGAGCCGAGGGCGTCGAAGACGGCGCGGGACGTGACATTCTCAGAGGCGATGAGGATGATGGATTCGCGTTGGCGCTTGATTTCTTTTTTCTGTAGAAAGAGTGTCAATGCGACAAGATGTTGGTATAGGACATGTAATTAATACCATGATCTCCGCAATCTCTGGGTCAGACTCGACCAAGGATTTCTCGAGCATCTGTATGTGTGACCTCCCTGTCAGCGTCGTGGCCCGGAGGGGCGTGTGAGCAGACACTTACGTCTTTGTGAGACTGGGAGAGGGCATAGCTGGACGCAGCTATGGACCCCATGATTTTTGAGTCCGTAGCACAGGCACAGTACAGTGATAGAAGCTGTCAGTAGTGGAAGACACACAAGAATGAGAGAGAGATTGTGCAAGAGTCATGGGGATTTCAAGCATTCTTGGACACTTTTTTTTCCTCATTGCGGTGCGAAATCCCCGCCCCGCACTTTCGGGTGGCAGGCTCCACACCAGCGACATGCCTGCATGCATCCAACGCAAGGCAGGCAAGGCAAGGCTAGCTCTGCATTCCACCATCAACACCCCCTTGGCTCCCTATCCAGCTCTGGCAAAAGTATCACCCGGCACTCATCCTTCACATCTCACCACACGCTCCAACATTCTTCATCATGCTCCTACAATCGCTCTCTCGCTTTGCGTGCGCGTAACTCAGCGCGAATTGCGGCAGTTGCGTGTGTTGAGACGTGGGAGTGGATGTGGTCGCGTTTTCCATCGGGAGCTGCATACTGGCAATTACCCCAGGCGCAGTGTGAAGTGAAGTTGTTGTTTTCTCTGGCACCGACATGGTGCAGATCAACGTGCTCCTATACCAATGTCAGCTGCATTAGAGGCGTTTTAACGAAGAACCGAGACTCACGATAAGATCAACGCAACTATCGAAGCGTTGGGTGCACCCTCGCCATTGGCACGGCTCGTTCTGAGGAGTGCCCGTCAGTTGCATGAAATTCCATTCGGAAGAGTCAGGCGTGTCATCCCTCCCCAAATAGATGGGGATTTTCTTCCCCGGATTCTTCCCGTTCACATCCTTGTCATTGGCCCCAGACTTGTTGGATCTGTTCGATGAAGAAGGAGACTCCTAGTCCCGCTTCCTCTTCCCCGGGACATTCTCGCCCCTCTTCTTTCCATTGGCAGTCTTCTTGGAACGTGCTGGTGAAGCAAATCCAGGCGCATCATTCATCTCGACATCTTGCTCTCCCTGCGCAGCTGGACGTGCAGAAACTCCGGGTGGGGTGTACCGCGTCTTCAGTCCTTCAGGCTGCTGTCGGATTTCTTTCGGCTTCCCAGGTTGTGTCGCAGTGAAGGCCTGTGGAGTACCTTCCTGGGATGGGACCTTGATCTGGTCGTTGACCTCTCGCATGACGAAGCTCCGTCCAACCTTCTTCTCGGCTTGCTTGTAACTCGCATCTGGTCCTTGAGGGAGCAACAGCGTTTCATTCTTGGATGGCAATGGCTGCATGCCGTAAGCAACCCCGTTGTGGTTGATGATCGGTGCACCACGCATGACAGCATCTACCGCCAACTCCTTGATCGATTCAATTGGGACATCACTAGGGGCGGCGATGACCCAGACTTCCTTCTCCGACAAGTCGTGGAATTGGCGCACGGTTGAGCTAGAGTCGGATGGCGAAAGCGCAATGGGTTCATATCCCCTTGGCGCCTTGAAAGGTTTTGCAGGTATTGAAGCTCTGGATACCATGGATTTGGCGTCATCGACGGCAGAGGTCTCTTCGGGTTCTGGGGACGGCGAGGAGTCGCTCTTCTGGCTCGAATCCGACGACACTGCTGACCCAATTTCCGACGCGGTTTGCCCGTCGTCACTGTCTGAAGCCTCCCCGTTGTTGTTGTTGTTGTCGTGGTCGCGGTTATCTGTCGCGATTGTCAGTGATGGTTCCCTGGTCAATGGAGCGTTGTAAATCGATTATTCCGTACCTTTGACGCCGTTAGAAGTCTGTGGTTTGGATGTCGGCTGGACTTCATCCTCATCGCTTGAGTCGTACACCCGCTCAGCACTGAGAGGATAGGAGCGCGCAGCTTGAGCCATTTTCTGTCGCGACACACAGGTTTCCTAGAAAGATAGCCGGTCACTACCACAGCTGTGCCGAAATTATTTATTTTTCTTTGTGGTAGAAGCGACAGGTTTTGAGCGTGATTTATCTTCCAGTGTCTGATCTTAAAGTCAACGAGATCTCAAAAAGTTTGACTGCGTAATAATGCGCCGGTGAAACAAATATTAGCGGCGGCTATACCCGGCGCTAGCATGACAAGCATTAGTGACAGCCAAAAGATCGTTGGCAACACCGCGCAGTAACACTTGAATCTTTGCCTCAAAGAAGCCACATTAAAATGCCTTGCTGCCATCGAGCGGTCTCTCCAAGTCAATCACGGCCCGCGGTCACGGCAGGCTGCACTCAGTTGTGAACTAGTGGCCTCGCTCCTTCTTCCTAGTTCGCGTCTTTACTTCTTGCGTCGGGCGTAAATCTCATGCAAACGAGTATGTTAGCAGTCATTGAAAAGGGTTGGCACTGTATTGATGTTCCATTAGATGGTCACAGGCTCAGCGCGGTAGCCAGGCGGCGCCTTCTGCGCGAAGGCGTGTCGGCTGAACCGGCGCCTAGTGGACTATTACCTGTAGAGGCAGCGGATGTCCAGCTAACGGACATCGCTGCAAAGGCAGACTCCACGAAAACCGAGGAGAACACATCCAAAGACGATGGTATCGAGACAGCGAACCAGTTTTCGACCCTAGTTGAAGCTTCTGCCGTTGGGTTTAGCTCTTCCAGAGAAGTCGAACAGTTGACCAGGGAATCGATCAAAATTCGGCTGTCCCGAGGGCAGGTATGTCATCACGCTCGCAATCAAAGACCAGATGCATATCCTGACTAGGTACAGAAATGTGTCGTATTGGGCACCTGTGCCCTTTGGGTCAAGCAAGGATCAGTCTCTATCTACGGTGCAGTGCTGTTTGCATCGACAGCAATCTACCGCATCTATGCGCCCAGCACTCATGCACTTCCTTCCATTGAGGCGATGACGAGCCACGCCGAGCTGCAACTTGACCCTCTCAATGATGGAATTGACGATCTACCACTCGCCGGAGCCAATGACAGGTGGGCTCCGCCCGGCGTCAAGCACTCTGCATCGTCATTCTACGTGCTAGGTCATTCTTTCGAGCTGGACCCTAAAGCTCCTAGGCGCCTCAGAGAGCTGAACATTGCACCATGGAAGAGTTTGCTCACCAGTGTGATAGAATATGACGAGGCGTCACCACCAAGACTCCTGATCTGTGGTAGACGGTCCTCTGGACTTTCGACTTTGGTCAGATGCATTTCAAACCGCTTGCTTGCTAAACAGCTTGCTAGCGCCAAGTCTCCACACAGAACGGGTGTCACGTTGGTGGATCTGGATACACACATGCCGGAATTTGTGCCTCCAGGGATGATCAGTCTGGTGCATGTCAGCAATCTGGTGTTTGGCCCGGCTTTTACGCACCTCCTGCCGCCGTCAAAAGCCGACTCTGATCATGTGTTGGAAAAGCATTTTCTTGGTGACATCAACACTATAGATTTGGCAGACTGGCACATCGCGAGAGTACACGATCTTCTCGACCTTGAAAAGAGTTTCCAATCGAAGCGGAAGACTGCCCCTGCTGTTATTGTTCTCCCAAAGTGGCTGACAGGGATTGATCCCGCAACAGCGAGCAAGCTCTGGAACAAGATGTCGCCCACACAAATCGTCTGTCTTGACCCAAGTCCAACATCGCCCCATCTGGAGCCGTGGCGTCTACTTGCAGAGAGAGAGCGCTGCGTTATCCACCAAATACCAGTCCAGGTGTTTGATAAGATCTCGGCTGTGCGAGAGCACGATCTGCAGATGCAGTCGTACTTCCATCTGGAAGACTTGGAGATCAGTCGACAGTTCTGGAGTGAAACGCCAATACTGGCGACAAAGTCTCGAACGGCGACACTCTCGTATGGCGCTGATGGGGGAATAATATGTGCGATCATCTTGTTAGGCAGCCACATCGCACATGAGGACACTTACGAGGCATTGGACGGAAGCCTTGTCGCACTGGTAGCTGTTCCGACACCAGAAAATTTGGCAAATGAAGGCAGTGCGCCGAACATGGACAGCTTAGACAGCAATTTCCAACCAGGCAAAGTACGAAGGACTGATGAAGATCTGCCCCGCTGGCAAGAACGCGCTGGCGTCGAGAGCTTCTTCCGATTCCCTGCTCAGAATTCCTTCT
Source organism: Phialophora verrucosa (assembly GCA_002099365.1). NCBI lineage: Eukaryota > Fungi > Ascomycota > Eurotiomycetes > Chaetothyriales > Herpotrichiellaceae > Phialophora > Phialophora verrucosa. Next base: position 2,527,153 of record MSED01000004.1, on the reverse strand, counting down.
GTTTGGGACTAGCGCTTGTGCAGGAAATCGACGTTCCCAACAGAAAGGTCAGTCTCATAACAGGACCTGAAGTACGTGTAGATGACATTCAGGGACACGGTCACCATGTCGCACTTGTCGTCCCGAAAGCGGCGGCAGACGGGAGGTTTAGGACGGACTGGGCACAGAGAGAGATGGGTATTAGCCAGGGCCGAAGTCAGAAGAATTGAACCATACCCGAGATCGCCGTTAATCCGAGAGCTTTTAACTACCGACGTCGCCAGGACTCACTACTCAAAGCAGTTGAGTAGGTGTCTCGCATACATGAGTAGCGCCAAAGAGTACATACTAGTTGCAGTGGACCGACCGGATGCATGTAGGAAAAGCCATCTGAATGTCTGTAGAATCGACGAGAGGACGACGACTCGTGTTCGTCGCTCCCTGTTGCCGCCCCGGGGAGGTCTGGATGCCTGTCATCATGCCGCTCCTGATTGGATGCGGCGGAGTATTCCCAGGATGCCACCGCAAGTGGCGGTCTGCGACAAGACTGAGGAAGGCTAGAACACCACTGCCTCACTGACTTATTCGCTCATGACAAAGTCAAGTCCGAGCGAAATAGAAGTGAACTGTCTTCTTCTTACATCGCCCTCGAATTCCTCCCATACACATTAGTTCTCTTCAACCACGGACTCGGTGCTCGATCCACAGCAGTTCGACCCGTAGGAGACCTTCACATCGCGATCACACTCGTCTCCACTACCTCCGGACCCACGGTTGTGTTTGTTACGTTTCTCGCCTTCGAACGAGCACACGAGCTCTTGCCCTCCGCCTAGCGACCCTCAACGACTTCCTTGCACCCTAATTCTTGCCTCAGAGGTCGGTACACAGTAGTCGCAACTGAGAGACATCCGACTGTCTTTCTGAGGGCAGATGATGGCTGGCTTCAGACCCGCCCGATGTGTCCGCCAGCCAGATCTGAACATGCACAGCCTTCTCCACCACAGATTGTAGGACAGTTTACGGGTTGATCAAAGAAGGAGACGAAGAAAAAGGCGACAGCGCAGAAAGATAAAGAATGGATTTCATGGTACGCATGCTCATGGTCATCCTCCCGCGCGTTCGTCACGTTGGTAGCCAGGCTGCCGCATGACCTTGTCGCTTTTCACACCCCTTCAATCTGGCGCAACGACAACTAACAACGTCTCTGCAGCTCGCCCTCACGCATTTCTGCGAGGCGCATGGCCCAAAGTCGGTCCTTTGTACACAAGTCCTTCCGTTAGAGTGCGCAGTCTGTCTGCCACCTTCACCACCACTGAGAGCATCTTCCTCCACCGAATCATTCAACACCAAAATCAATGATTCACCCCTAGAGTCCTCACAGGACTTCCATGTACCGCCCACTTTACGCAAAACAGATACAAACTCTACGTTACCGACCGACTTCTCCGGCGCATCCACCAACGTCGATTCCGAGCCCGAGAGCCCGATCATCGAGAAGCACCCGCTATTCCAGCCGGGGGACCAGAAGCAGACGCTTCCCTCACAATGGCGCTATGGTCGTAATCAGGGCGAGACCTGCGCCAGCTGCACTTTCTCTGTTCCAAAGGCTGTGGCAGAGCAACTACCTGCGGGAGCTCCAGGCAGTAAGAGAGCCGATGGCACCAACACCACCAACACAGGACCGCCTGTACTGCGTTCGAGAGAATTCGTCTGTCTGCGTGAGAGGAAGAGACGTAACAGTGGTACTCAAGCCTCGTACGACTCCAAATCTTCGTCATACGGCTCGTCCGTCCTCTCCTCGGCCTTTTCTCAGACGAGTTCGCGCCCACGGTCTCATCATTCAGACGACTGTCACGATCATACCCTGACGTACCTTACCGCAAAATCCCCTGTCGACCCTGAAAGCTATGCACAACTCCGCGCATCCGTTATCCGAACACTGTCGTGTGAACTGCTTCCACGGGGCATGTCTGATGGCCCCTTCTGCTTTGGTGACTCGAACACAGGCTATACCATCGCATACGTATTTCGGTTGACCGACCCAAAAGCCAGAGGTCGACGCCGCGCATACGCTTTCGTCGCCCTGGCTGGTAAGGATGCCAGCCGCGCCTTTCAAGCTTGCCCGATGCTGTGGGAGTCGTTCAAGCGCATGGCCAAGGGCATCGAAACTGCCGCCCAAAGAAATCAGGATAGACAACGTGAGAAAGAAGAGAAGGTGTCTGTGGATGCGATCCGAGGTGGTGCCAGGAATTACACACCCGTATCTTCGTTCCTGACGTCCCGAACCATGGATCCGACCGGCCATCCTCGTCGTGCTGGACAGGCCACGCCTCGAAGTCTCGCCGAGATTGTCGGTGACGAAAACATCTTCGCGTTCCTCCACCAGTATTTCGTGGCCATCCTTCGCTGCCTAGGTGATCAATTTGGCGGGACACCACTCGCGGAGCAGCCCTCTGTGTTTCACTCTACTAGCGAGGAAGCACCGCAGTTCAACAAGGCTGACGTCGTCGGGGAACGAAAACATGGGAGTGCCTCTGATGTTCCAAGGCCCGATGCGGAGCATATTGAGAGCCTACGAGATGCAGATGCGACGCCGAAGCCCCAATACTATCAGATGAGTCCAACCAAGACGTGGCCACTGGAGCAAGCGCAGCCTCCGAAGACCTCCATACCGAAGGAGGACAATGACGACGACATTGAACTCTCCAAAGCAAAGGCGAGGAAGAGCCTCGGGGAGAAGGACAAGAACAAAGTGATCACAGGTAATACCTTGTCATTCAGGAAGTCCAGCCCACAATGCGCAGTGTCCCGTGTGGTCAATGAGACTGCACAGAGGCAAGTCCTTGTATGAGTACGGTCTGGCAGATCGGGTGCAACCTGCCATCTAGTAATGAATCAATCGTTGCTACTAGGACGAAAGAAGGTGATAAGCGTACTACGCTTCATGGAGGGGAGGGGAGGGGAGGGCGGCTATCTGCTTCAGATGATTTCAGCTTTGCTTACCAGCAAGATGATACCACGATACATCGATCTTCTTATACCATTGTGGTATACCAATGGATATGAATGGAGTTAATGGTGGACCTCGGGATGGTCTATATGTACGTTATACCTGGTGATGAGCCGTGCAAGCTATTGCTGTGATCAATTTAGACCACTTGCGCTTCGAGGATGCGACCTCCGATTGAGTCCCGATTGACTGGTCAGTGGAGTTTCTTCAGCTACGAAGCACATGAGCTATTTTGTTGGGTGTCTAGCTAGTGAACGTGATAACTCTGTCCACAGTATTCCCGACTTTTGGCATCATTCTGCCTGGACATGGATAATCGAGCTGAGCGAATTTAAACATGTACACGGCTCGAGCGTATCATTCGTACTTGTTTGATCGTCCATGCTTACGGAATATCGACCACATCTTGTGCCAGTACACTGACAGGACGAACCTCACGACTCTGAGGTCTCAAGTTGATTTACTCGGTAGTTGAGCAGAGCTTCTCATGGTCATGGCGGGACTTGTGCAAGACCGTCGATAGATTTCTCTGCAACAAGATCGCTAGCGCAGTCAGGGTTATCTACAACACCCACGTAAACTTCTCGACAACGCAATGGTGACACTTGACACTCAGAACGAGTAGGCAAGGGTGAAGCAATTGCGATGGTGAGAATGAGCACTGGTGACCTTTGGGGGGATACAGTCTGGAAAAGCCAAAGCGTAAACATCCACCGTAGGAAAGCATATTGAATACAGCGGCGCACATCAGTCTCAAGCGCAAGCCGCCTGGCACGCAATTTGGCGCCTCTGTAGCATCAGACGGGCCTTCTTACATTGCCCCTGCCACCACTGCACCACGACCAGGTTAGTGTGCGTATCTGGCAGTGCTCCAGAGGCTCTTAAGATAGATCTGGACGTTATCATTTGTAATTGCCCATCGTCGCAAGGCCCCATTCCATGTCGCAAAGGGAAGGAGTGATGGTGGTTTGATGCTCCCGATAATCGGCGTCCGCTGCCTGCCTGGGAGGGGAGGAGGAAGCCGTTGACACCGTCATGCTGTCTCGAACACTTTTCCCGGTGCCGTGCGGGAGGCGCACGCTCTCACAGTCGTTGTATCCCGTTTCTGCCCGTCTGGTCCGCCTAGGGCGCCATGCGGCGGTGAGACCGGGGGTTCGGCTTTTCGCACACTCAGCGTTCAGTAGACGCGAAGATGAGCAGAAGAGGCCTATACAGGTCGCCGCCGGACCAGATGATGGGCTGAAGAAGACCGTACAAGGCGTCAAATTAGCCGAAGCACCTGCAGCGAGGTCAGACACGTCAGATGTCACTAAGCCAGAGTCTCTGCAGAATCCCGAGCCGCTCAAAGCTGCCCCAAGCGCGCCCAAGAAGGAAGCTCTGCTGTCGGAGAAGGTGGTTTCCAACAAGGAGCAGCGGAAAATTGATCTGGCCATCATGAGGGAGATGGTCCAGTATCTGTGGCCAAAGGGCGATTGGGGCACGAAACTTCGCGTCGGTGGCGCGCTTTCACTCTTGGTCGGGGCGAAGATCTTAAATGTCAACGTCCCCTTCTACTTTAAGAGCATCGTGGACTCGATGAACATTGATTTCTTGGCCGTGGGCGGCACGGCCTGGACGGTGGCAGGCTCGATGATCGTCGCATACGGCGTGACTCGCATTGGGGCCACCTTGTTCCAAGAGCTCCGGAATGCCGTCTTTGCCAGCGTTGCCCAGAAAGCCATACGAAACGTGGCCAAGAATGTCTTTGCACATCTGCTACGGTTGGACCTGAACTTTCATCTGTCAAGGCAAACTGGTGGACTGACAAGAGCGCTGGATCGGGGTACGAAGGGTATCAGCTTCCTGCTGACCTCGATGCTGTTTCACATCTTCCCTACGGTGCTGGAGATCTCGCTGGTTTGCGGCATTCTGACATATCAATACGGCGCGCAATTCGCAGCTATTACGGCGGCTACTATGGTGGCATATTCTACATTTACCATCACGACGACGTCTTGGAGGACCAAGTTCCGCAAGCAGGCCAACGCCGCGGATAACCAGGGGGCCACCGTTGCCGTTGACACTCTGATCAACTATGAGGCTGTCAAATACTTCAATAACGAGAAGTTCGAGGTCAACCGATATGATGCGGCGTTGAAGAAATACGAGGATGCATCGATCAAGGTCACCACTTCCTTGGCCTTCTTGAACACGGGTCAGAATGTAATCTTCTCGGGTGCTCTGGCAGCCATGATGTACATGGCGGCAAACGGGGTGGCAAGTGGTGCACTGACGGTTGGAGATTTAGTCATGGTCAATCAACTCGTCTTCCAGCTATCAGTACCACTGAATTTCTTGGGTTCGGTATACCGAGAACTCCGACAATCTCTCTTGGATATGGAGACGCTGTTCAATTTGCAGAAGGTCAATGTGACCGTCAAGGAGGTTGCGAATCCGCGGCCGCTCGCTTTGGCCAAGGGAGGTGAGATCAAGTTCCAAGACGTTACGTTCGGCTATCACGCTGATCGGATGATCCTGAGAAACTTGACCATGACCATCCCTGCGGGCAAGAAGGTTGCGATTGTCGGACCCAGTGGCTGTGGGAAGTCGACTATACTCCGGTTGCTGTTTCGCTTCTACGATGCCGATTCGGGGACGATCCTGATCGATGGGCAAAACATCAAGGAAGTCAGTCTTGACAGTTTACGGGAGAGCATCGGCGTAGTCCCGCAGGATACACCGCTGTTCAACAACACGATCGAGCACAACATCCGGTATGGCAAGATTGATGCCTCGCTGGATGATGTCAAAAAAGCTGCTCAACGAGCACGCATTGCCGATCTCATCGAACGTCTGCCCGCCGGATGGAATACCATGGTGGGCGAACGGGGCATGATGATCTCTGGTGGCGAGAAGCAGAGGCTTGCTGTTGCGCGACTCATTTTGAAGGATCCACCACTGCTATTCTTCGATGAAGCAACGTCGGCGCTTGACACCTATACCGAGCAGACGCTGCTGCAAAACATCAACAGTATCTTGAAGGAGAAAGCTCGAACAAGTGTGTTTGTGGCGCATCGGTTGCGGACCATCTTTGACTGCGATATCATCTTCGTGCTCAAGGAGGGACGAGTGGTCGAGCAAGGCAATCACGCCGAGCTGCTCGCCATGAACGGTCTCTATGCGGACCTCTGGGCAGCCCAAGAAGTTTCCATCGGGCAAGATATGACGCTTGAGAAAGAGCTGGAAGAGGAACGTGAGATTGAGAGAAAGGAGACCTGATCGAAAATTGAAGATAAAAGACCATCACTCTGCTTGCAGTTGCTCCTAACCCCATCCGACTGAGCAGTTGTCGGTAAGGGGATAGTCGAACGCGTCGAAATGCTCCAAGAGAGCCGTTTCTGTTGTCTTTACCGATCTTCCAACGAGATATCCCGAAGCCGGTGTCATGATTCCCGCGCGGCCAAAGCTGCGAACGATGGGGCCGACGGATTCGGTTGTCCAGAAATCATTCCCTAAAGGTTACTCGGGAAGCGAGATGATGAACCAGGCTCTGGCGTGGACAGCGACCAGGGGGCGCGAATGTTGGCTTCGCACGTGGCGCTGGAGATGCCCACTTGCAGACTGCCCCTACAGCTTGATGAAGTTTAGCGAGAGCAGCCTCGGTGGGGTCCTGGAAGTCTCCTCCTTACTGTGTAACACAAAATGCTTGATGCCTCTGCAAGAGTGTTGATGGTTGAGACTCCAGCTGAAGGGGAGCTCCAGTGTTGGATACATATGGGTTGATATCGTGAAGATAGACAGGAGCTCGCATCTCAACTTCAATCTCAATCTCCATCGCAGTCTCAGACTTCTTCATGTGCGAGACCTCCATGGAAGCGATCCCATCATCGAGGCTAGAAGCAGTGGAAGCGCAGGGCTAGGCTCCTTTCTTAGCCAGACTGTGGGAGGGAGAGGTCGCTAGTTAAGCTCCCCATTGCCATGGTTAACAGGCCAAGCGGCCCTAAGACTTAACTAAACCCACCTAAACCCTAGAAACCACGCCCGAAGAGATTGCGCCGGCAGCTCCTTTTCTTGCAAGGCATGCGTTCCACTTCGCTCTCCTCGTGCTCGAGCTGCTCATAAGCCAAAGCGACTCCCACTCTCTTTACTCCGTTCTCGCTGCCGGCGACGAGGATACCTACACTCACTAGACAACACGATCAGTCGCTCTCTACCTGCATTTCTCAGCGCAAGTGCACACGCATCTCGAATAGCCTCCGCACCCAAACTACTGCACGCTTGCAGCTGTCCGCTCGTTTCAGATCCAAAGAGGTTGCATTAGGTGCTGCAATCGCGAAGGTTCCGGACGAACTCAACCCGTGCACAAGACATCCCATCCCATCCCATCGCTTCCCGCGCACGAGGCAGTTCAGTTACGGGGTCCCGCATTGCACGGGTCGTCAGCTTTCCCAAAGTCCGAATAAATTGCTCATCTGACCAGAGCACTCGTACTACTACACCTACCACATAAGAATACACCCGGGCCCCCGCTATCCGATCGACATTCACCCCTTCTCGAAACATTTCCCCGCCAGGGACCGAAGTATCCGAACAAGATATCAGGAACCTCGCATTATCAGTATCCCTCTTGGTCGCGGAGACAAAGAGAGCCAGTTCAAGGACAGCCAGCACTCGCACTTCCCATCCGCAAGCGCTTGAACGCGGCGCTGCTCGTATTCGAAAGGGGCTCCTCCCTAGGCCCAGCATCGGAAAGGAATCAGCTTACGTTGACGGTAACTGGTGCTGCACGGCTACGGCATCAAAAACGGACTTGCTCCCGCCGAACACACAACCTCGTTTCGTCCACCCATTTGCGGAAACTCTCATTCAAGTCGTCCAAGATGGGCCTCTTCGACAAGCTCCAAGCAAGTGAGTCCTTCGCGCCCAGCGAACTCCTCACACAATGGACGTGCTCATGCTGACCACCCGTTGCAGAACTCGACCTCTACCGCCTCGAGCAGAAATACGCTCGCCGCAAGAACAGAAGCACGTTCACGACAGGCGCCGTGTACCAGGACGGAGAGTACTTTTACACGGGCGCCTCCGACGCACGCAGTCCAACCATGTCGACCAATAGCACTGGCAATTCGAACAGCTCGACAAACAGCAACAAGAGGGGGTCGCAAATGTGGGTGCCGCCCGAAACGCGGAGATGAACTGCTGCGTTGCGTGTTTTAACGAGTTTCGTGCCGGCTAGGGAAAGAGCACGGACTGCCGGGTGGATGTTTCTGATGTGAATATTTTTGTGTTCTTGGGTTCCCTGTCGATTGAGCATAGCACTGGCGTTAGCACGGAGCCTTTCTTCTGCCTTCTTTTTTGGATCCGCAGGTTTTATGTGCATGACTGGGAAGTTTCGAAGGCGCGAGAGGTATGAGCGAACGAGGACGAGGGGTGGTGGTGGTGGTTGCAACGATTTCGAGAGCAAGATAAGAGAAAAGACGGAGCGATCACTCAACCACGCCGCCGCGGACCGGAGGCATGGTCTCGACGTTGAAGAGATGCTGCTAGAAAGATACATAGATGTATACATAGATACCCGAGTACAGGTACAGCTACACGTACAGAGTATTGGTTATAGCCTTACGCATACATTCATCCGTTCTCCAGCCCAACTCGACCATTGGGCATTCCAGTGGTGAGTCGGGAGATGTGAGGTACTCGGTAGGCTGGGCTGGTGTGCAATAACTCTATGCATATAGTGTCACCGGGAAGACCATCTCGACACTCGACACTCGACACTCGCTTCCCCCCTTCCATCTCGTCTTATCTTCTCTCACATCTCAATGGATTCCCAACCTCAAAGCGTCGCCTTCTCACTAACTCGCCATCTCCCTCTCCCCCCCTCCTCCCCGACACGAACGACCCGGCCATCCTTCCTCAACTTCTCCAGCACCATCAGCAGGCCCTTCTCCGCCGGTTCCCACAGATTCTCGGGATAATGCCGATAAATCACCTTCACCATCTCCATGCTGTCCCATTCTTTGCCGGCGATCAATTCTTTCGCTCCTGCCACGGTCCCTGACTTTGCTTTGGCGTCCGGGTCCAGGACCGGGGCATCATCGCCCTCGCCCTCGCTCTCCCCCTCTCTGGTGATCGAGTCGTGCACGACCGGCACGGTCGAATGCGGCGGTTTGACGGTCCCGTATTTCAGCACGTTGAGGGCCTCGTCCTCGCGCATGCGTCGGTGGGTGATGTATTCGTCGATCTTGGCCACCGCGTCGTCGATCACTTGGCCGTGGCCGGGGTATGCTCTTTTGACGGTCGTGCTTGAGACGGAGGCATTATCGGCGCCGCCGGTGTGGGCGGACGAGTTCGGGCCCCCCGAAATCGAACTCGAACTCGAATCCGAAATGCCGTTTTGCGTGGTGTCTTGCTGCTGCTGCTGCTGCTGCTGCAGCGCGGCCACCGCGTCGATGACCCATCGTTTCATCACGTTTAAACTTTGCAGATAGAGCTGCAGGTCTTCAAACACGGCGGTGCCGTGCCCGAGGACGTTGTCAGCCGTGAAGAGGGCGCCGATCTCAGAGGGGTCTGGCGACCGCGTGACCTGGAAGACCATGTGGTCTTTCGCGTGTCCCGGGGTGTGAATGGCTTGGACTTCGAAGGAGGCTTGGTCCCCGCTCCCGTTCGTCCCGCTGGTTGAGAATTTCTGGCCGTCGTGGATGTCGTACACGCGGGACGGGTCGATCAGGGAGTCCGGATTCCAGGCGGGCAGGTTCTTGTACACTTTCATTTCGTGGCTGGGGCTCAGTTCGGCGGAGAGGTGTTCCAAATCGGTCACACCACCTAGGTGGTCGTGGTGCCAGTGCGTCAGGAGGCATGTAGATATGTGGAGTGGCTGTGCGGTCGTGGAGTTGAGGACCGCGCGGACGGTGTCGATCCATTTCTTCTCGCCGGCACCGGTGTCGATGAGGATGCGCGACGATCCCGACCCGAGGAGGTACGTGTTCGTGCCTTGGAGAGTGAACTGTGAGGTGAGTTAAAAACAGGACGTCGTGGAAAAGAGACATGGTAGGGCGAGCGGTGATGCATGCAGAAAGGGATTGAAGTCCCCAGGAACAAAAACAGCAAGGGTAGACAGTCAGATCACTCCTCCCTCCTCCACCGGAGCCCTCCTCAGTAAATACAAAACAGCCCTTCTTCCTCTTCTGCATTCCCTTCCCCAAGTGGAGGCGAGACAAGGATCACAATCATCATGGGTACCAACCCTAGACTGAACAAGACGTCCGTAACCAAGAGACCGAGACTTGCACTCACCTTGCTAGGATTGCCGCCCAGTATCCGGATGATATTGGAACTGACCTGCTCCCAGTCCGGGAGATGAGGCAAATTCTGCGCCATGCCGCCCGTGTGTGGTCGCGATATGAGCGTGGATCTATGGATGAGTCGCAGGCCGCGGGGTTGAATTCGCATATACTCGCGGATCTATTTCCCCACGTCTCGCATACACTGGTCCTGGTCCTGGTCCGGTAGTGTCGAGGATCGTCGGCGAACTATGCTACGACTCTGGTCGAAGTTGGTCGGACCGGACGGGGTTCTGAGTCAAGTCACGCTTGAGTGGAACGAGGCGGAGAATCACGCATCCAGAAGAGAAGAACTTAGATGCCGAGGAGTTTGTGTCGCCCAGATGAATTTCAAATCAAGAGAGTCCAGGTACATATATGGGCAGTGATGGAAGATACGGCGCATTCATCTCGCAACCAGTATTGAACGTCGGATTGTCAATCCGCTTTCTTCTTTGTGCCGAGGTTCGATCGGCTTTACTGCTTCAGCAGGCTGACACAAACTGCCACAAGGCTGCTGAGATCACATCGATGCCGTCTGCTTGGAACGATGACAATCCTGGTGCATTGGTATACTCGCTACGGAAAATACATAACATCGTGCTACCCACCCACCATGGCACACTACCCGACGTAATCGACACTGGACCTCGACCTGTTCGACAGACATCCCCAGCATCTGTATCGGAGGCTATTATGAGTTGCCCATGATTGTGTCGTTGATGGTGACCCAGCTGACCTTGCATCCTGTACACAAAATTGCATGTTGATTTTTTCTCCGTCCTTTACTCTCCGCGGTGGCTCTTGGCCATGGTGTTCAAAGCACTACCGTTCTTGAACCATTCGATTTGGCCGGCATTGAATGTGTGGGACAACTCGCAGTCCCATGGCTCTCCATCCTTGGGGTGTACTTTCATGATCAAGGGCTTGCCGACTTCTAGGCCAGTCACAAAGAGATCGACCTTGTCGTCGGGGTTGATCTTGTCATAATCCTCGGGGTTAGAGAAGGTCAAGGGCAACATGCCTTGCTTCTTCAAGTTGGTTTCGTGGATACGGGCAAAGCTTCGGGTGATGATGGCAATGCCACCGAGATGTCGGGGTTCGAGGGCAGCGTGTTCTCGCGAGGAACCTTCACCGTAATTGTAATCGCCGATGACAACCCATTTGATCCCATCCTTCTTGTACTGACGCGCAGTAGCAGGCACAGCATCGTATTCGCCAGTCTTGAAGTTCTTGACCTTATTGGCCTCGCCGTTGGCGGCGTTGATGGCGCCGATCAACATATTGTTGCTGATGTTATCGAGGTGACCACGATACTTGAGCCAGGGACCAGCCATGGAGATATGATCAGTGGTGGTCTTTCCCTTGGTCTTGATGAGGATAGGCAGGTCGAGGAAATCTTTGCCGTCCCATGCTTGGAACGGCTCGAGGACTTGGAGACGGTCGGAGGTTGGAGAGACCTGAACTTGAACCGAAGAGCGCTCCTCAGGCGGTGGTTGGCTGTCCTGTTATCAGCATACAAATCCTGTTTCGGGATTAGGGCTTTGGGGGAGACTTACTAGGTATCCTGGCCCGGGTCATACCCGTTCTTCGGTAGACCGTCACCGGTTGGTGGCTTGAGTTTGAACTCGTTTCCATCCTTGTCCTTCAAGGTATCGGTAAGAGGATTGAAATTGAGGGTGCCAGCAATGGTCATGGCAACGACCAGGTCCGGAGATGTAACAAACGAATGCGTAGCAGGGTTCGCGTCGTTTCGGCCGGTGAAATTCCGATTGTAAGACGAGATGATCGAATTGGGTTCTCCCTTCTTCACATCTCGACGGTCCCATTGCCCGATGCAAGGGCCGCAGGCATTGGCAAGGACAATTCCGCCAAACTCTTCAAAGGTCTTGAGTTGACCGTCCCGTTCGATCGTGGCACGGATTTGTTCTGAACCCGGTGTAACGGTAAAGAGCGACTTGGCCTTGATGCCGTGATCCATAGCATCCTGAGCAATCGAGGCTCCGCGAGACCTTAAGTCCCGGTAAGTTAGTATCATTTCTGGACGAATAATGAGATGGATGTGAGCACTTACATATCTTCATACGAAGAGTTCGTGCAAGAACCGATGAGGCCAACCTTGAGCTCCTCAGGCCACTTGTTGTCTTTGACTGCCTGCTTGAACTGGGAGATGGGGGTGGCTAAGTCAGGGGTGAAGGGCCCATTGATGTGCGGCTCGAGCTCTGAAAGATTGATCTCGATGAGCTGGTCGTACTCAGCACCCTCATCCTCGTGAAGCTCTGCGGCGTAGTGGCGAGCGAAGTCGCCAATTGCCCCACGCTTAGTAGCAGCGAGGTAGTCGTACATGCGGTCGTTGAAGGGGAACAAACTCGTAGTTGCTCCAATTTCAGCACCCATCTGTGGATATGGTTAGCATGACCGCGTGGAGACGAGAGGAGGGGTTTCTCATGCGTTGCAAATAGTGCTGCGAAAACGTCAGTATCGGAAGTTCAAGGAGAGTCAGTGAAACTTACCCCATGCCGGTACAAGACAAAGTGTTGGTTCCAGGACCTGATTAGTGACGCATGTTAGTATCGATTAACCAGCAACAAACAAATCAACAGTGACAGTGCTCTTAGAATCGACGCGGCCGAAAAGGATTGAGATTTCGGAGGCCGTCCGAGAACTCGAAAAGGAAAGAGTGTGGTTGACGAGATTGCTTCCAGAGGTAGCCAGGCCAGTGATCTCTGTCAATCGTTGTCGGTGATGCTGATGGTTGCCTGTAAGTCGACAAGGCGACGGCCCAGAGTACTTTGGGGGCGGTCATCTGGGAGGCATCTTTCAGCACGGTATGTTTCGGCGGTGTCCCCCTGAACGGCGGCCTCCAAGAGCAAAGTGTCCTGGTCCAGCGCAATCTATCCTTTAACTGCTTGCGCGGTTGGCGGCGTGCCTACGCATGGCACAGTAATGTGCTTTTTCCGCCCCTGCCATCATTCGCAAGTTGATTGGCTTATTGGCGACTTCTTGCACCGTATTCGTCCGCTGGCAACGCGGCCGCGCCTCTTGTCCACTTTTACCTAGTCTGGTTGTGCTGTTCATGCCAATTGGCCGGATCCTTCTCTTTAGGGGCCTTGTAATACTCGGCAGAACCATGTCGGTGCACTAGAGTTGACACATCCAGCCCAGGGCAGAATCGTGGCCTCTAGTCAGGACCTGAAGGAATGATGGTGTCTCCAGGAGACCAGTCCGAGAACCACGACAGTTGCTCCGCAATGTTGATCGATCCAGAAGGTAAAGTCGAAAACCGGTTCCGAGAAGTAATGACGATCGCTCTGGGGAAACATGAAAACCAAAGAGCGACTCTACTCACCATGATATTCAACAATAGCTGGATATTGTCAGAGAGCTATCCCAATGTAGAGGGGAATAAAGATACTCACCTCCGGTGCCGCCCTTTACAGTCAATATGCCTGCCACCTTGAGGATGATATCTGAGGTACAGGTCAGCATTAAACGAGCGGCAATGCAATTGTAGCTTCCTCACCCTTGGGAGCAGTCCAGCCAGACATTTCACCGGTTAGCTTGACACCAATGTACTTGGGTGCTTTCAGTTCCCAGGGAAGATTGGCCATGACGTCGACGGCATCAGCACCACCAACACCGATTGCAGCCATACCGAGACCGCCAGCGTTCGGCGTGTGGGAATCTGTTCCGATCATCAAGCCACCGGGGAAAGCGTAGTTTTCGAGGACAATCTGATGGATAATGCCCGAGCCCGGTCGCCAGAAACCAATGTTGTACTTGGCGCAAGCGGAGGACAAGAAATCATAGACCTCCTTGTTGATGTCCTTCGCTCTGCTCAAATCCTTCTCTCCACCAATCTGAGCCTCGATTAAATGGTCGCAGTGAACGGTAGTCGGGGTCGCAACTGAGGGCATCCCAGCGGACATGAATTGAAGAATGGCCATTTGTGCGGTAGCATCTTGACAAGCAACTCGATCAGGTCTAAGCTTGAGGTATGACACTCCACGTTCGATGTCTTGGCCGTGAGGGTCATCCAAGTGCGAATAGAGGATTTTCTCGCCGTAGGTCAACGGCCGGTTGAGTCTGCTGCGGACGATCGCCAGATTTTCTGACATTTTCCTACACCACGTATCAGTTTGGCCCAGCTGTTTGAAGCGATCTTGAACTCACTTATAGTTGATGTAGTGGCCTTTTTCCCAATTCGTCATCTCGACCTGTATCCGGCTGTCAGGATGGTGCACCAAATGGCTTATACTGGGAAGACTTATTTTTGCTCAGAGGATCATCGGAGACGGTAGCGTATCCCATCCTGGGCATCCGCAGAGCCTGAGCACGGTCGTTAGCTAGGTTTGCCGCTTCCGGTTCGATACAGATAGAGGACTGACAGATGAGACATTGGCTCCCTAGACGTAGGTGACATATTAGCTGAGACTCAAACAAAGGCAAGAGGCTCTGCGGAGACTGGGTTGTTGCAGTGGTCATCTGGAGGCCAGGAGGACAGGCATGCGAGCAAGGGCTCGGGCATGATGCAAAAGCACTTACCAAGCGCGACCCCAAGCGGCCCAAAGGCCTCGTGGACATCATGATGGCGACAATGCTTGATCACTAGCAGAAAAGCAAAGGGTTCAAGCTCGACGGGCAGGATGCACAGCACCTGAGGGAGAGTGGAGAGGTGGTGGAAAGAATTGAAGAAAGAAGCTGGTGAAGAGTGGACGGAGATGTGGATGCAAATGGAGGAGTTGCTCGAAGCTCCAAGTCGCAGCGCCAATCAGCCTCGGGGGAATGAGCAACCCGCGATAAGCTCTTGGACGACGTCAACCACAACAACGTCAATGGCTGCAGCTCCTCAGTAAACTACGCAACGCTTGAGACAGATCGACTGTGAAGTAATGCCTTTTCAGACCTTGATATATTTTCTCGCCGGAGGACCGCGTGAGGTGCTGCATCGCTCCGCAAACCTAGGCAATGGGTCCACTTGCCCTCCATGCTTCCGAGCAAATGCCTCAAGCCTCGCCATTTTCTTCTGGCCTGCAGACCCTCCCACCAGCCAATCACAGCTGAGACGATTACCTACCTCACTCACAGCAGCCCCCTTCGCAAATCACTGTCGCAATGTTTTATGTGTTCCATCTAGCAAGGGATTTATTGCTACGTCCTAGATAGTGTCTGAAACCGTGGAGGTCGGGCGAGTGCGAGCTGGTCAGGAAGACAGCAACAGTTTATTTCTACATGTCGCACACATGGACAGTGTACGGTCTAGAGAGGGCAACGTCAGGTCCAATCCGAGGCAAAAGACGTCTCGGCGCCATGATTCGCATCCGCTGCGGAACGACCACTCGGAAAGTCGCGCTCTTGCTGGCGCTGTTTTCGCAAGGCTGAGGCCCGGCTAAAGCTGCCCAAACAAAACTTTTGACCACAAGAAAAATATCCACACCATTCATCTGCGCCTTCACGGCCGTGCATGTTCATCGCCGCCAGATCCCATCCGACCGACGGTTCGAGCCAACCCTTCTGACGGAGAAAATACCGAAACACCAACATGGGCAGCATTCGACGCACCAAGACGAAGCGGCGCACCCGGTCCGTTTTGCGCCCTGGCACTCACAATCGTGCCGCAGCTAACTATAGTCCAGCGACCTCGATCAAGTCAAAGCCGACCTGAAGTCTCCCAGGCATCTACGCCTTCATCAAAACACTAAAGCATCCGAAGACCTTCCAGCTCTAGGGGCGTTCTATTGTATCGAGTGCGCCAAGTACTTTTCCGACAGTCGCAACATGAATGAGCATCGGAGGGGAAAGAATCACAAGCGACGGTAATATCAGATCCCGTGGATCAATGTCTGTCCATCCTGACGCATATTATAGGGTGCGCATGCTCAAGGAAGATGCCCATACTCAGAAGATGGCAGATGCTGCCGTGGGTCTGGGCACGGACGACCGACGGGCTCGACTCGCAGAGAACGATGTCCAAGCCGGCGTCCGTAACGAGGCCATGAAGGATGTCGAGCGTTGAGGTCCGACGTCGGCCAAAACATAATTGCTTCTTAAATGACTGTCCAGCTGGCGATGCGGTAGCGATGACCAGTCACGTCGCTTTTCGACGGCAAAGGGGTGCTCTCGATTTAGTGAGTGCACACAGTCTCGCGTACAGCATTCGGACCGGCACAGCTCTACTTCATTGTTGGTAGGTAGCGTCATCGATCGCCACCAAGGAACGCCATAATCCTTTCGTATGCGTACCACTACCAGATCGTTGGTGAATACCTCGAAAGCAAGTGCAATGACGTACCTGGACAGCATTCACGATGAAAGCCCTCAAACTGCAGATGCCTACACCGCGATAGAAACCTCCAACGCCAGAGCTCCGCCATATCTCACAAGCAATGCCCAATGACGACTGCTCTCGATGAGCCGCCCTATCACTTCCGGGTAGGAGTCGCTGGCGCTCGACCGTCCAAGAAGGCTGTGTTTGCAGACGAGTCTTGATGACATCTAGAGGATAGATGGATACCCATGTGATAACTCCGGCAATGCCTCCGCTGATTAGAATGTCGGCAGCAGTAGGAGAGATGAATGGATCGGCTTGCCGTGAGAGAAGCAGGCGCTTGGTCAGCTCATATGACCAAAAATACCAACCATATCCGAACGAATCTCTAAATGCTGTGATCGTTCCTCCGTAGTAGAGCCCGCGTATACCACCATGCTTCCATACATCCTTCAGCACATGGTACGAAGACCCTTGTCCATCGACAACGAGTTGAGCCCTGCATTTTACGAGCTCAGATGGAGCTGAGACGACGAACGTAGCCAGCCCTCCGACCGCCCCCGCGACCCAAATCTTGCTCAAGCCCACGCCAGCCAGCTTCGTATAGTCAAAGATACTTGGGTCCATCAAATTGAGGGAACGATTGAAGGACAGGAACAAGATCGAGTTTAATGCACCATAACCAAGGACGGGAGCTGCTGCCCCTCTGAATAATGCTGTAAACTTCCTGATAGCATCCTCAGGCTCCCGAGTAACAACAGAACTGGCACCATCTGCACTGGCTTGTGCTATCACTTTGAGAACATCCAGACGATTCCCGATGAGTATCCCAACGGCACCGGAGACATAGCTGGCCCAGAAGTCGGCCGACATGCTGATCAGCCTAAACCAACCCCTTGAAGCCACAAAACGAGATAGTTGCCCCTGCTATATCATCTTTCGAACACCTGGCTATAACAAACGCAGCAAATGGACGAGTAGGAACCGGGGTCCATTTGTGTGACAGAATCTCGGCTGGTGGGCTTCGCCGGTAGCGGAGCTTCATCACGTGAATACGCGTTGGCTTGTCGCGTTCTCGAGCGCGACCGCCACTTCCTGCAAGTCAGTTGCTCCATGGCCTCCCAAGAGTGCTAATCTCTTTGGTTGCGTCTCTGACGGCTCTCAATGCTGCCGTATTCCCTTAAACATGTATGTATGACTATCTCCTCCCTGTGCTGGATGTCGACGCTCATCTTACCCTGTAGGATACGCACAAAGTTCATCTCGGTCGAGCATTACAAAGAGAACATTCCGCCTGCGAAAGCTGGCCGCCTCAGCGTCAACTCTCCGGCAGCACTCGACCGATTGATCAAGCCTTTCAAGTGTCCCGGCTCAGCCAATGCTCGTAAATCCAAGGGTGAGCCAGCCAGGAAGAGAAGAAAGGTCAACTACGCCGAAGAAGGTGCTAGCAATGAAGATACAAGTGGCGGCTTCAGTCTCGACCCAGAGAGTAGAGCTCTCAAGGACCGATACCCGGTGTTCAAGGTCAAAGACAAGGAATCCACTTTCCGTTCACGCTTCTCAATACCGTTGATCAACAAGAACACGTTTGATCCGTCACGCCCCGCACCCAGTCTCGGAATGCGGCGAGGTGTTGGCTTCGTCAACAAGCCGTTGCATGACCCCAGCGGGGAGTTTGCGATTGTCTTGTACGACCCGACCATAGACGACAAGCCGCAGGACATTTCGGACGACAAAAAGGAGGAAGAGAAACCGACACTCGACACACCTCTCATGCATAAAAGCCTCGCCGAAATACTGGGCATCAAGAAGCAAGTTGAAGGCGAGAGACCAAAAGTCCCCGTTGTCATCGACCCAAGGCTGGCGAAAGTCCTTCGACCCCATCAAGTTGAAGGCGTCAAGTTCTTGTATCGATGTACCACGGGCTTAGTGGATGAGAAAGCCAAAGGCTGCATCATGGCTGATGAGATGGGTTTAGGAAAGACTCTCCAGTGCATTACTCTGATGTGGACTTTGCTCAAGCAATCCCCTGAGGCAGGCAAATCCACCATCCAGAAATGTATTATTGCGTGTCCAGCCAGCCTTGTCAAGAACTGGGCAAATGAGCTTGTCAAGTGGCTTGGTGAGGGAGCTATCACTCCCTTTGCCATTGACGGCAAGGCAACTAAGGAAGAGCTGACTATGCAGCTCAAGCAATGGGCGATGGCCACGGGTCGGGCAATCGCAAGACCGGTTCTGATTGTCTCTTACGAGTCTTTGAGGTTGAACATCGATGAACTTAAAGATGTCAAGCTCGGATTGATGTTGTGCGACGAAGGCCACCGACTGAAGAACGCAGACAGTGAGACATACATGGCTTTGACCGGGCTGAATGTCGAACGTCGAGTCATTCTCTCCGGGACTCCCATACAGAACGATCTGACCGAGTATTACGCCTTGCTAGACTTCGCAAACCCCGGGTACTTAGGCACCAAGGCTGATTTCCGCAAGAAGTTCGAGTTGCCGATCCTGCGTGGTCGGGACGCCGCAGGGACCGATAGCGACAAGCAGAAGGGCGAACAAGCCAATGCTGAGCTTGGATCCCTTGTCAAAAAATTCATCATCCGGAGAACCAACGACATCCTGTCGAAGTACTTGCCTGTCAAGTACGAGCATGTCGTTTTTTGCAACCTGGCGCCGTTCCAGAAGGACCTGTACAACCATTTCATTCAGAGCCCCGACATCAAGAGCCTTCTAAGAGGAAAGGGCAGTCAACCGCTCAAAGCTATTGGTATCCTGAAGAAGCTGTGCAATCATCCGGACCTCTTGGACCTAGAAAAGGATCTGCCTGGCAGCGAGAAGTTTTGGCCCGAGGACTATGTGCCCAAGGAAGCCCGGGGTCGAGATCGTGATGTCAAATCATGGCATTCGGGGAAGTTCGCTGTCCTAGAACGTATGCTTGCTCGCATCAGGCAAGATACGAATGACAAAATCGTGCTCATCAGCAACTATACCCAAACTCTGGATGTCTTCGAGAAGTTGTGCAGGGCGCGGAATTATGGATGCCTCCGACTCGACGGTACCATGAATGTCAACAAACGCCAGAAGCTGGTCGACAAGTTCAATAATCCCGACGGGGAAGAGTTCGTTTTCTTGCTCAGTAGCAAGGCCGGTGGATGTGGTATAAATTTGATTGGTGCCAACCGTCTTGTCCTCTTCGATCCCGACTGGAATCCTGCGGCCGATCAGCAGGCTCTTGCCCGTGTTTGGCGTGACGGCCAGAAGAAGGATTGCTTCGTTTACAGGTTCATGAGTACAGGCACTATCGAAGAGAAAGTGTTCCAACGTCAATCGCACAAGCAGGCACTCTCGTCTACCGTGGTGGATTCGGCAGAAGATGTCGAGCGGCATTTCACCCTGGACTCCCTTCGGGAACTATTCCAGTTCAAGCCTGACACCACGAGCGACACCCATGACACGTTCAAATGCAAGCGCTGTAAACCCGACGGTACGCAAACAATCAAGGCGCCAGCCATGCTATACGGTGACACGAGCTCTTGGAACCATTTTGTCAACTCCGGCGAGAAGGGACCACTGAACCGGATCCAAGATCTGCTGCTCCGACAGGAAACCACAGAAAACGCCGTAAGCGCGGTGTTCCAGTATATCAGTCACTAAGGAGCATTCATTGAACGCCGTTGGCTGGGGTTTCTGGTGGTACGGATGAGCTATCTGCAAGCCAACTGTCTGTTAGGCAACATCGATTTTCCCGGTGGTTACTGGTTGTACAGAGCCTTTGCGACCGAAGTCATGAATGAGTGGTCAGGCTACAATAAAATGACCATAATCCTAGGGATAGAATACGTGCCGCAAAAGAATATTATCTACTTGACGGATGCAGTGGGTGAATGAAATGGACGATATACTTCAAGCACCACCGAATGTAAAATGAAAGCGTAGCTCCCACTGTATGTCCATAATGCCTGCTCAGCCCATGGCCCATCGTCCTGCCTAATTGGCCTGCCCGCCGAGCCAGTACTCGTACCAGTCACCTCAGGGCATCGCCCAATGGCACCTGGATTTGTGCCTTATGAGGTCAGCAGTGGCGGAAAACGGAAGGTTCAAGGAGCTGCACTGCGCTGCGCTGCGAAGCCTCCACTTCAGAATTGCACACCGACGACGCGTTTGTCCCCAGTTTCCATCGCTACGACGAAAACAACTAGCTTGATTAATTGTCGACAACGGTCTGGGCCTTGTCGATTCTTCGCTGAATACTCCTCTGCCGTAGAAACTCTGTGCTCACTTCTTACTGGACTGCTTCGTCGCTTCACAGTTTCCGACAGTCGATAATGGTTTTGACCGCCCGCGTCGCTCAATCGCCAAATCATCATGGATCCAGCAGTCCAGCGACTGCTCACTGACAAGCTCTATGACAAAAGAAAACAAGGGGCTCTTGAGTATGCACCAGCCGCTTGATGCATGTCTGTGTCCATCGCTAATATCATCGAGGCTTGAGCGGTTTATTAGAGAGGCTAGCGCCGCCAAAGAACACGACAAGATCCGAAAGACGATTGAACAACTATGCCACGACTATGCCTACGCCGTCCATCTACCGCACGCGCGCAATGGGGGCCTCATCGGCCTGGCGGCTGCAGCAATCGCCCTAGGATCGGTAGGTTCTTCGTCCGAGTGTTGCAGACCCCGAATCGCTGACACCTTTGCAACCAGGACGAGGTAGCACGCTACCTGTCTGAAATAGTACCTCCAGTCCTGGCATGCTTCACTGACCAAGACGCTCGTGTGCGCTATTACGCCTGCGAGGCAATGTACAACATCGCCAAAGTCGCAAAGGGAGAAATTTTGGTTTTCTTCAATGATATCTTCGACGCGCTATGCAAGGTCTGGCTAACACAGCCCACGACTAATCATTGCTAACTCTCGATCAACAGCTCGCCGCCGACTCAGAACTCTCGGTGAAGAACGGTGCAGAGCTCTTAGACCGCCTGATCAAGGACATCGTTTCAGAGTCCGCCGCCTCTTATGTCTCAGTGCTGAATTTCAACGAAGAGGGCGAACCTGTCGAACCTGACAAGGACAGCACCGATCTTCCCACCACCTTTTCTCTGGCGAGATTTATACCTCTTCTCGAAGAGCGCATCCACGTCCTCAACCCGTTCACTCGAACCTTTTTGGTCTCATGGCTTACACTTCTTGATACCATTCCGGACTTAGAACTTGTACACTACTTACCGGCGTTTCTCGGTGGGCTTTTCAAATTCCTCGGCGACCCGAACCGCGACGTCTATGTGGCAACACAAGGATTGCTCGAACGTTTCCTCAGCGAGATTAAGAAGATCGCAAAGATCAAGAAGGGCATTGCAGAAAGTCGCAGGAGTCGGGCGGGCAAGCGAAGGCCAGCCTCAGTCGCAGAAAGTACCACTGCAGGGGGCAGTCAATCGAACGAAAACGCCATCGACGACTCAGAGTCGGGAACAGCGCTAGATGATCCCAATGAATTGGGAGAGAGCGATGGTGATTGGATACCAGGCCAGGACGTCCAAGTGGACCATGCACAAATCTTCGACATCTTGCTCAAGTTTGTCGACGTTTCCAACAGCAAAGAATCAGCACCAAACCTACGCCTCGAAGGATTGTCAAGGCAGAAAGAAGAAGAGATTGGGATAGTCGCCCTGCGCTGGATTGACAGCTTTTTCGAGATCAGCCCAGAAGAGATTCTACAATTTGTGCCTCGTCTGCTGTTTCGGGTTTTGCCGGCCCTGTCTGCACAATCGGAGCAAGTCCGAACTACTGCCAGTAAGGTCAATAGGTCGCTGATGGATTACATTGTCACCTTCCAGGATCAGGACGACGTTTCCCGGGATGATCAGAGCGCTTCAGCTCCCAGCGATCTTACTAGAGCTACCACACGAGATGGAGAAGGCTCTGACAAGAGGCAATCAGCCGGGACCTCGAAAAGTGCACCTTCCCTGGCAGAAGGCAGGAGTGAGATCTCCCATGAATCGTCTGCTGAGCAAGACCAGTCACCTCCGGAGGTCACTCCGAGGTCCACTGCGGCACCGTCACCGCAACCTATGGCTGATCTAGACTATGCTGCCGCGGTCAACTCGCTGACACTCCAATTCCTGAATGAACATGAGGAGACACGCGAGGCCGCGTTGACATGGTTGATCATGCTGCACCGAAAAGCACCTAAGAAAGTCCTTGCTTTCAATGACGGGACATTCCCAGCTTTGCTCAAAACGCTCTCTGATCCTGCAGAAGCCGTGGTCACTCGAGATCTTCAGCTCCTCTCCCAGATTTCCAAGAACAGTGAAGACGGCTATTTCACTTCCTTCATGGTAGCTCTGCTCCAATTATTCTCTACGGACCGCAAATTGCTCGAGATCCGAGGCAACCTGATTATTCGTCAGCTCTGCATCAATCTGCAGCCCGAGCGGATATACAGGACGTTAGCGGACTGCATTGAGAAGGACGAAGACATTGAGTTTGCGAGCATAATGGTTCAAAATCTCAACAACAACCTCATCACTGCGCCCGAATTGGCCGAGCTACGGAAACGGCTTCGAAATCCAGACAGCAGAGAAGGACAGATGTTCTTCGTGGCTCTCTTCCGTGCTTGGTGCCACAATGCCGTGGCCACATTCTCATTGTGCCTTTTGGCGCAGGCATACGAACAAGCATACAATCTATTGCAGATATTTGCGGATCTGGAGATGACCGTCAACATGCTCATACAAATCGACAAGTTGGTGCAGCTGCTGGAAAGTCCTGTCTTCACGTGTAAGTTCCGCTCTACCAGTCAGAACATGCAGCTTACACTCTGATCCTCATGTCCTCGGCTTTGAGGTCAAGACTGACAAATGACAGACTTGCGCCTCCAGCTCCTTGAACCCGACCGCTATCCCTACCTCTACAAATGCCTGTATGGCCTGCTCATGCTGCTCCCTCAGTCCTCCGCATTTGGGGCGCTGAAGAACCGTCTCAACAGCGTCTCAGCTATCGGCCTGTTACATACTCCACCTTCAGTCCCCACCCCAAGACAGTCGGTGGTGGGTGGTATGTCGACTTCGTCTCTGCCCGCAACGACCACTGGTGCCCTGAACAGCACGGTGACCTCACGCCTCCGAACCCGCGATGCTGCTTCGTCCACTGCCAGTGACCTGAAATGGCCAGAACTGCTCGAAAAGTTCAAACAGACTCAAGAACGCGCAAGGCGAAGAAATGAGAGACTCCTCCGCGGAGATGTCGATCCCGAGACACCTGCCTCGGCGGCCCTAGAAAATGGAGGGCGAACTAGTCGTGCCAGCCTCCGGTCTGCCGGTGCTGGAGAAGGCGAGGTCTTGCGTGGAGGGAATAGATTGCAAAGTGGTCTCGGGAGGTCGCTGGCGCCTGGAGCGGGATCAAGTCTAGTCAAGACGGGAAGTGGCTTGTCCGTGGGCGGATCCAGTGGAGCAGGTGCTGCTGGCCCACTTGGAAGGACGGCCACGGGCACAGAGGACAGAGCTGGTGCGCACAAAAGGGGCCATAGCCTTGCTGGCTTCGGCAAATTCGCGAGCGGGATTGCTAGGGCGGGAGGGAGTAGGGATCGAGACAAGAAGAAATGAAGTGAAGGCGAGAGCAGATCAGCAAGCTAGAAGGGTTTTCACGCCCTGGTTCGGTCCTGATTATGGTCAAGCTGGCATTGGCGTCCCGATGTTCAGGTTCGGTCTGGTCCGAATGGAGGAATACCTACTTTGGGCGGTCTGATGGGAAGACATAGCATGGGAGCCTGGGTAACACATGATCCGGGTACGATACTTGAGGATGTATTTTCAACCCAGTCTGAATATGATGCATGTTTGTTTTTTGATCCGCGATCATCATAAGCAGGAGGTCATCGTTGACTCACATGCCTGGGCTTCTCGTATGTGGATGCTAGAATGCTTCTTGAAGGCGCTGGGGAACACGTAAAACAAGAGACTCCCGGCGGATGGTCCCCTATGTCCACCCTTCTAACGGAGTATCCTCGACAGAATCTGGCTCGTCAGCCTTGTCACATGAGATTCCTGCTCCACAGCCTTGTCCGTGGGCCAGACGACCTTTCTTCCTCTGCAGCCTGATCGACCCGTCTTCAGCACATCGGACTGAGCTAAGTCCCTGCAGGTCGCTACAGCGCACACCCGGTGGTCATGACAGTCAAGTGCCGTTAAGAACTGCTGACTGTCATGTTCTTACCTGCCTGGTAGATCTCCGCCGGGGGCTTCCCCACGATGCGCCTCCTGAAAATTCGACAGCCATGGTAAACTCTTCCTGACCAAGGATTTTTCGAGGAGAACATTCTCTGCTGCGCAATATTGTCCCATACTTGCGAAATGGGACGAGGAGAAAGCGGAGAGAACTGAGACAAACGCAGCCAGGCTGAGTACAGGATGGCCTCCGCCCTCCTTGGGGAGGGCCATGAATTCACCTTCTCTTGGGATGCGGGCTCAGGTCGGTTCGGGAGCAGTATGCGCGTCCCAATCACTTGCCCATATGAAGGTGTTACATCTCCACTGTGTTCCCTTCTCCTGTTTACCGCTGGGACCCAATGGACGTGCGCACATCCAGAATGAGCGGCCACAATTGGCGCCTTGCTTCTTGGTGACCATGGTCTTGCACGGTTCACTGTGTTCGCAGCTTGGGGCGACAGGCTTGGAGAACAACTTGCCCCAGGTCTTCTTTGCGGCGAAGGTGGTCGCCTCGTCTTCGAGTGATGGAGGCGCTCTCGGGGGTGAGATTATGGTTACGGCCGCGGCCGTAGTGTCTCCGTCTTGCAGCTCCTCTCCGCATGTTGCTCTGGCCTCTGGTGATGGATGCGCTTCTTGTGCCATGAGAGGCTCCGCTGGGGGGGTTTTCGTGGCAAAGAATCCTCTGAGGCTTTGTTGGCCTTTACCGAGGCCGTTCACGGTTGCCTGGGAGGCCGTCCTACTCTTTTTAATGGCAGGTGCGCCTTCCGCTGGCTTCGCGGGACGTTTGCCAGAAACAGATTTCGCAGAGGTCGTCGAGATATTAGACACCGTCTTCGAAAGCGGCGCCACACTCGATAAAGCCGGAGATTCGGCAAGGACAGAGGCTGGCGGGGCGTCAATGGTCGGACCATTATTCGCCTCGTTCTCACCGACACTGCTCTTCTCCATAGGAAGTGACGGTGTTCGCAGAAACATGTCTCGAATGCTTCGTCTCTTGTCGAACTCTTGGATTAGCTTGCCCGACATGGGCAGCAAACATTTAGAGCTCCAGTCCTGGTTGCGAACACCATTCACGTATAAGCCGGGTGGATTGAGCAGATCCAAGATATGTCTCTCCGCACCATCCAGCAGCACGGTATCCTTCAATACCGCATAGACCGGGCAGTGGTCGGACCCCATCAGCCCTTCTTGGATATTCGAGTCGCTGAACCAGTCCTTGATGTCGTGGCTGCACACGATATAGTCAATCCTCGAGCCGTAGTTTCCTGGTCGCGCGTTGACTTTGGTTTCCCAACAGGTATACATGCCCCTGCGACCTTCGTGGAATGACCGGCAAATGTCCCACAAGATCGGCGTTTCTCTGCCTTCGTCTCTTTCGCCATATACTTTGCCGCCCACCAAGAGCTGATTGAACATCCTGCGTGCCGGAGTCGAGATCCATTCGACTGCATTGATGCCATTCTTCCGCATGCTCTCCTCGGCCGCCGCAGTGTCAATCTCCTCTCTCGAGATGTTGAAGTCGCCCGCCCACACCACCCGCTTGCCCATCTTAACCAGATTTCGGATTCGAGCGTCGAGCACGCGCAGGAAACTTGTGCGGTAGTGCGTGCGTGTCTCGTCACGCTCGGCCGGACAATAGGTACCAATGAGGACGAAGGCAGGGAACTCGAGGATGACACACCGTCCTTCTGCGTCGAGAGTCGCGGGGTCGTAGTCTGCTTCGGACAGCTGTTCGGCGTTGGGGTAGCCGCCTATTTGTTCCTCCTCCGGGAGCTCTCGAAAGCTGGTGGAGCTGTTCGGGGGGGTCAAGACACCGGTAATGCCTTCTTCGGCTCTGATGGGGGCGCAGGTCGCGTTCCGAGTGTAGACGACGACGCCAGAGTAGCCTGCCAGGGTCAGAACGTGTCGCCAACGCGAGCCTGGTGCCGCCCACCTTTCTTGTGCTTGGGCAGACTCCAGTAGTTGTCCCATCCTGGCACCAACACCATGTCATCGCGAAGGTCTTTGCGCTGAATCTTGGTTTCCTGAAAGACGATGATGTCGGCTTCGAGGATGTCAAACATGCCCTCGAACGTTCTCTTGTCTCTCCATGGTTGGTACCCGAAGGGGTTTCTAATGCCATTGACATTCCAAGTCGTGATGCGGATCCCCATCTTCTGGTCGCTGGAGGCGTCGCCGTCTCATGGTAGGATCTGCGAGGCCCGACAGGAGGAAGATGCGGTTGTAAATCGCCTCTGCATTCGTAGAATTGCAAAGCGCATCTCGCGGCGCGCCGCCGCTTCGAGTTTGGTCACGTGCTGACTTCACCTCTTCACCTCTACCAGGCTTCGGCAACAATCATCCTCGTGCACTGCAAAAATCGGATCTTTGCGCACATTACGGCCTCTATCTGGGACAATAGTCAATCGGCCCGCCATAATGTTTCCTTTTCCAGACGGTGGTCGAACCGGAACGTCTGGGCGCACTAACCTCGGCAGCGGCCAATCTTCACATCTACATCACAAGAGTATCATTCGACTTCTTAGCATTGTCTACGACCACAACCACTGAGTGGTGCGCACAACTTCAGAAAGCGAAGATGGGCGTTCGATGAGAATATAATTGGCCAAACTCTAGCTTCGTCCCCCATCGAGGGAGCGGAGACTGGTAAAAGTATCCGTTTCTGTTTCCAAATCTCGCCTTGTACGACGTTTTCCATGGAGTATGGACCAGCCGGCCGCCACGGAGTGAGTCGATTACTTGTCAATTAACGAATACTGCCACAAAATCTCCAACAATGCGCCCTTGCCCGTCAAAAGTTGTATTGGTCACAAGGCTCCAAGACACTCGACGACGTGATTACCATCGATGAAAACAATGGTGCAGAGAGAGTGAAAGTCGGAGTTCTGGAATCTGTTCCAACTCGATCGAGGCCGGAAGTGTAGGTCACCCCTGGACCGTCATGCGCTCTGCAAACAGGGCTGCCCACCAGACAGCAACGAAGCTCACCCACAAGCAAGCTCATAAGCAAATCCTGCACCCTGTCAACCGGCGTCAGGTTCAACGAGCGGCATAGTCTTCACCTAGGCGGAGCGTGATAGAGCGTATTGGAGTGACTAGTGGTCTCGCATGGCTGCCACGCAGGAACCAAGCTTTCGATCAGCTCTCGATGATGCGCAATCATAGACTCGCTCAATTGACGAGAGGCTCAGCCTGGCCTATGACAAGATTGCATAGTGGTCGATATGAAAACTCCTTTCAGCCACCTCTCTCGTACAATGGTGCTCGTTGTCATGAACAGAGAGGGACCACACACTGTAACAATGTACAGGGCCAGGTGAGGCGTGCTCCGCGCTTCAGAAGGACCTGGGCGAGGGTCCGATTTTCATCGCATGGAGCACTGTAGAATTGGCAGAGTTGTGATCAAGGCGACACTTGCATGCTATGGCATGGCAAGGGATCACCGTAATCGCATTGTGCGGTACATCTTCACGGAGGCAAGAAGGAGTCATTGTCTTGAGGACGTAGGATACGGGTACCTTTCGTAGTGGTCCTATCTCGTTGCACTCGCCCGTGCGATGGCGTGCTGAAGTACTCACAGAAAGTGCAGTGTTCAATACCTCCGGCGCTACGCTCCGCAGGATGAGATTGGTTTGCATTCACAGTATGTGTTTCCGCTCGAGAAACTCGATCAGTCCGGCACGCACGCCCTCGGGACTGGGTTTCGCGGCGCAGACATCTGCGTCAAAGCCGTACTTTGTTCTGAGATGATCGCGGGTCGTAGGCCCGATCGTCACGATGATATACCGCAGATATTGAGGTTCCGCCGAGCGTGTTGAAGTCGTGTCGCGAGATTCGTCGTCGGTCCATCGCCGCCTCGCCAGGGCTGTCAGATTCTTCTCCTCGTCGATCAAACCCAATGCCCGAAGCATCGACTCACAGCCTTGCGGACTGAACACCACTATGACCAACACTTTTCGCGCCTCAGATTCGAAGAAGGACAACCTCCCGCGAAGGTCCTCTGCTACGGACTCCATGACCGCCGTTATATACACCTCGACTTCGTCGACCTGGATCCTTTCCTCCGGTGGCAGCCTACCGTCCTTATCCATCAGCGTCTTGGGGATAATGTCTCTTCTTTGCTCGCCAACGAGGAACAGAAGCGGTTTCTTCCTGAGCCGCTCGTCGTCTCTGTCGACTCGTTCCCCTCGCGACGATCCCAACAGCGGGGTGAAAGGTAGTCGCGGCGCCTCGTAAAAGGTGTACAGCCTTTGGGAGTGTAATGTGTTGTAATGGGCAAGGACGTACTGAGCCAGTTTGTCCCCATTGCCCGTATGTTCGCCGAAGACGGAGGGGCGCAGACGTGCGAACTGCGACGACGGCACAGCCGCGGACTCGGCAATGAGGGTGTTTAGGGCCCGTGATGTGGCTGGGCCGACCGTGTAGAGCGGAAATGTGAAGTCATCGTCGACGAGAGGGCGCAACGCATCTGCGCCTGAGCCTGCGCCGTTCCGGGGTTCAACGTCGGGCACACCTGTCGAGGAAACGTTTCGGGTCAGTACTCCCTCCCGTGCACAGGACTACGTTCGTAGCTGGGGTCCCAGGGGAACAGACCATACCACTGCCTGTGTCTTGGGTTGTAGCAGTATTTGTCTGCGGTTGCTCTGTCTCTCGCTCGACCCTCTTGACGACGTCCGCCCACGCCTCCACCGCCCGCTGACTAGTGAAGATCATTCCCCCATACTGCTCACTCAGTCGTCCATCGCTCAATAGCCCCACTAGTCTGGCCAAGTTCTCGCTGCTGGGCCGATGCTCGAGCACGGGGAGAAACTCCGGCAGAAAGACGGGAATGGGCCCTTCCGCGCCATCTGCACCATTGCCGCTGCGGGCGCCGGAAAAGTACTCCTCGTATGCGTCGTGTGGATGGGACTTGGTCTTGAGGAAGAGTACGGGGAGGGTCAACGGCGGAGGAGTTGTCATGGTTCAGGGACGTAGGCGAGGCGGAAGATCGCGAGCCGGGGGTTGAATGAAACGCGGAGAGGTCAAAAGTGAAGCGAGGATGGTCGACTACATTCGCCGCAATCGCGCCAGAACTAGTGCGATGAGAGCCGGTAAGACGTCGATCCTGGTCTACATAAGGAAGTCACAAGAGCTCCAAGATCAGGTTGGGCTCGTTTCTTAGCCAGAAGTGCAGGGTCATGGTGGTGATCAGGTCTAGATTTTCAAGTGGTGTGGGTGTCGTGGGGTGTCAATCCAAAACACCTCGAGCGTCGGACAGACTGTTCCGCTGACCGAGCCCGCAGGCCTGAAGGGTGCAAGCCGACTCGCACGCTAACGGTCGTGGACTGTGTATGGTATCCACAAACATTGACACAGTTGGCATGCCCCTGATATCTGCTTCCCGAATAACTTGCTGTACGTGGGTCTGGACACTTATCGACCGTGTCTCGGATGTGAAGAGGAGGTGAAGAGGAAGAAGAGGTGAAGAAGTAATGAAATCAATCCGGCCCCCGCGAGGCTGTGATTGGAGACCGGCAACACTCCCGGTGTCTTAAGATATCTACTAGTGGTTGTGGGCGGAGCAAACCCTCCTGAGGAAAACCCTCCTGTTGGCCTCCTCTCTGCGAGTGATATCCCAAGAAGAGAAGGCGATCAAACGAGCAAAGACTGGGCGCGGCTAGCTGAACTTTTGCCGCAACATTCCCCTTCCACGCTTGGACCGGTTGACTTTGTCTCACAGTAAAAGACTGAGAATGTCAGGAGAATCCGCGCTTCGCAAGCGGGCTGTTGATGACACGCTCGCATCCTCGCGGCACACATTCGCAAAGGACAGGAGCCTTGCTGAATTGAGCATCGCGCGAGCAGTTTCAGAAAGACCGGCGAGAATCCGCGCGCTTTGTACGAGTCATGGAGACGCTTGTACCGGACTGCAGGCAGCCTTGCGGTTCCGCCATGGTTTCTATCTCCTGACGAATCCACTTGGCTCGACAGTTCCCAAATGGCTTGACACTTGCGCTGATAAAGAAGAAATATGTCAACCCCTTCCGTTCTGGACGGCCACATCGTCGATCAACGAGCCCGTCCCAGCACACGTCAAACTCGCAGCCTGCCTGTGATGGACGATCGCACTCGACCTGCGAACCATTTGAACTTTGGCGTCCATCCCATGTCCCCAATCCCTGACGAACAACGTGTGCCTAGTTTGGAGGCCAGGCCCAGCAGGTAGGAAGTACACCACAGGTCCAGAGCGACAGGCATCAGAACCGCCTCACTGCGCGTTGGCGAGTTGTTCCGGCTGCATGGCGACAACAAGGTCTGCTGCAGTGACGTTGCCAGTGACCCCCACATGAACAAAAAGGCCCCGCCTGTAGGACAAAGCTGGCAGACAGTGGTAGTCCACTGGCTATGAAAGCCGTCGCCAGACCTCGCACAGCCGGATGATTCTGACAGGTCACACGACAGCAGGCAGGACGGCTGCCTTTCCATGGTGGAGCATGAGAAAGCAGTAGAACGATTCCTTAAACGGTCCTCCAACTTCGGCAGAAGGTCGAAGTAGCACATCTCAAATGGCCAGACCGGCGAGTGCGAGGCGGAAGGGGTGTGCTGAGAGATGTTTGTGAGGCACGGAAGCCCTCAGCCGAGACGAAATGTTTGATCACCTCACTCTCGAATCGACGGTGGACTGTCGGGTAGAATAGAGAGGTGGCTGTTGCTGGGCCGACTATCACTCTCCAGAGTGAGTGATGGCCATCGAGTTTATCAAGTGTGACGCCCTCGTCAAATGTTGTGTGCGGCTTCGCTCCCTGTGGAGGGTCCAGAATAGACGGGCTCGTATTTGTTTGTGCCCATGCATGTCTCAATTTGGCCGTCCGGCGGTAGCAAACATCATGTACCCTGCGCTTGCGCTTTTGCGCAATTTCGCGAAAAAATGCTGGCCCAAGAACAGGCCCCGTGCAGAAGATCCAAACGTGGTTTGAATGTGCGTTTGGTGCGTGCGTTGCTGAGCCTCGGTAGCACAGCAGCTGTCATATTGGCCTTGAGAGAGGTCGGCAGCCATTCAAAAAGACGGCGCGCTGAAACGCTTGTGGGCGAGCCTGGCACCCGGAAGCACCATTGACGAACTTGTCGACGTACCCCAATGCCTGGGCGTCGTCAAAAGGCTCAGCTGTTTTGAGCCAGCGCATGAAACAGTGTATAAACGTGTATCCTGATGTTTGCTGCAGGCCGGCGTTTCAAATTACCCGTCTCAGCAAGCTTCGTAAGATGGCCCTACCACGCTCGGCTTTTGCCTCGAATTGATAATTTTGGTACGTGCACCTGGCACATTTGGAGATTTCCGAACAGAACTGGCGGCCTTCAGTCCTCATGCAACAAGGCGACGCATGGGGAAATATGCGGCATGACGGACGTCGTCCTGTTTGGCGTTGCCAGAGTTCCACAGATTAACCAGCCACGAGGTGCCCTTGCTCAAGACGGTAACACGCATACTATGTCAAACTCACTAACCTTCTTGTTGCGTTCCATGAACGGGCATATTTGACTTCAGGCTCGATGAAGCCGTCGCGGGACGAATCCTATCAACGTTTTCCTGACGCGCCGAAGGTCCGAATTTGAAAAGCATCTTGGACAGATGCCCAACTTGAAGCGCGGGTCACCGTGTTGCTGCAATTGAACCGTATGTGGATCGAGGCCATGTTTGCTCTCCTCCTCCGCCTAGATTCTGAGGCTCATCTGTGATATATAGAACATGCTCGGGGCAACTTCACACTGTCAAGTCTGTGACACTCACTCGCTGTGCTCACGACTCGTCCCATCTTGCACATACATTTCGGGCTGTTTCATTGACTCTGTTTTCTCAACGCCAGCATGCCTACGAGACAACCCGTCGGACCGAGAGCCGCAAAGGACGACTTCATGAAAGCGCTGGGCTTAAATACTAGCGACCCGCGTCATGAAGGATACTACAAGGCCATGCGAGTATGCCGAACCAGAACCCAAAATCCCATCCTGCGGATCCAAGAGCTGATCGGGCACAGGAGGAAGCCATTGTCGTATACAACAGACTGAACGCAGATCGCTCCAACCTGATAGACGACAAGCGGAACGACTCGTCAATAACGACACCTTTCTTTTGGCACCACATTCGACAAGACCGCCGCCGACAAGCCATCATTGACACTTGGCAACAAGCTAAGCCAGGCACCGTCGCTCGAACGCTTTTCGACCAAGGCGCCACGACCGGCGAACATGCTCCGAATTGGGTGACCTTGTGGCTCCTGTACAGTGTATTTCGGTCTCGAGATATCCGAAACAACCGGAATCGGCGGGCCGGCGAAGGAAGTAGTACCGCAGGTAAGCCCCCTGTAAATGTCGAAGCTGAATCGAAGCCAATTGTGATTCTCCAGGCCATGGCAGCTCGAGTTCAGGCGACTCGCAGATATTCGACCCTGCACGAGACCAGTTCGTGCGCCGATGAGGAGACGTGGTTGGTGGACGCTGTTATTTGTATGATTTGTACGATTGGTGTTCGCTTCCATGTCAGGCTGCTGGACAGAATATTCTAATGGTCCTTAATCTTCCTCTTCGTCGTCGTCCTTTGACTTGCCCTTGTTTCCGTTCTTCCGTTCTTTCCTCAGCGCCTCGACGACGGCCTCATCATGCTCGTCCTTTGACTCGTCCCATTGCACGTCGTACTCGGCGGCCACTGCCTTGATTTCCTTTCTGATGGCGTTCCCCTCTTCGATTAGCGCTTCCCACTTCCGGATGTCAAAGCCCTTGAGCTCGTATAGGCGGCTCTGACGACGGCTGACGGTAAGGTTCAGCGCAGAGCGATATGAAACCTCCCGATTATGGTACAAAAACCACAAATAACCACCAATGAGCGTGCTGAGCCCGACGAGGTACGTGACGGGCTCCATGACGTCCCAACCAAGGTCAGTCTCGAACGTGAGCCGATATACCAAATACCAATAGCCGATAAGCAGCCCACAGCCGCTCATGGCTATTCTCTGCCCGCTTCGATGCGCAGCAGCGTCGCATTCTTGTTTGATAGAAGCTAGGTCGGCGATTTTCCGCGAAGTTCTGCGCAACCTCTGACGCAAATAGTAGGTCCTGTCGTTGAAAGAGGGCACAGCGACCTTGATGGTCTTCGGACTCCCCTCAATCTCGACTTCGAATTCTTTGGCTCTCGCGGCGTCTCTAATGAAGTCTCCGATTTCGGTAGAGGCACTCCATCGGACGAACTCACCCTCGTCTTCTCCAGAGCCTTCTCTGCCGGCTCCGCTATAGCTCTGGACCCCGCCATCACCGAGCGGTCCCGTCTTTTTGCCTTTCTCTTGTTCTTCGGGCGTCTGATTCTTCGGCTTAATCTCGTCATCTTTCGCCTCCATTGCACGAAACGATATGGCCGGGACTCTGGTTTCCCCTTTCTCGTTCGTCATGGTTGGCAGCTCTGCCTGGATCAACCGTTCCAGGTAAGACAGTGGCTGCTGAGGATGTACGAGTAAGGCAAGGGGGGCGATGTCTTTCCTGTCGTCGTTGTGATCGTTTGTAGTCAAAGGTAAAACCAGCTTGAGGAGTCTTGACGGGGTTGTTAGCAGCTTCCCTGCGGCCAAGTCAGTAAGCGCGTCGAGCGTCAGGCAGATACCACCCACCTTTTGTCATAGCTCCTGCGGAGCGCTGTCTACGGACAGGGGCGACGTCCACACCCTGGCGATGCCATGGCGCTCGCTGTTGCTTCTCCTGGTCTTCAGCCACCGCAGTGTCAAACTCTGAAAGGGCCTCATCAACGCCTTGCTGGTTGAGGTCTTTCGCCCGTTGTTCGTAGGAGACGCTTCGGAAGATATGTGAGACGGAGGTCACAGTGCCCAAAGGTGATGGCTTCCGAACACTGGGCCTATGCTTTGGAGAGAAGGGATGGTAATGTTCGGCCGCCTGCCTGATGGGTTTCAGTGACCCGAGTCGCGCTGGGCTCAACACCGTAACCCTCATTTTGGGCGCGTTTCCTTGTTGTTATACGGATGCAGACATTGGTGTGGTCATGTCTGTAGAGGCCTGCAGAGTCCCCAGTCAACTGAGGCTTGATTGAGAAAGGACGATGTGGTATCATTGCAGATTCGCGTTTCGACTTGTTGGAAACCTGGGAAGAGCAGAGACGTCATCGCTCGAACTGATCTTCACGTCCTTTAAGCAAAGCACAAGCCACCGCCGGAATAATTATGGCCCTGTCACTCGAGCCACCAGCCGCTTAGAGGCGACGCTAGTGAGGCAGGACCTTATCTCGGTGTGCTCGGTGCGCCTATTCGACCCTCGTCAAAGCCCTAAGAAACCCCTGCCATCTACCGAGTTCGCAGGAGGGTCGAGCACCGAAAAACGTTTGCAATGCAGGTTCGGTAGATACTCGTGACTTTGCTGTTCTAAATCTAGGATGAAAATCATTCACACATCCTTCCCGGTCAAAACTTGGTCATGCTTGCTTGCTCTGAAAGCACTCCTCCCACGCTTCAAGCCGCTATGCTTCGAACGGAGAACACAACATGGCTTAGAAAACCACACAGTTGCCTGCTGAGAGAACTCTTTATCTAACCACGGCGTGGCCGTCATTGAAATGCTTAGTCGTATCATCATGAGTCATGGGAAATAGGAAAAGGCCTCCAAAAATCATGGGGTCGTGAGTCGTAAAGTCGTACAAAGCGTCTGGGGTTGGAGCGATGCAGCATAGACGATGGGATCGCCTGATGAACACAAGAGGACTTTTGGGGTTCCTCAGCACGAGCCTAGTAGCGTGGCATGTGTCGGCTGCTGTAGTGG
The DNA here is from genome assembly GCA_002099365.1 of Phialophora verrucosa. NCBI lineage: Eukaryota > Fungi > Ascomycota > Eurotiomycetes > Chaetothyriales > Herpotrichiellaceae > Phialophora > Phialophora verrucosa. Next base: position 2,491,600 of record MSED01000004.1, on the reverse strand, counting down.
CTCAGATCCGAGGAGTACACAGGCCGGCGTGAAGTCGATGTGCGCAAAGGCTCGGTGAGGCGAGACTGCCCCCAGTCCGGGCTGCTTCCGCCACTCCTGCTTCCAGCACTGTCGGAGTCGCCATAACGGTATTCGGTTCGAGCGTTGTCCGTTGCACTCCTGCGGCTGTGGCGGCCAGAGCCAACGGGCACGGGGTTACCCTGAATTACACCTCCATGGGCGAATCCCGTCGGATACATGCCATCATTGGCAGAGAAGTTCCGGCAGATGTTGAACGCAATCAACGCAGCGTTTTCCTTTGCCGAGGACTCCGAGGAGTGGTGCGTCGGCGTTTGATATTCACGGTTGTTTACCCTGACAACACACCGATATCCAGACGAACTGTAGGATATTTGGTAAGCAGGTTCGGGCCATCGCCGGCGCTGACAGAGACCTGAGGACCATACGTCAGTGCCTGACAAGAGAATGGACGAGCGAAATCCAAGTAGCAGGAGGTTCAGTGGCCCGGTGATGTCCACGGAGACTCGGTCAGTTCGTTTGACGAAATATCTGCAAGGCTGGCACGCCCCTGAATGACCAATATGTGCGTTGAGTGCAGAGCAACAGTTCAACAGGAGAGGGAACACAGGCCGGGAGCAAAGGGCAAGCCGGGCATCGCAACCAAAACAACAGAATGAAGTGTTGGAAGAGACATACTGGCCAGATAGACAGTGTGTAGCATGTCTGCGTTCGACCGAGTGCTCCAGGTGCCTTGGTGCCCAATATATCGTGCATCCAATCGTGGACCGTAAAAGGCAGGAAAACCACCAAGCAGATCAGTACGTCGACGACGACACAAACTTATCAACCAGTGTCGGCTCCTCCCAAAATTGTTGCCTGGGCCAAAGAGCTTGTGGGTTCCGTAGGCCAGATTTTGTCAGGTAGTTGTAAATTGATATCATCGACGTAGTTGGACCTTTTTACAGGTGAGCCGTACAGGAAATTCCACCCATATTTCATGCCTCAACAGCAGTGAGACCCGCACTGACAGCACAGCAAGCGCGAAGAGAGCGGCATTGCGTGGGGCATGCAAAAGAATTCCACAGTGGCCAAAAAACCCTGAGTGAGCGGCTGGGTATTGGTCGATCTCTGGGGGATAGCATTTTCATGCTCTTCTGCCATCGTAATGTCTTGATGTGTTGGCATACTTTTCGACCAGTTAATGGAACGTCGACGTCGGGCCCGTTCTTAGCATCATCCCTTTCGTCTGGGGCTCATGCAGATCCAGACACAGGCCTTGATTGGCGAGTGGCTGCCTTCATGATTCCCCGCGCAGCCCATCGAATGATAGTCGAACCTTGGCACGAGCACTCGTGGCTCGCCATGCTCGCGCTTTCTGGCTTGACTTCTCCGCTTACATGGGTGACCGGTGAGACTTGCATAGCACGGCCGTGTACACTCCTTAATACCAGCACGTAGATCTTTTTTTCTGGAATCTGGCCAGCGATCTTCCTGTTTGACGCAATCGCACTTGTGCAGGAAACAGCTGGCAAGTCACCGGCAAGTGGAGATCCATACGGAGTAGATGGGGCAGACTTCAACCTCGGTCAGGCGGTTCTTCAATGATTCCAAGCCTGGGAACCTTTAGGAAGCTTTTGCCCCTCATTGATAGGCAGGCTAAGCGCGAGCAGAGCATTAAACATCGAGGAGGTATTTTCAGGTCTGGTAGGAATCCGTCGCCGTCCCTCCGGTGAAAGGTCAAACTCAGAGTTACGCCATCTGAACTGACTTGGTTGAAAGCTCGGGTCTAGAGTGCTCACGGCCATTCAAGTCCACGAACCGTTCCGATTCGGGATCGAACGCGGCCTGGGAAATGCAGCTCAACGCATGGCCCGCAAAGCATGTATTGAGCCAATTTCCCGCACTTAACTCGTAAAGCTCCGATGCATGAATGCGTTGTCACTAAAATGCAGGTTACCGTACGTCCACATGGGCCCTCTTGTTGGGCGAGCTTGCATCGCAAGTTCGACACAACATCAAATCGTAGCCCTTCCATGTCGCCTGGTAAGTGAGCTTTGAATATCCATTGGAGGGACAGGGAAGAGGCTCAATGCCGACGGTCTTCGAATTCGCGCTCCAGCAAGCGACAAATCATGATCATCGCCATATGCGTTCGAAATACTCGACAGAGGGCGATCAAGTAGTCGGAAATGCAATTCAGCGCGATCCAAACGTCCGGGCTGGTCTAGGTGGAAGGCCTAGTCCTGGGTTTTGGCGTGTTTGTGATGAATCACCAGTGCGCCGAACGGCACAGTGACAGCCCAAAGTCTAACAACTCCAGCGAAAGTTTACAGCGGCAGGCAAGGCAAGTCGCTGGAACGGTGGATAGATCTCGTAGACGTAGCCTGCCACTTTGCTCCTGCCCCGTCCCCACGTTGCCCGTCTTCCGGGTCTCTTTCCGCAATGGTCGGCGCCCAGAAATAGGCGCCCTTGGTCGGATATGGGACGGCAGAATAGAGAAAACTCCTGGCTGACCGGAACAGCTGTATTGAAGACACCGATAAGATCGTAAGGCAATGATGGACGGGAACAATCGAAGAGCAAAGAGTGGCTGAGGCTAAGGGGAACAGCTCCCCCTATCTTATCCTACGTAACTAGTCCTCTGTTCCAATGGCCATGGCCCCGCGGGCTGGCACCTGATAACATAAATGACCTACAGAGTACAGCAGTGGCAGAAAGGACAAAATTGACGCGTGGGTCGCAATCTGCCAGCCCACTTGTCAAACCAATGTGAAGAGTACTCTTTGCTATTCAAGACTTGCCCTGTCCTCCATCTCATCGCGGCCTGTCGTCGTATTACTGTACAGCCTCAACGCTCAGAGGTCTCTGCAAGAACCACTCTCTGATGGCTAGTGCAGCGTCGTGCGGGATGATATAGATCGGGTGGATCTTCTTTACATTGGCGCCAGTATCGAAAATCTTGCTGTCATTCTGCTCGCTGGGGATGTGGGCTTTGGAAACGTCCCAGGTGAATGCTGAGGTAAACGGGTGGTCGTCGTCATCATCAGCAACGGCGTAAGTGTGACAATGCTCAACTGTGCTGAGCCCGCACAAAGTGTAACATGTGTGATAAGAATCAGGTCGTCTGCGAACTATGTTAGCGATTGCCGAATACGACTCCAGGGCTTCTTACTTTGATGGCTTGTCGCGGAGCCCGCCCTCATTCGCCTGACAGCAGCACAGAATGTATCTTGCTAGACCTTCGCTGCTATAAAGATTCTCGCCGGCACCAAGACTTTTGTTTCCAGGTGAATCACGAGGCCCGCACACTGCTGCTTGGATCAATGGCCAGCACGATCCAAGCCAATGGCTGTAGCAGCCGTCCACCAGTTTGTTTGTTCGACCAGCAAGTCCACCCTCTGGCGCATATTGCCTCGAAGACAACCACCATATCAGTGCATCAACGTCCAGGAACTTGTTGATGGCCTTGTCAGGCGGGCCGTACAAGCACAAGCACGCAAGGGCACAAAACGCGTAAGAACCGTGCGCCTCACCTCCTGGTGACGCTGCAATCCCACCTTCAAAGGTCTGGCATCGTGAGAGATACTCACCCAGTCCATCTTTGAACGTCTCCAGTCCAGCAGCACGGGCTGGAGAATCCGGCGGGAGCGATAGAGGGAGATTGAGCAATGAGATTGCGAGCAAGGCACAAAGAGCTCCCCGAGTGTCTTCTTCAGCGCCCTCGGATATCTGGAAACCCCCATCTGCCTGTTTGAGACGGCCGAGCCAGTGCCACATCTTTTCACGATCGACAAGTCCGTACGCCTCTTCACCTCCGACCAAAGCCAGGCTGAGCAGCGCCGCATAGGTTCCGGCCTGATGTGCATATTGTCCAAAGCCGCCTCCTATGCCACCGTCGGGATGTTGCATTAAATAAAACGTCTTCACAACCCTGTTGGCACGATCAGCCCATCTGCAACCGGACAGGTCCCACTCAACATTTCGAGATGGCGGCGCATAAGGGTGGAGAGTGATTACCTTGATCTGAACACCGAGACATCTTCGCCAAGTAGATAGAGACCTAGTAGGGCCCAATAGACCATCCAAGGACGACTGGCATCGAGGCCAACAAAGGGTGCCGGAAACTCGGCCAGGTTCTCATGCAGAAACTCAATATGTTTCTCTTTCTCTAAGAAGGGCAATCCAAAGTCGTTGAAATCAAGTGGGTTTCGGCCTGGATCGTCCACTTCATTTAGAAGCGGTAAGCACGCGTTGACAGTCTCGCTTTGTACAATGGACGTCTCCGTCTCGAGTGCGTCTAGCAATGGTGGTTCACGGCGATAATAAAATGGTACCTCATATTCCACCTTGTCCGAAGCTGCCATCGTGATGGATGCTGAAGCCCGAAATTCTACGTTGTGCAGAGCGGCTGTCTCCTGGAGGGAGACAAGGCCAGTTGTTTCAGGGTAGGCGGCTTGACAAAGGACGGCGTTGGCAAAGTAACAACATGAAGCGTGTTACTATTGTTCTTGAATTCCACCGCAATGCAATGCGGAGCATATTACCACTCGGGTTTTCTTACAAGCCGCAGTCCGCTTGCATCGAAACACTATTTCCGCAAGGGAGATTCAATTGTGAAAGATGCTTCCTGTGCATAAGTCATATGGCGCAGAGTCCATCAATACATGCCCATCCGAGAGTGTAATTCCTGCTGATTAGAATGAGGATTGCGGGCACGGTTCCGTAAACTGGGACTGCGCTTGAAACTCGCTTCTGGTGTTAAGATCCCCCGGAATCTCCTGGTGGCCGCTTTCCTTGCCCAGGAACCGCCTACCCACCGCTGTGACCACCTGTGAACCCGAGACCCCTCACCGGTACAACGGCGCCGATAACACCATCCCATCCAGGCTATCGTGCCTGTTCCCAGCAAGCGAGAGGCATCTACTCGAGCGCGGCATAGCGCGCAAGTTGGAAGATCTATTCTGCTTCACACTTGCACTGATCCCTACAAACGTGGAATCCGGCGGATTGTCAAAGGCCTCAAGTTCGAGACGCGCAGCTAATTGACTAAAGTGATGGGCACACAGGGGTTTGCAGACACTGCGAGTTTCCCGCCTGGAACTGGAAATTCTGTTGGACGCACACTTTTCGGAGGGACTGAGCCCATGCCACAATCCCCGAGCTGCAAGATGCGAGGCACCGATGTCCTCCACCTCTCCGACAACTTGAAACGTCGGTCGGCTCGACTGACATTTTTTGGTGGGAGTCTCTGCTCTCCTGGGTCTCTAATTGGAACTGCGGGCGCTTCAATAGCAGCAACAGCCCGTGACTAGGAAGCTGGTCCGTGACGTCTACACCGCTCTTCCAGCGACGTTCCCGACGTAGCGGTGGATAACCTCGTCCACGCTGTTCAGCTCGCTATGCTAGATAGGATTACTGGGTTTACTGCAAATGAGGCCATACTGTGACCGCGTCGCAGAGCAGGGTCGTCGATGAGGCTGTTGTAACAGGGCACAAAATTGCAGATACGGACTATGTATGACTGATGTGCCGCTTGAGAAAGGCGCAGCATTCGCGCGCAGAGATCCTCATCGTTGGGACATGGGTTTTGCGCACGGGGGACGCGACACGAGGAAAGGACTTGCCTCGATGGGGGTAGTGGTCAGCGCCATTCCAAGGTTGCTGGATTACTTGCATTAGCGGTGAGCTTGTCTGGTTCGTGGCGAAGTCTGCAAACTGCCCCAGGTATGTACCTGTGTGGTGCGGTCTGACAAGTTCCGTTCATTCACGTCTGCAGGAAACCTCGAGTTATCAAGGCTCTGTCTTCTCGATCTCGAACGCAGTTCGGAGGACGCTGACTTCTGCCCAGTTAGTCGCGTCGGAGGTGTTGGCCTTTACCACTACTGCGAGCGTGTAGTGCATCGACGCCCGAAGAATTAGGCCTGCACGGCATGCTTTGGTGCTTTGCGGCGCCGCAGGGAGGCGAATGATGGCCGCCTCTCTGCCACCAGTGATGGCTGCGAGTACCATTGGCGGTCGAAGGGTTGGAGATTGGAGCAGAGAAGCATTGGAGGCTTCAGTAGAATAGCAGTAGCTTGGGACGGGAGCAGATACGTATCTTGGTTATCGGGTTGAATTGTTGACTTCCGTGCTGGTTGGGAGAGAGGCTGAGGGCGCAGTCACCAAAGTGCCCGACATGCGGTTCACGAGTCCTCCCATTGATATGATGCTGCAATTCCTCACAAATTTTTCGGAAGGGAGACCGATCTCTTGCACTACGATTAGTAGCCGCAAACACATCTTCCACTGCCTTCGTTCTTTTTCAACGGCGTGTTACTGTTCACAGTCCGAGTGGTATCCAAGAGCGAGCCTCAAGAACCGATCCCTCGACCCCCCAAACCACGGATTTCGACTTGCGGCCGCGGCTAGGCCAAAGAGGAGGACGAATAACACCTGACCATCGCTTCAGGTACGGGACAGTACTTCTCGTGCTCGTCTGTCCAGATCCAAGACCGGCCTCCTTCCCAGACGAAAACATCCTTTGCCGGCCACCGTCACCAAACCTCGTTCGGCCTCGTTCAGGTCTGCAGGAACTTTGGTTGTGACCACTAAGCGTCGAGCTTTCGGCCCTGGCATCGCACAAACCCACCGGCCACTCCCACACCACTTGCCTCCCACTCTCTTGTCCCCGCCTAATTCGACGATCCGCATGCGCTGCTCACCGCCTCTTCTTACTCTCACTTTGCCCTCGCACCTGAGGCCCGCCCTCTTCGTCGAGCTCGTTCTGAGCGGTCACTCTCTGTAACTCTTGTCCTCTGTTTCTCTTTCCTCTGCATCTCTCTCTCGACAGCTCTCCTGCCTCTTGCTTCACGAGGCTTGTGAGATACTCAGCCAGGTCGTCCTCGAGCCGCTCGTGCTCCAAACCGGCTATCTCACCCACGAATCTGACGGTCCGAGTCTGACACATCCTTCACCATGGAGGGCAACCTCGGCCTGACTGGCGAGGATCTTACCTATGACCTCGACTCAAGAAGCGTCTCCTACTTCCGAAGTCACGCATGGCCTATGCAGATGGACCAGGTAGCTACTACGCGGGCAGACCATAGGAGGAACATCTCGCCAATTCAGACCACCAGCCATGGTCTGCGACAGACAACAATGGCAGAACATCCCATGATGGACACTTGGAGGTTCCAACACCAACAGCATGTTCACCAGCAACATGCTCCACACCAACATACACATCAGAACCAGCAGCAGCCGAATGTCGACTTTACCACAGCCCAACATCCATACGATATCCAATTTGACGCTCCATTCCATGGCCTACCCCTACACCCCTCCCAGATGGCCATGATGCCAGTCTCGCAAGCCCCAATTGCGCCCGGTCTGCCGCTGGAGACCTCATATCTCCCTCTCGACTCGGGCATAGACGGCATGCCCCAGAATTGGGCAGATCTGCAGAGTGAGCTGATGACTTATACGACGACAGATGTTGGGCTTGCTGTATCTCCATACCAACAAATGACGAACTCGCCTACTGGATCCCACCTCGAAGTCTTGTCGCAGCCGAGCTCCTGTGACGAACACGGATGGCACATCGTCGAGCCGCGGACCTCCTTCGAATCGTACGAGCGACATTACTTCGTTGATCCAAACCAGACAGTCCACAACCGGACCCTTTCCGAGTCGTCATACTCGGACCTCGAACCTCAAGGCCACGGCACATTCATGTCCAATCTTGATGTCGGCACCTCGCAAGCCGTGTATTCACCCACCACCCTGTCAGACAGCGACTACGAATACATGGGACATGCTCACCGCTTATCGATAGACCAAGGTTCTGCTCCAACCATGAGCGTCAATCCATCCGCCCTTGTTCGCCCTATCCCCATTCCTCCTCCCAAGTCCTCTGCACCCTCGGTACGTTCGCCTGGCTCTCAAGGGTCAGCCGGCTCACCTGGTCGCAAAGCTTCCAAAAAGAGCCCCATTAGTGCCAAATCCACCGACAAGGTGATGAAGAAGTCCTTGCCAGGCGGGAAAGTGGAAGGAGAGAAGCGTATTGGACGCAGGAAGGGACCTCTTCGGCCCGAACAGCGAAAACAAGCCAGCGAGATCCGGAAACTCAGAGCCTGCTTGCGATGCAAGTTCTTGAAGAAGACATGCGACAAGGGTGAACCGTGTGCCGGATGTCAACCGTCACATGCACGCCTGTGGCAAGTTCCGTGCACCCGCATCGACATCAAGGAGATTGGATATTTCTTGAAGGACTGGAAGTTCGACTACGAGCGACACATCTCACTGGGTTTTTCTGTGGGCAACATTAAAGGTTTCTCTGACACGGAAAAGACGCTATTCATCACCCATGGGTACGGCCATATGCTCCCTGTCACTGCTCGAGAGGTATATGTCAGGGATGAGACATGTTTGAAGATGGACTGGATCGAAGCCAACTCCTGTTCCCCCGATGGCTTCGAAGTTGGCACGGCCAAACTGTCAGCCGGCATGGAAGGCATCTCGACAACCATGCTCAGTGATTACCTCGATCGACACATTGACGGTACTGGCACGTTTGACAAGTTTGTGGACGACTACTTCGAGGGCACACCTTTCCTGTCGCAGATGCTCAAGACCGCCTACCGCTTCTACTTCAAGACCGGCTCAAAGATCATCAAGAAGGCATTGAAGTTGATGTTGGCCTACAACTTGACGCTCCACATTACGATGGTGGAGGGCGTGCCAAGCGAGGAGTCGTTCGTAGGCAAGATCGAAGAGCAGACTTCTAAGTTCTTCGGCAAGACCATGGCTCCTGTAATGATCAACTTCCAGATCAAGTGCGCCATGGCGGATATGTGGCGCGAGTTGCACAAGGACGTCCTTGAAGAGCTGTCCAGTTTGTATTCGAGTGTGTACAGTGGTGACAAGCTCAAGAATTGGCCCACAATCTTCATTCTGGCATCGGTGCTGTTGGCCGTGTGGGAGTGCATGCAATTCGACTGCCACTATCGCGTGCCTGATGCCGCGGCAGTGGAGAAGTTCTGCAACGACATGGAGACTACTCCGGTGGGTGTTGTTGTTGGCCTTTTCCAGGCCATCTCTCAGAAACTCCCGTCTTTCCTGGAATGGGATACCTCCAAGCACCATACACTGCTGGCATCGGACATGGATGTCTGCAGTACTATGGCTGAAGTCCGAGAACATGTTACGCGATATGGTGAGTCTGTGTCCCTTCTGGTGATTGGGGGCGGGGTCTGACAGTTTACGCAGAGAACTATCTACGAGGTCGACCTAATTCACGGTTCGACCGCAAAGACTTTGACTCGCTGTCAAACAAGTTCCTTTCGAAACTTGTAATCCGAGCCAACTAGAAGACGGGACGCATTATGGCTTATGATGAGGAAGTTGCCGTTGCAGAGCTAACGAGTTATTTGAAGTGTCTCACGATATCACGCATTGGCATAGCATTTGATTTGAAGCGAAGCGAATGAACGATTGATGAATGATCATGGCATTATGACGACGAACTCACTCAAGCTACATTTATATATACTTTGTGAAAGAAAAAAGGGTCTCATGAGTAGGTGGAGGAGCAAGTCGCTGTCACAAGATGCGATTTTTGTTTAGGAGCATCAGCAAGGACAGAGTCGTGCAGCGAGCATTTGGGATGGCTTGAACCTGTTTTCAGGGAGCTGTCAACCAATTGTCATTTTGGGCAACCTCAACGGGCGGACAAGGCTGAAGCGATTTTATAGACCGCAAAAAGGGAGCAAGAGACGGTGGTCCTCACGGCAACTGGTCGGCAACTGTCGGTTCATCCATTGTCACGCCTTTAGCAGGTTCAGCGTGGATTTTACGCACTGTGGCAGTATGAGATACGGGCATGTTGAGTAGCAATGAGCCAATGAGCAAATCATCTACAAGTTTCGAGCACTCGTGAATGGAGGGCGTTCTTTCCGGCGCGCAGCATCCATTTCGTTCCGGGACAAATTGCAAATGGCGTTTTCACGTCCGGCCAGCATGGCGCTACGTATTGAGAAACCTACGAGCAGGGCGGCCAAGGTACGAGTACAGTAAAGGGTGTCGGATCATGGTTCCGAACTTTGCTGCCACTTCTGACGTACGGGGAAGGCCCGCTAAACAACTTTTCAGAGAAAGCAGCATCCAACCAGCTGAACACCTGGTATTGCCTGCTTTAAACTTCTGGCTCCGTTCTGGCAGCTTCCGGAAGATTCACCCGTCGTTAAGCCGGCGGTGCTTCCTTCTCGTTGCTGTTTGTCGCTGTGTGACTTGGCGCCGTGTCACCCAATCCAACTGCAACCCAACAACTGCGCATGAAGCGCTGGCAACGAGTCGACCAGAGTTTCCCCGAGCTTGAACTTTTCACCCTGAAGTCGAGTTCCAGTCATCTACAGCACTGCTGACGACGGGATTGACGCAACAAATACTGTCTCGTACAGATCCGCATCACGCTTGTTACTCGTACGGGCCGCCGACCTGCACCTGCACAACTACGGCCTCGTTTGCCACTTTTTCGGAAAGCACTCAAGGCGGATTTCGCGCTAGCAGCAACTGCCACCCGCGGGAGCTCGTTAGGTGAAGGACCAACAATCCGAACGTTCGACAAAGCTTTGCATCATTCTTAAAACGTCCCTTTTGGTCACTATCCGTTCGACTTCGCTGTACCTGTCGACCGACAGTTTCACTGCAAGGCTGATACGGCTGCTCACGTCCTCTCCAACCGTCACTCGACGCCCTGCAGACGCATTCGTCCCTCCGACACAGTCCACCATTTGTTTGGCAGTACCATCCTTCCAATCTCACCACCTCCTCACTTGGTCTGAGTCAGATCTCAACGCCAATTCAGAAACCCCTGTGCACCAAGTCATCCATCATGCCTTCAGCTACCGACAGCCCTCCCAAGACGGAATCACGACTTCTGCTTATCTCAAACCGACTTCCTATCACCATCAAACGCTCGCCAGAAGCGAAATATGACTTCTCCATGTCCTCGGGCGGCCTGGTCACTGGCCTCAGTGGCCTTGCCAAAAGCACCACATTCCAGTGGTATGGCTGGCCAGGGTTAGAGATCCCTGACAACGAGTCCGACGACGTGGTCAAGCGATTGAAGGATGAATTCAATGCCATTCCCGTTTTTGTGGACGATGAATTGGCCGACCGCCACTACAATGGCTTCTCGAGTAAGTCTCTGGCCTTTGACTTCCAAGGTCCGGCTGACAAGGTCTAGATTCGATTATGTGGCCGCTCTTCCACTATCACCCCGGCGAGATCACGTTCGACGAATCGTCCTGGAATGCTTACGTGGAAGTCAACCGGCTATTCGCCCGCGCCATTGTCAAGGATGTCGAGGACGGCGACCTGGTTTGGGTCCATGATTACCACCTGATGCTTTTACCACAGATGCTCCGTGAGGAGATCGGCAACAGCAAGTCCAATGTCAAAATCGGCTTCTTCTTGCATACGCCATTCCCATCAAGCGAGATATATCGAATTCTACCTGTCCGAAACGAGATCCTCCTAGGCGTTCTTCACTGTGATCTCATTGGTTTCCATACCTACGACTATGCACGACACTTCCTCAGCAGTTGTTCCCGGATACTAAACCTGACCACCACGCCCAATGGAGTAGAATTCGAAGGCAAGATCGTCACGGTTGGTGCTTTTCCTATTGGCATTGACCCCGACAAATTCACCGAGGGCCTGAAGAAGGAGAAGGTCCAGCAGCGGATTCAGGTCCTGGAGGAAAAGTTCAAAGGCGTCAAATTGATCGTCGGTGTGGATCGTCTCGATTATATCAAGGGCGTGCCTCAGAAACTTCACGCTCTAGAAGTCTTCCTGACCGACCATCCGGAGTGGATCGGCAAAGTCGTCCTGGTCCAAGTCGCCGTGCCGAGCAGACAAGATGTCGAGGAGTATCAAAATCTTCGTGCTGTCGTCAACGAACTTGTCGGAAGAATCAACGGGAAATTCGGTGAGTATTCATGCTTCTTTAGAGTCACGCTTCGCTGATGAGGTTGCAGGCACCATCGAATTCATGCCCATCCACTTCATGCACAAATCGGTCAATTTCGACGAGCTCCTGGCCTTGTATGCCGTCTCAGATGTCTGCCTCGTTTCCTCCACCCGTGACGGCATGAACTTGGTCTCTTTTGAGTACATCGCATCGCAGGAGAAGCGAAAAGGCAGTCTCATCCTGTCCGAGTTTGCTGGTGCTGCCCAAAGCTTGAACGGAAGTATATTGGTCAATCCTTGGAACACTGAGGAGCTCGCTGGTGCAATTCAAGAGGCTGTCACCATGAGCGCAGACCACCGGGCCATCAATTATGCTAAGCTGCATAAATACGTCACCAAATACACTAGGTAAGAAATTCACTGCTTCCACAGATAAGTCCTCGAGAGGTTGACATGAGGTTTTGCAGCGCATTTTGGGGGCAATCATTCGTCGCCGAGTTGACGAGAATATCTGCCCAAGGAGAGAAGAAGTTGAAGCTGAGACGGGCGTCCTTGATCAAGGCTCCTTCGCAGCAACCAACATCTTCGACCACAGATGGCGAGCAGTCAGACAGCATGCAAGTTCCTCCACCTCCTCCACCAACCGCCAACCCGGATGGAGCAGGTGAGCGGGCCATCGAAGACGGTGCGGTGCCGGAAGGAATCCAGAAGGAAAAGTCGGCGACGTTATAAGTGTGGCGGCCCGTGCAGAGCATGAAGCTATGACGGGTCAAAGAGTGGTAATAGATCATAGAAGCATTGCAAGCGATGCAAGGCGCCTCCGCATAGACTGGGTAGTTTTAGATTCATGAAGATCCATGCTTGCAAGAGCCATCAAGTGTGTAATTCATCCTTGGTATCTCAACACAATCGATGAAATGAAGCGATCAGCAGATGGCCGACCCAGGTTCAGATGTAAACCTCCGTCTTCACTTGCGAGGTTCAGATCCAGGCGTGCCAACAGTTTAATGGTCAAAATGATGAGTTTTTGTACAGGTCTGTCTCTTTCGATAGGACTTTGGGTTGTCCTCGGTTGAGTTCATTCATAGATACCCCGTTCGTCGACCATTCTTGGTTATTTGTGATCCATCTTATGCATCTCGCGAGGGGTTGATAGATGTCCACATGTGTCTCCCTCTCTCCCAGTGTCCCACCACTACACACACACACACACACACACACTCTCTCTCTCTCTCTCTCTCTCTCTCTCTCTCTCTCTCTCTCTCTCTCTCTCTTCGGGATATCCCATTTCGACAATTCCCAAGTCTCCCGCCTCAGTTCGACGACGGACCCACCGACTCGTCCTCCCTCGCAACCTTCTTCACCCCTTTCCTCGCCTTCTTACTCCCATCCTTCCGGCCCTTCTGCCTCACGGCGATCTTCTTGACCTCGCCCTCGGTGCCCTTCCACCTCCCCGGCGCGCCGCCCACAGTGGCACTCGTCCTCTCGCGCAGCGGCGTGCCAAACGGCGTGACGATCTCGCGCACCAGGTACGGCACGCCCAGCTCCTTGACCACGCCGTTCCGGTCGCGCGGCCGGTGTCGCTTGACGACGCGCTGGCCCTTGGCGTCGCGCTGCTGGCGCAACCCGGGCGGGAACGCCCCGACCCGAACGACGTCGCCTTCGCGGAGGAGGTTGTGCGCGTCGTGCACCAGCTCGTGCGTGCTCCGCGTGTAGTATTTCTGGTAGGGCGCGTGGAAAGTCAGCACGCGGCGCGTCGCCCGTACCGTCTTCTGCATCGTGCCCGTGCGCGTCACGGTCGCGATGTGGGTGGGTGACGTGCCGAGGAAGGCGAGGTCCGAGTCCGACAGGTTGGAGGGTAGGAGTGCGGCGTCGTAGGAGCAGGACGGGGGAGCGTACGTCGTCGCGGCGGAGGCGTTGGCGCCGGCAGCAGAAGACGACGACGAAGAAGAGGGCCGTGGAGATGACGAGGACGACCCCGGTCCTTCCGTGGGCCGTGGCCGGGACGGGATGCTGCTGCTGCCGTTGTTGTTGCTCGATTGTTTACCGAGGATGGTAGCGTCCAGGCCTGCCGCGGAGGCGGAAGGATGGTGGTGCTCGTTGATCGGTTGGGCCTGCTTGAGAAGGCGTTGTGATGAAAATGCTCTCCGTGCGAGCGGTGCTCCATGGCGGTAAGCTAATGATCTCGGCCTTGAGGTGGCACTGACGGGTGATGACGGTGTAGCGGCAGCTGTAGATGTGGTCTTTGTTTGCGCGCAGAGTAACTTCTGGGATGTTGCTGGTCTCGCGCGACATGCCCGGATGAAGATCGTGGCCGAGGAGTTCATCTTCGCGGCCTGCGCATTGAGGGTCTAGTCTGGGCTAGCTGATTGCGTCTTGATTGACCTCGAAGGAGAGGCAAATTTTTTTACCGAAATATGCGATGACAGTAAATGGTTACAAAGTTGTAGAGTGTGCAGGAAAGAGCTCGAGGTGTTGGACATGCACCAAATTTCACGCGGCATTGAAATCGGAGTTGGAGATTCTATGGTGAAGCTGACGAGCCACAGTGCAACATTCATTCGCATGCCCATTTTGCTTGCGTTGTTCGATTGCGGATCCGGTGTCTAATGCTACAATGTTCCCTTTTCTTAACCTCTGCAAAGGCATCTTTTCAGGTCTGTGCCATTGTCCGCCGCCTCCCAACGCCAGAGCTATGTTGTTGACGAAGCACCATCATCACGTCTTTGCCCGCCACTAAGAGGCCCAGACATCCTTGCCAACACCTTCTATCCAGTGGCCCAGGTCGTTGACATTGCCGCCCCACTCCTTAAGTCGGTCGAGCATACCCTCGATTTGAGTCCGCTCCAATACTTTAGGCTGCACCCAGTTGATCCTTGCGACTTCGGCAACCTGGTCGATCTTGCCTCGTACCAAGCCCAAGCTCAAAGCCTTCATGATCAAGTGCTCGATCTCGTCTGGCTTCACTTTCGTCTCCTGGCTGATAGTCTTGAATGTCATTGCACGGTCATGCGGTGGTCTCTTAAACACCAGTTCCGTCAGAGCCGCGAGGTTGATCTTCTGCCACAAGAATGCGCGGTGTGATTCAAGAGTCTGGTCATTGCTGAGGTTGTTGGACATGCGATCGAATGTAGCCAGGTCACCCCTATTGAAGGCAAAGAGCAGTTCTCTCAGCCATTCGTACTCATTGAACAGAGCATTTAGGATGGGATGTAGCAGCAGTTCTCCAAAGTTGTAAATCTGATCCGACACCAGCGCCGCGATTGCCAGATTGTATGCCCTCTGTTGGCGTTCCTTTTCAGTGAGGTCCTTGCTCTCGTCTATGCAAGCAAGGTAAAGGAGGGAGTTTCGGTAGTATGAGGTGTAATCGTTCTCGGCCTGGAAGTAGTCGGCATTGACCCGGTAAAAGGCTGCATGAACCACATTCTCCACAAAGTCGAACTGATCCAAAGTCTTCTGTGCTTTGTCTAGCTGTTCTCTCGCCTTTTCTCTTTCTGCTAATCTCAGATACACGCTGGCAAGTTCGGTGATCGCATAGACATGGGCATCTTCTGAATCAGGCTTGTCGACTCTTTCGGCGAGCGTCTTTAGGAATTGACTTCGTTCGGTGTCATCTAACATGGGTCAGAAAAGCCCAACTCATGCTGGCCTGTCGGACGTACCTTGGATTTGCGCCGAAGCGCTTAGTGCCAATTTGACGAGTTTGAGCAGGTTGATCTTGTCCGCGAAACTGATGATGAAGGTGTTGTAGATGGGCAGTCTTTGCTTTTCACTTGCTGGGTCTTTGAAGTACTCCAGAAGGCTGTCCGTCAACTGATGCCATAACTTGCGATCCCAGAGATCTTCAAAGGTTATGAAAATGTGTTGCAAGTCGTCCGGTGCTTCATCTCGTTGCTCTGCAAGGAAATTGGAGATGGCTTCCGGATCGTGCTTGGACATGGTGAGAAATTGCGCAACGAGGAGCGGTAGCAGAAATAGCAGGCCCCAAGTGAGAGCTAGGTCCAGAGGTCGAGAAGCAGCGTTGAACGGAGGTTGAGGGTGCGAGACTGATCACCGTCAATAATCCCAAGCAGGCGCAACTGAGCGGCGCGTCAAGTTCACCTGCAAAAGCGGCAACGACTTGAGGAGGAGGGAATGCTGCGCCGTAGCAAGAAACGTGTCACGCTTCATCATCACTTTGCTGTGTCCTAGCAATTATCTTCATCGTATGGCAGGGTACGGATGATATGAGGACGCGGCTTCAAGGACATGGCATAATTGAGTCTACAGCGCACCTCTTCTATCCAGATGATGCTTCTCACGCAGATCTGAGTGGTGCTTCAGATGCTCCTGCTCCTTGCCCTTGGATAATATACGATTGTGAAGGCGGCTCAGCAACAATTCTCACTACTTGACGGCCGCACCTGAAGCTCATTACAGTCGGTATCTTTGAAGTCGCTCTGCTTGCCATCTGAACAGATCCTGCTTGGACTTCTCTCTACCCTTTGTTGCCAGCCAGAAGCTTCCCGAAGAACTGCTCTGAATATCCACTGTCGAAGAACTCTACGACCTTGTCCACCAACCTCCCGTCCTCGGTCATGGTAAGCGTGAAAATATATTCGTTCGCATACTCTCCAACATCACTGTCGGCGCGACTCTTTGCATGGAAGACAACCTTCCGTTTTCCCACATCGACCACGACATCATCTTCATCGACGACTCTCAAGCTAAAGTTTCGAATCATGGGTAGGATCGCCTGGACAAAGGCTCCATATTCGGCATTTTTGCGAGGCGGGAAGCGCTCTTCATCGGCCGGAAGAGTGTAGTGAATGCACGATGGACTTCGTACCGATAAGAGAGCGTCGACAGTCCAGGTGTTGTAGCTTTGAATGAACGCCTGCGTTGTATTGAGGAGGTCGGCACGGGTGGTTGATGGCATTTTTGAACGTATGTTCTCCGTATAGCACTCGACCAGAGCGTTTTGCGTTCCGAGGCGTCGCGGCGGGCAGGCGGCCGATGTGTGTGAAGATGCTGTTAGGGGTAAGAAACTTCCAACTATTTTATATCCCCTCCTCTGTCTTCGTCTAACTTAATAGGTCAAGCGCCTCCGGTGTATCGCGGGGATTTTAACGCGACCACTACGAGGTGAAACTTGGTTACATGCAGCTGATCGAAAAGGAGACCATCGCGCTGACATTACATAAGCTTTCCAAAGTGACGGTATGTGGAGCATCATATGTACAGTTTTGAATTCTTTTCCGCAGCTTCTACAAGTGCGGACATCTTTCGATTAGGCAATTCTCGGTTCGTACGATCTTTGTGGTGAAGGGATGCCGTCGCAAATACTAATCGCTGCGGGACGGAACACGCTCGTAGCACAGTGAAACGAGACAGGAATCAGTTGAGGCGAGTGATCAAGCACCTCGTCTTCGGTAGCCGTACCTCTTAGCTCGGCCCCCAGACTTCGGAGACACCAGACTGCTCCTCTGTCAGACCAATGGAGCCACCGGAACCCTTACTGCTTGTGTGTCAAGTAGTTCAGTTCTCCGGACGGCTTATAGAGCATGCTTTACCAAACGGAAAACCACACTTCGCATCCCTCGTCTACCATTGACATAAGCCAGCCAGCTCGATACCCCAGAGGGGCTCCAGGATACAAGCGCAACCATATTCACATCAATGAATTCTAAGGACTCTGAGATATCGACTCGAGCCTAACGTGGATTTTCTCAGAACGACAACCCATCGTCAACATGCAACTCCCAGACGACCTTCTCAGGCAGATATTCATGCACATCGACTCGCACAGCGTCGACCAGAAATTCTGCCTCTCGCAAGTCTGCTCGCAATGGCGCAGGGCCGCGCTGGGGCAGCGTCATCTCTGGAGTCGAATATCCCTCATGACACCGCTGGATGGCATCCGTCTGCCACTGCTTCTCGAGAGGAGCGGATCAGCAGCCCTGGACGTGCAATTGCTCTGGCAATATCGATTCCAGGTGCCTATGCCCACTTCCTACGAACGCCGCGTGGCGTTAATACACTTGGTGGGCTCTCGGGCCCGCCTGTGTCGCCTCATCATTGACGTCCAACGCGTAGAAACCGAGTCTTTCTCCCCTCTGCTGGCCGATGGGCTCATCTTTCCCGTCCTCAAGGAACTCGAGATCCGAAGTCCCCAGACTCGACCCCAGGAGTTCCGGCTCTCCTTCTTTGCACCACAGCTGAGACGTCTGGAGCTATACGAAATCGACTCCATGGATTGGGGGCAATTGCTTGCCCGGTCACTAACGCACGTGTACCTGGACAAATGCCATAGCGCGGGCCTAGAGCTCCTGGAGACCATCTTCCAACTATGTGCAGAATTGCAATCCCTGACGCTTCGCACCTTGCCGTTCCCGGTGGATTTCCCGGGCTTGAAGACGCCTGCCGCACAGTTGGTGCCTCGCTTGCGAGCTCTGGATCTGAACGCCGACGTCACGGACCTCGTCACCATTCTACGTACCGGTTTCAGGGGTTTCACTATGGAAGAGTTGACCACCGAGGCGTACTGGGGCTTCATGGACAGTGACACGAAGCAGCTCGTGGCCGAAGTGCTGATGGGTATGAGCCCATTACACAGCCTGCGGCATGTGGACGACCAGGACATTATCCTGCGGGACGACGCCGGGCGGACGCGTCGCATGCGTGTTTGGAATGACGATTCGAGCTGGGAGTGGCCGGACGTATGGATCGAGCTGGCCGACCAGTACAAGGCCTGCGAGTCGATGAAGAAGTTCCACATGCGCTCCTTCGACTGGAACGTCCTGGCAGGCGCATTCAGCGAGCGTCCACCGCTCGCAGAGGATATTGAAGTGCACGTCGACCTGGTCTCTAATGCGGTCAATGATCGTTACAATTTCGAATACGATGATCCACCCGTGCCCGAACTGGACAAGTTCTCAGCGGGCCTGCGCTACCTCAAATGTCGGAATCTCGGCAGAATCGTGTTCGCCGACCATCCAGAGTACGAGGGAAACAGCGATATTGACGTCTCGCGTGCCGAAGTCATCCATACGCTGCTCGAAGCTCTTGTTTGTGAATCGTCCGTCGTCGAGGTCTGCCTCTCACAAGCGGGTCTCGAGAAGCGCACCAGACAGCCATCCGAGGAAGTTCCCATCGCCATACACAACCTCTTGAACACCAAGGACAAATACGTCCTGTGCCGACACTGCGCCACTGTGCTCTCGGCCAAGCAACTGGAGGAGTTGAAGACGGTCTTGTCGGAACACCAGCTACAGGCGATTGGATGACATGAGGCAGCGAGTGACGCGGCGCAACCACAAATGTTGACTTGCATAGCGTGGGCCCGGCAAGCACTGGCTCAACAGGTACGCACAGTGCAAGGACAACTCGTTGTTTCGTCTGAAAAGCTGAAAGCGATCGTAGGGATGTGCCGATATTTGCTGAACACGGCTATCAAGCACCTGTCTGTGCTAACCCCTTTCCGGGCAACTCGCTCGAAGAACACGTTTGATGGCTCCAAAAAAAGAACTCAAATCTGAGGAGCCTCTCGGCATACCTGGCAAGAGCCACTTGGTTCAAGAACAGGAGATCGAGAGTTGACGAAAAATCACCAACGATTGATCAGGACAGTGGGTACCAACCGCTCGAGAGAGAGCAGCGCAGTGGGAGGAAGTTCCGTGGGAAGATCGGCATGGCAGCCACATCAAGTTCACTTCGGAAATACTCCCTGGGTTAGAGGCATGACATAAGATCATGCCTTTGATGGATGATTGGAAGCATCGTCGCGTCCATTGTCGCCTTGCGCTTTTACTGTTCTGCGAAACAATTGTGCATCCAAACATCCGATATATCTGACCGCCTTTAGGACCCACAACTGCTGTCTTTCTCGTCCCTTACCCCCAAGACTTCGTACCTGCAAGTCCCAATGTCGCCTGTGCCTCCGCCATGACTCGGGCGCAGTCTGCGCTCCTGGCACAACCACCAGTACCTTCTGTAACTTGATTGCCTGATCAGGTCTTCAAACTCCAGAAGGCCGCGAGAGCTGGTAGATATAAGTTATGGATGTTGAGGGCGGCAAACCCAGGACAATAAGAGTCCAAAAGGTTGTGCTTGGAGGAGCAAAATGCTGTTCGCTCATTGAGCCACCGTCCTCTCTTCCATAACAACGGCATGGAGACCCAGCTCCTCCGTGGCGAGGGTCGTGGGGAAGTGAGATGCCTTCTGTAACTCGGACGTCTGTTCCCTCGGCCTAGAGCCAATCTGAGCGGGAGCTGATGGGCCATCCGAATCGTTTCATGACCCGGACGCACGTGCGGACGCTCAAGGGAGATACTGAATAGGTATTCTGACCAGTCAGGGGCACAGGACGAGAATCTAGACCAACATCACGCTGGAGACAGCCAGCATGACGGTGATCCGTGACGGGACGAACGAAGAGAAAAGTCCAGAGGAGTCGAGGCAGAAGCAGGCATGGTGGCTACCGGAATCACGATGCAGCGTCCTTCTTAGGTACATGTACCTCGCGACCTTGGCCAAAAGGGTGTCGTGCCAAACACTGTGACATCCACAACGGGATACCTTGTCACGTCGACGCATAAGCTAGATTCCGCTTGCGACAGTGCGGTACGGACCGGTACCTCCCCCGATGGACGGTGGGCGAGGCTTTCGTGGCACAAGCTGAAGAATCTCCACGTGGCGCTCGCGGATGTTTGTTGGTGCAGTATTTATTGATTGTATTGGATCTTCGGGGAGTATCAACCAATTACGACTGTGGCCTCTCGACCGGAAGGATCGATTCCAACGGTCACGACGGCCAATCGCTGTGTCTCGCCTCGGTTGTGCCTTGATCAAATCTCCAGGCATCCCCGTGTGTTCTCTTTCAATCGGAATCTCATATCAGCCAACATACAATCACCGCAAGACGCCCCGATAGAAATCAGATCCCCGACGAGGATGTCTACGCAAGTTTCGCATGGGAGCCGCTAAGATGTTTCAATCGAATACTGTGCACAGTTCAGGCTGGCTGAAAGAGCGCATAATGTAAGTGCGCAAGAGATGGACGACAGTAGCGCTCCATCCACCGGTGCTGAAGCATGCATTCTCCTCTGCGGCCATCCATCTGCACAATCACTTTCTTATCGACCGCTTTGGAGGTAGTAGAACGCCACATCAACCATTCCAAAGCTGATATTTACGGCCGTGCCTAGCTACCACGGGTCTCGGGAATGAAGCGGAACAGCGACTCAAAGTGTACTATTGGTTGCAATTCGGGATATGGCTCCACGGTTCTGATGAAGACGACATACGGGGTGTTTCATCCTCCAAGCAATTGTGTCTCATTAGCAATCATTGACGCTCACCCACCTTAGCAGAGAAGGCTTGACAACTGCATGAATCTTGCAATCTTCTCAAGCAGCCTCACCGCCGAACCCAGCATCCGATTCATGACTTTTGCAGAACGCTCGAAGCAGGCTCACCGCCGAGCTCAGCATCCGATTGAGTATCTCTCCTGGCAAAACCGCCTAACAGAGCAGTGAAGTTCGAGGAGTAGGCAGTAGACAGGTGTGTACACGGTGTATCTAACCTACACCTTTGCACTACTGACACCATTCCAGCACCTCTACTACCTTCTGAATCAACTGGCCTGTTGCAGCCGAGCACACGTGTTACGTTGGCTACAACACCGACCACGAGATTGACATGCAGCTCTACGACCTGATCTGGCATTGATCCACCACGAAGGGACTTCCGTTTGCATTATCACACGCATTTCACAAATCCCATTCGACAGGCAGCTCACGAGCTAGCCTTTCCAGCTGAAAGGAAGTCAACAGTCGACGCCGCGATACAATGCAGGCTACTAGAATTCTGTACAGACGCGCACCGCATTTACTCAGCCCGCGTCGAGCATTGGCCATCTCACAACCTGCGCAGATACACCAACCCAGCTGGAAGGCGACCCTGCAATTCGAAATTCAGGGCCAAGGTGGAGCTGTGCATGCCGGAGGAGCAGGACTTGTTCGGTAAGTCAAGCCAACTGTGAGCATTTCGAAAGGGTATAAGATTCCCATTTCTGCCCTTGAATCAACACAATTCTTCTGTATCCAAAGTCAACTTTTCGAGTCCTCTTTCCCACAAGACCCACCGTACCCTCTTGCACCTTCGACTGTGCCCTCCATTGCCAATCCTCTCATCAACATGTAAAAGACCATTGCTGCCCTATGATGTGCCCGAGTCACTAACAGATCACGCGGCAGGACTGCTCATCCATCAGACTCATGCTATTGCTTCGGCAAGAACTGGACCTTTGTCGTCTACAAGGAGCTCAACCGGATCATCTACTGGTCGTACACAAACTTCAAGGAAGCAGTAGACCACAAGACTCTCTTCATCGACAACGAAGCGGTCCCTGCCAGCAAAGGACCTATCGCTGTCTCCACCACGGGAACCGCTCCCGCGGAAGGCATCCGCGTTTATGTCCAAGCCGAGAATAACAGGCTGTTGGAATATTGCTTGGACAAGGACGGCGGCAGCTGGTACAGGGGTGACTTGATGACACAGAACATCTATAAAGCCATGGACGGCACCACCTTGTCTGCGGTCGGGTATCCTATTACCGTGCTCTTCAATGCCACGGACTTGGATCATTTCAACAACGCTACCATGACGAGTGGTGTCTGGACCACACAGGGCGTCAATTTCGAAGTACCCAAGCTGCAAAAGTAGCGGCGACGCCACGAGGCTATTGACCCAGGAATCCTTCGTTGTGTATGCTTTTCATGTCTATGGAGACAGCGATGAGGGAACTTGGGTCGTACTGCCAGTTTGGTATACGCAGCAGTCTCCATCAATGGGCTCAGTTACCTGCCACCGAGCCTGCTGTGCCCGCCTCTGCTAGTCTGCTTGCCCTGTAGGCCACAGCAACATGTATCTGCCTGTTCACTCCTTTACAGGCGTCTGTTGTGTAAACACCAGATAGGCCTTTGTCAGTCAACGGTAAATAGTCAGCAATACACTCGTTTTGGACAACGGTCATGAAACCGGGAGACTTCTGCGACCAGCTGAAGCAACGCACACGTTGCTATCATATGACACCCTAGTCTGCTTATCAGCTCTCTCCCTTCTCGTTTTAATCATACCGAGCAAACGACAACATGGTATTCTTCACAGTGTCGATCGGCTTCCTCCCAGAATGGTCACAATGATTCTCGACACGCATGCAGAACGGCCTGCCTGCAAAGACAGAGTCCAAATGAGAGCCTCGATTGTCTATAGACGTAGACAGATGAAGACTTCGGCCAGGCGTAGTACAGTAACAAAGGACACAGGTGGGTCTGTCTCGCGCCAGAGGCCGAGATTTCATGTAAGAAAAGGAATACTCTCTGACTACTGTTAGCTTCGGCACAAAGCAGGTAGTAGTAGTTCGTCGATCGGAGCTCATGCTCGCTGAGTGTAAAGCGGCATGGCAGGGTTACCTCACGTGATCATCGTTACTGCCAAGGTGTCGATGGAGCCAATGGACGTCGATGCAATGCCAGTTCGAGCGGAGCTTCGTGAAGTTGACTGCAATTGAACTCTCACACACACGACGAACACACCCACCTCCCGCTCGTTCTGGCCTCAGCCCGACTTCTCTCTGCCCGCTGAGGCTCCCTCCCAGGTCCTGCATTCAAAATGCAGACCTGTCAAGCCACCCTCGCGCTCCGCACAGCTCGGAGCTCAGTCAAACCCAAACCCACCCCCCTCCAACGACGGAGCTACACAGTCCAAGACATCGCCATCACCCGCACGGGCAAACCCATCATAAAACACCGCGGTGGCAGATCCTCCCTGGGAGGTCACACCGTCACCGTCTTCGGCGCATATGGCTTCCTGGGCCGATACATCGTGCAGCGCCTGGCTCGCCGAGGATGTCAAGTCGTGGTACCCTACCGAGATGATATGGCGAAGAGACACCTCAAACTCACGGGCGATCTGGGAAGAGTGTCGTTCATGGAGTTCGACCTGAGAAACACGGAGAGCATCGAGGAGAGTGTGCGGCACTCGGACATTGTCTTCAACCTGATCGGGAAGAACTATCCCACCAAGAATTTCAGCCTCTGGGACGTTAATGTCGAGGGTACGGAGAGGATAGCTGAGGCGGTAGCCAAATATGATGTCGACCGCTTCATCCACATGTCGAGCTACAACGCGGATGAGAACTCGCCTTCGGAGTTCTTCCGGTCAAAGGTAGGAGGAGCACCACGAAACATAAAAGCGCAGGGGGTTCATGCTTGACTGACGCTTTCGCTGCTAGGCCTACGGAGAAAAAGTTGCAAGACAGCTCTTCCCCGAAACCACCATCGTCAGACCGGCGCCCGTTTTCGGCTTCGAAGACAACCTGCTGCACCGTCTGGCGGGGGTGACGAACCTCCTCACCGTCAACAACATGCAAGAACGCTTCAACCCGGTTCACGTAAGGATGATGTCCATTACGTCCCTTCCCCCGATCGCAATGCTAACTCCAACGTGTGCTAGGCCATCGACATCGGCATGGCTCTTGAACGCATCGGCTACGACGACACCACCGCAGGCGAGACTTTCGAACTCTATGGCCCGACAAATTACTCGATGCGCGAGATTGCCGAACTGGTGGATAGAGAAATCCTCAAGGAACGTCGGCACATCAACGTCCCTAAAGCCCTCCTCAAGCCCATCCTATACTATCTGAACAAGGTTATCTGGTGGCCGATCATGACAGCTGACCGATTGGAGCAAGAATCCATTGATCAGACGATCGAGAAGGGAGCAAAGACGTTCAAGGACCTGGACATCGAGCCCGCGGAACTGAAGGATCTGACGTACCATTATTTGCAGGACTATCGGAGCAGTAGCTACTATGACCTGCCGCCGGCGACGGCACGGGAGAAGCAGCAGGCAAGGAAGTATCTGCACGTGATTGATGATCAGTAGGTGCGGCGGGGAGGGAAAGTCGGACATCGAACGAGAGAGACTGGCACGGTCTCACCAGGTTAAAGGGATAGTAAATGCCACTATCGTCGATTCGGTACTGTAGGGGGCAGGCACATGGAGAAATCATCGTTGTCGAGATTGTACATAACAACGGGTAGACGTAGACGACGAGTCACAAGATCTATCTCGACCTCTCTCCCTAGCCATCCAGAACGAACACGCTGCTGCGGGTTGAAGTTCTATCGTCGTCAGTCGACTGGTTGACTAGTCTTATTAATCAACACAGGTCTGTTTCTACGGCCTCAGTAGTCAGCCCGGAGTCAGTCTGATCACCAACACCTCCATCCGGTTGTCACCACGCATGCCTAGAACACAAAATGTCATGCACCTAGTAGGAGTTAATTATGTACAGTATCCAAAAATCAAACTCAAGTCTACTCGTACCGTATTTGCTTTTCCATCCCATCATACTACGCGAGAGAGAGGGAGAGAAATAAGTAAATTAGACGATAAATCCTCGAGGACCCTTTCTACTCGTAGTACCTACGAACCGCGCCCCAGGAACCCCACCGCAATCACGCCTCTAGAATCGTCAATATCGATTAAACAAAAAAAAAAATAAAAAATGAAAGGTAGTTGAGACGTCAGCGATAGGGTTCGAACCTATGCCTCCGAAGAGATGTGATCTCAGATAAGCCCTCGAGAGAGCCCAATTCAAGTCACACGCCTTAACCACTCGGCCACACTGACTGTGAATTACCCTTGCCTCCAACGGGAGATTTGGGAGAGAATTTGCGGGACTTTTTCTGCCCATTTAAAATATATCTTGTTTTCTACCCTGGGCTTGGTGGGTGGAGCCGAGGTCCGCTGTAAGGGCGGGAGCGGGCGCTTAGTGCCCAGGGACTTACCGAGTACTCGTACTGTAATAGGGAGTACTCGTACGCCCGTATGGCTGGTGCGCAGTTCTCGTTCGTTACACAGTACGGTACGGTGGCGCTGGGTCGGTCCCTGGAGTTTCTACAATACTCGTACTCCGTGCTCTCCTTGATCGCTGCGGTGATGTTCCTAAGGGTCTGAACGATTTCATTGTACCCACATTGTGAGGAGGCGTGGTCCCTTGCAAGTTGCCTCCAGAGACGGGAAAGAGGACGGGTGGGGATCGAAAGCGAACACGGACGGGAGATCTGCAAAGAATTGACCAGGGGAGCCAGGCGGGGGGGATTCATTTTCATACTGTGTCTATCCTTTCGTCTCGACGCATTCCTTTGTCAATGTGGTCCATATGACTGGACATCCCAATGCCTGCTGGCTGCGCATCATACCAACACATTCATTGTCTAAGGTCCGTCAACAAGTTCTGTAGCCTGTCCGTTTCAATTGATCCATTGCTGTTGATGCTCATGACCTGAGAGTGACACACAGCAGCCACTTCGATAGATCTCGCCCGAATCTGGTCGCCATGTCCCATAATTGCAGTAATTGAGCATTGAGGATACTTCTTCGTGCCGAAAAGACGTGTTGATCTGACCATCCTGCCGTATCTTGGAGCATCGTGCGAATAACAGAATCACCGCATGATTTCGTTCCAAATCAAGGCCTTCAACTCCTCCTTGCTCAACTGATCCTTGTTGCGATCAAAGTCAAAGAACTCCTCGGGAATGGGTTCGGCTGTCGGCTCGTCATCAGGGTCATGGTACGGTTCGAGGTAGGGATGCTTCAACGCCTCTTCAACAGTGATACGCTTGACGGGATTGAATGCGAGCAACCTCTCCAGCAAATCCAATGCCAGATCCGAAGTCTTGGGGAACAGGTGCTTCAACGGGATTTTCTTCTTGAATGGCAGGGAACGGATGTATTCTCGCGCACGTCGAGATTTGATGCCGTAGTAGTCTTCCATGGTTGGCGTGCCGAGAACATCCAGAATGAGGGTGAGCTGATGATGATCTGAGCAATGGTTAGTCTCGATCCAATCTGCGCGGATGGGCCGCACTTACAGTCTTTGCCAGGAAATAAGGGCTTGCCGCTCAACATCTCCGCAAGAATACAGCCGACACTCCACACGTCAATGGCTTTCGTGTACTCCTTGAATGTGAGCATGATCTCCGGAGCGCGATACCACCTTGTTGCCACGTATTCGGTCATAAAACCCGAGTTGTCATCCGTTGAGGCAGCCGATCTAGCAAGACCGAAGTCGCAGACTTTGAGGTCACAGTTGGCGTTGAGCAGCAGATTTGAAGGTTTCAGATCCCGATGGAGGACGTTCGCCGAATGCATAGCTTTGAGAGCGCGAAGAGTCTGATAGATGAAGTACTGGCAATGGTCGTCCGAGAGATCTTGAGTCCTGATCACGCGGTGCATGTCCGTTTCCATAAGCTCCTAACGCACCACGTCAGCAACAGCACAGAATCTAGGTGCGGAAAACCCACCTGAATAAGATAAACCTCGGAGAATGTCTCGTAATTTCGTGGCTTCTGAATGTCAAGGATGGAGATGATGTTTTCGTGATTGAAATATCGGAGCAATTTCATTTCTCGTAACGTTCGGAGACAGAACATAGAATGATCGAAGGGAGTGATCTTCTTGATCGCAACTTTCTGGCCGGACGGCTTGTGCAGAGCAGAACTGTATGAGGGTCAGGTATAGCGCTTCATGGAAGCAGATACAATCAGCGACTTACCAGACGACGCCGTAGGCACCCTCGCCAATCACATCTTGAATATCGTACTGATCAGAAACGTTGAAGGAGATCTTTCTTGAGCCACCCGTGGGAGCAGTCTGTTGTTGAGGTTGTCCCATGCTGCCTGCTGGTCAGGTACGCTTGGTACCAGCACAGATGGCGTGACGAGGTGAAGAGAGATATTCTAGCCTGCGCTCCAAAGATCTGACAATATCCAATGATGTCCCGATCACGAGAAGCGGCTTCGCTCAGTTCGAAGGTTCTTGAGATTGAGGTCGGTGAAGGTAGAGAGAATGCTGGTTGCGCTTCGGACTAGTTGCGCTCGTTTCTGCGATCTGAGGTGCGAGAAGTGTACAATGTGGTAGCTGGAGGCAGGAAATGTAGATGAAGTGACAGGACTGGTGGCGCTTAGTATCGCCCTTTGGTGCGACAGAGTGGTGGGTGATCCGCGTCTTCGCTGAGGGCGGATCGAGAATAAAGAACCTGGAGTGTATTGTTAGATCCCGCGTTCTTTGTGTCGTGCGATAACAAACAAGCTGGAGTCGAGCTTACCGGTCCGCTTGCTTGTGTTTGTTCTCGCCTGCGAGCCTCGCACCGCGTTCCTGTGCTATTCTCGGCGATAACCTACGAGGTGATCAACTGAAGTGCTGGTGGTGCGGTGTCGAGATAGTGGGGTAGTCAGGTTGCTGCAGGGCTGCGGAGAACGACGTTGCAGTTGAATGAAATGAGGGAGAACTTCAACGGTGAGAGAGAGAAGGACAACAGGCTGGAAAGAGGAATGAGAACGACGCAGCAACGAGAAAGGTGCTTGCAGGTGATCACAAGGTTGGGAATCACACTGTGAGCAGTGAAGCAGCTTCACATTCACACTCAAGGGTCAAATCCCCATCCACGCTGCGGCCGAATTGAAGGGCGTTTGGATGAATAGGCGCCCACATTGGCTGCGCTAAGCAAACAATGGCTTGAATGGGTCACCCGCTTAACCACGTTCAGCCTGGTCTGGCCCTTCTGCGACAGCCCCTTGGTCGCCCGCTGCTGTGTTCGAGCTTGTCGGATCAGTGTTTCATCTTTTTATTTGCCGCAAGCATCGTGCTGGAGCTCGAAATAGCTTCCTGACTACCCAGGTTGGGCGGGACGAGCCTTGCTATCTAGCCATAGATATCCTGTCCTTCTTGCCGCCAGCGGTATCACGGCTAGCAGAACGTTCCTTCTTTCATGAGTGCCAAACCAAGGCCGGACTTCTGTTCACTACCGTCAGCCACCGATGGGGAGCAAGCTTCAAGGTTAGAGTCGACTCAATTCTTATTGCATAACCTGTTGAGAGTGTCAGCGGCGTGCTCGCTAGCTTGCAAACTCGCCTACGACTGTACCTTTTCGCGCATTCTGCCCATCCACTGCTGCAAGCTGACTCCCTGATCTGCTCGGTCCTCCACGAGCATCGTCTGCGCCCACAGTCTCAGACCAGGCTCGCCATCCTCCTTGACCACGTAGAGGTGCGGCACGATAATACTGCCCACTCCCTTGGACTTGTGATCGCGGCTTTTAGAAATCACGGCCCTAACTCGCTCGTTGAAATCATTGTCCAACTCTGGTAACCGTTGCTTGCCAACCTTGAGCTGACTCTTGTCCGACACGCCGAAGACGTCGAGCACTAACTGGGGCACAGCATCCCGCCCGACCCAGAGGAACTGCGTCTGGCCATCGTCGATCAAGTACAGGCCATAGGGTACGATCCTCTCGGACGACAAGTTCAAAGGCGGCGGCAAAATAATTTCGCCGGTCTTCTCGTCCACAGTGCCCGCGTCGTCTGGCATATCGTGCAGGGAGAACATCTTCGGATAGATGTACTGGATCAGCAAAGGCAAAGGGAGAGTTGACAGCAAGCACAACGCCGCAGAGCGCATGTCGCTCGGTATTTGTGACGACCTCCTAAGTCCCAGATTCTTGATCAGCGCAAGGAAGAGGACAGGCAGACCGCGAAGGTTTGCAGGGAACTGCAGGCCGCCGCCGCCCATACTGCCTCCAGCCAGCTCTTTTTTATACGTGGCAAGCAACTCGACCAGCTTGGCTTCGATCATATCTCGGGCGCTGTCCAGTCCACCGTTCAGAACACGTTCTACCGCCTTGTGACTGTAGTATTCGGTAATGGCTTGCTGATCCGCTGACGCATAGACGTCGGCCAGTTGTTGCGTTGTCGGCAGCGCCAGGGTCATGACCCGAATGCGTCGCTCGCCATTGCACGTCGTGTGCAGAACAGCGGTCTGCATGCACACCACAGGCTTCGTGATAGTCTCGTCAATCGCAACCTCCACGACATAGCTTTGATCTCTGGGGAACGCTGGGAACGCGCAGAGGTCAGAGCTTCTATTAAAAAAGTTGCCGTAAAAGGTGCTCATTCTCAAGCCGGTAGTGGCTCGCACTCGCAGAACGGCCTCGAGCCCAATTTCCGCCGAGAGATAGTCAGAGAACTCTTTGGCAAACTTCATGGCGTCATCTTCCCTCGCGGCGTTCCAGCCGGGGTAGAAGTAGGTCTGTCCGCCAGTGTATCTGGGCAGATTGCTCAGAGAGGCCACGTCCTGATATTGTGACGAAAATAGAAACATGTCGACCGAAATTTGCTGTTTGGAACACTCGACAGCGAAGCTTTTATAGAAGCTGTTGCCGGTCTGGAGCAGGCTGCTTTCTTTAGAGGTGCCCAACAGCTTCTTGTCCTCACGCATCTCGAGCTTTCCAGTTCCAATGTTGGGGATCGAAGCAGTGACGACCGTCATCTTTCCGCCCACCGGTCCTATCAGCTTATGCCCTGCTCGAAGTGCTGAACCCATGGCAGATGCTCCGTTCTGTGTATTTTGGAACATTTCTTGCAGTTTGTCGAGGAAACTCTCAATGTTCTCTCGGCACTCCGTCAGAGTGACCAGCAAATCCGCCGGCGTGGGCAAGAAAGCTTCTTCCAGATCACTCACGACAAGCATGCTAGTCTGCGCATTCTCCGTCCCATCACGAGGAATGTTGAAGAAATGCAGACCCGAGTCGACGGCGATAAAGCCCAGCCGAGTGCGTCGATCGGCATTGGGTATCCGATCCAGGCTCTCTCGAATACACCGTGCTGTTGTCGCCAGGAGACCACTCGTCACTGCCGCGTAGCTCACATCCAACAAGAACAAATACACGAGTGGCTGGGGAGGTCGGACCATGTATTCCTGAGGAGCGATAAATTCGACAACGGCATGGTTCAGGTCCGGTCGTTGCCACCGGTCGAGACTCTTCTGGGCGGCTGCGTCCCAGTCAAACGCTTGCGGCACATCGTTTGTCAGATTGCACATGTTGCACCTCCACCGATGGCCATGGTCCAGAAACGTCACGAAAGGGTTGATGTATGATCTGCATCTTCTGCACCGAGAGATGACCTGATCGGGCACGATGGGCACAGGATCTTCAACGTCATGTAGAGATGTATATGGTTGGATGACGAGCGCGAATGGAAGTTTGGACTTCTTGAGAAGGGAATGAGTGGTAGGAACAGCGTTCAAGGTTGATCGAACATATTTCGGCGGACAGTTGGCATAGGGCGAAGGCGTCACACTGGTCTAGGTCATGTTGTTAGAGACGGGCAAGAAGGAGAGGCATAGGCAATACGTACATTGGGAGGGAGAATCGCTGGCGGAGGGGGGTAGTCCAACTCGACGACATTGAACGGCTGGTTTGACAGGTCGGTGGGATACAGCTGATTCAGGACCGGAGCACGCTGTGATTGTTGTGGTGCAGCTGCGATGGGTGGCTTCTGAGACATATCCATTTGAGCAAACTGTTGTGTCATCCCTGGCACACCGCCAGCCCCTGCCGCAGGGTATCCTGGAGCAGGAGCTTGATATCCCCCTATCGCTGGAGCAGGTTCTTGACCAGGGTACATAGGAGTCGCGGACGGCTGGACAGCCGCAGGGTTCTGCTGGTATCCTCCCTGGGGATATCCTGCCGCATCTGCTTGAGCCGAGTATGCAGGGTATGCGCCTCCGGCTGGTGGTTGTCCTCCTAGAGCGGCGTTCCCTCCCGCCCCGAATTCATATGCCTGTCCGGCATAGGCACGCTTCTTGCGACCACCGTGCGCCGGGCCTGGAGCAGGACCTGGCGGCACGCCCGGCGGAGCGTTGGTCTCGTAATTGTCGTAACTCGGTTGCGCAGGCGGCTGCTGACCGTAAACATCTTGTCCTGGCACAGCCTGCTGCGGATATTGCTGGGGGTACTGCTGCGACATTGCGGTAGACGTGAGCTCTCAAGCCTCGTGGGCGGTCTGCTCAGTCGGAAGTCAGGGTGGTAAAACGCAGGTAGGGATGTCGAAGTGTGATGTGGAGGGGATAGAGGGTGCGGAGGGAACAAGTGTCGACAATGTGGGAGGCTTTGTGCTATCTTGATCCGCGGGCAATGACGTCCATACCGAGTGCAACAGAGAGAAAGCAGCCAACCTTGACAAGATAGGAGAATGAACAGGCTTGCTTTTTGAACGCCTGGTGGTTGTTGAGCAGACAAGCTGTCCTCAGATTATTGACGGCAAGTCCTTTGCAGCCTTCAGTGCGGGTGAAATATTGGCCAATCAGTGCCGACTTCGTCAAGAGGCCAGCTTGCCCGCTACAACCACTTGAACTTCGATTCAACACAATTTATTCTGTCGCCATTGCTCTGTGTCCCTGTTCCGCTGGACAATCGTAGGCGCACGTTTCAGTAAGTCACATGTGTAACAAAGAGTCGATGAACTGCAGTTCTATTGCTATTTAGAAGTGTGAACTCGACGCCTTGCAATTCGCGCTATTCATGTACCCAATGGATCAGACTCGATCAATACTTCTTTGCGCTTCCTTCAAACTGTCTCAAACACTCCGAGCGCTGAAGTCGTATTTGACTTTCCCTTCGTGAGCCAATGGCTTGACCGCAGGAGCAGCTATCAACCCGGCACAAATGAAAATCGTGACAATGATGGCCTCCATCAGAACTCCCAGCAGACCGTGAAGAATTATTGCAGTCCACTCAAGGCTCCAGCTGCTGAACCATTTGGGGTCATTGGCAAAGATGCAAAGGAGCGAGAAGACCATCCGGACCACCATGAAGGGCAGTGCTGCAGCAACCGCAAACAGCAAGCAACGGTCACCAGACTGAACATGAGCAATCCTGAGAAATGACAGCCCGGTGATGAGGACGACAGCGCAAAAGACGACCAGGAAAAGACAGAGTGCTGCCTTAAGTTCAGTGAAACCAGTCGAGACATCGGATGGGTCGCTGCTGAAGACATTTGTGCTTCCGATGATACTGAGGATCAAACCAGCCAAACTGGGAAGGTGAAGGATGCGGAAGACCCGAGGTGAGAGGCCAGATCCGTCCATACCGATATTGACACGATCCAAGAGTCCCAGGGCCGCGCAAATGGTTGCAGACAGGCCGAAGCTGTTCATAACGTCGTACGTGATGGTGAGACCTTGCGACGGATGATGGATAGATATAAGGGAGGTGATGGCGCCAACAAGTCGAAAGAGGCAGATCATGACAAGGAACCGCCACCCGAGGTGTTTCCGATGGCCATGCTTGTAAACGACATATGCCGAAACAAAGAAGGCCGGGAAGAAGAAGATGAGCTCGACGATATCGAGGATTTCGAATGCTGAAATACCCATTGTTGCACAAACGGGAGGAACGCAGGCAAGATGATGGAATAGGTACTGGCTGGAAGCAGCAAAGATTGAGGTAGGTGTATGGATGGTCACTGGGGACTTTGATGCTTTGGCTTGCCGGTGTCGACTGTCTCTGGTCCCTGGAGCGCAAGACGAATATATAGACGTCTAGAGTGGAATTCTAGATGAACCATTTCCACTGCCCAGGGCTATGAGAACGAGGTGCTTGAGGCCATGAAACATTTTCCCAGTCCCAAGATGGCCAACTGCGCGAGATACTCGACTCCGACTGCCCACTGACCATGTAGGGCTCAGCTGTGGGGTTCGCGTACCTGAGGGCAGTACGGAACCTCATTGAGGCTGTGGGCATCGCGAAAATGAGCAGAAGGGGTTAGCCGTGCGACGATAAGCCAATCACGGTGTCCAACACCAATGATTCTATGCATATGCCTGCCACATTCGAGCTAGTGCAAACCATTTCCCTGGGACAAGATGGCTTGGTATTACTGCAACTGCAACTTTCCCTCTGCGAAAGCTCTGCACCCCGACCAATCTTTCGTATGGCGGCATCATTCTTCACTCCATGGACTAGACCAGAATCTGGGTTTCGCCAAACTTTGTTCGCCGTATCTGCATTGCACGAGCGCGGCAACCCATCCAAATGGATCTATCACTACTATTTGTGGCCTGTGTGGCTTATGTGGCTTACCTCTGTACCTTGTATCTCACGATGTGTAGCATTCCAATGCCATTTCTTTATGATGTCACATACCGTTGTGCGAGGCCTTTTCCGGTCAGGGTTAATGAAACTGATAATACTCGTATCAGTGGTGTGATGCTCTAAAGCGGCTGAGGGAGGGGCTGATCACGTGGTGCCGTCGAAAGTGTGACCTCATGTTGTCTTCAATCTTCAGCATGGCTAGAGGATTAATTCTCGCATCGACTCCAGACAGATATTCAACGTAATAGCCTACTCATCTCGGACTGCCTCAAGAACAACGTACAGCTGAAAGGCGGACGAGAGATTGGATAGCCTGCCTGGTTGAGACCTTCGGGATTCCCCTCCTTCAAGAGTCTTTGCATTCTCGTGTTCCGATATGTCGTCGAAGCCAACCAATGTGATCTTAGGAGGCGTTCTCGGCGTCACTTCGTCGGCTATCTTCTTTGGCGCCAATCTGGGAATCTCGCTCATTACAGTTCCAACACTTCTCCTTCCGTCGCCTTCCTCGGGTATACCAGTACCGGCCAGTGCTGAAAACCGAGCCTCGCGGACATCAACATCGTCAGAAAAGCCGTCGACAAGACCTCCGCACTTAGCTCGTCAATGGAAATCCATTTATGACATTGGCAAGAAAGCGGGACCTTTCTTCGCTTTACTGGCCAGCGGGAGCTGGCTGTACGCTGCTCAGCAGCTGTCCGCAGGGCCGAGATCACGCCAGAGGTTGCTCATTGCCGCTGCTGGACTGTCGGTGGCCATCCTCCCCTTTACATTTGGCGCAATGAAGCGAACAAATGACGAGTTAAGTCGCCGAGCCAACGCGACCACAAATGAGGAGGAGGATGACGGAAAAGCAGAGGCTCGAATAGGTACAGTCGAGGGATACCAGACTCATGACCTAGTTCGCTGGTGGGCGCGGTTAAACTTACTGTAGGTCATTGAAGCAAGCGAAAATGCTTTTGCTGACAGTTGCCTACTAGGCGAGCTTTGCTCCACCTCGGAGCCATTGGCTGTGCCACCACAGCCTTGACACTGTAGACACTGAACAACAAGCAGTAGCAGAAATCTCTGCTCCACAGTTTGGCTGCAGAATGCACTTGGAGAGTGCTTCAGCTGCGAAGTGTGTGGTCGCTCGAGAAAACATCTCTTGCAGCAGTCAGGGAAGTTTGTCAACCCGGTTCTCCTCTCGGCCATGTATGTTTCATGGCGGTGTATCCTATGTAGACAGCTTCAAACCCAGAAGTTTTTAGGCTCTGCTGAGTAGACATCGGCGTGAAGACAACCAGGGCTCCTGAGTCGTGAACAATCGATGCCGCCGCCAAACGCGTCTGGAGATGGTGACAATACGGTAGACTATGTTCGCCTTGGCGCCAAGATAAATGGCTGCCGGCACATCCTCGGGAAATCAAGCCCACACAACTTTTCGCGCAGGCGACCTTGAACATCTGAGCCACGATCACAATCGACAAATCGCTCGCCAGACAACCTTTCCAAAGCCACAGACTCGATTGCTGAGACTACATTGTCTCGATCACCGCAATCATGAGTGGCGTTACCGTTCGAGATGTCGATGTGAGTATGAGCCGATCTCCTTGCTTGAGCTGCACGATTCTAGCGACGAGGAGGGAATACACGCCCGATTCCTGCAACAGCGAAAAGAGCGCAGAGTGCAAGGTAGTGTACTGACCGCTGGGGTTTTCAACAGGCGCAAAAGTTCATCGAGGCCTATGCCGCTTTCTTGAAGAGACAAGGAAAAATCCGAGTCCCAGGTACGATCCGACATGCTGAATGACCGCCTTTGGCCTACAACCCTTCGATTGCGAACCTTGCGGAACAAACAAAAACTAGGTGACAATGCTGATACTGGGCGATCTAGGTTGGGTTGATACCGTCAAGACATCCCACTCAAACGAGCTCCCTCCCCAGTCAGCCGACTGGTTCTACGTCAGAGCTGCCTCCGTTGCTCGACATGTCTACCTGAGGAAGTCTGTTGGTGTCGGCCGTCTCCGAAAAGTCCACGGCAGCACAAAGAACCGCGGTTCCCGCCCTTCACACCACGTTAATGCTTCCGGCTCGGTTGACCGAAAAGTCTTGCAAGCTCTTGAGGAACTCGGTATCTTGGAGAAGGTTGATGATGATGAGGAGGGCTCTAGCGGAAGGGGCGGACGGAGAATAACCCAGGCTGGTGCCCGAGATTTGGATCGTATCGCTCAGACCGCCGTGGAGGGTGACGAGGAAGACGATGAGTAGAGGTGATTTGCGAACCATGCCAAGGGGGCATTAACGGAAAGAGACACTCCCAGCTCTCGTCGAGGTGGTTGTCTTCTTACGGTGAAGAGGTCTACGGCCATCAAACCCGCGAGTCTGAGATTCTGGTCGATGCAAGGGATCATATCAGCAGATTGTCCACCAGTCGTGCTGAGTTGGCGGAGGCCGAACAAGGAGTCTCGGGCGCACCAGACAAGTCCAATGAAACTATGTCAAAGTTAAACAGGCCATTGCCAATGTCCGTTGTCATTCAGCGGCTGCCTATTGTCCTGCTGCATCTCCAGTACTATGTCTGTATCCAAAACAGAAGGCCCCTCAGGATCATGAAACTGCAATCCCGCATTCTGGAAGCTGATTTCTTCGACGTCCGTGTTATCATGAAGTTGTCTTGTCATGGCTTGGATACCTCAATGCCGTCTTGATCTGAAAACCTCGGAGCACGGAGAATGATTGTTCCGCCACCTCGTTAATCAGCCTTGCACACAGCCGAGGGGGCCGGAAGCATTTTCTAAAAGCCAAAAGCTCCTCTCATTTCCACACATTTCGAGCTGGACGCACAAAAGCACGCGTTACTCCGGTCAGCCTATAAATTGATCAACGGAGTTGACGTAGCGCGCCCTGTTTATATGAAGATGGCTCCTGCCAAGCATTGGCGAGTCGACACAAAGTCAATCGCTGCCGCGGCTTGTGAAAGGCACCAGTTTGACAGCACAGCCCTTTCATGTGAGCGCCCAATTGACCGAGAGCAAGGCGGCCTCCCTCTTGGGGCTTATTGGCAAGGCATCCTCGGATGTGCACATGACAGCTTTACAAATCGAGCACAGCTTGGACTTGACCTCTGCGACGCTATCGCAATGAGGTTTCGCAACTACGAGCTCACCATCTTTGATAGGCTCGCTTGTTGTGCCGACAATGCCACCACGCGGTGCCCAGTTAGACACCAGGCATTTTTGCATCTCTCATCGTGCCGTTATATTGCGTCGGGAACGGGGTGCCGACTGAGTCTGGATATTGACTCATGTCTTTCGTTTCTGTTTGCCTGTTTCCAAATCCCCGAAGTGCGTTTGGACCTCTCCTCTCGACTCGATTCTGGGTAACAGCCTAGGGAGTGGCCATGCACTCCAGAGAATATAGCATTCAATGCTGTTTGCACTCTTCGTTATTTCGTTCGTCTGCTTGTTGGCTCTGTTAGTCATTCGTCTTTACCTCAACATGTCTCGCAGATCGAACGAGGCTCCCGGCGGTAACGGGCCACGGTTTCAGCCAGCGTGGGAGGCTTTCAGGAGTAGCAATGTCGATCTGCAGCCTCAGCATGGTTGGGCACGGCAGAAGATACCGCCGGAACTCAGAAGGGTTGACAACGAGGAGGACGTGCCGGAGCAGCTCAAGCAGATCCTTGCCTGGTCACTCAACCTTGATGCCGCTCGACCAAATACCCCGTCTGGTTCCAGCACTTTGCAGCAAAGAGTCGGCGTTAACGCTCTAAACTCAGTTCGAGCAGGTACTGCCGGCGATCTCAGGGCAGAATCGACCAGGCTTCCTGCCAGTCCCACGCCGACTGGCAGTGGTGATGCCACCTACAATACGATGAGGGATCCCGATACCAATGCCTCTGCAAATTCTCCGGTGTCCTACGCTGGACGCTCTGAACAATCTTCCGAGAAACGTCGAGGCAAATCACGGAATGTCAGTAGCAGCATTTTTGCTTCCACCCTTGACCTTTTCGCTAGCCTTAAAGGCAAGACAATTAAAGAGGTACCAGCAGCTGCCAACTCGCTGAAGGTGCCGGAAAAACAGCCCTCAATGGTTGAATGTACGAGCTGCTTTGAAGAGACCCCCAGGAATGAGAGCAGTAAGCTTCTCTGCAATCACTCATACTGCAAGCCATGCCTGACAACCCTGATCACCACTGCCCTCGAGAATGAGGCGAGCTTCCCGCCGAAGTGCTGCTTGACAGCAGTACCACTCCCGACAATCATGTCTACTCTTGACGCCAAGCTAAGAAACACGTACAGAGAGAAGGCTGCCGAATTTTCCATCCTCCCACAGGAAAGATGGTATTGCCCTAATAGCAAGTGTCTGAAATGGATTCGCCCATCAAAGCTGCCGCGAATACCCGCCTGGAATGAAAGGTGCCCCCATTGCGGAACAAAGATATGTAACATCTGTCGTGGCTTGGCTCACAAATCTTCCTCGGAATGTCCACATGACTCTGGCCTTCAAGCGTAAGTGTCCCCGAAGGCTGATCGATGGCACACACATCGTCCAGAAGTCCGTCCTCCTGCAGGGGTTTCTCAGGGCTAATGAAGAAGACAGCACGATTACACTCGCAGAATTAGAAGGATGGCGACGGTGTGTGAAGTGTCGGACCATGGTTGAGGTAAGAAGCCCCCTTGTACCCAGTATCACAGCTGATCTTTCTAGCGAACTCAAGGCTGCCGACACATGACATGCAAATGTGGTGCCCAGTTCTGCTACACGTGCGGAAAGAAGTGGCGGTCCTGCTCATGCACCGAGACCGACGAAGTCAACCGTCAAGCTGAACTAAGGCGACGTAGGGGGGAACGTGAAAGTGCAAGGGATATTGAAGCTGCGGAGTTGGCCCGTATCATCGCACAAATTGAAGAGACGGAGCAACAGATTTTCCGAGAGCGCAGAAGGGAAGAAGAAAGACGCGAGTCGGAACGACGCAGAGAGGAAGCTGAACTTGCGAGGCTGGAAGCGGAACAGTTGCGAGAGCGAGAAGTCATGCGTGCCGAAGAAGTTCGGCTGCAGCAGCACCTTCAACGCATCTTACGGCTCTCGGTCGAGGAAAGCTGCGGACAACTCGAACAAGCCTGGCATGAGACTCGCCTGTCGCAGATGCACAGCTTGGACAGCCGCCACATGGCTGCTGAGCGGCAGCACATCCAAGGTCGTGACGAAGCTATAATCCAACAAACGCGGGAGCACGAAAGAACTGCCCATCAGATGGAATCTAACATCAAGAAACGAATGTCGGACAAGAAAGAGAGACATACATTGGAGATGGCGAACTTCACGACCGAGCAACAAAATCTCGAAGACGACATGTTCCTCGAAATACAACTGCATCTCCGTGGGAAACAAGACAAGGAGACGCGGGAGGGTCGCCTCCAGGAACGGTTCCAGGTACAGCGCTGGGAGCAGCACCAACAATTGCTAGCGAAGCACGAACTTGAGATGAACGCCCTTCGAGCCCGCGCAAAAATGGAAACCCAGAGCTTGGAATTGGCCAACAATAGCAAGATGTATGAGATCCAGCACAATTCCCGCACGGCTCTCCAGATCCTCTCGGACGGTGTTGCTGCGGACCGTGCGTGGTTTGATTTTCTCACCCAGAGGCGGCAGAATATGGTTGCTGCACATCGCCGTCTTATGCTTGAAGCTCTGGAGGCCGGCCAAGAACCCGTTGGACTGACCGAGGAGGTTGCCATGACAGTCGGACCTTTCATCGCCGACGTCCAGCAAGGAAGACGAGTCACGGTGTCGCAATACCTGGAAGCGATGGAGGGCATGGAACGTTCGGCACGAGAGCCATGGAAGGAGACACTCTCGCCATCTCCTGCAAGCAGTGCATCTCCGACACATTCCTTCGTCGAGCTCGCCGCAAACTCGCAGCAATTGTTGGAGAACTTGGAAGTAGGTCTTACACCCGGGGATCTGGGCGGACCACTAGCCGCGACTGCAAGTGAGCTACTCCTGTCAAACAGTGCCTTTGCGTGGATGACTGGCGCCACGCCAGAGGACGCTTCACAAGCGAACAACACAGCCAGCAACCATGCTCCCAGTCTTACCAGGAGTCGACGGGTCAGTCGTCACGATCGTCCACACCCGCGAACCCCGATTTCAGCTTCGATGGCCAACCCATCGTCAGGACGGATCGTGTCCAACACAACGCCACCGCGTCAACTTGATGGATCCGCTCCATCTTCACCAGATCACCGGGCCATGGCTGTGGCACCTCTCGCTATTAACAGAACGGGAAACCTGGGAGCGTCGTCAGAGGCTCCACCTTGTCCGCAGGATAACTCAGCGCCGCAAATCCCAACCCTCAGCATTTCTACTGAGCCGACAACCCACGCCCACGCATTAACCACCCAGGAAACCCAACAATCCAGAGTCCTCGGCGGCCTCGTCCCCGTCGTCGCACACACCGAAG
This sequence comes from Phialophora verrucosa, assembly GCA_002099365.1. Lineage (NCBI taxonomy): Eukaryota > Fungi > Ascomycota > Eurotiomycetes > Chaetothyriales > Herpotrichiellaceae > Phialophora > Phialophora verrucosa. The sequence continues at coordinate 2,451,221 of MSED01000004.1, read as the reverse complement.
ACAGGCGTCTCAGACTGATGAACGCGCTCACACATAAACGACAATCCCCTTCCACAAGCTCGGCGTCCAGCTCCGACTCCTTCTTAACGTCGTCTACTACATCGTACTCGACGATGGCCTCGCCCTTTGCGTCGGTATCTCACAGCCCAACGTCCCATCGATCCAGCGCCACTTCGAGGAGCAGTGGCGATAGTCTCTTCCTCCACAGCTTGATCAGCGCCGCGACGATCATAGCTACCGCGCCGACAAGGCCAGCGACAGCGACAGCGACGGCCACGAGGGCGACATCTCCGAACTTACCGTCCGCTCCGGACCGAAGAACAGGTGGGACGAGCAAGGAGGACAGGCCCTCCAAGCCGAACAGACCCCTCTTTTCGACGCCATTGCAAGCAGACAACTAGGTGCAGTAGCGAAGGAAAGAATGGGGCCGGCCTGCTGTCTGGCTGGGGGCAAGGCAGGGAGGATACGATTGCGTGGATGACGCCGGGTCGGAGGCTCTCGTCCTCATCTCATCTCATCAGCCCTGATGACCGACTAGAGAAGAAGACATGAAAACAAGCGTAGCCGTTAGACATGACTAGACGCGTAGGCAGGTAAGGGTATATAGACGCATAGGGTTATCTATCCCTGCGGCTGGTCTCACATGTCTGCTACTTGTTTACTTTACAGTATGTGCACGCGGAGGGAGAGGAGTCGGAACACTCATCCATAGAAACATACACTATTTCACCTCGTCTCTCAACTGCATACTGCATCTGTCCGAGCACTGATAGTACCTTTAGTCAGGTCGGATCAGCAGGGCAGGGCAGGGCAGGGCAGGGCAGAGCAGAGCAGAGCAGCAGTCGGAAGGGCCATTTCTCAATTTTGACTACAGTAACATATCTATCTGCGCGTGGTAGTACCAAGTCTGCAACGCCTGCAGCGTCCACAGGAGGAGAACCATAGATATCTTTGGCCAAGTGCAAAGGGCAGAAGAAGCTGGACGGAACCTGCTGGCTTTCCCTACCCGCCGTCTGCCGTCGTGACTGACTGCTATTCAAAAAAGGTGCAAGCTGTACGCTGCTCGCTGCTCGCTCCACGCTCCACGCTCCACGCTGCTCATTGCCACACGTTGAACGACACCCGGCGACTCAGCCGCGGCGTGGTGGAACAAGATGAGTGTCAATAGCTCAACCATGCTGTAGCAGCCGGAGCCGTCCAGGCCTGTGCAAAATGCAACAACCCTGGACTTTAGGTCACCCATGCTCAGCTTGATTATCCCGGAGATATCCAGCTCAAGGGGCATCCAAGGTGATCTTTGAGCAAAGGAAGATCGGGCATCATTCTCAGCACAAGCTCGACACACGATGGGATCGCCGTGGCGGTGGAAACTTGTCACAAGGGCAACGCAACGCAACATTGTCGGCGGATGAAGTTTCTGTTCATCGGGATGCCCATTCGACGCACCTCCAGTTCAACCAAAATACCCCAAACCCTGCAACTCTTTCCTCACACCATCCTCACTCGAGATCTTTCTCATCTGCGTGTCTTCCAACTTCTCCCCTCCTGCGAACCGCATTTTCAAATCCTCAATCGCCCGGATCTTCTTGAGTAATCCCCGAATCTTCTTGTCACGAGGATCTCCGCCGGGCGTCAAGGGAGAGGTGACCTCTAATTCAGGCGGGACATGGTCGCCTTGAGGGATCGGTGGAGGAGGCGGAAGCGGAATTGTCGTATTGATGTTCGTGGGTGCGTTTGCGCGAGCTGTTTTCTGCTGACTCTGAGCAGTGTTGCTGGCAGGGCCCTTAGGCGCGCCGTTTGCTTGGTGGTGATTTCGATCCCGCATGGAACTGTTCGTGTCCCCTCGTTGCCGTCGGCTGTTGCTCCTGCTCCGTTCCTTCTTCGGTCCAGTGGGCGGCTCGAGACCTGGCGCGGGCACGTAATTCCTACTTCGGCTACGTTGGTGCCCTCGACCGTCAGGACTCCGGCTTGGACTCTTTCCTCTACCTCCGTTGCGTTGTTCAGGAGTAAGGCTGTTAGCTGCTACGCCTTCGCCTTGTTGTTCTTTGGCTGCTGCTGCCGCTGCCGCCTTTTTCGCTTCCCGCTTCTTCGCATTCTTCTTGGCAGCCTTTGACATGGGCTCACCATCAGCGCCTTCCCCGGTACCTGTTAGGCTCACACCCCCGCCAGGAGCGGCTCCGGGCGGCAGCGGCTTCTTCTCGTCGACCGGTTCAGCGCCTGGAACAACACGATGCCGTGACTTTCCGAAACCGTTGATGTTGCTTGCAAATGACGAGACACCATCTCGCACGAAGGCTGCACCTCCTTCATCCTCACGTCTGAACGCCAGAGGCGTCACCTGGCCGCGAGCGCCTGGCGGTCTGTAGGCTCCAACAGGCTTGCTGGGTGTCTTTCGGGTTGCTGTATATTCTGTAGCACTGATATGAGGCGTAGGAACGCTGGCAAGCGGATTGGCGCTCAGAGGATATGCATCTGTCGGTTGGGGCCGCCAGCAAACATGATAAAGCTCGTTCATGTCCTCGTTGTACATCAACGGGCCACTCGCGTGCCAAATGCGAACACCGTTGTCAACTCGCAGACGAGGCGAGGTGGTCGCAGTCAGGAAGTGCACGCCATCCGGTGACCATTCGCACACGCTTGCGTTGCTAGCTTCGATAGTGCAGATCTTGGTGAAGTCTTTTTCCAAGTCGTAGATATCCATCTGGCCAGCGAGGTTTCCAAAGCCAGCCAGAAGCATGTAACGACCATGAGGTGAGAACAGAACAGTGTTGCGCGGACCAAGAGGAAAGGTATGCACCACCTGTGCCTTGGCGTTGAAAATGACAGTTTTCGCTGGCATATAACCGTACACCACAGCAAAACTGTTCGACTTGGGTGACCAAGCAACATCGTGGATAGGCCCCTCCTTATCTATCGTTCAGTCAGCATCTTGCATTACCCCATGCTAAGCCTCGACAAACGTACCCAGATCAATCCGGGAGTCGACGCCGCCATTTGCACTGAGGAGATAGAGGGTTGTCTCTCCGTAGTAACTCTTTCCGGTTTTGTCGACTTCTGTTTGTGCCAGCACAATCAAGGAAGTCCCGTTGTCGTTCCACTTCAACTGCACCTTGTCGCCCTTGAAGAAGTTCTTCTGGGAGGCAGGAGTGGTGAAGTCGGGCACGTTGTAGACTCGGACGGCAGCTGGTTGGCCCTGTCGTTCACATTAGATCCGACAATTCTCGTAGAGTATGTTGTATTGCCAACCTTTCTCTCCGGTACAAAGACCGCAATAGTATGACTCTCGCCCGGCGACACCGCGAAGTCCACCACGCCCTCAACCCGGATCTTATTCCAGACGGTGGTCAGGTCATGGCTCTCGTAGATTTGGACTTCATTGGTGACCACTCTCGCGCAGAAGGCTTCGTCGTGGGTGTACTGCAGATTCCAGCCGGTCTGGTTCTTCTGCACGAAGCGGGCGAGAGGCTCCTTGTCGACTCCTTCTGCCAGAGCCTTCTCATCATGTACTAGCCACACCTTGAGGTTCTTGACTGCGTCGCCGTTCTCGTCCTTGGAGGGGCGTTGCCACGTAATGATGTAGGTACCTTTTGGCGAAAAGCCTAGTTCGAAGACGTTCTCGGCCGGAAGGGAGGAGATGATGACACCCGTGTCAGCGTTGATGATGTTGACCCTGTTGTCAAGTCAGTCCCAACTGGGCCATGTTGTTTTGTGCTCGATAAGCATACTTCTCTGGATATGCCCACGCGAAATACCGGCCACAGGGCGAATAGGTGCAGCAGCGCAGGTTCCCTTCGGGTCTGATTTATGGAGTATTAGCGACGTGACTGGGGAAGATTGGTGGAGGGGCAGGTGGACGAACTTCTCAAACGCCGGAAGCGGCTGGTAGTCTGGGGCACCATTGACCACACCGATCCCCTTCAGAGTCCGGACTGTTGATACACACGTCAGCAAGTTCCTCAAATTTTCTGGGTATGGCTGCGCCTAGACGGGACTTACAGGCAAACTGAGTCAGAGCCATGTTTGAGGATATCGCAATTTGCGGCGGAGTCTCCCGGCGAGAAATAAAGTCGGTTCCTATTGTAGGGAAACGTGGTCAAGTCGGAAGAGCGATCGATTCTCGAGAGGAAGATGTTCGGTCAGGTACAACAACAAAGTGACTGCGGTTCCTTGGTGGCGGTGAAGAGTTGTCACAACTCGAGTCTTTTCCGTACTTGACAACTGAATGTCAGCAATTGCAGGAAGGGAGACGCAAATTGCACAGGGGTGACGAGAGGGCGGTGGAAGAAGCAGAAGAGGGAGTGAGGAGCAAAGACAAAAAAGAAGCCAGAGACAAGAAATTCGCAGGTTTCGAGAAATACCAGCATATCGCATCCCTTCGGGGGACTAGCCCACAAGCCTGCGCCTAAGAATGGGTACCGATTACCTAAGTCGCCTCCCCCGAGACACCGCTTCGTTAGCGCCAGGACTTTCGGATAAAAGACGCCGAAAGAAACCATATCAGTTTGCCCTAGTGGCTCGCGAAGAGGGTATAAGGTCAAACATCAGCTATCAAATCTGCCTCGCAGCCTGCTGCAAACGCCCTTCCTTGGACACCATGCCATCGATATCGTACAGTAGTAAGCTTGCTCGTCCTTCGTCCAGGAGCAAGAAGGTCGCGCCCGAAACACCTCGCCTCAGTTCAGTTGATCCCGTCGGTCACAGAGGCCCGGTCAACGCCCCGGCGCCCGTCAATCTATTCTTTCTCGAACGGGAACCTACCCAGACTCTGGCCGTCACCCTGGTGCATTGATTGCTGCGCCTGCTCCAGACCACTCAATCGGTCCCGCATGACTTGCTCTGCCATCTCGGTACCCATTCCTGAGAACCGGGTGCCCTGGCCATGCACAGGAGGCTCGTCCACGGGCGGGGCAGGCTGCATGGTGGTGTCAATGATGTTCTGATCATAACTCATGCCATCCATCATCTTTGGATCTGTGCTTCCTGCCGCGCCACTCGGAGTGATTCCACTCATGGGTGTACTTTGGCCTGATCCTAAGCCAAACGCCGGTATGTTTCCTGTGCGCGGAGTTGAAGGGGCAACGACATTGGTGCTCGTACGGGAGATTGATGCGCGCGTGTTGTACGGTGTAGATACTGGACCACTGACTGTACTGCCTGCGCCCTCGCCAAACCCAACCAGACTGGCTTTGTCTTCGTCGCTAAATCCCCCTGTGCTGGAAACTCCATCGTCCTGGTCTTCGCTCATCTTGTCTGCATCGTAATCAACACTACCGCTCGCCCATGTGGTGCGACCACCGACGCTGCCCGTTGCGCTAGCGCTGCCCACCGTGCTTCTTTCTCTAAACTGAGGTGCATTGTCGTATGCCTGGCCGTACATGGCTCCGGTGCCTGGTGCCAGATGCCCTAGTGGGGTTGGTCTAGAGGTTGCGACTCGTTCAAGGCCGGCAAGACGGGAAATGCGGTCGGCTCGTTCGGCTTCAAGGGTATTTGCAGAAGCGGTTGCGCCGCGACCCCCATGGCCCGATGTGCCGTCTTTGATCGCTACGACCGACAGCGCAGACAAAGATGTGGTGGTAGAGTTTGGGGTGCCAGGACCCATCTCGCTGGGGGTGGCTGGATCCGAGGGAGGCGGGGGCACTACAGGCACCGGATTATTAGCTTCAATACGTCTTCATGAACAGGTCGTCTTGCGACCCACGGTTGATTAGAGTAGGTCCCCGGTTAGGCATGGTTGCGGTCGGATTTGTGTATGAGTGTTGAGAAGGAGTGCTGTGACCGAAGTCGCGGGCGAGGTTGCCAGACGTCGAAGCCTTTCAGTGCCAGGAAACAGCCAATTCGATGTCGCAGCTGCCGTGGGACAAGAATGCAGGAAGTAATCGAGTTGTCACTTTAGGGTTGCGGTAAGGTGAGAGTTGGTTGGAGCGCACCCCTGGGAACAATCGAGGGGCTATGCGACGAGGGGCCGAGACGAGCGGAGGTGTTGTTGTAGCGCGAGGGATCGATGAGGCGGGAGTTGAATCTTCAGTGTAGGTCTAGAAGCTGTTCCCTGAGTCACTCCGTAAACTATAAGTGAAAGGGTGTACGGGAGTAATTCTACGTGTTAAGGATGGAACTGCACTGCAAGTCGCAAAGCCTCGTCGCGAGTCCAAGTTCCCTCCCATTACGTCATGGTGGAACCCGAACACCCAGCGTCCAGCACTCGCCATGTGACAAGGCTCTGAGCAGTACAAGTAGTGAGGTAGTTGGCGATATAGTCATGCCATTAAAGTCGTATCATACATACACTGTTCGTAAGAATAGGAGCTTCTCCTCATCACCGTCCCGCCCCTGCCCGCGCAGCATCTACTTCCCGCTGAAGAGCCGCCAGATCGGCCAAGATGTCTCGCTGCTCACTCTCGGGAGTATTCACTCTGCTGCCTCCAGTCTCCATGATACCCAAACTGGCCATCGACGGCCTTGTTGTCTCCATGCTACTCCTGCTCGACCCTCTCCCCCGCCGCGGGGGTGGGACCGGAGGAGGTAGTCCCTGGCTCATTCTCTTCAAGTAAGACGGCGTGTGAGGTAGTCCTGGTCTTGCTTCCAGGTACCTCAGATCCGCTTCCTCTGGGATGGAGACTACATCCATGGATGGGCGGCGGTCGTTTGTGCTGTTCGACCGACGCGTCGGTGGTGGTGGAGGAGGCTTCGGCGCTGAGTTCGTCGCACCCGGACTTGGAGGTCCGTCGATGTCGCTGAACACTGAATAGCGTGATGAGCTGCTCCTTGCCAGCACCGGCTTCTTGGGGGCTTGCTGGCTCTTTCTGCGAGCTAAAGGAGGTGCCGGTGGAGTCTTCTTCGGAGTGTCAGCGACTCCAGGAAGGTCGAATCGATCACTCATAGGGATTTCGTCAAACGCGGGTGACTTCATGCTCGGCGTTTCCGAGCCGACATTGCGACTGTTAGGCAGGGAGAGCGAGTTGATGAAATTGTCGAAGCTGGCTGTTGGACCTTGCGAAACCCCAGGTTCCTGAATCGGCTTCCCTCGTCTGCTCTTCGGAGGAGGAGGCGGCCGCTCTGCTCTTTCTGAGATAGTTCCGAGACCCGCTCGGTACGCATTCGCTTCGCTGCCGTCTAGCTCGTCTGACGTTCGCGGGCTCTCGTCGTGCGCGGGCTGGACGGTCTCGAAGAGCGAATGCTGTGAGATTGATGCTGTGTCGGCGCTCGAGCCACTGTCACTTACAGGTATTGGGCCTGCCGGGGTGTTCTGTACCACTGAGGGGCCTCGATCCCCTGTAAGCAGCATTCTCTTGAACGCGTCCACATCCAGGGCCGACCTCAACGCCCCGGTTGGATCTTTTATACCCGCCGCCGTCTGATTGTTGACCGGCCGCCTTGGTGTGCTCGCAAATCGTCCCAAGGTTTCCCTGACTGCGTTGTCCTTTGCGCCCGTGGGTACAAACAAACCCGGCGTGGTGACCTCATTGTTGGTTCTTGCGTTCTCCAACGCTTTCTCAATGGCACCATCGTCGTCATCTGAAGTTTCCGTCCCAAAAGGATCACTCGCCAGCGCCTGACTGTAGTCTGTCGGCGGGGGATATGAAGTCTTCGGGCTAGGGAACGTAACGGGGAGTTCCTGTCGCGTAGATTCGGGCGATGGAGGATAAGAGACAGGCGATATCGGTATGGCCGGCGGGGATGCGAAGTTCACATGTTTCTGAGAGGTGCTGGGCACTGTTCCAGATAGTTCAACATGAGCCCACGGTGTGGCTTGGATAGGGGCGGCAAGCACATACCTCTGGTGTCTAGAGAAAGCCCGCCAGGACTGGTGCCGCGAGGATCCGATGTGAGATTGGGCTTGGGAGAAGCGCTCCCGCCAGGTCCCTTCAACGAACTACTCTTGCGGAAGGGATTTGTGGACATGAGGTCTCAAGAGCCATGTAATCCGCATGAGCGCTCATTGATGTCTGATCTCCGGGCGAGAGTTTGGTATCACAAGGTCCTATAGAGGGGGATAATCTGGTCTTGTGAGTTCGACCCAAGCGGATCGGGCCTGACATTGGGATTGGACTCTTGGATAAGCACGAATGCGGAACCATGTGGCTGCCCGCCCGCGACTCGGACAATTCAGGGCTGCGCACAACAAGCTTGACAGGCCGTCAGCTGGCATAAGAAAAGGGAACCACCACTGCATCTGGCCCATTGACTACTACTGTTGCAGGACTCATCGGTCTCGTATGCAGCTTAATTCAATCCACAACTCCCTTGTGCTTACCTGCATCGGTCCTAAGCTGCTCCGTAGCCTGGTCAGATCCCATTGTAGCAGCGGGCAATGACGCCGGAAAGAGAACAGGATGCATAGCAAGAATTTACATTATGATTACTGTCGGCTGCGCATAATGGCCGATCATCTGTCTATCGGTCGATCGCATGACCAGTTCCAGCCTAGCTAGCTTATGCCTTGATACCTTGATAAAAAGCTCTTATCCAGTTGTCCCTGTCTGTGATTCCACCTTTCGTGTATGTTCTCCGTTTCTCATCTTTCGTGGGGAGGTTGCCCCTAATCGTCATATGGAATAGACATCTATGCTGTATGTGCAGATCCTCTTTCCAAGGAATGTCCTGTGTCGATATTGGTAGTCGACGTCACTCAATGATGCAGACCAGTCATCACTTGAGGTCAAGGGAGCAGTGCCGGACTGACGCGAAAAGGTCTCCGAAACCCCAAACGCCCGGGCTAATGCAATAAAACACAAAACGGTGCGGCATAGGCTTTCGTGTCGCGATGGTTGGTGATGAATCACTGTCGTCCTTTGGTCTGCAGCCATCCATCCTCGCCGGTCCATTGCCATGTCTTTGCACCCTTGACGGGGTGAAGTAGCATCGGACGGACGACGGTCCTGCCGTAAACATCTTCCCACTCCTGTCCACCACTCTCAAGAGCAGTGATGCCTAGGAGCCGCTGGTAGATTGGCATGGCCTGGGCGGAACTGTAATACCAGGTCATGTTAGTCCAGGCGTATTCGTTCCATTTGCTGAAGGTGCTGTTCCAGTGGCCTCCGGCCTGTCCAAACGGTCCACCATTGAATGTCGACTGCAAGGCCTCAGGGGGCCAGTGACGGTCGGCGAAGATAGGGTGAGGGAATGTCGTGGATTTGAGCCCATGATGGAGACACATTGTCTGAGGGAACATCTCCGCGTCGATGTGGTGCCCGTTCTCAGCATTCTCATAATTCATGATGTCCAGAACTCGTCGACTGACTCGGCCTTGGGCGATGAGAGTGGCCCGTCTCGGGGTAGACGTGCCCTGAGCATAACCCCAGAGGTAATTGCGGAACCACCAGCCGGTGCCTGTCACGTTGAAGCTTGGGAGGAATCCAATCCAGTCAGCATCTTCGCCAACTCCCCACTCATAGCTGTCTTCCTCCTCTTTGGGTGCCTTTGGACCACGGGGCCTGACACCTTCGACGGACACTGGACCCCAAACATGGTGAGGATCCTCTTCTCTCGTGGAGTTGCGAAAGTCGGTGTCGAAATCACCATGGACTGCCGGTATATACACTCGGCCTGCTCGCTCCCAGATACCTTTTCGTGGTTGCTCCCGTCCGAAGTTCTCGATGGCTTCAAAGAAATCAAGGTAGTGGCCGGTATAGCGAACATCGAACTCCCACTGGTAGAAAAAGTCAAACTCGGGGTGGTTGCGCGCGAACCACTGGATTATCATCCATGGCGATCGTCCAACAAAAGCATGCTCAGCCAGGTTGGAATACAGGCCTCGAATCTGCGCATGGTTCCACACTTCTGTCAAGGACCGGAACTCAGGCGGAATGTACTTGTTGATGGTAGCCTGGGGTTCGTCTTCGCCGACAAAGAGCGGAACTTTCTCGTCTTTGACATGCAGGAGCAGGAACACCTGGTATTTCCCGCCACTTGCCAAGGATGCCTCTGCGATCATCGCGCGGATGTTCATGACTGCGTCGGCTGTCCATTTTGCGCCGGTCCAGACACGAATGAGAATCGCAGTCCGCTTTGCTTTGTTGACCATACCGGGATCCAGAGTCGAAGAGAGTGCTTTGGATGATGTCTGATCGTGCTTGTGTCGAAGGTTCGAATACTGGATCGAATTTGCAGGTCGTTCCTTAACGGCTCGGAAGCGCTGTTTGTTGGCAACAACACATTCATCTTGCAGTTCGCCCCAATCGACCATGTCCCAATCGACATCGCTCATGGTCTTCATTTCATCGAGGTCGTTGGCGTCCCATTGGTCGATTCCGTAGGCTTGGAAGCGGCCAACGCGATCAAAAGATACGGTGCCATCCAGGCCGGAAGCTTCGTAGGAGCCAAGGGTAGGTTCGACAGCGCCTAGGGGTGTCAGAATATTGCAGTCACCTGGGGGGTCTTTCACGTACCGTTGGCTTGACCAGGATATGCCCAGATTGCATCTTCATGGCTCTCGTTTAGCGGCACACCGCGCGGACCGATGCAGGAGACGATGTGATCCAAAGGTTCTTTGAAGCTTCGATAACCATCGTAGCGAATGAGGTGAGGACTCTTGTTCTTGCAGTCGACTTCACCCGTCTCGCAGGCGCGGAGGTGTGAGATTCCACGCGTCAAACCGTCATGCCTATTGGGTCAGATCAGCACCTGTCGGGGCCCTAACATGACACGACATGGCACGTGCAGCACATACGTTGTGAAATCCTTCCAAATCCACTGCTCTTTCTTTGCGTTCTCCATTGTCATCTCCATCAATTCTTCTTCAGTGGGGGGAGGCGGAGGAGTCTCTGCGATCTGTTCGACTGGTGGCTCTACCACTTCTGGAACAGGCTCCGGCTGCGGTGGTGCAGGCGGAGGGGCTGAATTCATAACCTTGATCACGATGATGAAGGCGAGAAAGGTGCAGAGGACTTTGGCCACCATGCGCAGTCGGGGCATGCAGATCTGCCATCTTGAGGGCTTCTTCCAGATATCATACTTCGCAGGAGACCAGCTCGGAGGAGGCGTTTCTGGCTCAACTGGTGAGTCTTCGAGGAGCCCCATTTCGGAGCGGTTTCCACTGATGGTGACTCTCCGTGTCATAGGCCTTTCTTCCAGGAGAGAGGAGGGGGTCGGTCAATTAGGTGATAAATGCAAAAATGCCTGAGCGAGTGACTAGAGGTGAGGAGGCGAGGTAGCTGAAAGGAAAGTAGCGAAGTCGGTGGTGGTGTTCGAGGTTGTTGACGATGAACAGGAGGAAATTGGCGCGCTGAAGGGTGGAGCGAGCCAAAAATTGGACGGGCGTCATGTACATGTGGCAATTGCCATCAGGCTGTTATGGTAGCGACCGGTGGTAAACGCAGCAAGAGCAACAGCGATTCACAGTGAATAGAGGGTGCAAGCAGCTCGACAATAGCGAGTGACTCGAGATACCAAGTTCGGCCGCAAAACACGAGGGCAAGAGAGCGGAATTATCTGAAAAGATAGACGACACACAACCGCACGGAGTATGCGTCGGGGGTGGATCTCAGTTGCAAAAACATTAAAGTGTCCGAAACCCTGGCTCTGCATCTCCTTTCGTTTTAGTCTTTTGCTCGCTTTGCATATCCCATAGCTTCATGCAGCATAGTGGCTGAGAAGCCCATGTCTGCAACCCTCAGGGCAAATACACAATAGGCCGGACGGCAGACACGGCGGAGGACATCGCCCGTAAACAGGGAACACCCAACCTATGAGCCTCGCTATGCACCCACTTCGGCGCGTCTCCATGCTTGTCCTGCACGGCGGAGGCAGGTGTTGAATCACGACATGCTGGAGGACCCGGGCGCATGGTGATCCTCCAAGGTTGTCAAACCCCATGAAGCAGGCAAAATGGCAAAAGAGAGACAATCGCCCGGGGATCCACCGCGCGGCGGAGCATGGCCTGCACACTGACCAGCCTATGGCGTTTGCAATCACAAGATCAAGCTTTTGAAACAAAGTACGGGCCACATGCAGCTTCTCCCCGAAGGACACATGGGCAAACAGTCCTCTGTGTGTCGACGAGCTCGACTACAAGACTTTCCCGCTAATTTAACCAGTGGAAATGATGGGCAGCGAGAGCTCGGCTGCCAAAAAGCACGCACATATCGTATTTGCGCCGATAAGAGCTACGAGTAGCTGAAGAGGGAAATGAGGATGGCTGGGGCAGAAACACTGGGGACGCGCCTCCCCCCAAGCCGGGATGGATCGATTAGAGAACCTCCTTTATCGATGGCGCCATTCTTCCCACGCCGATTTGATGACGCCCTTGATTCTTGACTGCTTGTAGACAGTCAGTGTGGGAGGCTCGCCTCAAACATAGTCCCGCAACAAGCACTGTACGCGCAAGCTCCCTTTCACCCTCCTTGCAACGCGGAACAACGGGCTGGAGTGGCACCGGCTGAAGTTTGAGGATCTGCCTCTTTCAGATTTTGTGTTGAGTGGCTGACGTCACGTTGTCTGGCTCGTTCCCCACCAAAAAATGTCCTTGGCGCGGAGTTGAAACCCATGGTTTTCTCAAGCCCAGAGTGAAGATGATGCGAGCTACGAGTACTCGGTACTCGTTCCCGCCGTATGCGGGCTTCAGGAGGCTTAGGCCGAGCGCATAAGATGCAGGCCACGACTCGGTACTACTCGTACGAGTACAGCATGCAATGGGGGAGCATTGCCAACAAAACAGGAGAAGCGCTGATCGGCAGGAGGCAGAACTCTCAACACCCCACTCTCAGCACCCACTGTGGCCACCAATGTTCGACCCAGCAACACAGTGCACATCTGCTTCTTCCGACGGCCAATAACTTTAGTCAAACACCTTCTCCATGTTGCGCCTGTTTGATCCACATCTATGTTGGATTCATTAATCGTTTCAAAAAGGTGGTACTGCCTTCATGTGTACCTCGTAACGCTCGAGTTGCTTCCGCCCTGGTCAGCGGCTTCTGCCAAATGTGCCGCCCCGGACGACATACGACGCGCAGCCGCGGAGTTGACAATAATACGACTATCCATGACAGCGGGCGAAGAAACCGCCGATAAAGCAGCACCGCAGCCAATCAATTCTCCCTTGGGACATACATCAGCTCTAGCTTGCAGCTGCAAAGTCCGTTCACTAAAATGACTTCCATGGTGCTATCTACCAGTCGTACTCTGGTCCAACCAGCTTACACAGCTCGTCTTCCTGCGCGGCATCGCTTTGCGCCTGGGGGATTGCATAATCGATATTCCGGCCTTGGGCTTTCTCGGACTCTGCGTGCCGCACTAGGGCATCCTTCACCTTGTCAAGGTACCATTTTACGGCATGCTCTGTCCGATCAATGTCGTCAGCAACCGGATATGTCTTCCGGAGAAGGCACGCAACGTCTCAGGCGCTGCTCGATCACGTACCTTCAAGCGAGTGCAGCCTTCCTAATCCAAGGACACCGGATTTGAATCCCCTCTGCGCGTTGACAGCCAGCTCGACATCCTCGGTTTCCACAAATCGCCAGTAAGCAATGTCATGCTCCATCCAATGGTCGTACTCCGGACTCGGTTTCTTCATGCTCGACCTCCGGTAAGTCTCGCTGTCATACGAGGTGTTGAGGGCTCCTTTCGCATCGAACCGGCCGATGAAAAGAAGATTGTCGCTAAATGTAACCACTCCGAGTGGGTACAACCAAGCTACAAGGGGAGGGGGCTCGGGTCAGCGTCACCGTTTCCCGAAAGCCGGTGTTTATGGCACTCACTTATGTATGCCTCCGACAAGCCCTCCTTCTTGGGCGGCAGAAAATGACGGGACGCTCCTGTACCTTGGCGCAAATAATACTGGTCTAGGGCGAAGTCTTTGGGCAGCGTCGTTGGGTGGCCGGTTTGACAATGATAACACTCCTGCGCTGTATTAACTCGAGTACCTTGCTACAATCCTGGGGAGGGCATACTTGGAACCCATCGACAAACGTCTTCCAGTTGAACTCCGTCCCCGCCACCGAGCTGTTCCAGGTATGATCATACTCCCAACCTGAGTTTGGGAATAATTCGAACTCGTTCCCAACTTCCTTCCCCGGGTCTGACTTGGGCATTGGCTCAAAATCCTCCCCGAACTGCTGTTCAAAGCTCACTGCTGGTGTTTCCCTGGCGTCAAAGTTCACGAATATGAAGCCCTGGGCCGTGACGTGCGTGTGGATCTTGAATAAGCCATGTTGCTTCGGATCGAAGTCCGGGAGCTGACTGTACGCCCGCGCCGTGTGCAGGTCTCCGTTCGCGAGGTAAGACCATCCGTGGAACCGACATGCCAGCACAGTACTCGATCCACTAGCCTTCTGAGTCACGGGGTGCCCTCGATGGCGACAGATATTATGGAAAGCATTGATGTTGCCATCCCTGTCGCGAATTAGGATAAAGTTCCAGCCGAACATCTGACCGCAAACATCTTAGCCCGACGTATACTGATGTTGATGATGTGGCCTGCAATCATCGTACCTCAAGTGTCAAGTAGTCGCCCGCTTTCTGGAAGCGTGCAATGAACGAGGCTACATGCCAGAGCTACGCTGAGGGGTCAGCCAAATACTCCCAAAGTAAGTGGCTTTAGAGCACAGTCATGTTCGCCCGGCCGAGAGAATGCTCATACCGTTGAAAAAAGTCCTCGCCTTTCGAGCTGGAAGATCTTCTCATCGCGGTACCATCTGCCGGAACCCTTCGTCAGCACTTATATCGATATCATAGCACGGCCCAACGCGCGCAGAACCACCTTCACCGTACTCTTAGGAACGAGCTCCACGTACCGTGATGGCGCCAAATTCAACGTCTTTTTTCCTAGGTCTTCTGGACGAAGGTTCCTCTCCCGCCCCTTCTGGAGGTATCCGCCATTCAAGATGAAGTTCCTGCTGTCGACGGTTGTCATTGCAAGCCGCTCGTGAGATTGTTCACACCCTGTGCTGCTCTCTCACTAGTGACGACTATTCACACAACGCAAATCAACCCACAGTCTTGGAATGCCAGTCGAGAAGACGACGTGATTCACTTGCTCGAGTAGGAGGTAGACCGGCTGGATCGACGAATGTCTATCGGATTATATTCTATTTTACATTATCTGGTTTTCGATAGGGTAGGCTCCTTCATCTGATTTACCGAGCCATCCCCTCAGTGCCGGAGATGAGCGTCCTGGGGATATCTTGCTGATTGCGGGAACGAGCCAAAGCATACAGATCCACCAGCGCACCAATCACAACGGTGGAAAGCCATGATGCGGGCGGACACACGGGCAGCGGCCACGAGAGCAGACGGAGAGTCGAGCTTGAGCGTAGTCGCGCGTGGGCCCTGACCATGAAGGGGAGAAATGGACGAATATCCCCGTTCTTGGTAGAACTTCTCTAGTCTGCAGCCCAACTCGGCTGGCCCCAGGAATTCCTGCCACCGTGGCACCGAAGTATATCTCGGTGCGAACCTAATATGTCCTGGTAACGCTTGGAGCCGTCGCCTTCGACTATCTGGGATCGACTCCTCTACTCGTAATGTCCGTGCTGGCCAGTTCTGCACAGCATGGCGATCGGCGAGAGAACCGACGCCCAGGTCTCTTAATGTGTAAGCCACGCCATTTCCCCTGAGAACCGTAGACTGCAGTTGAACCCGATTCTCAACACCTCTCACTTCTCTGATGAAAAGAAGAGCAAGAGGAGGCGGCTTGACCCCAGATCCCTGCCTCGTTGAAGTGCTAGAGATGTGTACCTAGGAGTAGGTGGGGTTCATGGTTGATCTTTCGCGAAGAATACTGAGCTCTGATCAAGGCATCAATCTCGCCTTGGGCTCCACCTTGCATCGCGATTGTATGTTTCATAATGCAAACTTGATAGAATGTTTGAAAGTGATGAATATGGCTTGGGAGAGTGGTCTTTGTGGAGAGGGGGAAACATGTGGTTATAGACACAGCGGAAGAAAGCACCCCTGGTTGCCCAAGTGCCCGATTGACGGCTCATAAAGGAAGGGAACAGAGGTCGGACTGCAAGGCGAGGATAGAACATCGGAACTGTTTTGCTCAATCAGATTCTGAGTTCAGAAGCCCTCAGTTGTAAGTAAGCGCGGTGAACGATGTAGACGCTTCTGAGTCCAAGTTGCTGCAAACGGGTATCGTACAAGTTCGGCTCCAAAGATGGACGCAGTGTGACAAAGGTGAGTGCTTATGGCCATGGGGAACAAATATGTTCTGACAAGTTGTTCAGGCAGGTAGCGGAGACTGACTTCGGGCACGGTGGACGAAGCAACGGCGTTATTTACGTGAAGATCCTCCTCTTTGGCACTGGCGTTTCCCCTCCAAAGACATTTCTTCCATTCGTGATCCTCAATCCGGCCTTTGCAGGTGTGGGACTTGCCATCATGTCGACATCGCCATCGCCATCTTCATCAATGCGAAACCCGACACTTTTAGTGAATAGATTCATCGGCCTCTTCGTCGCACTTGTGCCGCCCATGTCCTCGAGCATGCGATCCATGCCTTCTACATCGAGGTCGCCAGATGCGAGAAGCGTCTGGTCCGATGGTGGAGCTGTTTGGGTGGATGCACTGGCTGAGTTGGGGCTCGAAGGTAGTGGGTTTAGTGACAGAATGAGGCGGTGAGATGTTTGTATCAGCATGTCAGGTATTGATTGTGTAGTGTCGAAGTTGCTTGTGGTAGAGAAGGGATTATCGTAGGTAGATACTGGAAGGAGACTGATCGAGCGTGGTGCTTGGCCACCTGATCTGACGCTAGGAAGGCGGACGGGTTTTGCTTCGCCTTTCCAGAACGCAAGGATGGATGGAAGGTAAATGATCTCATCGGCGTAGCTGATGACTACGCATTCATCATGTGACGGACGGGTGGAGGACGTTTCTTCGACGAAGATGGATCCATGTTGTCGGGTACCTGGTCGTGGCGCTCCAGTATTGAGCTTTGAGCCTTGAAACAAGCCCTCAGATCGTACCTTGCGAGTTGATGGAGTCATTGGAACTAGCGACCCTGAGGTCGGCTGAGCTGTTGAGTTCGCCGACTTCTGCTTTATTTCAGCGAAGGGCAAAATATGTGAATTGACTGAAAACCGAGTCAAAGAGCCGCCGTGAATGCCAGATATGTTTCCTTGGCCACGAATGAGATTGGCACCAGAGGTGGAAGATGTCGGTCCCACAGCCTCGAGATCCCATATACCCCACTCTCCGTCCTCAAGCAACGCTATGACGGCACGACCAGCTGCAACCCACTTTGCTTCGAGGACTCGCTTCCTTCTTTGGGTGACTCCGGTGTCTGGGTGATTGAAGGTCGGGAGGAGGGTGATAAGGAACTTCCCTCGTTCGGTGCCAGAGGTCCTTGCAGAGCGGGTGGTTGAGATGGAGGCGTCCGTAACGTTTGATCCCCTGCGTTCCCTGGGATGTGCTTGCTGGAAGAGTTGGTACACTTTGACAGTGGAATTGGAAGGGAGCGTGACAAGTAAGGATGAATGCCGTTCTGCGGGATACGGGGTGGTGTTAAATGACAGCTTGGCATCCAAAGACGAAGTACCAAGGTATGTCCTTCTGATTGGAACAGAATGCTCGGGGCTCGGCAAGATTTGATTGTTTCGTACAGGTACTTGGTGAACCAGTAATAGTCCTGATCCGGTGCAGGATATAGAAGCGATGAGCAAAGACCATTGAGCTGATTCAGGGTCTTCCGGATCTTGCCTTGACTCAGATTGTGAGCCGGTCTGAGGCCTGTAGTGAGTTTGCGCCTCGGCGCCCTCCTCTTCACGCGAGTGACTCCCGGTATGCGTAATGGCAATGTCGGAGACGAATTGCTGGTGCGAGTTT
This sequence comes from Phialophora verrucosa, assembly GCA_002099365.1. NCBI lineage: Eukaryota > Fungi > Ascomycota > Eurotiomycetes > Chaetothyriales > Herpotrichiellaceae > Phialophora > Phialophora verrucosa. Next base: position 2,433,464 of record MSED01000004.1, on the reverse strand, counting down.
GCGCCTTCAATCTTGACCACTTGAACATCGATCTTGGAGGTATCGTGGATTTCTGGTGCTGGTGGGTCAAGAGGCGCCGATATGACTCGGAGTGCGAGATCTGAGCAGGCTGCAGCAACGACAATGCGATCGTTATAGATGGCGGGCCATGCTCCCGGAGACGCGTGGTCAATATCCTTCGAAATATGTGGTACAGCGATTCGCGTTGCAGTCGTTCCTAGTGGAATGTCGATGTACCGTATCACGTCTCGGTAGGGAGCGTATGGATCGACTTCCTCTTCGTCTTCTTCGAACTCGGCTGGCGCTACTGTGTTCTCTGCCGGTGTCGGCTCGTCATCATCGTCCAGGTCGATAACCATCGGACCGCTCTTGGAAGTCCCATTGACTTTCGGAGCAAGCGTATCTCTTTTGGTTTTGAAGCTTTTGCCAGCATACCACACGAGACGCAGGCCTTGCTCGTGGCCGTAGACCACAACTGTAGAGCCATTGGACGATTGACGAGGATAGACATGCGATGCGTACGCTTCATGAGGGAGTTCATAGCTGCATCGCGAGTTTAGACAAGTCGACCGAATCCGAAATCGAAGCCTACCTGAGTTGATATCGCTCTTTCAGTTTGAGCACTGATCGATGCATTTCGCAAGATTCCGCGTTGGTGCAGGAGCAATGTAATGCTCTGGTGGTGAGCCTGAGTTCTAGATGGTTGTTGACTTCTGCTCTGGTTTGGACTGAGGCTTCCTAGTGAGGAATTTCTCCAAATCGCGTCGCAAGCGCGTCACACCGCGGGCTGCGATTCTCTCACTTTCGCTTCACCTTCACTTCATTTTCAACGAAATATGTGTGTGTGAGCCTAACTGAGCACAACAAGTCTCGGACCACATGGCCTGAACAGCTTAGATATGTCTAGGGACCACCCTCTACCACAGCTGTTCCTCATGTCCTTCGCCCTTCCGCCGCCATCCCAGAGCCATGAGTTCAATCCAGTCGCTCGGCCTCCATGAGCCCAGCGCTTTATCCTATCTTGTGGCCGAGTCCATCCTACCTGCGGACCCCCACCCGTCTCTATACAAGTGGGCGGTATCACAAGTCCCAGACGAAAGTGGCTCTGGTCGAGTTGAGGAGGAAATCCTCACCACACAAGACTTTGTGGTATGGTCCAGGAATGGTGCGATAAAGAGAGCATCGAGCCTGGCCGTGGAAGGAGAGCCTATCCTCCATGCCTTTGTCACTCGATTTGGACCAGATGAAGAACTTGAATCCAGGCGGCAATGGCACTGCGACGGCGAAAGCTCGTTGGAATGGGCTCTAGTGGTGGTACTCAAAACTCAGGCTCACATATTCCTTCTCTCCGGCGAGAGCTATGTTCTACCCTTGTCTTTTGAGGTCGGAGCTGCCTTTCCCTTTCCCCTGGGATTTATCCTACAGCGAAGGCTGGGGGACGGTGAGCTTAGTAGCCGTGTTGAGCCTCAACACGACCTCAGCACCATCAACGAAACCCTGACATCCATCGGCGGCAACAGCTCAAGGCCTTCACTGGTCTTGCCCGAGAGATCTCACTCGAATCCGGGACTCGTGCAATCGAATGCCAACGGGATGCCCCGTACCTTCTCCTTCACTGAGATCATGTCCGAGCTCGGGTTGGTGGTGTGTAGCCCACATCGGAAAGGTGAACCTCTAGACGAGTGCAATGCTCTACCTCGCTCGGAAAAATTGGTCTTCATCTCTGGGATCGCTGAATTGGGCTCTGATGATCCCACCGACTCTCCGATCTGCATGGCATTATCCTTGAATGAGACCACATCCACCTTTACCCTCTGGCACGTTGGCCGAGGACCAGTAACGGAGCATTACCGACAAACAGTCAAGAATGGTGGACACCGTAAGTCACGGGCATCGTTGAGGAAAAGCTCGAACGTCTATGGTCGAGATACAGGCAATTTGAGAGAGAGCCTTCTAGGTTCTCGCCACGGCTACCCTGACGGCGGTCCTTATTCGTCGTTAGAAGAGACAGCGTCTTTTCCGGCAAATGACCTGGCCTCACAGCTTGGGCCCGAGTTTGGAGATGTGAGAGTGCAGACTCGTTCAGCAAGAAGGGTCAGTTCCATGCTAGCACGGACGGATCTGGGGTCAGCTATGGACAGGAACACATTCAACGATCTGGCCATGGGTCATGCTGGTCGGAAGAGTCTGAATCGAGCAGCCAAACGAGGTGAGTCGATTGGTAGTTTCAACGATCGTCAGAGTTTTGGTTTCCGACGAAGAAGCTCCTACCCGACCAATGCATCCATCTTCAGCACTGGCACCTCCTTCCTAGATCTCTCAGCTCGCGGCTTGTTGGAGGAGATGGATCCCCTGCGCCAATCCACGCGTCTCGAGGAGGATGCATTGGAAACCTCTGAATCCAACCTGCCCAGGACTATAGGGTTCTTCAAAGTAAAGAGCTTTCCTAGTGATCAGAACTCCACAATAAACAGCCCGCCTCGGGAGGTAAAGGTTTTCCAGCTCAACAGCCCAAGCTCGCCCGGTCAAAATGGACACCGAATGAGGGAGATCTACCTATGCGTGATGGACAAGACCGCGCAGGAGATGACTTTAGTCAGAGTTCTTGTGAAAATCCACATTTCGCCTAGCAGCCCAAAACAATCCATCCCAAAGTCTTCTTTTGAGCTGAAGGTCGCCGAGGTTCGCAGAATGCCCGGCATCAGGGACGCCTGCACAGTCATTGATGGATCTATCCAGCGACTAGTCCTTTTGACGCAGTCACGGTCCCAATTCGCCAGTCTTCACCTCGAAGCACCCTGGTCGCCGTCGTTCCATATCCAGCTACCCGAGTGGTATGCGGTTTACGATCCTTTTCTCGGCCCCCAAAGGGCAAGTCCTAGGAAGGACAAAGACACCGGGATTAGAAGGGCCATACCTGGTACTGAGGTGAAGATCGAAGGTCTACTCAACTCGGGCGTTGAGGCCCAGATATATGCTGTGGATCAAATCGGTCGCCAGCACTCATTGAGACTTCCCCTTGCTCCCCGAGACGGTCTTGTCCGTCAAATCTTGCAAACATGTGGACTGATTCTTGGTCCGAATCAAGAAGAAACCCTTCAAGTTGCCTTCTGGGAGGTTTCAAGGTGGTTGGCTGGCCGAGACCCTCCGTTGACGTCCGAGTGGACTGCAATGGTCGTCGTGCTTTTCTCCCTAGCAGTGCCTTTCATCAGCAATCAGCATCCCAAATCAACACCAAGTCGGCGAAAGAAGACCGGTCTATTGCGGTCTAGCAGCGGAAGCGCCATCGATCTTACCAATTACCATCTCATGCATAATGAAGGCCACGAATTGGCCCCCGAGTTGGGCACGCGAGGAACGGCTTGGAACTGGTTATCGCAAAAACCCGTCAGCAACGCAACACTCTCACCAAAGTCTCAGCACACAAGGACCGCAAACGTGGCCTCTTTATATGATGGTAAATCCGAGAAGAACTCATTCTTGATGGAATGTATAGCCATGGCAAGAGAGTACACCCAGACGCCCCTGGGAGAGGCAGCACTGGGACCGGAGGGTTATTTACCAACATCAATCAACAGAGATCGCGAACAACGCTGCAATGCCATACCTAGCATTTTACTTGGTCTGCACCTTCTTTACGAAGAAGGTAAACTCAGCGACACATCCGCACCAAATCTAAAGGGATACAAAGACAGCCTGGTGTTGGTTCTGGTTCAACTAGGCCGCTGGCTCGGATGGAAAGACTGGGCAGCTGAGAGTAACACTTATTATGAACATGAATCGACAGAAGTGATGGAGTCTTTGTACGATAACTCGTCTATAGACGGTTTACGTGTTCCAGCTCAGCCATTCCCACCACCTTCGATATACCAACACTTGGATGCCTGGATAAATGGCTCTCCATCGGCCCCCTTTCTGACGTTGGCGCGAATATCTGGTGTGACGGCCCCGGGCAGTCCTGACGACCCGTTGTGGAGAATGATGTTTACATTGACCCCACGAACATTGGCAATCTTGTCCTTCATCGACCATGCGAACGGGCAGCCCGGTCCGACAAAAGCACTTGACATCCTCGCTGATTCAGGGGTGAGTGAGCATATGCTGACAACGCTTCCCGACGGTGTCGCTGCCGCTTTCTACCAAGCTATCGCTTCGAAAAGGTTCGGCATGTCCCGACCTGCAGGCCTTGGGGACAAGCTTGTTCTCGGAATTGAACTTGAAACCCGAAATATCTATGGCTCAGCTCACCCTTCACACAAACAGCAATTGATGCCCTCTCACGAAGCCGTTCGAGACTACCACATCGTTTGCTCATCTGCGCTTGAGGCAGAAACGCTCCAACGGTGGGATGCTTCGTCTGAAGCTGACCGACAAGCAATTACGAAACTGATATTCAACGAAGATCGTCGATTTCATGAAGCTGCAAAGATTGTGAATCAGACGAAACCTCCGCTGGTGGAATGTACTCCTGAACCCGGCTGGAGCGAGGTGGATTTACTCGAGGCGCAAAAAGCGCTGGCACAGCATGTCGCAAGAAGAACCCTGTCGGTCGCTGCAGGACGAGGCATGATGCAATTCACTGCCCGTGTTCCATTGCTCACTGAAAGGGTGCCCATACCCGCATTCAGCTTGCAATGTGTCATGAAACCTCGGAACGCCAGCGAGAGTACTCAAGCCATGACTTTTAGTGCAGACAAATCCACATTCACAGAAGAAAAGGTCTGTTGGGCGTTCTTCCATAACGGTGCATCGATGGGTCTCATGATCTCGAGCGATGCTCAGGGGATTGATACTTCCTGGATCCTCTACAACAAGCCTCCCGAACTCACAAACCGGCACGCTGGGTTCTTGCTCGCCCTCGGACTCAATGGACATCTGAAATCACTTGCCAAATGGGTCGCCTTCAAGTACCTCACGCCCAAGCACACCATGACCTCCGTCGGACTGCTGCTCGGATTGTCAGCTTCCTTTCTGGGGACCATGGATACCCTCATCACTCGTCTCCTGTCTGTGCACGTCACTCGTTTGCTGCCCCCCGGTGCTGCCGAGTTGAACCTTTCGCCACTTACACAAACCACTGGAATCATGGGCATTGGTCTTTTGTACCATAATTCCCAGCACCGTCGCATGTCTGAAGTCATGCTATCAGAAATCGAAAACAATGATCCAGAAGAAGGCGTCGTGCTCGACAACGTTCTTCGTGATGAGGGTTACAGACTTGCGGCCGGCTTTTCCCTAGGTCTTATCAATCTCGGGCAGGGAAGGCGTCTTCATGGTCTACACGATGTGGGCGTGGTCGAACGTCTACTCACGATCGCCGTCGGTACCAAGAACGTGAACATGGTACACGTGCTGGATCGCGCCACTGCCGGAGCTGTTATGGCTCTGGCATTTATCTTCCTCAAAACAAACAACGAAGCTATTGCGAAAAAGGTCGACGTTCCAGACACATTGCACCAATTTGACTATGTGCGACCGGATATCTTTCTCCTACGTACGTTGGCTCGACATTTGATCATGTGGGAATCTATTCAGCCCACTCAGGACTTCATCAGGATGTCGCTGCCCAAGCCTTATACATGGCGCAGTGATCTGAGATCGACCAAAGTCCTTAGTACGGAAGATATGCCTTTCTTCAACATTGTTGCCGGCATCTGTTTTGCCATCAGCTTGAGGTTCGCGGGGTCTCAACGCCATGATGTTCGCGATCTGCTGGTCTCCTATCTTGATCAGTTCCTTCGCTTGAGCCGCATGCCTGCTCGCAACTATGACGCGCGGGTGACGTTGAATAGTGTACGAAATTGCCTTGACGCTCTTGCGCTAGCCACGGCCTCGGTGATGGCTGGTTCCGGCGACATACACGTGATGCGTCGTCTGCGTGCTCTTCATGGACGAGTTGACAAAGAGACGCCGTTCGGAAGTCACCTTGCCGCTCATATGGCTTTAGGCGCACTGTTCCTAGCCGGTGGCACACGGACTTTCGGAACTTCAAATCTCTGTATTGCGGCCCTGTGTATAGCCTTCTATCCGGTCTTCCCTAGTGATGTCCTCGACAATCGAGGGCATCTCCAGGCTTTGCGCCATCTCTGGGTTCTCGCTGTCGAGGGACGATGCCTGGTGGCCAGAGACGGTGACGCTGGCGGCTCGGTTGTTGGCGGCATGAATGGCCTCATTCAATTGAGGGATGGCACCACCCAAGTCATCCGCCTGCCTGGCTTGGTTCCAGAGTTCGACATGATCAGGTCCATCGAGATCAAAGGTGCAGGCTTCTGGGATAGTTACACCGACCTCGAGGCCGGCGGAAAGCACCTTCTGGAGAAAATCAAGCAAGAAAACGCAGTTAATGTCGTGCTGCGACGGAGAGTCGCGTATGATACACCACCCAAAGATCTCTTCATGGCAGAACTACAGGCAAGGGCTGAATCCATGGGCATCCCTAGCGTCGATCCGAATGCCGTTCCATCGTACTCACAGATCACTACCAACCCGGAACCTCTGGAGTGGCTCTTCGGCCTTGAAGCCTTCAGTGACTTCGACCACGCGGAACGAGCACTCGTGTTAGGTCCGACACCAGCGGATGGCAAAACTTTCCTCAGAACATCGGTTGTGGATTCAAGGTTGGAGTTCGAGAAGGGCGTCCTTCCACCGGCCGTGGAGAAAGGTCGAGCGGATAAAGACAAGCTCTGGCAATTGCGCCTATTGTTTGCTTGGTTCGATCGGTGGGAGAAGGAAGATGAAGAGAACGAGAGGAGACAAAGAGAGCAGGTCCCAAATCAAGACGCGCGAGACGCTGCAGGCGACGATGAAGAGAAAGACAGTGACAGGTGGTTCTCGGGAACGGGAGGGAACTGGTTACGGAGAGAGGTTATTGAACGATTGAGATGGCGGGTGTGGAACATGACCACTGGCGGCACTGTCGAGGGTGGCAATGATGATGCCGACGACGAAGACGAAGATATGCAAAGCGTACGAGGCAGAGCATAGTATTCGACAATGCATGATTCAAATGTCCTCAATGGTTAGTGCCCATCTGATGACGGTGTCGATGCAGACGCTTCATCGACAAGAGACTCTCTGAGTTTGGGCTCCTCGGAATTCTTAACGGCAAGGGATGCATGTGTTGCTTGCGGACCGGGGGTGGCTCTACTCTTTGAGTGACCGGTACGTCTCGCTCGAGCGATACTCGCATTTGGACCATGCGGAGGGAGCGGCCCAATGGTATCGCAGCATTCGGAATCCCAGCACCAGCACCAAACGAGGACGTTATACTACAATTCATGGATTATATCTTGTAACGACACAAACCTTCCCGCAATCGACCATAGGATATGGAAAGCAGGTCTTCCCGTCTGCTCAGACGTACTTAAGCCATATGCCGGTCAGCTAGTACTAAGATCGGTGACGGCTTGGGAATCCTGACTGTTGATTGTTTTTTTTTGGGTGTATATATATACATATACATATACATGCCCTCCCTTTATATGTTTGGTGTCTCGGCGTGACACACGGGCACAAGAAGTGTCCTTTTCCGATTTCTTTTTAGGTCCTTCCCCAGAGACGAAGAAGGGTAGTTTGGTTGGCTTCGTTCGTCGGTAGCTGGCCACGAGGACTCGGTCAGTATAATGCGATGCGATGCGATGCGATGCGATGCGATTTGGTATGAGAACAGACGGGAATTTGACTCCGTAGCTGAGGTTTTCTATTGCGCGCTACAGAAGGTAGGACGTCTATCTACCCATCCGCCCATCTACGACGTGGCCCGTCATCAAATGCCGATCGGGGGTTGCAGAACTTGGTGAGGCCCTCCAGGAGACGGCGTGGTTCGCATGGGTCCCGGTGGAAGGATTGTTTCGCGGGAGAATCATACGGCATGGAAGGATCGATGTCAAACGGTGAGCGGGCAGGCGAGCGATACCTGAAATTCCCGCCTGCGGCAGGAGAGGAGAGAGGAGAGAAATCTCCTATGGAACAAGGTGGGAGTACAGTACCTGATATATCATGCGTGGGTGTAGGGATCGGGGCGAATGCTTCTTATCAGTAGTCAACGTGCAGGCTCGGCCGTATGTGATCCCATAGTGAATCTGTTCACATTACGGAGTATCCCTTCGGTGTCCGTGCGGTCTTGTAGTGCCTAGCACAGCATTCAATAAGGTCTGGGAGGTACTCTGTATATCCACCAGATGATTGACCCTACCGTGTGATAGCGCCAATGGGCGAGATGGCTCAGAGACCGGAAGTATTGGCAATGAACATGGCAGGCATCACGACTGTTGCATCACTTCGGCGATGTCGACAGAGTGAGTTGGTCTTGGTGGAGGCGCTCTGTGTTTTGTGCGGTATCGGGGAGCTCGAGGAAGGAGACCAGAAGTTCTCGTTGGCTTCTTGGGCCAAGGTAACAAACGAGCCATGGCCTCGGAAATGGTTTGCTCTGCTCGAATTCGGTAGGACGCCAGGGCGGACGGTCAAGAATAGCACCCGCCGCCCGAAATCGAACTTGAAGGCTGCCTGAAGGTTGAGAACTGCGTATAGTGCCGGTTGAAAAACACGATCGCGCACCACGCACGATTTACTGTGTCAGTTGCAAGAAGTGCCAAGCGAGGCTCGTAGGAATGCCGATGCAGTAGTTAGTGCTTACCGAACGAGGGATAGCATGTACGTATTCCCCGAACCGTCGTGGCACGAAGGATCAGTCAATCTGTCCACGATTATTTCATCGTGCATGACGTTCCTGCATGGAAGCCTTGGCCTTTTCACGGCGAACACCTTTTGCTGGATTGTGACAAAGCCGCGCAGGGAAATTCTTTGTCGAGCTGAAGAATCAGCTTCCCGGTGCGTGCTGACCAGGTCCAGTCTCACAGACTGGCCGACTGTGCGACCGTACCAACGTTCTGGACGATACGATATACGAACGCGCCTGAGTTGCTCCAAGAGCCGTGGACAGTGCGGATCCGCGGAGGCAACCTCGAGACAGCAGCTTCGATGGTTGTCCGGAAATGAATACGGGCGGGAGCTGCCGTGGGAGAAAAGAACTGCCGGGTAAGGCTGATCGGGTTTGTTCTCACTCGTACGAGTTCCTACCTACCCGGGCGATATCTCGACTGGTTTTCCAAATGGGACTGTGGTGACTGTCGCGCTGGGATATGACGTAGAAACCCTTCTCGACCGACAAGCGAGTGCGGTCGACTTGCCCCACCTACAGTACCCCTATCCTTCGATGCCAGAGGGTGGCCACCCCCAGACTGAAGAGATTCGCCAATTTAGGCAGAAAATAAACATTCGGTGCAACATGTCGATGGATCTCCGTCAGCCCCTGTCAACAAAGCAAGGTCATCAAGGCCGATACCAATAACGGCCAGCAAATGTCAGCGCACGGGGTCCGGTCTCTCCTCAAACAATGGCCCTTTTGACCGGTAAACGCATGAATCGACCAAAGAAGTAACAAATGTGGCACATACTCAAGAACCCTCAAACGAGCCTCCGACAATGGCAAAGCGCTGTCGCGCCTATAGCCGCGCAGGATCCCGAATTCGAGACGCATAAAGAGGGGTTAAGCGGCGCGCGTTATACTCGAGTCGGTCCGGCGGTCAGATGATCATTGTCCAGTCTTAGGATATGGCCGATTGATAGGTGCATTCGTCCAGCTGCCTGGGCCAAGCCTGCCAGTGAGGGCAGAGACCAGCACTTAGAATAATCTCCGGGGTCGGTAGCGAGGCCTAGGCACATTGTCATCGCAACTTGACGTCTAGACGCGTCGTAGACATGTGACCCCCCTCGGCTGAGAGTAACTCGATATCCAGTGTGCTTCAAGACATCTGGCCACGAAGCGTCCGGCTGTGTCCCCAATTCCGAAGATGTGGCAGCTTTTTCTCAGATCAGCCTGCCGGGCGTGCAGGAAGAAGTATTCCAACAGGGATCAATTAGAAGACGAATGAAGTATTGTCCTTTCGAGCCATTCGTGTCCCATTCCCGGCCTTGGCCTTAATTAGCGCCCAGTGCCTGAACAGTTCGGGACCTGGAGGTGCCCCAAGAGGGTTCCGGCGTCGATGGTCTAACAGCCGACTAGACGAGGAGAGACGATTGTAATGTGGTTCTTTCAGGCATGCTTCACCGTCGTTCCGATTGGGGATTGTCTGTTACCTCTTTGGGAAGTCCATGCCATGTTCTTTGTGTAGAGTTTAACACGAGTAATGGACGATTACTGCCCAGGGTTCGCTTTCTTTTCAACTTGATCGACACCAGTGGGGTGAATGTTTGCCAGTCCGTGGTGCAGTCACACGAAGTATTCGGATAAGCTACCGAGTACTAAGGTCCTCCCAAGGCACCAGAGTCTTTGTGGGCACCCCAAGAGGTGAACGTGGAAAGGATCAGGGCGTATTGTATGCGGGGTTTCGTGACCAAGCCACCGGAGGAACTCTACCGTGTGTGTAGAAACCCCTCTCGCTGCGACTTTCCAGAATCGTCAGAGATATGAGTACCAATGGCAAGGAAGGACAGTCTTTGATAGAAAATGACCATGTCTGTTGAGCTCAACGCAGGCTCCTCCTTCCCACATGTCAATCAAATCCTGACTATGCCGGGTGCAGCCACTGGCACGCAAGTCGCAGATTCCCCGTTTGCCTTTGTCATGGCCAATGAGTGATTCCGTGATCATGAAACCCGAGTAGCCTTGGGTCTCCAGGACAAAGGTAATTCTGAGGTTGGCAGAAGGTGCTAGTATTGGCTCTAGGAGGCGCCTTTTCAGCAGCAGGTTTGATGACTCATGAGATGGCATGCATTTGCAGATGCAGATTAAGATGCAGGTGCTGCTGCTCAGCGCGCGTCTAACCTCAGCAAACTGGGGAACATTGCTGAGGGAAGGCGTCTCGTGGATTTTCGCCGTTCGGCGACCTGAACCTTGGGCTCTAACAGGAAGTCACTTTCCCCCGAGAAGGTAGTTTGCCGAAGGTCTGGGCCGCGGCAGCCCTCAAGCTGCAGCACGATCGACGAGATCTGATAGGTGTGTCGATGATGTGCTGTTTTACTTGTACCCGTTGTGGTCTACCGAGAGCGGGCTTTGGCCCGTGGAGAATGTGCGAGCCGCGCTGTGTCGCATGGAATGTTGACGGAGCCGACAACAAAAGGAAGCTCACCTAGAGCTCGAACCATGACAGAGATTTGGTGAGCATTCTGAGTCAGCGGCAGGAGGCCCCGTTGTCGAGCCAATCATGCAGCAAGCCAGACGAGCTCGAAAAGGGCAAAGCGTTTGCTCGGCTGGAACTTGGTATAGCCCGGCTAGGAATTTTGTTTGTGTCCGGCGATGCTTGGAACGTTGGCTTTCTGGTGACAGCAGGGAGGGCGGCGCGCCCTATTGACCGGCTTCGCGCTAGAAGATTCGGCGTGAGAACCTGCTGGCTTGGTTGTAATCAAGGACAAGGCGTGGCAGGGCATCGTGGCAGAATTCGGGGGGATTGAGCCTTCGCTTGGCACCTTGGACGGGACGAAAATGGATGTTTGATTACTTTTGTTCTCTCTCGGGTGACAAACAGAGACAAGAGGAAAGAAGCTGCGAGGCGGCGTAACGCAGGCGAGGGAGGGAGGATAGAGATGGAATTGACTCGAGTGTCAGCGCCATGTGAGGCGTCATTTGACTTTGAAATGTCGGCGGCCTGACCGAAACCGGATAAACTCTGGTACCAGGCAGCAATTACTGGTAACGCTGACCGTCATGACCGTCACGACTGTCACGAGTCAGGCTTTCTCCCGTTTGGGAGTTATGCTGCGAGTTATGCAATCGACACTAGCCCTTCGGAGACATCCTTGCGGCGAGTTGCAGGGGTCCTGGACTGCTAGGCCCTTTCTCAGCAACTTGCTCGTGAACACCTCCCCTCTCCAGCCTCCAACAAAGTCTAGATACTCGTACTCCGTACAGGTTCGATTTTCTCATCCCTCTCCTGATAATCGTGCCATGTTGGCGCAGGCTCAGGGTTGCTAGGCGGTGTGCGGGGCACACCCACCGGTTTCTACTTACTGCTCTAACCGCAGCATATTAGTCGACTTTCTAAGACTCTTCACACTCCTTGGGGCTTCTCGGCCCCGGGTAGGATTTGTTCAAACGCCCGTACTCTTATCCCCATTCTCGCAAGATCCTGGATACATCCCGCCCGCTTACGACGACCACGAGGCTTTGCCGTGGGGAACGGGCGTTGGCATTTCCCAGGGCCTCCCCCTTTAGGCGCTTAAGTAGGAAGCTCAACCGAATACGTGGAGGGAGAAGAAATCCACCACACAGATCGAAGCGGTGGCCTCGTATTCTCAAGGCGTAATTATAACCCAGGCATTTGCCCAATCATGCTGTGTGTAGCTGAGGCTGATGTTGGTGACCTGGTTGAACGGTGTCGCTGATGCCTGACCAAGGCCTCAAGTCCTGGGCTGTGGTACCTGGCTTGATCCCTCAGAAGAGGATCGTCCAAGTTAGCGACATGTTGATTCAATCGCCGGCAGATCTTCTTGAGATCCATCCCAGAGAATTCGACAATTTGGGGCCAAAGTGTCGATGTTCACGCAATCAAATCTGCATCCTACGCCCAAAATTTGGCTGCAAAGGCTTCCTTCCATTTCCGTGGTCCTGTTTCCTTGATGCTTGCCCAATCTATCGCGCCCAAAGAGCGATCAGGCCCAACTAACTACTGCATCGACCTCTGATTCTTCCACAGCGGACAGCACACGGCGTCCAATGACGACCGGCCACCTGGAAGTCGGTGCGACTTCTCCCCTTCAGTGCCCATAGAGTCTTCCCGCGGGCGACGCTTTCTGGGCCAGCACGAAGCCGGCGCACGCTATGCTCTGAACGTGAATTGTCAGGCAGGCAGGCCATGGACCGTGGAGACGTGCTAAGAAGAGGGGTTGTCACAAACGCAATAATGATGCCAATGTGTCTTTGTGAACCCAAAGCCTCTCCAGCTTCCTTCGGACTCGGGCGAGACGATTTCCGTCCGACGCAAGGTTCTGGCGCGTTACCTGGTTGGCATTAGTCTGCGCTCCGTGCTTGATCGACGGTCGCACAATCGATCGAGCCCAAGCCACAATGAAGAATGTGCACTTCCTCGGTGTCAGGGAATCGTCTTTCAAGCGTACGAGTAATATCCGTTACCATCGAGATCTCGTCGCAACACTGGTGGCAAGTCAACTGCTCAATTACAGCAACCCGGCGACAACTCGGCTCCGCATCAGCAACCAAGTCACTATCAGGTCCAGTGCAGGTCCCAAGAGCGCAATCACGAGGCCCCGACCAAATCGTACATCAGGGATCCGCAGGGTCCATCCTGCACTGGCTCTAACCGATCGGAGAAGGAGGGGGGTCTATTCCGTGCGCGCTCGGTTTTTCCTTACGGCCGGCCTACTGCATGCGCGTAATCTTCTCCAGCTTGACATTGTCGAAAAAGCCCGAGGAAATGAATGCTGCTCCTTTTTTCCCTCGCATGGAGACTATTTTGCTCCGACATTGATCTTTATGAGGCATTTTCCATACAGTACAGAGAGGAATCCACCCTTCGACCGGGCTTCTGGAATATCAGCACCCGCGCCGCCAAGACGCGTGATTTTCTTCTTGACCCCAGCGTGGCCAAGTCAGCTATGTCACCAGTGGCGGAGACAGTCCGCCTTGTCGTGAGCCGTCGCGACGTGAAGCCACACTGGCGTCATTATCCGAGCTGAATTTGTTCCCATGGTAAGGCAGGATATGGACGCAAAAGGCCATCGCTTATCCTGCCTCGTTCGCAAGTGCTCACCCACGTCAGATTCTCGAGCAGTCGGCGTTGTCCCTTTCCTGTCATCTTGTCCCACGTGACCGAAGGTATTCTATCCTTAGAACTCTACGGGGTGAAGGGTGTGTGAGCCTCGATCAGCCTTGCGAGCACCATCAAGTCATGCCTTCCAAGCCTTGTGAACCGTTTTTGCGCCCCAGACATCGCCGCGCTTGAGCAACACCTGGTTCCGCCATTCGGGCACATTGACAGCGTTGATGAATCGTGCCGCCTCGACGCAGAATCCAGCCCGGGACCCTCGTGCGGGAGTGTCTGCTGTCGCCGCGGCCTTGATATGCTTACCAGTATAGAATTGAAAGCTAGGCTCGGTGCTGAAGACGTCCAGGTGCAACTTGGTCTTCGGGTGGGATACACTGATCAACGGCTTGAGCGGCCGTTGCCGCGTGTCAATTGGAAAGTCCGAGGTGTCTGTGTCAACAACGAAGCAATGATCAATATCAGGCTCTGTAGCACCGAGGACAAAAGGTTTCTTCGCTTCAACCCCGGGGAAATCTTCGATCGCCCCAGTCGGGATAAGGAACTCGTCCACTACCAGATATTTCGAGGTATAGAGCGTAACTTCCGATCCTTCAATGGTAGGACCATCGCTGAGATTGAAATATCTGTCCGTCCAGAGTTAAAGGGGTCAGTTCAAGATGTTGTTTCACAATGAGGAGCATACCCGTGATTGGTGATGTTGACTATCGTCTCCTCGGTTTCATCGCCGATCAATTCGACTTCATACTCTGTTTCAAGCACCGTCTTGGAAACGCCGCCCTCGTCCTCGGTATATGCCGTGTACCAGACTCGCAACTCCACTGTCCCGGGATAGCCTTCCTCTCCGTCTGGGGAGACGTAGGTAAAAAGAACTGCCTCCTTGCCGTTGCGATTGACTGGTTGGGGACCGTTGAACTTCTTCTTGCCCCAGCCCTTCACACCGCCATGGATATGAGTGGGGCCTTCGTTCGCCGCAAGCTTGTACGTCTTCCCATTGATGCTGAACTCCGCATTCTTGATTCTATTCGCGACACGGCCAATAGTCTCGCCGAAGAAGGGCGAGTCAGCATATGGTTCCGGCGAGGGGTACCCAAGGACGATGTTATGACCGGCGACCTTGAACTCTTGAATGATTGCACCCTGGGGGAGGAAAGAAAAGCCGGAATCTGACGCCATGCCTGCGAGCGGAAGAGCGGGCAAGAGAGCTCCAGCGCGGTAGAGCCAAGTTCGATCGATGGCGAGTGAAGCTCGACAGGAGTGATGGCAAGGGACTCTAGGAAAAGTTTTGAGAAACTGAGGTCATGATGGAAATTTTGAGGTGGTGATATGTGGCCCAATGGACGTGTCTATTCAGCGCTGTCATTTGTTTTATCCGGCTCAAGGACATCATAGGCTGAATTCAGCACGCTACCGACGTTTCAGGTGCGGAGAGACCTGCTGCCAAACAAGGGACGAAGGTCGAGGTTCGCAGAATGCAGTGTTGTTGAATGTGAAACGCGATGCTTGAGCCAAATGGAAAGTTTCATCGCCAGAACGCGATTGCGGGGTCGGAACAGCTGAGGTCATGATTAGTTCTCGAACTGCTCAGCCGCCTATGCAGGTACTTACTGCGTGTACTTGACACTTCCGGTGCGCCAACTTCGACATTGCAACTCCAGGCGCGAATTGTTCAAGAGTAGTAGACGCAGCATCGTTTCCTGACGGCGGCATCCAACCACGATACGCGGTACGATTCTTGCCAACCGCGGCGGCCACTGTGCTTCGGGCTGATGACATCATGAGTGAGGCTCGATGAGGGATGGCTGAGGCGCCTGAGGGAAATCCGCATCCGATCGAAGCTCTGTGGCTCTCAAACCGCTCCGTGGACGAGTTGCGATTCCGCATAATACCTCATCCGCGGAGACGCCAATGGCCTAACCGATAGTTAGCGAGCAAATGAGCCTCCCTTTGATGATGGTGCATTGGTCGACCGTCCTCTACATGCTCGCCGACGACAAAAATCCGCGACTGCGATACGCGTGAAACGAAGAACATGACGTGTGGTGCACTCTATTGGCGGGCTACAGAATGTCACTCGTGCATGGCAAGGTTCAAGGGAAAGCAACCGGTGTTAGACATCAGCCTGGCACGTGTGGATGTGCGGCCTTCATTACTGCAGTATCTGTGACCACCACGAGGGAGACTGCTCCCCGCTTCGTGCATTAGTAGTTGTAGTATGATATAATATAGCCCATGTGCGAGGACCTCACGCGGCATACCAGCCTGCGTTATCCCCGAGGCCCAGTTGTGAACATCCATTGTCACCTCCAGAAATGCTCCACCGCCAGTTTCCTCCGAAGCAGGAATCTTCGACGCCCGCAAGCACAAATCCCGCCAAAGGGTATGGTATCATCAAAAGTTGTCGTCGTACAATGGCCCACCCAAGTCATGACGCAAACAAGCTGTTGAAGAGAGATAACAATCCACTCCACTGCCAGAAGCGATAACGTCTCGTTGAGATGCATGCCCCTGTGCCCACGGACTAGCCTTGCCTTCCGGATGCCATATCCGTGGCACCCATTGTTCCAGTGCTCCCGAAGACGCCCCCAAGATGCAAACCCACTCGCCCGCTTTTGGATGCATTACATTGATATAATCGTGAACATCATGTCCTAAAAGGCTCTCGTTGGCTATGAGATCATGTTGGCGTTGAAGTACCGTTGGAGATCTTCCTGGCCGGCCCAGTCTTTCATCGTCAGGCAGGGATTGATTGCGGCAGGCACAATATGCTCCGGGAACATGTTCGGCGGAAATGAGCTGACGTCAATGTTTGACTCCATCATGGGAGATTCAAACTGGTTGATAAAGTCCATGCTGTCATCAAACTCGGAAACGGCAGTGTTCCAGCTCAAATTTGAATGAGCGTGGGGATAGCTATGCGATTTCGTCGGAATGACGCGGGCGGGTTGAGGGAAGGGACTCCGATTAGGGGGCGTCGGAGGGTATTGGTTGAGGTTGAAGGGATTGCTGAAATTCGGCCGCTGCGCCACCGGTTCGTAGATGGGCGAGGGCGCACTGCTGTCCGAATGCGAGTCGTGGGAGGGTTGTCGCTGCATGAAGCCAGCACCGTCGGCAATCAACTTCTGTTGCAGGACGTTGAAGTCTTCCTCGAAGACCTCACTGGCGTGTCCGTCTTGCTTGAGGGCCCCCAGTCGCTCCAGGATGTCGTGTGTCAGAGGAACACCGTTCCCGGCATCCCGTAATGGCGCGCCACTCCAGCCCTGGCCGTTCAGTGTCCGCCTGTAGAGTTCTTGTAGGCCGCATACGAGCTGCGCTTGCTGGCTCTCGAGCATCTCCACGTAGCTACCATAGACGGTTAGGCGCGGTCGACGTGGGAACGGTGACCGCGAGACTCACCCTTTGGGATAAACCTTGTCGTGCGACTTTTTGCGCTCGCCGAAAACACAGATGGCGTTGTCTGCCTTACACCGACTGCAAGGGCTTGCACCGTCACACTAAATCACGTTAGGCTCAACCATATTGCCATGGTATAAGGCTTGGCTTACCTTTGACTTCTTCAGCCGGCAGCGATCGCAGGCTTTGCAGACTCGCTTGCGAATACCACCGTCCATGGGTGAGGAAGGTTCCAGTGGAGGCGTCATCATTGTAGCGCCCATTGGTGCTGGGTGTCAGGGTCGTGTGAAAGACCTGGTAGAGACAAGTGTACAGAGCGCCGAGCAGTAGATGGAGGGTGCCAGCAAGGAGAGACCGAGGTGTGAGGCGTGTTATATCGAGACGAGACCTTCACTATGAGATTTGGGGAAGAAATCGAGAGTCAGTCAGCTTATAACAGCAACACACGAAGAGTGGGCTAAGGGGAGGGGATGGTGGGTGGCAGAGCGACGAGGCCTTATATCGTTATATCGCGAGGAGCAGTGTTTCCGCACAGGCTAGGTTACTAAGAAGAACATCAACGTAGGCCAGAACAGTGGATCCCGCCCATGAGCAGGAGGGTTGATTCGATCAGGGACCTTGAACATAACTCAGTCAGGAAATACCACGAAGCGCGCACACAGAGAGCAGAGCAGGCAAAAAGTTTCATGCACGGCCTGGTGCGTACTCGTACGCAGCACACAAAGCAGATGCATCAGCAGGGGTGCACTGGCCTAGGGGGTGGGACCAGGAGCTAACGAGGGCCAGGGGGGGGGGACATGGTTTGGAGCTGTGATGACATGATGTTGGTGCGGATCGCATCTCGACGACTTGGTGACTCTGCATGGATTACGATGACTTGTTAGCGGCTTTGGGCAATGCTGGACTCGTGGCGCTCGGACACAGTGCTTGGTGCGTGCGAACAATCGTCGCAGCTTTCCCCGGGCAACGGTACAAGATGTGTCGGGCTCTATGCTTCGTGCACAATTGGCAGTTGCATAGAATGGCCTCCAGGGCCCATAATTTCCTTCCATCACCTTACCCGTCGTCGCTGGGGTCCCGGCGTTCGGAATTACAACAATGCTGAAGAAAGCGATATGATTGCCCGTCGCGGGACTCGGCAAACAAAACATCCAAGCCCGCACACTGGGCCGTATCCTAGCACGGCAACCTTAGGCGCGACAAAAGAGCGAAAAGCGAACTTGGCTGCGAGATCCCATGACATCGACAGACGGTGACCACGACTTCCGTTTTTGTGCGATTATGTGGTCTCGTCCAACAGCCACTCCCCCGTCTCCAGCTGGGTTACAGCTCAAGTCGGGCGGAATGCCTGTCGCTAGGAGCTCTTGAGACAGAAACAATCATCCAGCACGCCCGACAAATCCATTCCGCGGACATGCTGCCGAGGGGTTGGACGTGCAACGAGCAGTGACATTCAAGTTGCGAATTTCCTCCGAATCGAGATTGTCATTTCTGACTGAGCGCCCAAAAAAGGCGCACCAGAGTTACTGGGTAACGTATACCGGAGCGGTGAAACCAGGGTTTTTCCGGTATTGAAACGTCGTTCAAATGACACGAGATTATGCCTTCCCAGTCCGCGGCTCCAGATTTCATTCCGCACGCGAGGACAAAATGCATGATTTTGCTACAATGCTGAGAAATCCTATTCTTGCCATGCTACAGTAGCTTGTGTGAATGTAGCATTGCGGCCAGCGGTCTCTCTCCGCCCCGTCGTATCTTTTGCTGCCCCTACATACTTGGAAATCAATCTGCCTAGGAATGGCTGGGCCAAAGGATGAAGCGCAGCCCGGGCCCAAATGTCTTGCCCACGCCCAAGTCTACTACTCACCAGCCCTCGCATCTCAATTCCTTCGTTGGCCTTTAGGCTCGCTCCCGTGCGCCTTGAGTTGCGGCTAACAATATTATGCATCAGCTTGGACTAGATTATCTCAACAAGGCACCGATGCCCATGTCTGTTTTGAGGTGCTCGCTCGTTCGTGCTGTCGGATCCTTCCCGAGGGATACAGCATTGCCAGGCCATTGTTTGGTCCGCCCTCCGTGCGCCTCGGATAATCTTTGCTGACCGACGGAGCAGCCTGCAGGGAGTGCTTGGTTGGTCTGCGATGGCCAGGCCGAGAACGGGCTGGTGCGCCTGTCGGCGTCGCGTCGTGCTCGAATGATCATGACTAACGTTAAGCCCCGTCGAATCGCTGCTGGGACCACTACCCGGTTTGGGCTATTATTCTTGCTCCCCGACTGTTCAGTAAAGAAGACGGACGATCAGCGCAGCTCTCTATTATTGTAGTGCTGCCGACATATGCATTGGATATCTCTTCAAACCGGGACATACTGGTCCGAAGAAACTGGTTCTTCGCCATTTCTGGGCAAGCTTCGGCGATAATCAGGCCATCATACGATCCATGCATGACCAATCAATCAAATCAGTCAATCAGACGCAAGCCAATCTGGTTCGACGACGACCACGTGGCTTCGTATCACACCAGTGGTTTATTCTGCAGGCTGAAAAGCTGACTTTGCCTCTGCTTTGGGTAGTGTTGCAGGTACACCTTCGTCATAACCCAGCGGCCGCAATGTTAGCCCGCCCGGTTCAGAGTAATGCACCTCGCCCACTTTATTCTCTGAAGACCCCAGCTTGATTCAAGCTTTCGCCCTGCGGATATGGTGCGGATTTCCTTTTCCAGCAGGTGTGCGGTCTGCGACCATTGGTTTGCACGAGGAAATCAGCTCTGTTGGCATGTGATTTAGCGGGTTTCGCCTTTGGGCGCTCCGTCGCGTCTGCTCTCCGACTCCGGGCTGTCACCCGCATGGTCTGTGCAGTGACGTCGATGTCGCTGCCACAATCTCTGATACAAGCCATCCAAATCAGATCTGCGATCGAATCTATTGATGTGGCGTGGGCTCGAAACGTTGACGCCAACCATTGCCCAGGCCTTGGAGTTCTCATCTTGAACGACGAGCTTCACGAACTGCACAGATAGTCCTGCCGCAGGCAATTCGTTCAACCGTCTTCCGAGCATGTGACGAATGTTGAGCCTGTCAATTTGGAAATACGGGAATCGTGGGGTGCGTACATCTCGACTCTAGCTTCAGGGACCTTGTGTCAAAAAGACTCGATTCTGGACCGGTCGTTGTGAGCTAGCTCTTGCCCGTAAACGTCCCCGAACGGGTCCAGGTTCATTGACCACAGAGATCTGCTTTCAAAAAATGCTACAACCCCTTTAGAGACAACCCAGGTACTCTTGACAAAGCCAAGCTAGCTGTTTTCGACCCCGAAGCAAGCGAATCAAATCGCCTGCATGCACTGCTAAATCAATCAGTGTTGATGATACAGCTGCAAGCCCCACTCGGACTCAATGTCCTATGGGCCAAGGCATGAATGGAGATCCATGCAAGTCATGTCCGAGATCCATGGCGGCGTGTGCACTTTGAAGAGGGCTCTGTCAGCATCGATCGTCGATCAATGCGGCGATAGAGCTGTGAAAGGACGGTGAGTGGTCTTCGGCAGTGCTTTGACCGCCAAAGGCAAAAGCCATGGCGTCATTTTCGGCATATCCTCATTGAGTCTTTCAACATAGAAGGTCGAATGCTCAGATGGCTGCGGAGAGGATGTGATGCTTAGGATGCCAGATCGAAGTCTGGTACAGGAACCACGCAGCCGTGTCAGAGTCTCGGCCAAGCCCAGCCCCGAAACTCTAGAATCGGGAGACTCAGCGACTCGCTGGGTTCACTGCGTCGAAGCTCCCATAATCCGATATAGAGTCGGCGAGCTCGGCGAGAAGCAGTGTCTGAATCTTTTGGTGAGACAAGCCTCATTATGCTCCAACGTACCACACCTCCACGCCCAGAACTTCGAACTTTCTGCCCTCTTCGCTCAATGGCTCATTTCCGAATGTAGGGCACGATTCACTCACACCGCTATTAAGTTCGTCATCCAGCCATAGTCCATAGTGCCCATCACCACCGCCAATGGAGAGATAGCTCGACTCACAATAGACTAGAAAGTCATTGAGTCCACTGTAAGGAAATGCTTTGAACCGTATACGATCCGGCGTAGAAGCGCCAGAGCGGTCAGGCGGAGGCTGCAGATGGGCTGTTCCAGATTGTTGTGTTGTGGGAGTCGATCCCGAGGTGCGACGGTCTCCACGAATTGTGGTAAACCGTTGGAGATGGGTGGTGTCAGTGCTCGGCGGAGGAGGTAGCCCAGCAAGTTCCAGTAAGTCTTCCGAAGCAGGTTCGGAACCGCTTTTGAGGTTGGCAGAGAGGTGTCTCAAAGCGGGTAATATACTCGCCCGCCAGAGAAAGCATTCACCAGTGCCAAAGTAATGGAGAGAGGGTTTGGGAGCATCTGAAAGGTAGGCGCCAAAGACAGACCCATGGGCCGACGAAGCAGAACCATCTTTCACTACCAGCACATAACCCGAGCGCTGAGTGTAGGTAGACACACTGGCACAATGTTCGTATAGAGTAGCTAAGGACGAGCCATGAGCCTCGAGGGAATATGCCAGCTTCCAGTGGTCGACGAGTTGGAGTCTGGGGGGGATCAGAAGCCGAATCTCTTCAGCCAGCGAGCGAGTCAGGAGAAGTGAGTCTGCAGCCTTCGAAGACAAGGAGTGCGTCAACTCAAGGGGAGTGAGGGGGGGAGGTTGGAACGGGGATGCTGTCCTTCTCGGAGGCGTGTAAACACCTGACGACAAGGTGGTAACAGAGGGTGCGTCAAGGAGTTTATTGACGGGATTTTCAGGCGGCTCGGTCATGCGACGATAGAGACTCGAAACAACGTGCTTAACAGGGTAAGCCAGGTATGCAGCTGAATTAGGATTGTAAGGATTGTCGGCCAAAGTTGGCTGGCCAGTTCGCCGCTGAGAGGATTCTCGCCTGGCGGAACTGGAGTCCTCTTTTGAGGCCATAAGCGAGTGGCCTCCACAATACGAGAAATTCTAGTGTAGGTGAGATTGGGACAAGATGGATGGGAGAGAACTGTTTGCGCACGAAGAACTGGCTACGAAAGTTGGGGGAAGCCGCAGGCGGGAGAATGACGGGACAAGGCCGGAGATGTTTCAGCCTTGCTTCTTCGACCAGTGAGCGGCTCATCAGGCTGGCCAAGAGCGTCAGGCAAGTCCAGTTTGTTGCCTGTTGCCGAAAGCTTGCTTGCCTGCAGTGGCTCTTTCAAGGGCTCAGTTGCCTGGCCTTGTTGCGTCATGGGAACAACTTCACTTACACCTCACATGGTCGTGTTCTTTCTGCGCCTATGTGACATGTCCAACACAATAACAGACTACTAAATCTTTCAGATCACGATCTTATTGTTGTTTTGGAACCCACATGTCCATCCGAGCGCTTGTCATACCCGCCTAAGCCACATCTATTTTTTGGGGGTGTATCGCAGTCCTCCTGCCAAACCCCTCCACAATGTTTATGATCAAGAACGGTGAGGCTAAACTTGGAATCCTCTAATGTGCGACCACTTGGAGCGGAAGCTAATATGGATATCATTCTCTAGTCAGCAAGTATCTCTTCGGAGACAGCTCGAAAGAAATCATCACAGAGATCCCTCAAGGCCAGCTCTATCTCGTCCGACCTCTATCGCCAAAGGGTTACTCCGAACTCATCTACAAAGACGCTGTCGCCACCATAAGACGTACAGGTCAGGAATTTCAATATCAGCTCGTGGTGCAGCGAGCCTACGAGGAGGGTGAAGAGGAGCTTGCCGAAGACGACGAGGACGCAGGTGTCGAAGGGATCGACAAGGACGAGAAGACATTCTTGCTTGACCAGAGTCTTCATTTCAGATCCGAAAAGCGATCTGGTGGTGAAACTGTCCTGGCTTGGCGCGATCTAAGTGGTGACGCCGGAGACCTCTACGAGTTCGTCTGCGACGCATCGGTACAGGAAGAACAGATCCAGACCTTCCTTCTAGCTGCGATCGATTGCCAGTTTGAACGGAAATACAGGCGATCTGCTCAGAAGGCTACAGAGCCAGAACTGCACGAATTCTACTTCGATTCGGACGACGCAATCCCCGCTGCGAGCTCGGTCTCAGCGCCTCTTGATCCGAGGCCTACTCCGAAAGAAACAGCCGAAAGAATGGCGAAAGATGTCAGGACACCCAAGAAGTCGAACGTCTCTAAGCCGAAAGAAAGCGGGCCGACTGAAGCACCACCGGCCAAACCTGCACCAGCGTCCGGAGAGGTTCTGACCACCCAGGCTGGAGAGCTCCATCTGTTCGACTTCCCTTCGGGGACTTTCATCCTCCAAGACCCATCGGTAGTAGCTGTGGTGACCGACCTTGGAAAGTGGAGATACTGGCTACAGATAACGAGCAACAGTGGCAAAGAATGGTTGGGGCAGGCTATTGTACCGGATATCAACCCTGTCTTCAATTTCGATTATTTATCTGCGATATTTAACCACTACACCGATGACGGCTCTGCTTATTCTTGGTTACTGCGGTTCAAGGATCAGGCCACCTTGGAGAAGTTCCAGGAGGGGGTGATGCAGGCGTTATGGGAGCAATTGAATGAGATGAAATGGTCAAAGGTGAAAGATCAAGAACGAGAATACGTGCTCGAAGCCTTCAACGACTTGACGATGGATGATGCAAGGGAAGTAGAAGAGGACGAGGAAGACGAGGAAGAATCAGACTCGGAGGGTCGTCCCCAGAGTGAGCACTACGATGAAGACGAATCAGAGGATGATGTTGAGTTGGACAACAAGGATGGCAATGTCAATTCGCAACTTGCGGTTGGCACAAAACACGATCGGTCCTTCGTCATCCGGGGCTCCAAGATTGGCGTCTTCAAGCACCTACCCAACAAACACCTCGAATTCACCACAAATATATCGAAAGTCGAGACACCGAAGGGACGTTTATTTTCGCCCAGTAAGGTCATGCTACATTCGGAAGACCAAAATATGGTGCTTCAAGATCCCAACAACCCCAACGCGTTGTATCGCATGGATCTCGAATACGGCAAGATCGTCGACGAATGGAAGGTTCACGACGACATCCCTGTGACCAACTTTGCACCCGAAACCAAGTTCGCCCAACAGACGTCGGCTCAACCGTTCATTGGTCACAGTGCGAATGCGCTCTTCCGTATCGACCCCCGGGTCTCAGGCAACAAGCTGGTGGAGGCACAGCTGAAACAATATCTATCTAAGAATGATTTCTCTGCAGCCGCCACGACGGAGAAAGGCTACATTGCTCTGGCATCCAACAAAGGCGACATTCGCTTGTACGACCGTCTCGGCATAAATGCAAAGACTCAAATCCCAGCCTTGGGTGAATCCATCGTCGGCTTAGATGTTAGCGCAGATGGTCGTTGGATCCTCGGCACCTGCAAGACCTACCTCATACTGATCGACAACCTTCAAAAAGAAGGCAAGAACGAAGGCAAACTCGGGTTCGAGAAGGCCTTTGCCAAAGACTCGAAACCTCAGCCACGTCGCCTCGCCCTAAGTCCCAACCACGCCGCGCAATTCCAGCATGAAACAGGCCAAGGGATTGCCTTCACCCGCGCGCATTTCAACACCGGCCCTGACGTCCAAGAAACTAGCATTATCACGTCCACGGGGCCTTTCCTCGTCACCTGGTCACTCAAAAAAGTGCTCCAAGGCCAGAAGGATCCCTACCAGATCAAGCGATATGCTGCCGAGGTTATGGCTGATAACTTCGAGTTTGGCAGTGACAAGAATGTCATTCTGGCTTTGCCTAACGAGGTTGACATGGTCAGTCGGAAGAGCTTCAAGAAGCCAACGAGGGAAAGTATCATGGGTGCGCCGGCGAGAGCGTCTGGAGTGGGGATGACGCCTAGACGAAGTGGAAGGCAGAGTCATCTGAGGGACGAGATTGTGAATAGTCCTTACTAGGGATGCCGACGCGTTGGGAGGGCGAAAGGAGTGCGAGACTGATGAGAGAGACGGTGCTATCACACTCCTGGATTTCAGCGTTGTGTGGGCTGGATATTACGTGCTATTCTTTTCTTTTGTTTCCCGCTATCTGATATCGGTGGCTCAACCCCAGGCTGTTGACGGAATGATACCCCCCTTTCTGAGAGGTGCTCGAGATATTGGTTTCAGAGATACAGAGGTAGAAATGAAGACAATCGTTGTTCTTTGAGCTTGAAGCGTAGGGTAACCAGTGGATTTATGGTCGGCTGGATTGCGTAGAGGCCGTCAGAGTGCTTGCGCCGCCCAGGATAATGGTTGGGGGCGGATGATACGTAGATGACCGGCGCAATCCCTCCTCGTGCTCCGACTCTCTCTACATAGTGCAGGTCAAAGAACTATGCGAGCGAGCGTAGGTGCGCCGAAAACCCTTCTGCCCCAGTGACCTCTTTAGGAGGGATATGGGATAACCAACTCCAAGAACCTCCACCAGGTGTTATGGTTTCAAGGGCCGGTGTTGGTCAGTGATTTGACGTCGACGGCATGCTTTTGAGTGTTGAGGTACGGGCCAAGCTTCGAAGCAACCGGGGGCCTGCATCCTGAATGCTCCATACTCTTTGGCTCCGTTGCAGGTCATCACCAGGAAACAGTGCCGAAGTCACTGATGCATCTGAAGAAGGATGAGTCCCGCAGCCACGGTCCAGGCTTCCAACATGGTATCTGATGCGATGGTTTGAGCCTGGGTGGCATGTTGATCCGAAAAGCAGGGCTTGGGGGAGGCTGGAAGCTGGAAGCCATGTGGTTTAGAGACGGGGATTTTCGGCGTCATTCCAACGACTCAGCCCACATCATCTGGATGTCCTTCATCCACGTGTTCGCTCCCCTGATTCATGACCTCTGCACACTTCTGTCTCAGCTCATTGAGGCCGTTGACGCCGTCCCAGTTGCGTAGCAGGTCTAGCACGGACGCGTGCAAGTGCTCGGCTTCGCCCCTCCGATCGTCGTCAATCAAGCTCTGTAGTCGGCTCGGCGCGTGCAGAGCCCATTTGACGGTCTCTTTCTGCCTCCTTTGCTCTCTCAATTCCACGATTCGCTGGGTCGCCGCCGCCTCTCCGGGACTCAGCCCCTTCATGACTTTCAACAGCCCGTCCAGCTTGTCGCCAACCTCCTTCACGCCGTCAAGGCCTGCGGGTTGCTGGCCCTTCTGCTTGGCCAACACGGCCGCCAGTCTTTCTTGTCCCCCGTCCTTGTGCATACCCTTCTGCATCTCTGCAATCGTGCCCACAGCTTTGATCAGCTTGCTGTAGTTATCATAGACCAGCGCCTTCCGTTCGCCATCTAGATTCCTGATCTCGCTCACCAACGCACTCTCCGTCTTCAAGATATCCCGCAAGCTGGCGGTCTTCAAGAGTTCGGCAACATAGGCGTCTGCATTAAAGCTCGCATCGTCTAATTGTGCAGTCAAGGATGAAGTGGTCGACTCCGGCACAGCGGTTGAGGTGATTGTGGAGTCCGATCCTACAGACGTGATGCTCGCTGTGCGGCTTCCATCGCGCTGTTCGGGGCCTCCTACCGCAGAAGCGGCCTTGGATTTGAGGTTGTAGTAGTCTCGTAATGCCGCTCGGTTGCGTCTCTGTGCTGTTGCGACCCCGGGAGTCCCACTTTGCTGCAAAGCCGGAGATGCAGGGTTGTTTGTCCTTGGGAGATCTAGCGAAGGTCGGACGGACGACGAGGGGGTCCCGCTCACGCTGGGTATCGACGGCGAGGTGATCCGCTGGACTGGGTCGGGACGAGGGGAAGTAATGGTGGCCATTCTACTGGATTCTGATTACATCGGGAGGGTGTCGGGAGGCAGGAGTGGCACGACCCGCTCCTCCTCTCTCGAAGCAACTAAACAACCCACGAGTCGCGATCGAGAATCAGCAATGCAGAGCGTGAAGGAGTCAAAAGGACAAACAAGGCAGCCAGCAGCAGGCGGAAGCGCTGTTCCCGGCTAAGTTTCCGCATTGAAGCCAAGCGCCATCTCATCTCAGGCTCACCAGCTCTTCAATCAGCAGCCTTCACCAAATCCTGCATCCTCTTGTGTCTTGTCCGCCATGGACACGCAATCTTTCGGAGACGCCTAGGTCTCGTGCGGAATTTGACCTTTCCAGCTTTGTCATCACGTCACTGGGATGCTTTGGTCGCGGGTCGAGAACTACGGGGTTTTTGATCCTTGGCTCGTCGTCTCGGGCATGGATTGGCCCAACCACCTCTCCGTCTATCTCCAGGACGAGGAATCTCGGTTATGGCTTGGCGTACCAACCTTTGTGGAGGTGCTTACGAACGGTCCCTTACGGAAGGTGCCGATCTTACAATATCGCTGCTTTCGGGAGCTCAGCTGTTGGTTATAGCTCTGTTCAAGCAAGCACACAGGTGTCCATGAATAGAGGTCGCCAAATTTGTCCAAGGCTTTATTGACCACGGGGAAGCTGCGCGGAGTATGGCTAACGTCATTTCTGACCCCCCAAAAGAGGTGCGCGTCATGATTAAGTACGAGATACTGTCGTATGCAGGTTTGCGTTGACACGGGCTCGACTACTATTGGCTAAGATCCAGATATACCTCGTCCAGGGCAAGACGACTTCCAAGTCGGAGATTCGATTTCGAGCAGGCTCCAGCATGAATAAGCTCGGTCTACGTCGGACTGCGACGCCTCCGACCTCCTCGTCTTCTCGACCGAGAAACAGAAGTGTCCCATACTCGTCGTCGTCGTTGTGGTGCAGTGTACAATGCGGTGGGTGTTGGGAAGCACCACCAGGCTAATATAAAGGGGTGAATCTGCTCTTCCACAACGGAACGACTGAATTCCAGGGTCCTTCAACGATTAGACGGCAGACAAGGGTGAGTGAACTGGCAGCAGGATGTTTGCAGAATCGATGTTCGTGGCCCTTCTGGTGACCTGCTTCGCAACCTCTACCATCGCACAAACTTCCCCGTTGCTGTTCCACGGAGCGACCATCATCGCCTTCAACGAGAGCGCGTCCCGAATTTCCGTGCTGCGCAACTCCTCTCTCCTGGTACAGGACGATCGTATTACCAGACTATTCGAAAACAGTGTTCCCTCCGGTCTACCCAGCTCAACAGAATATGTCGATGTAACCGGGAAGATCATCAGTCCCGGATTCATCAACACCCATCACCATCTTTGGCAAACGGCATTCAAGACGCTCGCCTCAAACACAACCCTTGCCGAATACATACAAAAGTATAGCGAGGTAAGCCCCGATAGATATTGATCTAATCCTGTTTTCACCTCAGGGATGCCGGCAGGCTAACCTAGCTCTGCAGTTTGGCCCTGCGGTACAGGCATTTGAGCCCAATGACATCTATCTTGGCCAACTAACCGGCTCGTTGGAATTACTCCACGGCGGTACTACAACGGTCCTTGACCACGCCCACGGCGACTTCTCCGATGAAACCCTGGATGCTGCTTTGAACGCTACACTAGACAGCGGTATCCGCGCCTTTTTCGCTCCGGCTATCCATGATCTCAGCTCCATCAATGGTTACTCCATCGAGGATCAAAGACGCAAACTACTCTCCCTTGTCAACGATTCGCGCTTGCAAAACAATGACGTCGTTTCACTGGGACTTGCGTATGACAGGTTCGCTCAGGCGCCTGAACAGGAGGTTCGCTCGATATGGGAATTCGTTCGGTTCGTCTAAACGGTTGCTGCGCTTGTCGACGCAAAGTACTGACCGAGCTTTCTGTCAAAGGTCTCAGAATCTGTCGGTCTTGACTGCACACTTTGTTGGCGGCCCATGGGGCAGTGAGTGCCACTTTTATTCTCGTATACCAACGCACGTACTGACTCGCGTACCAAGTCGACAACTCACCGCAATTGCTACACCGATACGGCGCCCTCAATACGTCTACAGCGGTCGTCTTATCCCACGCTGGCTTCATCAGCACCATCGACATGCAGCTCCTCCGTCAAACGAAGCAGTACATCTCGACCACGCCGGAATCAGAGTTTCATTACGGTCATTTGCATACCGATGTATGGCATATTCAGGATCAAGCGAGTCTGGGTGTCGATACGCATTTCACCTACTCGAGCGATATGGTTGGTCAAGCACGCCTTTGGCTCCAGACACTACGCGCAACCAGCTACGGGTTGACTCTCGAGGATGGCCTGATGATTCCGTACACCAATCCGATGTCTGTGGAACAGGCATTTCTCCTGATTACACGGAACGGCGCGCTTGCTCTACGGCAACCTGACATCGGCATCATCGCAGAAGGCGCGAAAGCAGACCTCGTTGTTTTCGACGGATCATCGCCGAATCTGCTAGGATGGGACGACCCTGTTGCTGCAGTCATCCTGCACTCAAACGTCGGCGATGTCTCGGACGTCGTCGTCAATGGCAAATTCGTCAAACGGAATGGCAAGCTCGTATATCCGGATTATGGCACTGTCAGGCAAGACTTCTTGCGGAGCGCGAAGAAGATCCAGAATGCATGGAAAGAGATGCAATTTGGATCACTGGAGAGCAATCCATTGGAATTTGGCATTGCGCCATACGCGCAGCCGACGCAGATTGATGTTCAGGCTGGCCCAGGGACAGGCTACTGAAGGGATTACATGTGGCCAGATGCAAACTCGAGACAATGGAGAGGTTCGGTACATCCATGGCGACTGGTCACTTCGAGCAAGCCAACGAGGATTTTATGGTTGGCGACATCACGCGGCCAATCATGCATACATGCATAATCAAGTACTCCTTATTCTTGACGCTCTTGTCTGGGGTCTTTTAGGGGAAGAAAGGCCTGGGCCTGGCCCGGGCAGCCTTGTTGGTAGGGGGACGGGCGCCGGGCGCCCGCTACGGGGCCTACAGAAGCTGCTGTCGCCATTTGAACCGGCAGGAACGGCGCTTATTAGGAGAGGATGGTCCAGGGTGTCCAAGGCTTCCTTGGGCACTGCTTTTCCGGCCGCTCAGCTTCCCCATTCCGTTGACTTGAAAAGCTTTCAACCTTTCCCTGCCAGTTTACGACTGTCTATATCGACCTTCGACGTCCTCTGGGAACCTGGGACCTCCATTCGGCTCTCCTGTTGCGGCCATGTTTGCCCCACCGGATTTCAGAGCTACAGAAGATACTACTCGTCCGATTGATTCAGTGCGCTAGGTGTAGGATTCTACTGCATTATCTTCATTCAAATCGAGCACTTTATAAATTTTGGCCCATGGCCACGCATCCATTGAGGACGACACGCATTGAAGTCAGCCTCGCATGCGCTCGCCCGGCATTATCATGCTACGTCGAGCAACATTTGGACAATACTCTCCGGATGCAACAAAAGCGGAGCTCGAAAACAGCCATATCTGTTATATTGTTATATCTATCGAATAAGCGGTAGCCTGGTTTGCGAACTGGACTCTTATTCTGCATAGCCCCGATACTCTCAGCATAACAATGGAAAGCTGAAGGGTGCAACTTGTCAAGTATGCTGGCAGCCCCCTGGTCAGTTCCAACACACTGTCAGCCTCGCTTCACTTCATGTCAGAATTGCTGAAAGTTCAAGATACGCTGGCTGCAAGTGACCTTTGGTCGAACGGACCAAGCAATGAACGGCACTCGTCTGACCTCATTTTGCGACCTTTAGGCCCCGGACAGACTTTATAAACATGCGCCGGCTGCGTAGATTGGAACTACAGTAACCCCAGCTACTGTGGCCAAGATACGCTTCCCAGCGGTGCGTCGCAATGCGTCCAAGCCACGTCCACTGGCAAGCATGTCATGGCCGGCAGTCTGCTTCACCGAGACAGAAGTCGGCCGTAACTCACAGTGAGCGACATGTATATGACCCGCTGCCAGACCCACAAGATTAGCTCCGATGAGCATACCCAGTATGGCTATGGAAATGATCACGCTTATCGTGAGTATATTCCCATCCACCCAGCACTGCATGTTTTTTGCCACGTTCGAGCACGTTCTCCGCATCGTAGTTCGGGTTCGGCACCAAGGGACCAAAAGCATCTCGGTAGTCCCATCAGTCCGTCCCTCAGCTTACGCTAGAAACCTCGAATGAAATCAATGATGAGGTGAACCGACCGATGATAGGTGAATCCACAAAATGGGCCCTCTCCGCATTTCCCCATCTTGCCACATTGGGTGTTGCAACGGGGTACTGAACGACTGCCGAACCGCCAGCTCCCCATGGCTGCTCGCATGCCAACAGGATAGTGGTGTGGTATGTAAGTAAGGCCGGCCCTTGTCTCAGCCTGTTCTGGTGACTGACTGTTCAGCAAGTCCCAGCATTATTAACTGTTAGACTGTCCCAGGCATCATTGCGTAGAAGAGGAATTGATCAACCAACGATAAACTTTCGCTTTTTGGACGCTGCTGGCCATGAAACCAGGCTTTAACCTAGACAGCCTCCCAGGCAACTTACCTCCCAATCTAATCCCGGAAGATGTCAACATTGAATCAGTTCAAGAGCTGGCTCAACGGACTCTAGAGACTGGGGTTCTCAAGCCCAATGTCCTGCAGGCCACAGCACTTTGGAGGGACCATCTGGCACTGACGGGTCAGGTGCGAACATTCTACAGCAATGAGAGAATTGCCGAGGTGTGGAATGATCGAGCCAAGTCACTCCATCTTTCCGACATCAAAACCCAGGCTGGGCGTGTCATGAAACCTGTGCCGGCAAGCTCATGGATCGACGTCCCATTCACGTTCACGACCAACCCAGAGGGTGGGCTTGTGGGTAGCTGCACGGGTGCTGCCTCCTTCGTCCTCGACGAGGGCGGAAACTGGGTAATTTGGATGCTCACGACCATCCTGGAGAATTTTGTAGACCATGGCCATCCCAATGTTCCTCGCCTGGCCGACAACGCGCTTACCAAAGGTGAGGCCAACGGTGTCCATGCGCATGAGAAGAACTCGGACACTCATCATAACTTCGACGTCGTGGTGATTGGGGCAGGCCAGTGTGGACTGTCTGTGGCTGGCAGGCTTGGGGCACTGGGATTGAGTTACGTGCTTCTGGAGAAACGCCCGTACCTAGGGAACAACTGGATCGGAAGATACGAGACGGTGAGGCAGCACACTGTTCGAGAGTACAACAACCTTCCATTCGAACGTACTTGGAAGCCCGACGACCCAATATTGCTCCCGGGCAAGATCGTGGCAGAGGGGTTCGAAAACTACGTCAAAAAGTACGGCATCAACCTGTGGACAAACGCAGAGACCACGGGCGCAAACTGGGACCCAGAGAGCAGAACTTGGGCGCTAGACGTCACGCTCAACGGGCAGGAAAATCGCCGGCTCCGCTGCCAGCATCTCATCATCTCCGTCGGCGCCGGGTTTGGTGTTGATAACGACCCCAAGTTTCCCGGTACCGACCAGTACCAGGGCATCCTGCTGCACTCGGGGGCTTACAAGCACAGTCGCGACTGGGTAGCCAAGGACGGCATTGTCATCGGCTCCGGTACCATGGCCCACGATATCGCCGAGGACATGTACCGGGCGGGCCTGCGTTCGGTGCATATGATCCAGCGCAACAAGACGTGCGTCTACCCGATCGAGTGGGTGATTAAGGGCCAAGCGAGTAAGTACGAAATGAGATCTTCTTTTGGGGCCCTCCGCCCTGGTCGTTCCCTGACCGCTGACCGACGAATGTTGTGAAAGGTCTCTTCAACACCGACATCCCAACCGCAACCGCCGACGCCCTGAGCGCGGGCCTCCCCAACAAGATCTCCCGCGACATCGTCAAGATCCAGTACGACGCCGCCACCGCGGCGGAATCCTACCGTTTCGACGCCCTCGAGCGGGCCGGCTTCCGGGTCGACCGCACCACGCCGCTGATGGACAACATCCTCATGCGCTACGGAGGGTACTACGTCGACATCGGCGCCTCGGCCCACATCGTCCGCGGCGAGATCAAAGTCAAATCCGGCGTGCCCATCACCACCTTCACCCCGCGCGGTCTGAAATTCCAGGACGGAAGCGAGCTCCAGGCCGACGTCGTGGTCATTGCCACCGGGCAGGACCACGACTATCGGAACCAGGTCGGAAGTATCATTGGGCGGGATTTTGCTTCACAGCTGGGTGAGTTCTGGGGCTTAGACGAGGAGGGTGAGGTGCGCAACCTCATGAAACCGGCCGGTAAGTGTCAACTGCATATATTCCTGTCTTCTGCTATATGCTATGCATGGCTCTTGAGTACTATGTACTACATATCTACTGACAATGTCGTCCTAACTAACATTCGCTGATGTAGCTCCTGGGTTGTGGATGTTTGGAGGCACCGCGCCACAAGCTCGTTGGTGGTCTCGATTCGTTGCTCTGGCTATTCAATCCGACAGGCTGGGCAAGCCAAT